>OZ010600.1:68442866-68515366 GCA_963932145.1 Acanthosepion lycidas
AATAGTGGAAAAAAAATTCCAGTGTTCATATGTTTAACATGAATCAAGTTCGGTTTGGTAGTTTTGGTTGAAAAGCATCTCAAAATTAATTTTAATATTATTTTCTGTATTTATCATATTTTCTATATTATTTCTATATTTATTTATCATATATGAAAAATATTATTGTATGGCATGCTATATATACTGGTGAAAGTGCTCAATATCTGGGATAGAGCATGTTTAAACACAAGCGCAAACACTGAATGCAATTTTCAGGACATTTCTATTGGATGGTAGTTTGATTTTATATATCTAATATATATATATATATATATACACTGGTAAAGGAGTATTATGTCTCTTGAAAGGTATTTCTGGCTTATTTTCTGACCTTGCAACAAATAATAGCTCATTGACCTGCATATATAAATAGTCAAGCTACCACCCAACATACACAGCCTAAAGATTGAGTTCAAACATGAAACAAAACAGACTGTTGCCACTCAATGTTAACCTCCGTGTCCAGACACACACAGATTCTATTTTGTGATGAATATTTATATGCATGAGCAAAAATTTTCTTTTATATAGATAGATATACAAATACACACACGCACACATATATATATATATATATATATATATATATATGTGTATATGTATGTGTGTGTGTGTGTATCAAAAATACTTTTACAAACTTTTGGGGTGGGTTTGTTACACCAGTACAAAGACAAAAGTTCATATAAGCATATGTACGCAAATCCTTCATTTTTGAGTTAAGTTTAAAGAATGTTAATGATAGATAGTGCTGTGTTCACATTTAGGCTAGGTTGCATTTGTCATTTGTGTACAATGTTTAACATGTGTAGTAGTGAGTTAACTGAGAAGTGTTCCGTTTAACAGTGGCAGGATATTCATATCATGAGCAGACACATATAATTTTTATATTTGCCTGCATGAATAGTAGTGGGCATGTGGTTGTATGGCTGTATCAGATTGTCTCTTTCCATACTCAAGTCAGCTGAGTCATGTTTATCGTCCTGTTGCTGAGACAAGATCTGTGGCACCACAAACTATGGATTGAGGAAGAACGAGATCCACTCGTATGCTTGACCACAAAGAACCCATTCTACAGGCTGTCGGAAACAATCCAGATATCAGCATACATTAAGTGGCTCTAGCATGTCATACATCTCATAGCACTGTATGAAGGGTACTTCAAGAGCAGCTCCTGTATCTGTATTATTGGCAACATATGCAAGGTCTTTCACCCTCTGATCACTCACCAATGGGAGAATTTTTGCCAATGGTTTATTGTACAAACTGCCGATCCATTGTTTGCCTCTCCAGTCTTGTTTACAGAGGAGGTAACATTTGGAAGTGATAGAATAACAAATTTACATAACCAATATTATTAACTCAACAGACATTAATCTCTATCTATAAAAGGCAGGATGTCTGTGTGTGTAACGAATGCACAGCCGCAATTTTCGACGGATTTGCACCAAAATTTACATGCACATGCTCCAAGTTAGCAGGAAGGCCAAGACCTACTTTGCATTTCCCAACTCCCATTGATAGTGGAAATAATCCATTTTTTTCATGCTTCTACGGCAGTTTTCATGTAGTTTGCGGCTATTTTCTACTGGCCAGAGTGAGAGCCTATAGCTGGCTGCCACAAATAGGCAAGAAGATTCTATTGGCCAGTGTGAGAGCCAACAGCTGACTGACACGAATGTTAACTAGCATGCCAGCATGCAAAAAAATCGATAGCTGCATTCGTCACAAGTGGGAAAAATTTAAATCTGCATGGCACTTTACTCCAATTGGCTCATTCGCTTGCTTAAACTCAACGTTGATTCTGATTCTACAGGACCGGGTTGGGTGTCTAAAAGTATTTGTTGTTAACATTCTTTTTTCATTCAGTTTTTCTAGTCATGGGTCCTTTTTTAAAGCTGATCATTTTGTGTTTGTTTTGTTTAGTTCTTTTTTCGTAACAGATTTAATGTTTAGTATAGAGCTTAGAAAAAATTTGCAGTGTGAGATAGGCAAGAAGTAAGGCATGTAGCAACATCAGCACGGCAAAGGGCACTCCTTTAAAGGCAAGGAAGGTCAAAAATATTTTAAGTGATAGCAATTGCTGTATGAATTGTACGATTTTTTAATCAAGCACAGGCAATGCCAGGCCATGCTGCTAGTATAAATATAAATGTGAACATTGAAGTCAATATTTAGAGGCAACAGGCTGTTTCGTGCTGGACGCAATCTTCATGCCAACGATTGCATCCAGCATGAAATAGCCTGTTGCCTCTGAATGTTGACTTCAATGTTCACTTTTATATTTATATTTGCTCTATCTCTGATATTGAGCACTTAATCCCATAAATATAGCACACCTTAAAACTATATTTCTCCATATATATATATATATATATATATATATATATATATATGATGTATATCCAGATATATATATATTTTTATATATGTATGTTTATATGAACTTTCGTCCTTCTTTAGTTGTGAGAGGAACCCACCCCCAAAGTTTGTAAAAGTATTTTTGATACACCCTGTATCCCTTAAAACATTATTTTTAGTAGATATCCATATTTGAGTCAATCCTCTATTTATTTTAAACAGTATTTATTTTTTTCTGTCAGCTTGAATACTCAAGAAAGCTTAAAGAAAATGTGCCCTCTGGCAGGATTTGAACCAGCATGTCCCTTTGAGGGATTTGAACCACTGTCTGATCCAGCATGTATTTGCCACTTAACTACAAAGAACTTCACAAGAAACCAGGATTTTGTTTTGACCTTAACACACTCACTCATTCAGATCTTACTTGAAACACATATCTGCTTAGTTTCATATTCGAAATGTAAACATAGTAATTTCTAAAGAATTATTGATTTTATTTTTTTTTAATCCAGCATATCTTAATTACGTCTAGTGGATATCCATATTTAAGTAGAGGTTCTATTCATTTCAGCCTGTGTATTTGAGAATAGGTTCAAATCCTGCTGAAGGGTGTATTTTCTTTAAGTTTTCTTGAGTATGTGGGTCTGTAGACAAAACAAATACAAGTACCCACTAAAAATAACGTTTGATGTAATAAACATGTTGGATTAAAAACTCTATATGCTAGCAAGAGTTCCCAAGTTAATGAGGTCAAGTGTTGCTGTCCACCTACCAACTCTTTTGAGTGCAATGGAGGAGGTACTGCATTATTGTTGGAATCTTGGAATGAGGCTTCCTTTAAAGTTTAGAGAGGAGGAGAACAGTTACTACACTTTCATCACAGCCTGGTGTTTGAGTGACATGTCTCAATCCCAACCAGAAGGCAGGGAAAGGATCACTGATCCTCAGCAGTGACATTTTAATATGAGGAAGATGGTATAGAGATCCTAATCCAAGACAAAAACGTCTTACAGTATTTAAATAATCCAGTCTTTTCTGAGAGGTATTATGCTTGTAACAATCATGACAGTGGAAAAGTAAACAAATAAGTAAATATAATAAAAATGATGATGATAAACAATAACAACAACAGTAATAATGATAACAACAACAAAAATAATCATCATTTATAACAGATAATAATTATCATAATAATCAAAAACAATAATAATAGTAATAATCCTAATAATAATAATACATCATAAATTATCAGAAACAATAATAATACATGGGAATAATACTAATAATAAATAGCAATAATAATTATAAACAGGAACAATGTTAATAATACATTTTAATATCAGTTTAAAAATAATAATAAAAATCAGAAGGGATAATAAAAAAATCATAATGATGATAATAATAATAATAATAATATTCATAATTAATATTAATCATAATAATAATAATATTCCCTATAAAATAATAATCACAGACAATAATAATAATTCTAAACAATAATAATAATAATTATTATTTTAATCAATAATAATAATAAGGAACAATAATCACAATAATAATCATAAGGAATAAAAATAATCATAAATAATAATATCATTATAAAAATAATAATAAATATAAGCAAAATAATAACTGATAATTGTAAGGAATAATAATCATAAAATAATAATAATCATAAAACTAATAAATAATCATAAGCAATAATAATAAAAAAACAATAACAATAGTAATAATAATACATTTTTAATATCAGTTGAAAAAGCAAAAATAGAGAAAACAGTATCCTGAATTGGTTTTCAACATCTCATTCCTTGAATTCACTCTTGGAAAAATTGCAGACCGCTCTTACTGTTGTATTGCTCTCCATTCACTCTTATCCTGCGGGGTTTCTCTGAAGATGCCAGGTTCATTCAAGGTCCTCCTCGATTTTTGTTCCATCTCTTGAATAGATGTCAAATGCACATATTGTGGCTTGCAGGAATCTCTTTGCCTCTCCCCACTGACATTAACCACAGCAACTAGAACAGAACTTTAAAAAAAAAAAAAATGAAAGTATTAGAGTCAGATAAAAATTATACAATGTCAAATTGTATTTGTTTTTAAAATGCATAAGTGTAGTTATATATTCAGAACAAAATATGTGTATTAATCACACAAAATACACATTATACAATTAAAATCTCGGATCAATATTCGAAAAATAGCTATCTATCAAGCTTCAGATTTATTAACTCACCTTTGTAAAACACCTGCTTTTTCTATAATGATTCAACTGTCTTCTGTCAGTGTATCAATAAGTTTGTAGACCTGATGATGAACATTTATTTACATCAAAACCTTTATTTTGTCAACATGATCTCCTTCTTTTTTAATACCTTTAATTTATTGACAATTACTAATCTTGAGAAGTGAACATTATACAGTGAAAATTTCAGATCAGAATTCAGCTAAATAACTATTTGTCAGGTTATGCACTTACTGATCCACACTTATATTTTTACCTGCTGCTGCTAATAAATCTCACAGCATGAAAAGAGCCACCTTTTCTCTCGCCAACAGGTGTGGAGTCTGCTACAAGGTCATCTCCAGTTTTCAGATTGTAGGTTGAACTAATAGATGACTTTGGTAGGGTAATCATCAGGTCATTGCAAGATGTGACTGAGCCAGTGAGCACAGTGCTGAGTAATGGCGTAGAAGATACTCAGCTAGCCTATATTTTTAACTATATGATATGTGCATTTAGAGAATAAACTTTCCTCTCTCTCTCTCCCCATATGAAGATATACAGCACATATGTTGTCCATCTCACACCATAACAACCTAATCACAATTTAAATAATATTCATTTTAAAAAAATTCTAGGATATTACTCGATTTACTTTTTAACAGACTTTGAATTATGACACCTTGTGTCCTCCACATGCATAGAATGACCTTTCAACCACCTGATGAAGCTTCATGATCTTTTTCAATTTTACAAACCTTGATAAACCAATGACATCCTCACCTCTGTGTGTATAAACACGTTCAGCATAATAAATCATACATAACCTTGATAATGTTCCTCAGAAGACGAAACACCTTGGCTAAGTATAGGATTTTCTCTTGTTTCTTTTTATTCATATATATATATATATATATATATATATATATATATATATATTCAATTTACATTTCACCAGACTTTGAATTATGGCACTTTGTGTCCTCCACGTGATTTGACTGACCTTTCAACCACCTGATGAACATTCATGAACTTTCATTGTTGTCCTTCTCCTAGACCAGTTGCCATCCAAGGCTATAGAACCCAGTCTGTCCTGCTTTTCTGTTCTATTTTTACTCATAGCTGAGGAGAGAAGAGGAGGATTCGTACCTTTCCCAAGGGTGTTAGCACGTAAGTGAATGTAATACATCCAACTGGAATTCAAACTCGGCTCTCTGATTTTTCAATCCAAGCCGCTATCCATTAATTCATGGTGCCTCCTTATTAATATATATATATATATATATATATATATATATATATATATATATATATATATAAATATGAGAGCAAGAAATTTATTTAACTTCTACATATATAGGCTCAGCACAGTGTTCAATGGTTCAGTCACATCCAGTGAACATGGTGCTGAGCAATGGTATGCTCAGCTGGCCTGTATTTTTACCTGTGCATTTGTTGAATAAATTTCTCTCTCTCACTAATATATATATATATATATATATATATATTATATATATAATCTCATAGGGAATGGATTAAATCTGACAAATATTTAATATATTTTGTTCATACATTATTTTTTTATGGATACGTTTATTTAAGTAAATGCTCTGTTCTTTAATTAAACAGTATTAATTACATTTACTGAAAGTTTGAGAAATTTCATAAAAAATGTTCTCTGCCAGGAATCAAACCAGCATCATATGATCAACCACCATTAATTCTGGTGTGCTGTAACCATTCAGCCACAGAGAACCTTTGGTTAAGCAATGCATGAACTAATGCTTTTAAACACACACTTTCGCTGATCTCTCTTGAGCTATCATATCTGCTTGTATTTTTGTCCTAATATAAACAATGACGATATATCATAGGAAATGGATTAAATCTGACAAATACACTTATTTAAGTAAATGCTATACACACATATATATATATATATATATATATATATAATCTCCCTATGAGGGAGAGAGTAGGCTGATGACAGAAAACCCGGATCATAGTACTGATGATATGGAATGCATCTTTTAGTGTCTTTCTTTAAATGCCAACAAGAATGCTGAAAATCTCAGTTGAAATAATTTTTTTTACAATAAATCCACACGATTCTAACTTTAAATAGGCATACTCAATAAATACAATTTCCACCAAAAGCTTTCTATAAACCGTCTATAACCCTAAAAAGACCTAGCCTAAAAATGCTAGATCTCGTCAGTAATATAACACATGCCTTGAACATATCATGCACCCCCATATTTATCCCTAGTTGAGAAAGAACACAGTCATGTCTGAAAAATTTTTCTTATCTTGCTTCCAGTTGGTTAAAAGGCCTATTAATATACAATAAATATAATGTCTTTTTATTGATATTATTTTTTGTTGTTTTTTTTTTATATCTTGAATTTCTTTCACTGGCTTCTATTCTATCTCCATATTATAAGAAGCATATGTGGATAATCTTTCTTTACTATATATATATATATATATATATACACACACACACACACACACACACATATACAAACTTTTTTTCTCATTAGTCTTGTACAATGCTGAAGAAAATTTATTTTTAGTTTGATTTCTGTTCTGTTTTTCTTTCCATTTGAAGATATTTGTCACCTTGGGCACTGATTACAAGAGCTGGTATTTAATAATAGTGAATGCATTGTCATCTTAGAAAAGTTCCAAATCACATTCTGGAATCTGATGGTTCATTTAATTTTCTAAAAACCAGAGTCTGTTAATAACAATGAAGAAGGAACAAAAATTCTGGATGGGTGAAAGAAAAGAAAAATAAGAAAAAGTAGGAGGAATGGTTTTGATTTTTAGAGAAAGTTTTGATGGCTTCAGTGTGGGGACAGGACAAAAAATTCTATTGGTTTATTGAATATTGTTCTTCATTTTTAAATCTTATTGTATTTTTTTTTCCTCTGGTATAAGAAAAAATTTAGAAAAGTAAAAAAATTATTTATAATTCTTCACAATAATAAGCTAAAAAAGGTGTGTTTCAAGGGGGTAAAAAACTTACATTAAGATTCAATGAGTTATTTCACTTTTATTCTATTTTTTCATCGCCTCTCATTTTTTCTGTTTCTTTCTTTGTTTTCTTCACTATTGTCCATCATTTGCCTTTCCCGCTGCTTCTTTCCTGCTCTTATTTCCTTGGCTTTTTCCATCTTTACTGTTTTCACACATTTACCCCTCTTCCTCTCTATTCCCCTCATTATTGTCTCTTTCTTCTCCAATTTTTGTCTCTTCCCTCCTCATTTCTTCTTCTTTCACCTCTCCTTCCATTTTTATCCTCTTGTTCACCCACCATCATTCCTTCCCTTGTTTTTCCCTGTCATTCCTTCCCCTCTTTTTCTCATTGTCATTCCTTCCTGTTTCCCCTGACATCATTCCTTCCCCTTTTTTCTCTTGTGAATCCTTCCCTTTTTTTTTCTCTTGTGAATCCTTCCCTTTTTTTTTTTTCTCTTGTGAATCCTTCCCTTTTTTTTTTTCTCTTGTGAATCCTTCCCTTTTTTTTTTTCTCTTGTGAATCCTTCCCTTTTTTTTTTTTCTCTTGTGAATCCTTCCCTTTTTTTTTTTCTCTTGTGAATCCTTCCCTTTTTTTTTTTTCTCTTGTGAATTCTTCCCTTTTTTTTTTTTCTCTTGTGAATCCTTCCCTTTTTTTTTTTCTCTTGTGAATCCTTCCCTTTTTTTTTTTTTTCTCTTGTGAATCCTTCCCTTTTTTTTTTTTTCTCTTGTGAATCCTTCCCTTTTTTTTTTTTCTCTTGTGAATCCTTCCCTTTTTTTTTTTTCTCTTGTGAATCCTTCCCTTTTTTTTTTTTTCTCTTGTGAATCCTTCCCTTTTTTTTTTTTCTCTTGTGAATCCTTCCCTTTTTTTTTCTTTTGTCGTTCCTTCCCCAGTTTTTTTTCCCTTGTCGTTCCTTCTGGTGTTTCTCTCCATTTCCTCCTTTTTTTTTTCTCACTTTATTTTCTCCTCTCTCTCTCCTTTTTTTATTTCTCCTTTCTTTTCCCCGTCCCCTTTTTTTCCTTCTCCTTCCATTTTGGCAATGACAAGAGGAAAAATATAAATTTGATTTTAATCAATATGCATTTTTTATTTATTTCTTTAAAAAATGATTTGAAAACTTTTTTTTTCTTAAACAGAAAAATATTTTTTCTTTCAATTCCTCAGTTTAATTTCCCAACAAAATTAATTCTTTTTTTGTTTTGTTTTTTAGTTTTTTTTTGTTTTTTTTTTGTTTTATTGCTCTAAGGCAAGTTCCTTTCATTCTTTTTATTTTTTTTTATTGTTGATCAGTTATTAATTGCTAATTCTTTTTTAGTTTTTACTTTAAATATTAAATTTTTAAAAAATCAAATAAGAAATTGAAAAGTTTTTCATTTTGTTTCTTGATGCAGTTTTAATAAATTGTTGTATTTTTCTTTAAATCATTAATTAATGAATTTGAAATTAAAAAACACAAAACTTTCTAGAATCATTTTCAGTGTCTCCATATATCATTATAATGAAGAGGATTACTAAAACGCATATCAAGTTCCATGTAATTTAAAACATAGGCGGTCATGGCTCTCCACACTTTTCTTTAATATCTCCAAACTGTTCATTTCCATAATTGTTCTTAGATGAGATAGTGGAACATTAACAAAAAGTTTTTTTTTTTTTTTTTATCAAGACTTCTCAAACGAAAGGTTGCAGCTCCCCAGAGGGACATGTAAAGTGTTGGAGAAATTTTTGAAAATGTTCTTTTTCTTAAGTACCATTGTTCTTCATGATGTCAATGATCATGGCTCACCTCAGCTTCTTCTTTAGTATCAATAAACTTGCCCTGATTGTTCTTTGAATCAAGAATTCCCAAAACAAAGGTTACATCTTCCCAGAGGGGCAAGTAACAGAGGTGGAGAAATGTTTGAAAATTTTCTTGTTTTTTAGCTTCTATGTTTGATTCCTTTTCAATGCTTTGCGGATTATTTAAAGCCAGATAATATTTTTTTAATTGCATTTTTCTTTTTTCTTTTTTTTTTTTTTATTTTTTGAGATAATAATGATTTTAGTGATTTCAGTCTCATTAATTAACCCATAGCTAAGGGGAGAAGAGATAGATTCATACCTTTTCCAAGGGTATTTTGCATGTAATTGAATATAACAAATCAAATGGGAATTGGAACTCAGCTCTCTGATTAACGATTCCAAGCCATTATCCATTACATCAACCACACCCATCAAGCCTACAGTATTCCCAAGCAGTTACCCATCTAGGTACTGACCAGACACGACATTGTTTACCATCAGAGATCATACAACAACCAGTGTTTCAATGTGATGTAGCCCTAAGCCGTTTCACCAGGGGTTAGGCAATCATGGCTCTTCTCAATGTCCTTTTCTTTAAAGAAAAACAAAAGTGAAGGAAGTGTAAACTGAGTTCAAATTCTAGCTTTCTTCTGCATTCACTTTCATACTAATGTTCTCTTCTTCCCCTTCTGCTATGGATTAATAGCAGAGCAGACTGGACTCTGACTCTGTTGGATTTTAAGTTGTTAATTTGGAGTGAAATAGCTTTTCTATTGACTTATTCATGTCTTGTAATTCAGTTTTCCTTCTCTTAGACTGGTTGATACTAATATTATTATTATTATTATTTTTTTTTTTTTTTTTTTTTTTTTTTAGATCATACTGATTTAGTGATACAAGTTTTACTAATTAACTCCTAGCTGAGAGAGAAGTAGATTGATACCTAATCACAATTTGATAAACAATCAAGAAATTATGTGGATATAAAATGATGGGTTCAATTCTATTTTACAATCAATATATAAACTGATCCCTCATTTTGTGGCCTTGGTTGTCCAGAGAATGTAGACAATTCTAAAAGACATGCCTGTGTAGCTAATCAATATTTCATTGATTGAATGGTCTTCTATAACTTATCAACCAATTGCAGGTTATTTAAAGCCAGAAAATATTTCTAGACTGTAAGAAATTTATTTTTTTTGAGATAATAATGGTTTAATGATACAAGTCTTACATAATTGACCCATAGCTGGGTGGTGAAGAGGTGGATTCATACCTTTCCCAAGAGTATTTGCATGTAAGTGAATATAACAAACCAAATGGGAATTGGAACTCTGCTCTCCAATTAACACTGCAGAGCCATTATCCCCTATACCACTCACACATCCAAGCTTACAGCACCTGGTATTCCTATGCAGTTTCCTATCTAGGTGCTGACCAGGTTCAATGTTGCTTAACTTACTGTTCATACAGGAACCAATGTTTCAACATATGGCCATAAGCACATCCAAGCTTACAGCTCCTGGTATTCACAAGTGGTCTAGGTATTGGCTCATTGTTGCTTAACTTTGGTGATCATACAAGAACTGGTGTTTCAATGTGGTATGGTCATAAACCGAATGCTATGTTCCGGGCAGTCTAAATTCTTCTTTCAGCCACTATCAACCACACTAATTAAAAATCACTTCAATTGAATTCATCTTTTAGGCCTTAAATATGATAATCTTTAATCAGATCTCATTGACTGGCACTACTCAAGCACAAAGAGCTGTACTAACAGAAATTACATCCCTTAAAGACTTCCAACTGAAGCAACAGCTAAAATGGATAGCATGTATAACTAGAAGAGAAAATGACATAATTAAGATGTTGATGTTCCACACCACTTCAAGCTTATAAAGAGAAATAAGTTACTGGACATGAGAAACCTAGTTTCTTGAAAAATTGTTTTAACTGATTGGTCAATGAACTCCAAATGTTTCCTTATAAGGAAACAGGTAATATTACAATTAATCTCTAATTTATACAGTACTGATTGTAGTGTTTTGGGCACTGTTTCAAGTGCTACACTTATTATAGGCACAACTGTAACTTTCATATCCGACAACTTTCAGTTCTTGAGAAAGGTCTTGTTGTTGTCATTTAAAGAACTGTCTTACAATTAAAATATATATATATATATTGTGATATGAAATCAATTGAACATTGACCATAGTGTATTTTTCTATGATAAAGAAGCCACTCACTTCAACAGTCAGCAAGCTTTTAACATCAAAGCTGAAAATAGCCTTGCATAGGAAACTTGTCTTTTTGATGGCATAAATTTGTAATTCATAGATTTAGTAAAGGATACAAAAGTAGAAGCAGCTCTTCAAAGGACAAGATAAAGAAGCGCGTCTCTATAGATAGATAGAGGGAGAGAAACCCCAATATATTGGGGAAAGAATAGCCGAAAATGAACATTAGTTAGTGGAGGTGGGGTAGGTGCAGATGTTGAAGTTGGGGAATGATGTAAGTGTATATGCACTTATATAAAGGAATCTGGTTAATTTTGGTCTCTCTCTCTCTCTTTCTAATCTACCTGCTTACCTCGCATATAAACGGAGTTCAATTGAGTTAAAGATGTCTGCTTCTCTTTTAAGTCTTTTCTGGTGTGCCCTGGCAAAGAGCTGAACTCCTGTTGATTGTTAGAAGCAGGAAGATCTTAGGTTCAAATTCTGCATCAAGATTGACTGGAAAAAAAAAATCTGGTTTTGAGCCATTTAAGCTGAAACTGTAAAATGGCTGTTGTGTCTATCATCAGTCATGACAACTCAAATTTCTTCATTTTATTCTTTCTCTCTGCTACCTTCTCTCTTTCACTCATTCATCACTCTTTTCTTTTGATTTCTCTCTCTCTCTCTGTTTCCCTTGTATTCTCTCTCTCTCTGTTTCCCTTGTATTCTCTCTCTCTCTGTTTCCCTTGTATTCTCTCTCTCTCTCTGTTTCCCTTGTATTCTCTCTCTCTCTGTTTCCCTTGTATTCTCTCTCTCTCTGTTTCCCTTGTATTCTCTCTCTCTCTGTTTCCCTTGTATTCTCTCTCTCTCTGTTTCCCTTGTATTCTCTCTCTCTCTCTGTTTCCCTTGTATTCTCTCTCTCTCTCTTTCCCTTGTATTCTCTCTCTCTCTCTGTTTCCCTTGTATTCTCTCTCTCTCTGTTTCCCTTGTATTCTCTCTCTCTCTGTTTCCCTTGTATTCTCTCTCTCTCTGTTTCCCTTGTATTCTCTCTCTCTCTCTCTGTTTCCCTTGTATTCTCTCTCTCTCTCTCTGTTTCCCTTGTATTCTCTCTCTCTCTCTCTGTTTCCCTTGTATTCTCTCTCTCTCTCTGTTTCCCTTGTATTCTCTCTCTCTCTGTTTCCCTTGTATTCTCTCTCTCTCTGTTTCCCTTGTATTCTCTCTCTCTCTCTGTTTCCCTTGTATTCTCTCTCTCTCTCTGTTTCCCTTGTATTCTCTCTCTCTCTCTGTTTCCCTTGTATTCTCTCTCTCTCTCTCTGTTTCCCTTGTATTCTCTCTCTCTCTCTCTGTTTCCCTTGTATTCTCTCTCTCTCTCTCTGTTTCCCTTGTATTCTCTCTCTCTCTCTCTGTTTCCCTTGTATTCTCTCTCTCTCTCTCTGTTTCCCTTGTATTCTCTCTCTCTCTCTCTGTTTCCCTTGTATTCTCTCTCTCTCTCTCTGTTTCCCTTGTATTTTCTTTCTCTCTCTCTCTCTTTCCCTTGTATTTTCTCTCTCTCTCTCTCTCTGTTTCCCTTGTATTTTCTCTCTCTCTCTCTCTCTGTTTCCCTTGTATTTTCTCTCTCTCTCTCTCTCTGTTTCCCTTGTATTTTCACTCTCTCTCTGTAGCCTTTGTATTCTATTCTCTCCAACTCTCTCTCTCTTGCATTTCATTTCTCTCTTTCTCTCTCTCTCTTTGCTGCCTTTGCTTTCTATCTCAGACCTATTGAAATCTCTTTTTGTCGCAGTTGTATCTGTCTCTCTCTCTCGATTTTTAATTCTCACTCCTCAACTCTCACTGTGTCAATATTCCATCACTTTCCCTCACACTGTCAACATTGTATTCCCTCTCTCTATCTGTTGACATTGTATTCCCTCTCTCTATCTGTTGACATTGTATTCCCTCTCTCTATCTGTTGACATTGTATTCCCTCTCTCTATCTGTTGACATTGTATCCCCTCTCTCTATCTGTTGACATTGTATCCCCTCTCTCTATCTGTTGACATTGTATTCCCTCTCTCTCTGTCGACATTATATTCCATCTCCCTCTCTCTATTGCCCTTATATCCTTCTCTCTCACCTTCTCTGTTGCCCTTATATCCTTCTCTCTCACCTTCTCTGTTGCCCTTATATCCTTCTCTCTCACCTTCTCTGTTGCCCTTATATCCTTCTCTCTCACCTTCTCTGTTGCCCTTATATCCTTCTCTCTCACCTTCTCTGTTGCCCTTATATCCTTCTCTCTCACCTTCTCTGTTGCCCTTATATCCTTCTCTCTCACCCTCTCTATTTCCCTTATATTCCTCTCTCTCTCTCTATTTCCCTTATATTCCTCTCTCTCTCTCTATTTCCCTTATATTCCTCTCTCTCTCTGTGTTTCCCTTACATTCCTCTCTCTCTCTCTCTGTGTTTCCCTTACATTCCTCTCTCTCTCTCTCTGTGTTTCCCTTACATTCCTCTCTCTCTCTCTCTGTGTTTCCCTTACATTCCTCTCTCTCTCTCTGTGTTTCCCTTACATTCCTCTCTCTCTGTGTTTCCCTTACATTCCTCTCTCTCTCTCTGTTTCCCTTACATTCCTCTCTCTCTCTCTCTGTTTCCCTTACATTCCTCTCTCTCTCTCTCTGTTTCCCTTACATTCCTCTCTCTCTCTCTCTGTTTCCCTTACATTCCTCTCTCTCTCTCTCTGTTTCCCTTACATTCCTCTCTCTCTCTCTCTGTTTCCCTTACATTCCTCTCTCTCTCTCTCTGTTTCCCTTACATTCCTCTCTCTCTCTCTCTGTTTCCCTTACATTCCTCTCTCTCTCTCTCTGTTTCCCTTACATTCCTCTCTCTCTCTCTCTGTTTCCCTTACATTCCTCTCTCTCTCTCTCTGTTTCCCTTACATTCCTCTCTCTCTCTCTCTGTTTCCCTTACATTCCTCTCTCTCTCTCTCTGTTTCCCTTACATTCCTCTCTCTCTCTCTCTGTTTCCCTTACATTCCTCTCTCTCTCTCTCTGTTTCCCTTACATTCCTCTCTCTCTCTCTCTGTTTCCCTTACATTCCTCTCTCTCTCTCTCTGTTTCCCTTACATTCCTCTCTCTCTCTCTCTGTTTCCCTTACATTCCTCTCTCTCTCTCTCTGTTTCCCTTACATTCCTCTCTCTCTCTCTCTGTTTCCCTTACATTCCTCTCTCTCTCTCTCTGTTTCCCTTACATTCCTCTCTCTCTGTCTGTCTCCTTCTTTCACTCCTGTATTCGCTTCACTCTTACATAATTTACATTATTCGGAATGTTATCCTTGTCTTCATTACCATATTCACAATGTTTCATCTGTTGTATGCTCCGACCTTCTTCAGGTGATTGGAATTTCAAACCGAACACTTTATTTTGTCCACCAGGATAGATTGCTCTACTTCCACGTGCCATGCTTCTTCTGGATGTCTCAGTTATTTCCCTTTTACTCAACTCTTTGGTTGAAACATTGTAAATATAGCAAGGATAACAGTCTGAATAATGTAAGTAATCATAATACCTCATCTCAGAGATATAGACAGATATCCCTTCACTCTCGCTGTTACCCTTGTATTCCCCCCTCTCTTATGTCCATCTTTCCTATTCTTTATCTTTTTTTACCTATTTTTTCTCCTCAGGCTAACTTGCTTCTCTCTCTCTCTCTCTCTCTCTGTTCTTTTTTTCTTAGCTGTCTTTATCAGTTCCGTTCAGTTGAAACAGTTTGTACACAAATGCATGCTATACAAATTAAATGATTATTTGTCATAATTTGACTCTGAAAGACAATTCTCGGGTAATTCCATTCTCAAATAAAAAATAAAAAAAAGAAAGAAAGCAATTAACATTATAACACACACACACACACACACACACACTATATATATATATATATATATATAGAGAGAGAGAGAGAGAGAGACAGATTGCTAGATGCAATCATCAGGCCATGAGTTGTGGCCTGACGATTACATCTAGCATGAAACACTGTCACCTCTAAGTGTTGACTTCTATGTTCACTTTTATATTTACACATGCTCTATCTCTGATAGTGATCACTTTATCCCATAAATATAGCACATCTTAAGACTATATTTCCTCACACACACATAATATATATATATGTGTGTGTGTGTGTGTGTGTGCATGTTTTTCTATTGTCTTTCCCCCTTTTCTCTTCCTTTCTCCTTTTTCTCTTCCTTTCTCCTCTGACCACCTCTCATATCCAGACTTACACTACTTCCTTGTTTTTATTTGCTCTCTTTTTCCATTTTTCTTCCCTTCTTTCTTTGCTTCCTCTGTCTGGCTATTTTTATTTCAATGATTTATCATCCATTGACTAGTTTGAAAAATCCTTGTAAATTTTATTTCAATTTACAAGGTGAAAATGATCATTAACCTAATGCAATCTTAATTCCTATTGTATGAATTTGGTGACATTTGGTTGGGGATTCATTTCCTGGATCGCACAGTTTTTATTCGTACTTAATGGAAATGATTGAGCAATAACTGTATAGTACTATAAATAAGATGATGATATCTTTAGACATGGGCAATGGAATGAGAACAGTCTACCCCTGGAGATTAAAGAAACAGTTCAGTTCAGAATGCCCTGTAGGTTATATGCCCGAGGAAGGCCAGAGAATGCAACAGTTGAAATGTTATGCTAGTAGCAACAAAGATGAGGACAATAGTTTGAATATGAATAGTGTAAATAATAATTCCTCAGCCCAGAAATTCAGGCAGAAATGCTATAAAAAATGTTGCATTTAAATAAATGTGTATCCCAGAATTAGTAGAAATTAATTCACATACACATACATATACATATATATATATATATATACATATATATATATATATATAACTTGAAATTTGTTTCAATTAAGGAATGCACTGTTCATTCTCTTTCATGATGGTCTCATTTGCAGCATTCTTTCAGTACTGTTACCGGTGTAAAAGTTAGAAGGTCACCTGATATCATTTATGAATTAATTTCCCCTGTTCTTAGTGTAAATAATAACTACACATCCCAGAAATTCAGATATTAGGATTTTTTACCTTTTATTTTTTTTGCTTATCCATGTATTTGGCTTCAGAAACAATGTAAAGGTTAAAAGATTGTTTTCTGATATAATCTGCGAATTCATATCTCCTTGTTCTTTGCTTGCATAAACACCACAGAGTTCTGCCTTTTTATTGTTGTTAGCAAAATGGACAGCCCAGCAGGCAAATTACAAATTGGATATACCGAAATCAAACGGGTGCAGCAAATTAAAATACCTGGGAAGTGTATTACACTGAAAGGAAAAGGGGCATTGAGATAGCAAAAAATGTCTTCCAAAAGCTGAGTGAAATAATTAAGAAACAAGAAAAATTTTGTTAGAACTGTTTCATAGTATCAGTCCTCCTCTATGACAGTGAATGCTAGACAATCTCCTCAAGAGTCTTGAAACAACAGAAATATAGTTATACAGAAGGTTACTGAGAATACCATGGAATGAACATGTGAGCAATGATGAAATTCTAGTGACAATAGCAACAAAAAGGACACTTATACTTAACATCAGAAAGATACAATTGAAATTTCTGGGGCACATAATGAGGAAAGAAGGCTTGGAAAATTTGATACCCATAGGACAGATTAAGAGTAAGAGGGCCAGAGGAAAGCAATGCACTATCTACCTGATGAGCTTCAGTAAATCGATGATGAAGCATAGCTTGGAAGAGATAGCAAAAAAGACAAAAGTTATTAAGAGCTGCAAAGGATAGGAAGTTGTGGAGAGCCATGATTACCAATGCCCTGAAGAAACAAGACACATAGATTTATAGATTGTAAGAGATTGCAGTAAGTGTAACAGAGAAATCTAAAAGTGTGTATGAATAGTGAAACCTGCCTTCCAGAAACTAAGCAAAAGTAATAAGAGATGGATAGAAAGAAAGAGAGTGCTAAATTTATATGCTGATACTTCACTTGGATCCAAGGCATAGGGCAAGAGTGTGATATTTTGACCTGAGGCAGAATGCACAGATATTCTGATACCCATCAGAAATGCTGTACTTTATGCTAGTTCAGGAAGTAAAGAGAGTATGGAAAGCCCTGGATTGAAATCTGGTGATCAACACAGCTGAAAATAAGGACACTCGGAATCATTCCAGAATTTCAGACCTCACAGTTCTCTGAGTGGTCTGACTTCTGACTCTACCACTGAAAGCTGCTTCCAGACAAGCAAGATCAGTTAAGCCAGCTGCAATACAAACTTGATTTCAATTTAATTGTTACCAAGCACAGTTATCGCCCTTTAGTTTGTATGACTTTTGAAGTGGTTGAGAATAAAATGAAAAGATCAATTCACGGAGGGCAACTGGGAAGATAATAGATGGAAGGGAATTACCATGAGTAGGGACAAGCCGCTGCCATATATCTCTCCCCCCAATCTCCAACATTGTTCCATGCTTGGTTTCTCCACCCTTCATTTTGAAGCCAGGGAATTAACCCAGGCAATAATGATTTGCAATGAGTATGATATTAAGGAAGTTGTCCAACCCCATCTTTTCCCCAGTAACTCTGCCAATTTACAGATGAACATGCGAACAGATGACTGATCATTAATGTGGTTTTAATAATCTATCATTTTGTGTTTAATCATTGATTGGCATTCCATGAGAAGATTTGTAAGCACAGGTAAGCACGGGGAGGTGAAGAAGTCGTTGTTGTGAGAGAAATGTTGGTTGGGTAATGACGTTTTCAGATTGAAAATGATAAAGAAACACTTCAGTATTTTTCAAGAAGAGAAGGAAAGCCTGAAATTCTTCTTTTAAAAGGAAAAAAAAATGTGATTTTGTTCATATCTGCCTGTATGTCAGTCTAATTTACTTCATGTCTATCTTAAGTTGGTTCTACGCCAGATAACACCTATCGAAGTTGGGCCATGCCTGTCTCTCTATCGAAGTTGGGCCATGCCTGTCTCTCTATCGAAGTTGGGCCATGCCTGTCTCTCTATCGAAGTTGGGCCATGCCTGTCTCTCTATCGAAGTTGGGCCATGCCTGTCTCTCTATCGAAGTTGGGCCATGCCTGTCTCCCTATCGAAGTTGGGGCATGTTTCTGTTCTGTTATCCATTTACACAAACTGGTTATGTAGGTTACTCAATGTTTCTCTCTTGCCTTCAGTATCTCCTCTGAGTGTCAATTTCTCCAAGCCTTCTTTCCTCATTATGCACCCTAGAAATTGCAACTGTCTCTTCCTGATTCTAAGTACATGTATCCTTTTTGTTTCTGTTTTTAAAAACTTCCTTATTGTTATCATGTTCTGTCCATGGTATTTCATCATAGTTTTGTCGAACCACGTGTCTGTTACCTCAAGTCTCCTCAGTGTGACAGTTCATGCACTGAATACCTCATAAGAATTGAGAATGTGAAATTAATAAATTTTAAATGGTAAAGATACCAACAAATTTAGTATAGAACATAAGAAAAATGAATACAGGCTAGACTGCACTCTGGGTATTTTTGTTCAACACTCTAAGATACTATAAAACCAAAATATTAACCTTAGAAATCCAGCCATCTCCTTAAATAGTCTCGTAAGATCTAGAAACTCATATGGATGTCCCAAATGGTGTCGAACTAATTCAGAATGTTTAAACCAGTGGTTCTTAACTGAGGTCTATGTAACATTTCTGTGGTCCGCACAAAATATATTGAAGATTGGAGGTTCACTGGAATATTTTAGTGGTCCATAGAGCAATTTCACTTCGGAGTGGTTGTCACAACTGAGATTTGGAATTTCTACAGTAATCTATGCCATGTTAAAATATTAAAATGTGAAAGAACAAATCTAAAACTAGCAGAAAACATGATCAAGCAATGTAAGTTAGCGTCCCTTTTACTCTATTGGATGTTTTGATTGGAAAAGTTGAATAAAAACAAAGGATACATAAATGAGGATTATTTATTTATTTATATAAGAAAATTATATAAATATTGTAATTTATTATATAAACTAATTAAATATCTTAATAATAAATAATATAATTTTAGATATTAATGAAATAATTTATTAATATAAATTAATCAATATAAAATATTAAAAAAAATAAAATATTAATAATAAAATTAATTTAATATAATGTCGGTGCAAAAATAATGTCGTTTTCTCACATAGTAACATATGTGAGGAAACGACATTATTTTTGCACCAACCTACTAAATTGTATAAGGATTATATATAAAGGAAGTATATACATTTTCTATTTCTATAATAGAATTCCTAAACTTATCTATTCCTAAAAAATAAAATAAACTTTTTTTCATCGAATAGTCATGGGGGTTCACCAAAAAGAATTAAGCGTAAAAGTGGTCTATATGTAAAAATAGTTGAGAACCGCTGGTCTAAACTACCACTGATATACAACTGTTTTCTAAGATCAATGATTAAAAATGGCTTCAAAGGAATGAGTCATTCATGTCTTAAAGACAGTAAAATTCATCATAGGTGATAGACTGGCGCAAAAGAACCTCAAAAGAGCTATGCATATGTACATACATGGCCATTTTTTTTGTTGAGGAGGCAGGATCAGGATTAATCTCACATGAAGCAAGGAGGTGTCCTACTGCCAGAAGGTTTTTTGTAATGATCTGAGGCAAGGTTCTCTTCTGGATGCCCTACTTACGGAAGTCCTACTACTTTATTTATTGAGATACTCCATCTTTAAGAAGGTTGTCATTCAAGGCTTGATCCTTCATCTTAGCCTTTTACATGTATATAATAAATGTGAGTGTGTCACACTTTTTCAACTTTACTCCTAGAGGTTGTAGCCCAACATATCATTTTGGAATCAGGCCAACTCTATGAGCAACTTAAAAATATTAAATATTAAATATTAAAAAATCAAAGCCAGATCTAGCTATATATATATATATATATATATATATATATATATAATGGACTCTTCTGTCGGTTTAAATGTATGAGGATCTGCCAGCTTATTGATTCAGTTATGAAAGTTTGTGCAATAATCTTAAGTGGCATTTAAGACCCGCTAGTGATTTACAAAGGAGGCCACATATGGAGCAAGAGTGAGGATTGTGAGATGAGATCACTGTTAGATTGGCTGACCTTTTAGATCTTGCAATTATATATTATCTATATATAATGTTATATATATAGAGAGAGTGTGTGTGTGTGTCATTGGCTCCAATAAAACCTCATCTGGTCTTGGTTTTCATAATGTGGAATGACATACCACCCTCTTCACTAGCAGAAATGTTAGTGGTGGATCTGGTTTAGATGCTAACCACCAGTCCATGTGGCAGGTTGTACTGGGTTAGAAGTCACTGGTAACAGGCCTTAGACTGACCTGTGCCAAATTAAAAAATTATATCACTTGAAGACTTTCAACAGCAGCAACAACTAAAATGGATAGCACACGTAACTTGAAGTGAAAATCATGACATAATCAATATTTTTACCTTCCACACTACTTCAGACAAAAGGTTAGGAAGGAAAGTCCTATTTATATGATTGTTTTGTTTTTTTAAGGCTTATCAATCTTTTTGCATCTTAACTAAAACCAGAAAATGTTTTTAGATTATAATAATTTTTTTGAGATAATATTGATTTACTGATACAAGTCCTCAAACATGTAGTTAGGGTGGGAGGAGAAGAGGTGGATTCATACCTTTCTCAAAAGTATTTGTACTGGAATTCGTACTCGACTCTTTGATTTCCAACTCTGACCTGTTATTTATTACACCTCAGTACATCTCAAGCAGTCACCCATATAGCTACTGACCATGCTCAATGTTGCTTAACTTTGGTGATCATGTGATATGGCCATAAGCTTACTAGAAAGAGCAATAATAGTGGATTTGAAAAATCTGTTTTTCTGAAAGATTTTATAAATTCTAACCAACAGTAATGCTAACTGTTTGGTCAATGAATTTTCCAATGTTCCTTGCATGGAAACATCTAGTTCCAGCATTACGGTTTAATCTAACAACAATTGTTGAGCATTCAATGTCATATACGAGGGCTGGTATTAGATAACATTTCAGCACTCTTCTCTTTGTTTCCCCATGAAATTTTCCACTTCCTTTGTTTAGCTTTTGGAAGGCATCTAGGTATAGATGTTAATCAAGCATGACTGACACAAGGCGGAGTGAAAAGGAAACGGCAGAAAGAGTGTATCAATTTTCAAAATCAGTGGGTTGTTGCGGGGGGGGGGGAGCTGAGTCTGCGTTAGAACTCTGCCTGTGAAAACCTTGATTTCCTGAAAGAAGATGGAAGAGTCTTTTTTGCCTGTCAGATTTTAGGATTTTGATGTACCACCCGACCCGCAAGATATGGATGATAAAATGTCTGTCAGTATATCAATCCATCCATTTGTCTGCCTTGTCATGTTAAAATGGACAATTTGACTTTGACTTTGACTTTGGACAATTTGACTTTGACTTTGGACAATTTGACTTTGACTTTGGACAATTTGACTTTGACTTTGGACAATTTGACTTTGACTTTGGACAATTTGACTTTGACTTTGCTGTTGACTTACATTCTCACCCCCGCCCATCTACAATTCCAAGAAGAGGAGTTGGCTTAATTTAAAACTTCCTTTTCATATTGCTTACATCCTGATTATAAATCTTTGATTATAGAAAGACTTACCATGTTGTAATGGTTAATGAGCTAGTATAGCAGAACATTACTACTTCATATGACACGTTCATTGGAAGAGGAGTGTATTCAACAAAAAATTGAAAATTGCTTTTTTTACTGCAAATTATTCATTATATTATATCCAAGTATTTTGCAAAATATTAGAGCCGATTACACAATATTTCAAGCTTAATTTAGATTTACAGTTTAAAACCATGCAATGAGATGAGGTAACATAAACTATATTGTCTTTGGAATATCGTTACATTGAATTGTTACATAATTATAATGAAATCATTAACGTATTTGTCAAAAGCATTTTATTTTTAGTAGTATATTTAAAATATACCTCTTTACAGAATTTATTTTTGAAATGGAATAAGATTATTCTAAATTTCAGAATTTCGCAATTGCCCATCAAAATGACTGGAAAAAAGCAATATAAAAACAACAGAAAAGAGAGTAAGCATGAACAAAATAGCTCTAGTTTGTTCAACTTAGAAGACTTAACATTGCAGCGAAAGTATTCTAAAATGCTGCCAATAACAAAGGAGAAACTGAAAAATACCTAACAACAAATCGAATATAACTTCAAAATTTATATTATATTTTATTTATTTGTTACATAACTAAATGCATAATTGTCAACATTTCCATAAAACTTGATATTTCCTGTAATAAATTCTTAATAAATATTACTACTGTTATTTTATTTAAGTGTAAGTCCTACATCCACAATTCCTTATGCGTAACCATGAAAAAAAAATGCAGATAAAACTGCCTAAAACCTTTAAGCATGTATATGCCCTCTTCTGTTGAACACATCATGTGAATGCAGTTCTCACTAAGAGTTCGAAATTTCTAACCATGTACCAGATTAAACTTAGTAAATACCAAAAGTTATTGTGTAATGGGAATTAGTGTTAAGTGTAATTGCTGCCACTGGGAACACTCCAAATTTTTGACCTTGTGCTAAACTAGAATAAGCTTAGTAAATAGCAAAATAAATTTTGTTGTTGGGTAATGGTGACATAGCTAACTGACCATTATTGCTCTATAGCAAGTTTGATTGTTGTCACTGAGGGTTGTCCAAATTTCTGACCTTGTGTCCAACTGATGCAAACACGGAAAAAAGACATGAAGTAGAAAGATTATATTGAATCAATTGCTAGGTCTACTGTTATTAATGTTGGTTCACTGTGTTGTACAAGAAAACTTTGCTCGTCAGAATCCATCTTGCACATTTATAAATCTACCACTCATCCATGCATTGAATATTCTTGCCATATCTGGTCTGGTGTTCCTGCTGTATATCTTGAGATTCTTGATAAAATTCAAAGAAGGTCCTGTAATGTAATCAATCCTGATATGACATCTTCCCTACAGTTATTTTCTCACCAATGTGAAGTGTCTTCCCTCTGTCTTTTCTACAAATATTTTTCTGCCAGTTGTTCTGATGAGCTTTTTTTCTTAGTGCCTCAACTGCATAAATTTAAGTGTGCTACTAGATCTAGGTTTTAAATATTTTACCGTTGAACTATTTCAACAGTTTCTTTTCTCACACTTCTCACTTGTGGAACCCCCTTCCAATTTCTTGTTTCCCTGCTGCATACAATCTTAAAAATTTAAATGCAATGTCACTCACCATTTTTTGTCTTCCTGAACCTTGTTCTCTTATTTTCCTTTCCTCACTAAAATCTTCTCATTCTCTTGCACTCCCTATAACCCACTGTGGCATTATCACATAAAAAAAAAAAAGACTTAAGTCCTATTTTATTGATTGTATTATATATATAGAGGATGAAATGTGTTCTATTCTAACAGTCACACTTCTCACTTGTACAGTCCCTTCTGATATCTTGCTTTCCTGAAAACTACAATCTTCAAAAATTTAAATGCAATGTCAATCACCATTTTATAGCTTACTGAATACTCTCCCTATAACCCCTATGTATTGTAGTGACATTATTGCCTTGTTTGGGGTGAAATGATTAAAAAAACTACACTTTTTGTTTTCCCCTTTTTTTCGCTCCTGAGTAAAGTCCTTGTAGAATAGTAACATGACTAGCAATGCATTTACATCATATGTATAATATCTTTATTCTGTCAGTAATTCTTGCCTTACTGGAAAAATGATTAGGTTCCCTGTCTCACTCCAGTAAGTACGTGACTAACCTTTGTATCCTCTACCTTTTTACAAGAGCCA
Source organism: Acanthosepion lycidas (assembly GCA_963932145.1). Taxonomy (NCBI): domain Eukaryota; kingdom Metazoa; phylum Mollusca; class Cephalopoda; order Sepiida; family Sepiidae; genus Acanthosepion; species Acanthosepion lycidas. The sequence goes on from OZ010600.1 coordinate 68,467,390, forward strand.
AATTGGGCCAAAAATGGACTACTGCTACCATATAGCGGCAGGAGCTGCCCAGGCTTTATTCGAGTCCAAGAAGTCTCCGCATTCTTGTAGGTGACAAATTGTTTTCTGCCTTACAAATATTTCCCCATAGACAAAATATCACACGCCTCTCACTGTTCTATCACTATTTCGATGGAAAGAGTTCAGACAAATTACATTATTTAATTTAACCAGTTCTAACATTCATGGCTAAGATCTGCCATGACATGCACATTGTAGCAAATTACCCTCATTCCCTTCATAATGTATTCATGAGATGTAAGTTTGACTGGAACTGCTTTCTTCCCATGAAGCACTGCTTTGTGGAACCGACTTCCAATCACTACAAACTTAACCAGAGCAAGTATCTACCTCGAGTGGCTCTTGGGTGAACATCATTACAAAAGACATCTATATATATATATATATATATATATATATATATATATGTATATGTTAAAGTTATCATTCAAATGTAGTGTCAAGCATTGTGAAAGCAAATTTGTGGTGTGACCAACATAAATATTATTTAATTCGTTGGAGATACAATCTCCCAAAGGGCACTTGAATTTGGAAACTATTTTGGTTTTTTGCAAATCACTAACTGGGGGAGAAGAATCATTGTGAACATTTTTAGACATTTAAAACAACATGCCTGGCCGCATACACAATTCCGAAAAATCCTTGTTGAAAACACAATTATAATTAAACGTGAAAACAATAAACAAAAACTAAAAATTCTTGAAGCTATATACATAAAACAGTTGAAGCCAAAATAAACAATGAAATCTCTACAAAAATTCTTAAATGCCTATAATTGGTAACAGAAGCCATTGGTTTATACCAACGGTTTCCCCTTACTTAATACTTCTCGAATTCACTGTCATGTGACGTAATGAGCTGTGGTGCGATTTTCGCTTTCAGCGTCTTATATGCACAAATTTGTTGTTGCTTGGAAATCTTCCATGTAAACTGAAACAAACTATCATCACTGTCTTGTCCGTGTATTGCTTAACATATTTGAATGTATTTGTCATCTTTGATAATGGCTTATGTAAGCCAAAAGCTTAGATAGGATTAAAAAATATGTATCAATATTGTGATTTTCTTTCTTTGTTCAATGATAATGTTATGAAGCTTATCAGACAATATGAAAAGAATTTACATAAAATAAATAGACAACACTTGTCTATATTATTTAATTAAGTGTATATATATATATATATATATATATATATATATATATATATATATATATGATGGATGGACACTTGCATCCAAGGATGCCTGTCTATTAATCCCCATTACAGACGCCTGCTCAGGCACTTTTTTGTGTTTGTTAGACACACACAAAGCTCACCTGTGGTTTATACTGCAACTATGCTGAACAAACCTTAGAGTTTCTGGGAGAGAGCCCATTATTTAGCATGATCAATAATCTGAACAAGGCTAGCATGCTCAAACCCTCGGTCACAATGACTTCTGACAATTGTCAATGGCTCTCAAGGGTTCCATCTACCCAATTTAACTCACAATGCTTGGGTCAACCCATAGTATTATTTTCAGGCACTTTGCAAAGAAATTGTCTGATAGCCATGTCTGGGTCCTCCTGCTTGTGTGGTGTGATGTAGAGTCCTGTTTCTAGATATAGGGTCATCCATCAGCCACCCTCTTGACCCAGGGTAGCACTACCTTCTCAAGGCACTTGATGTAGGCCATCATTGTGAGTCTGAAGCCCTCATGAACAAAATCAAGAGATTGTTTCATATAGAATGATCAGAGTGTGTTTTCCAAACAGTTGTAACTTTGTAATCTTAATTAGACTCCTTCAACTATTTCCAAATCTTCTGCACTGTCCTCAGATTGATACCCATACACTCTGATATGTTCATATTAAAACGTCCAGTGCAAATGCCAAGCAGTACAGCATATTGTTTCCAAATTTCTGGTAGAGTGAATTGCATCGTGGTGATCTTTTTTCTCACAGACAGTGCCCAACTGACCCTACTATACTATGCAGGCAACAAAATCAAAAAACAAACATGCAACACAAAATTAAAAATATAAAATGGTGACAATTTACCCATCACACACACACACACACATGATATAAAAATATATATCTATATATATTTTTTGTTTACAGATTTTTTTGTATGTACATATAAACATGCACACACACACACACACACACATATATATAGAGAGAGAGAGAGAGACACACACACGATCATACATATAAATATATATATATATATATATATACACACACATGTATACTCATACATATAAATATATATATATATATATATATACACATGTATACTCATACATATAAATATATATATATATATATATACACATGTATACTCATACATATAAATATATATATATATATATACACATGTATACTCATACATATAAATATATATATATATATACATGTATACTCATACATATAAATATATATATATATATATATACATACATGTATACTAATACATACAAATATATATAAATATGTGTGTGTATTGATATAAACCAAATAAATAGATATTAGCAACTGTATATGCATGCATTAGCGTCCATACACAGATAAGCAAATAAACATTTACTTAATTTAAGGTGTAAGCTAAAACTGTGTTCAATATGTTTAGACAGAGCTAAGAAGTATATATTAATAAATATACATATACCTACGTTTGTAGTGCAACTTAGTTTCATTTTTCCCAAGTCATATATACTCATACACACAGGCATATACATATGTATACTCATACACACACACACACACACACACACACATATATATATATATATATATATATATATATATATATATAGTTTCCAGTGAATAGTGGCCAACCACATCTAACAGTTTCATGTGTTTCCATGCAATTTTCTGCCGGCCAAATAAAACTGTTAGTTGTGGTTGGTCCCTCTTCACTGGAAATTTAATTAATATATATTTAGCTTCTATCAGTTAATATGGCATTGAGATGTTTTTCTTTGTTGTGCCTCTCCAGCAGCCTCTTTTAGGAGCTGCTTATTTTATTCATGCAGAAATCACACACACACACATATATATAAAGTTTTCAGTAGAAACTGCTAAATGTACAATCTGAGAATACTTTACAAATTTTGGAGGAAGGTTCCTAATTCTACCATAAATTTTCCTTAAACTTAATAACTTAAAAATGATGGATATGCTTAGATGAACTTTTGTCCTTGTTTTGGTGTGAAGAACCCATCCCCAAAGTTTGTAAAAATATTTTTGATACACCCTCTGTGTGTGTGTGTATATATATATATATATATATATATATATATATATATATATATATATATAAAAAAGAGTATACACACTCATACACACTTCATTATCATGTATGCATTAATCAGGTATTATGTATGCAAATAACGATTTATTTAATCAGTGATGTCGACAAAATAGTGCTCAATGTAGTTAAACAGAGTTTAAAAAAGTATATATTAATAATTACAAATATACATATGTTGACTCGTACTTATAGTCTCATGGCTTTGTCAGTCATCAGGTGCAAAAACTTCTATTACCTGATAATTGTTAAACTCAGTTGTACTACAAATATAGGTATATGCGTAATTACATATATATATATATATATATATATATATATATGTGTGTGTGTCTGTGTGCATTTAGGCAGCAAATGCTCTTTTAGACATGTCTGATTGAATAAATTACAATCTGTAACTGTAAAAATCAAAAAAAGTAATTTTCACTGTTACAGTACATTTCTTACTTCATTTGATTATAATTTATGGAAAAATATTCATGAACATAAAAGAATTATGATAAAAATAGGCAGACATAATGTTTGTAATATATATATATTACAAACATATATTTGTTTTTTTGTATGAATGATTCATGTAATTATAAATTAAAATTGCACCTATAATTGAAATTAAAATAACTGATCCAACGTACAACTTTCAGATAATAAGTGTGACATTATTGTAATTATTGAACAATATAGTTCATGCCACATTGGCGGAAAACCTACCAGTAAAAAAAAATTCTCTTATTAATATATTTGTACAAAAACGCACAACCTTAAAATTTAAAATTCAAACTCAGCATTGTGACTGCACGTTCCAAAATAACACATTTCTCGTAGCATTTTTTTGGATTACATCTATATTTTCATTGTCCTCTTATTACCGAGAAGTAAAAACAAGAACAAATCTATTTCCATACCTGAGGATGTCTGTAGGAACAGACGAAAGCTTGTAAAAAATTAAAAAGACCTTATGCAACTGGAATTTATAAACAGGGATCATTTCATTCTTATACAGGTTTGGGGTTAGTGTATCTTATTGAAATTGTTTGTGAGATGTATTCTCACCATTTAAATCATTAACCTCTATATTTGTTTTTTTGTATGAATGATTCATGTAATTATATATATATATATAAATATATATATATATATATATATATAATTCATTAAGTCTTGAACACAGAGTTTGACAAGAGCAATTTAAAAACACTAATGTTCCAAGAAATCTAAAATGCTGATTTTTGGATGAAGAAAGAATTCCAATCAACTTTTCTTGCATCATCTTTTTTACACTGGGCTTTAAATAGTGATCAGAGTGGACTGGCAAACATTTGTAAATAGTTTGAACAAAGATGTTTAAAAAACAGACTAACAAATAACAGAAGAACCTTTTCCAACTATACTAGCAAAACTGGAAATCAATGTTAATCCTTGAGTTTCTTTTTTCTTTTTCTTTTCCACTGCCTAAAATAAATCAAGTCCCTTCCGCTACCCAACACATTGACACAAAAAAAAAGTCCAATTGTAAAAGCAAATTTGTTGTGGACACCATCCATTGCTTCCATTGCTATATTCTCTAGAGAAATGATATTTTATGCAATGGAAACTAAAAGCATTTGAGCAGGTATCAATTTATTGATATTTCTGATGAATTGATGGAGAATAGGAAATCCCCACACCTTTTCTTTGCTACCCTCCTGCTGTTGCTACCCTCCTGCCTTTGCCTCTGCATGCAGAACTCTCATAGAAGAGAAAGAAAAAAATACAGACAAGGGCTGTTGCAACTGCTGCTGTTCCTGTCGATCGAAGCAGCAGTGTGAACAAATGAGTGGGTGGATAGAAAAAAAAATTGATATCGTACAATAGCAAGTGGACCTATGTCACCTGCAGTTAACCCTGCGTCATTTGCCAGCTATAAGGGTTTTAAACTCAGGTAATTCAGAAAACTGTTGGTGGTGGTGTTAGTAGTAGTATTATTAGTAGTATCATCATCATCAACCTTACTCACTCTACACTTCTCTGCGGACTGTTGGGCCACAGCCTCAAGGTTCTAGATGGAGTTGCTGTTTTTTTATCATTACAGGATTGAGTTACTAGCCCCATGTCAAACCAGTTTTGAATCCAGAGTTCTCCTTCTAGGTGATCTCTTGCTGATCGATGGGTCGTTACGTTTTTAAACAAACTTAAACTTAAATTCTCCTTCTAGGCTAGTTACCAACCAAGGCTGAAGAGTTCAGTATATCCTACTATTTAACCAATAGCTCGAGAGGAGAAGGAGAGATAGATCCATGCCTTTTTTAAGGGTATTTGTACGAAAGTGAATATAACAAAATAAACTGAAATTCAAAACATGGCTTGCTGATTTCTCATTCGAAGTTGTTATCCATTAAAACTCCTTCACACCCACACATGCACATTATATATATATATATATATATAATATGGGAAAAATGTATGAAAAAGTGGGAAAGGTTGTGATGTGTTTTGTCTTTTAGAACTTCACTGAACTAAATTTTTTATGTTAGTATGATTACACATGTGCACAAACCAGGGTTGCTGGAAATTTTTAATTTCTTTTTTAAATCTAGCCAATTTCATTCAGATTCTTTTTCTTTCAATCACTTTTGTTAGTAGATATCTCACACTGTGATAATAGAAGGTCTGCTAGGAATGGTGAAACGTTGTAAGAGCCAGGGCACAAATTTACTGCAGATAACCTGGCGACCAAGGTACTCTCTTGTCATTTTTGTTGTAGTGAACTATTTTTCTCCTTTGATCAGAGTAGCATTTTTATTTTTTAATGTCAAAATTGTAGTCAGCTTCATTACAGCAGTCAATAAATGCATTTTACGTATTGTTTTGTAATATGTCCCTTTTGTGTTAATATAATATTTGCTATATACCATATCTATGAACACTAATGGGTATGTACCAATCTGTCTAAGTAGTCCACCACTAGCAATCGTTTACCTACTTCACCCCGCTGGTGAGTATTGTATTTTGTTGATGTTATAAAGATTACCATTTTATTTCCAACCTCCATTTTGGTTATTCCTCATTCAGTAACCCTTTCTAGGTTACAACATATTTTATTTAAATTCCTTGATTTTTCTCCTGTGAGTTTTTTGTGACAATTATTACAGGTGATCGACTTAATTCCTTTAAGTTTTAGCTTAAATTGTTTTGTTTAGTATTGACTAAGTCTTTTATTGTTTTAGATGTAGTAGTAATAAATTTTATGCTGAGTTAAGATGGATTCCTTCCTATTGTAGATGTGATAGTTTGTAGGATAATATATTTTTTTTGATTCATTGAGTTTGTCAGGAGGGGAGGTTTTTCTATCTTGGAATATTTTATGAGCCTTTTGTTTAGTTTTGAATATAAAATAATTAGCGTGCTGAAGAAGCTTGAAAGCATTTTCAATGTATTTCTCCTTTTCTTTGAGGGCTGCAATATTTACATGAAGAGGAGAAATATATTGAAATCACTTCCAAGATTCTTCAGTATGCTAATTATTTTATATTCTTTTTATATTCCTTGGCCCAGCCCACTCCCCAAAAGTGTGTGTGTGTGTGTGTATATATATATATATATATAATTTTTTTTTTTTTTTTTTTTTTTTTTTTGAGTTTCTTGGTCAATCTGAGAATGTTTTATCACTTCCTTGTATTCATACATGTGTCATATATATATATATATATATATATATATATATATATATATATATATATATATGATCTGCAATTTCTGGTGTATTTCAGCTATTAATGCTATTTATTAGTGAACTTATCATTTCAAAGATGCCATGTCGATGGGCATAAAAATTGTGGAAACCAAGGTGCTGAAAAGCCATTATTCTCTGAATGGCTTTGACTGATTCTGAAGTTTTTGATTTTTGGTCTTTCATGACAAGAATGCAAGATTTTCAGGATTTGGTTCTCTGATATTAAAGTCTGCCACAGAATTTTATCCACTGTGTTCACAGACTTGTTCTTTTTTTTTTTTATCACTGAAAATGAAAGTGGCCTTTTGATGGTGCTCAACAACTGCAACCTTCTACCAACCTAGGATAAGAGACTAATAAAAATTCTTTTTTTTATAAAGGTCAGTTCAATAAAGTGAAATTGGCAGGTGATCAAAAAAAATGACCTATAATTTGTTGTTAACTGGGGCAAGGAGTGACTTGTTAATTTTAATGCCTCCAGAACAAAAACTTCTATCTATTAATCACTTGAAAGGCTATTTCCTCTTTTCTATCAGCATGGCTGGCATTAGCCTCCATGAGAATGAATTATTGTGGCTTCTCCGTCTATAAGATTCTCAGCTGATATGAAGTGGAAAGATCATATTGAATGAATGCGGTGATATGATTAAAAAAAAAAAAAATTCAGTTCTGACTAATGTTTATTTTTTTTATGCTATTGTGCATTTGAGCCCCAAGAGCCAATGAATGTAGAGCATTACTGAATAATGCTATGTGAAGATGAGGTAAGAATTGTAGATTATGAGGACATATAGAATAGACAACAACTGATGGTAGATGAAAAGTGGTTATAATTGTGGTGACCAGGTAAGCATCCACTTGGGAGTCTTTTCTACTAAGCAGTGGCTCTTAGGAAGAAGCTATCCAACTGAAATGTCCTTCTTAATGGAATACAGAAGAAGTGAGGATGATTTAATCATGTGTACAGTGTTATTTAGCCTTTTCTTGCTTACTACACGTTAGGTGATTTGTTTTTAAGGAAATATAGTTCTTAAAACAATGTTTATTGTGATGATGCAACAACTGTTAACCCTAGAACACTAACTATCAATTAAAGTTACACCACTGCTAACCATGAGTATATCATACCCAATTTTGAAAATATCAAAAAAAATATTAAATATACAACTTTATTTGAAATAATTTACATGCAGGCTCTTCAAACTTTGTACTTTGAGTTAACATTAATAGGAACTGAAAAACATTATTTAGGTAAGAAAATCAGGTACTGAAAATTGTAATTAAAAATAGGAAAATTTGCACTGTGTACTATATACCCATGGTTAGTGTTCTGGGGTTAAGGAAAATCAGTAAAGTGTTTACGCGAACTGAATTATATATAAATTTAGGAAATTAAAAAAATGCCTGTTGTCTGAGAATACCTTTTTATTGTTTCCATACTCTACTGTAAACAATCACCTACAATTTGAAATGTTTCAGCTTTAAATACAGTGTAACCCAGATATAAGAGATTTTCTCTGGTCCCAAATTAGAGCCTGTGTTAATGTATATAAATTAGACCAAACCCGGATATAAGAGAAACCCGGATATAAGAGACTTCTTCTCCGGTCCCGACAACTCTCTTATATCTGGGTTACACTGTAACCCATAAAGGGTTGATAAACCATAAAAACCATATCAATTAATCAATCTCTGCATGTTTGTGCCACTATAAGCAAACACTTAAGAAAAATGTTACAACAGAATGTGCAACTCATGTGACTTTCAGCTATTGTACTCGTGTTTTCTGTGGGGGCTGAACATCCCCACAAGTGACCCAGGTTGGAAGATAGGTACTATTATCATCAACTCACCATCTCTAGATATATATGCGAACCAAGGTTAAAGGGCTTTTAGCTGACTATTAGCACACCAACCATGTTTTTGAATATATGATAAAAATATAGTTTTAAGCTAAGTTATATTTATGGATAAAAGTTGTCAAAATCAGAGATAGAGCATATGTAAATATGAATATGAAAAGTGGACACTGAGATCAACACCAAGTAGTGACAGTCTGTTTCATACTTCAATGCAATCTTTAGGCCAATGTGTTGACCTCAGTGTCCCTTTATACACACAAATGAACATTTATATATATATATATATATATATATATATATATATTTGTAGGGACAAAATTTAATGATCGAAATAAAAGTATAAAACTTAATATTACGAGACATATTAAAAACGGGCGAAGCAACCGGTTTCGCTCCTGCTCTTCAGGCTTCAACAGGAGATTTAATTTAAATTTAGCACAGAAAAATGTACAATAAAAGGAAGTTGTGGGAGGAAAAAAACAGCAAAAGGAACTAGAGACAAATGACAGCAAGCCCCAACAAACACTCACATTGTTTACACAAAGAAGGCTTAAGGGACCCGATGTAAAGTGCCTCCAGAACCTTTAGATGAAATAAAGAGTGTGACCGGGACAACACGGTGAACCAGTCAGCACTAAATTTGGCTGTACAATCTCTGTTCTTTAATAGGTGTTCGCATATGGCGGAACCATAGGTGTTCGGGACGAGTCCATTCAATGGCAAGGTGTGATTTCTAATTTTTGTAGGAACATGTTTTATTCTCATGTCTAAGTGTTGAGCTGTTCTCCCTATGTAGTCGGCTCTGCAACTACAAATGTATTTATAAATAATTGAATTAATTTGATGGGTAGGGAGAACGTCTTTACATGCAGAACGAAACATTGGCCAAGTTTGAAAAATAATCCGAACTTCGGCAGAGAAAAAACGACGAACATTGGATGAAATTTGTTTAGCTATTTTTTCACATTTGGTACCAATCCAGTGTAATCTGAGGTAAACTGGGCATTTTTTAACAGTGTAGAGCTCAGCACTTCTGAACTCTTCAACTTTACTGCGGATAACTGAATTAACAGTATCAAGAGGATAACCCAAACTACATAGGGTATCCTTAATAAAGTCAATTTCGTCATTCAAGAAGGGCTCAGAGCAGATCTTTAATGCTCTATGTAGGAGGGTTTTAATAATGTTAATCTTGTGCTTAGTGGGACAAAAAGCATCCCAACATGTATACAACCCTGCGAAAGTAGGTTTATATATATATATATATATATATATATATATATATATTGTAATGATACAGTCATCATTGGCGATTAAAGAAAACAGACATTTTATATATCAAATATGGAGGAAATTCTTTCAGAAATTGTCTGATGTTCATTTTGGAAGAAAGCTTGTACCATATTTCTTGAACTTCAGACAATTTCTGATGAAATTTTCTCCTATTCTAAGAAGAATTGTTCCTAATTTGGAAAAATCAACCAGTAAAAATAATCAACACAAAATGTCTGTTGTCATTAATAATATTTCCCTTAAAGAACATTGCTTTCTAAATACCCACACTGTGTACATATATATATATATATATATATGTGTGTATATATATATATATATATATATATATATATACATTTTCTCTCTCTCTCTCTCACTCACTCACTCACTCACTCACTCACTCACTCACACACACACACACACATATATATATATATATATATATATATATATATATAGTGACATTTTTATTACTTCAAATGTTATTATAGCAGGTACTTTGTATATCTGAAATAGACACCTCATTTTTATTTATTAAACAGTGTGTATTAGAGCTACTGGCCATCCACTTGTTCAATAGATAAAAATGGGGCACCTATTTCAAATATACAAAGTACCAACTATAATAACATCTGAAGTAATAAAAATGTCAGTATATATATATATATATATATATATATATATATATATATATAATGTTGTTGATTGTGACGTTCTGTCAGACGATTGCCACTCCTCCATTGATTGACTGTCTGTGAGTCCATTGATGACTTTTCAGTCCTTCCAGCAACTTGCATATCTTTTGGCACTCATGAGTATTGGTGTTGGTTGAGATAACGGACATGGTGATGGCATCACTGTGAACTTTCATGTGATGCTTGAGGCCACCAGCTGATCAACGAACTCTAGAATTATATATATATATATAATATACATACATACCTACACACACTCCAAGAATATATATATATATATATATATATATATATAAGGTTGGTGCAAAAATAGACGTAATAATGTCATTTTTTGACATAACATCAAAAAACGACATTATTACGTCATTATTTTTGCACCAACCTAATATATATACATACATACGCACACTCCAAGAATATATATATATATACACACACACACACACACTCCAAGAATGAAGACACAAAACTTCACCAACACTGGTAGTTTCACATGCAAAATCGTCTTCAGAATATTCATACCGACCTATTAGTTACGGTTGTCCTGGGTTAGATGTTAAACTATGTCCAGCAGCAAGGCCTCTGATCAGGAGGTTTTGAGGAGCATGGAACCACCTCTTAATTGCTGGTGTTCCCAGGTCCACCTTGGCCCGGGGTGGTAGCACCTGTTAGGGTCCCAGCTGTGGGCAAGTAGTTAACCCCCAAACTAGGGTCAAAACACTATGAAAGTGTAAAAATGGGTTTTGATACCAGAAATACTTTGTAAAAAAAAAAAAAAAAAAAAAAAAAATTACCAGCAATAAGTTTTTAAAAAACAAATATTACCAGCTAAGGAAAATTCTTACCAGAAATAGATTTTTGAAGGAAAAAATATGACCAACAATGAAAATTTTGTCAGCATTAAATAAGCCATTGTTGTAAAACAACCCAACCTAACCTATTAGTCGCAGTAAAGTGCATTGTCTCTTCAGCCTTTTCAGGACTGCATTTCTCTTTGGGATTTTCTCATCTGGATAACTGAACACTATTTTTGCTGAGTTTAGGCAGATCTTTCTTGTTTTCTTTTGAACTTCTCAGGCCCATTTTTTTTCTTATTTATATGATTGTATAACTTAAACTGAATACAAATTTTTGCTACTGGGTTGAAATTAAAAAATAATATTTGCTTGAGATGAAATCAAATATTAAAATAAAAATGTTGATGCTATCTTTGCCTGCATCAGATTGTGCAACTCACATGAGTCAAGAATTTCAGACATTGGTCATTATTACATAGCTGACACATCCTCACAAGTGCATTTTTTAATCCAATTACCCTATCTATTTGAAACTCCAAGTCTACCTATCTTAGTCTGATTACGTCTGTCACAATCTGTACATAACTATATAACTCAGTGTGTTCCTATATATCACAGTGTGTTTGTATCTATCTTTCTAAGTCTGTTCACATCTTTCTAAGTCTGTTCACATCTTTCTAAGTCTGTTCACATCTTTCTAAGTCTGTTCACATCTTTCTAAGTCTGTTCACATCTTTCTAAGTCTGTTCACATCTTTCTAAGTCTGTTCACATCTTTCTAAGTCTGTTCACATCTTTCTAAGTCTGTTCACATCTTTCTAAGTCTGTTCACATCTATCTATGTCTGTTTGCATATATCTAAGTGTGTTTGCATACATCTGTGTCTGTTCAGTCAGTTATGTGCCATACTTGCTACACACTTAAGCAATCATAGACCATCAGGCGAGGTTCAAACTTGGTACTCGGGCTATCAGTCAGTCAGGGATACATGCTAAGGTGATCGTGTATCTTTCGATACATGACTGACAAGGCAGATTTTTTCCCACAGTAGGTTGCCATTTCTTTCTGCAGTAGACCAGTTGCTATCCAAGAACCTGGTCTGTCCTGCTATGTACCCATAGCTGTGGAGAGAAGAGGGTACATGCCTTTCCCAAGGGTATTAGAATGTAAGCGAATGTAATGGCTTCAACTAGAATTCGATCTCGGCTCTCCAATTCCTAAGTCTGTTACAAATCAAAAAACTGGAATGATTATTCTATACTGGAGAAAAATCCAGCCAGTAGATCCTCATTCCAACCACCACCCCCATTTTTATAAAAATTTCATCCCATCCCATGAACAAAGTGATCTGTTACTAATAGTAAAAAAAAAAAAAAAAATGATTCCATCCATCCCTTTTATTCCAGCTGCCGTACTAACAATTATTCCATAGTATGATGTCTAAAAATATTTACTAAATTTAGCATAGCAAGACTTCAAGTGTAGGGCACAGTGAGAATCAGACTTGCTACAGTAGTGCTGGAATCCCTCAATTAATGTGGCTAATGTGTACATCGGTAACTATAAAAAATCAATTTTCAATTATTATGGTTAAAGTGAAGAATGTTTTACCGAACTGAGTACTATGTATACACTAATCAAATTTTGGTATATAAAAATGTTAGTGCATTAACTGAAAACACATTAATCAAATAAATGAATTGAGGGATGTCTGTAATATTTTTTTGAAACCAGCTTCATGCTGAGATCTTTATTTTTATAATATCAGATATGATGAAATGTACTTTATATCTAATGGCAATAATGTCCATTACATAATGTGGCTTTTACTAATAGTCTTGTCAACAGAATCTCTTGTACATCTTTATTCCAAAATTTTTAAATTTTATCAGTCTGTTTCTTATCAAGTCTTTTGTGATTCTGTTTTAGCAGTTTACCATAATTCATGGATTGACTGTAGATTGAACATTCCACTTATTGGTTTATTTATTGCTATTTGTTACTGTGTTGAGCTATATTATTCTTTTATTGTCACAATTATGTGTGGGGCATGAGGACAGTTTTGATTTCTTTTTTCTTGTCTCTTTCTTGTTTCCCTCTCTTTTTTTTTTGTATGTCTCTCTCTTTCTCCCTAACTCTACTTGTCTCTCTCTCTTTCTCCCTAACTCTACTTGTCTCTCTCTCTTTCTCCCTAACTCTACTTGTCTCTCTCTCTTTCTCCCTGGCTCTACTTGTCTCTCTCTCTTTCTCCCTGGCTCTACTTGTCTCTCTCTCTTTTCTCCCTGGCTCTACTTGTCTCTCTCTCTTTTCTCCCTGGCTCTACTTGTCTCTCTCTCTTTCTCCCTGACTCTACTTGTCTCTCTCTCTCTCTTTCTCCCTGACTCTACTTGTCTCTCTCTCTTTCTCCCTGACTCTACTTGTCTCTCTCTCTTTCTCCCTGACTCTACTTGTCTCTCTCTCTTTCTCCCCCTTGCTCTACTTGTCTCTCTCTCTTTCTCCCTTGCTCTACTTGTCTCTCTCTGTCTCCCTTGTTCTACTTGTTATCTCTGTGTGTCTCCCTTGTTCTACTTGTCTCTCTGTGTGTGTGTCTCCCTTGTTCTACTTGTCTCTCTCTGTGTGTGTCTCCCTTGTTCTACTTGTCTCTCTGTGTGTGTGTCTCCCTTGTTCTACTTGTCTCTGTGTGTGTGTGTCTCCCTTGTTCTACTTGTCTCTGTGTGTGTGTGTCTCCCTTGTTCTACTTGTCTCTCTGTGTGTGTGTCTCCCTTGTTCTACTTGTCTCTCTGTGTGTGTGTCTCCCTTGTTCTACTTGTCTCTCTGTGTGTGTGTCTCCCTTGTTCTACTTGTCTCTCTGTGTGTGTGTCTCCCTTGTTCTACTTGTCTCTCTGTGTGTGTGTCTCCCTTGTTCTACTTGTCTCTCTGTGTGTGTGTCTCCCTTGTTCTACTTGTCTCTCTGTGTGTGTGTCTCCCTTGTTCTACTTGTCTCTCTGTGTGTGTGTCTCCCTTGTTCTACTTGTCTCTCTGTGTGTGTGTCTCCCTTGTTCTACTTGTCTCTCTGTGTGTGTGTCTCCCTTGTTCTACTTGTCTCTCTCTGTGTGTGTCTCCCTTGTTCTACTTGTCTCTCTCTGTGTGTGTCTCCCTTGTTCTACTTGTCTCTCTCTGTGTGTGTCTCCCTTGTTCTACTTGTCTCTCTCTGTGTGTGTCTCCCTTGTTCTACTTGTCTCTCTCTCTGACACCCTTTCTCTACTAGTCTCTTTCACTCTCTCTCTTTCTCTCTCACTCTACTTATCTTTGTTTCCTCTATTTACTTGTGTCTATCTGTGTCACTCTTTCTGTGGCTTCCTCTCTTCACGTCTCTTTGCCTGTCTCACATTTGCCACTTTCTTGTTGTTTCTCTCTCTGCCATTCTCTTGTGGTTTCCCAACTCCCACTCACACTCTTCTTATCTCTCTCCCTCCTTATCTCTCTCCCTCCCACTCTCTCTTCTTATCTCTCTCCCTCCCACTCTCTCTTCTTATCTCTCTCCCCCTCCCACTCTCTCTTCTTATCTCTCTCCCCCTCCCACTCTCTCTCCCCCTCCCACTCTCTCTCCCCCTCCTACTCTCTCCCTCCCACTCTCTCTCTCCCTCCCACTCTCTCTCTCCCTCCCACTCTCTCACTCTCCCTCCCACTCTCTCACTCTCCCTCCCACTCTCTCTCTCCCTCCCACCCTCTCTCTCCCTCCCACCCTCTCTCTTCTTATCTCTCTCTTTCCCTCCCACCCTCTCTCTTCTTATCTCTCTCTTTCCCTCCCACCCTCTCTCTTCTTATCTCTCTCTTTCCCTCCCACCCTCTCTCTTCTTATCTCTCTCTTTCCCTCCCACTCACTCTCTTCTTATCTCTCTCTCTTTCCCTCCCACTCACTCTCTTGTTCTTCTCTCTCTCCCCTTCTCTTGTTCTTCTCTCTCTCCCCTTCTCTTGTTCTTCTCTCTCTCCCCTTCTCTTGTTCTTCTCTCTCTCCCCTTCTCTTGTTCTTCTCTCTCTCTCTCCCCTTCTCTTGTTCTTCTCTCTCTCTCTCCCCTTCTCTTGTTCTCTCTCTCTCCCCTTCTCTTGTTCTTCTCTCTCTCTCTCCCCTTCTCTTGTTCTCTCTCTCTCTCCCCTTCTCTTGTTCTCTCTCTCTCTCATTCTCTTGTTCTTCTCTCTCTCTCTCCCATTCTCTTGTTCTTCTCTCTCTCTCCCCTTCTCTTGTTCTTCTCTCTCTCTCCCCTTCTCTTGTTCTTCTCTCTCTCTCCCCTTCTCTTGTTCTTCTCTCTCTCTCTCCCCTTCTCTTGTTGTTCTCTCTCTCTCTCCCCTTCTCTTGTTGTTCTCTCTCTCTCTCCCCTTCTCTTGTTGTTCTCTCTCTCTCTCCCCTTCTCTTGTTGTTCTCTCTCTCTCTCCCCTTCTCTTGTTGTTCTCTCTCTCTCTCCCCTTCTCTTGTTGTTCTCTCTCTCTCTCCCCTTCTCTTGTTGTTCTCTCTCTCTCTCCCATTCTCTTGTTGTTCTCTCTCTCTCCCATTCTCTTGTTGTTCTCTCTCTCTCTCTCTCCCATTCTCTTGTTGTTCTCTCTCTCTCTCTCTCCCATTCTCTTGTTCTTCTCTCTCTCTCTCTCTCCCATTCTCTTGTTCTTCTCTCTCTCTCTCTCTCCCATTCTCTTGTTCTTCTCTCTCTCTCTCCCATTCTCTTGTTCTTCTCTCTCTCTCTCCCATTCTCTTGTTCTTCTCTCTGTGTTTTCTCTTTTGCTTGGTTCTCCTCTTTTTTCCTGACTCTCTCTGTCATGGTAGACAGAATGTGTCACAAGAAAGAGTATCAATTAATTCGATAGGCAACAACAGAATGGATTAAATAGCGTCCACAGTTGTGGCAGCTTGAAATTAAACCATTTTTCCAAAGTTAGTATACGTTTATAAAGTGGCTGAAATATTAACTTTCTCTCTGGCTGAAACGTTTAACTGGGGCGGTGACTACGTGCAGGTTGGTAGCGAGTGAAGTCATTCATGTCTTTTCTTTCCTTTCCTATGAGTAAAACGTTCGCATATAGTGCGCGCGCGTGTGTTGATGACCACTTGTAACGTAAAAGACAGAAATACTGACAGACTGCTAAAATATGTAAACAACAACGGTGAAAGATTACGAATCTACCTTTGCCGGAAAAAAGGGACTTCCCGCCAAGTGATAAAATGGCAGACGGGAAAAATGGATTTAGAAGAAGAAGAAAAATGAGAGTAGAAAGAAATGAGGAAAAAAGGATAGAGAAATTTAAAAAAATAAGGTAAGAAAGAGTTTTTGAAAGAAAATGGAATGCATGAGAAATTGAACGAACAATAAGAATGAATGAATGAATGAATGTTGATCAGAAAATGTTTACATAAATCAAATCTACTGTAAATGAAAATGAAAGAATCAATATTCATTCTCTATCTATATTTATCTAATCATATATATATATATATATATATATATATATATACTCTTTCTACTCTTTCTTGCACACGCCAGGGTTCAGCACGGGGCTTTAATGAATATATAAGTGTGAAGGAGACTTTCTTACCTTGAAAATCAGCATAAAATCATAAATTTTGGACACTTGGACATCTTGCATTAACAGTAACACTGGTTGGAAGTTGGAGATACAAAAAACTCAGTTAACAACCAAAACAATCCTCCCCACAACCTCCATCACTAATATAAAATGAAACTGACAGAAACATGGCGTTTGTATTTGATGTCCATTTGTGAAGGTAACCGGCGTTTCCCGTGTCTCTCCGAGTATTTCACGCAACTCTCGAAATAACCGCATTTCTTTGAGAAAACCCATTTCATGCCTTCAGTTCTCGCATACAAACATTATATATATTCTTTTATGTGAGATATCCCATCAGGACGTTGGCGATCATGGCTCTCCACAGCTTTTACTGCCACATGTTACTCAAGCAACGTTTGACTTTTTCTTCGTTACTATCCCTCTTTGATCCTGCAGTGTTATCCGTTTGAATTTATTTTTTTCCGTATCCATGGAAACTAGGGAAGAAGTTAAAACCGTAAGAAAAAAATCTCAAAGATCATCGATTGGCCTTAAACCAAACCCTTGCATAAATGAAAAATACCCACTCAATTTATGTGTATGTGTGTGCGCGCAAATTGCATTTAAGTTGTTTTTATTCTATTTTTTTAAGTCTTTATTTCTCCATGTGTAAGTAAATTTATATAAAATGTTTAAATTAAAAAAAGAAGAAAAAAGAATAATGAACTGTTATATGATATGTCCTCCTATAAGGTAGTGAATGCTGGATAATCTCCTCACAGATGAAGATACTTGAAGCAACAGAAATATGGTCCTACAGAAGGATGCTGAGGATACTATGAGCCGAACATGTGAGAACAGACTGAGTTTTCGAGAAAATGGAAACAAGAAGAAAACTTATACGTATCACCGGGAAGAGATACTTGAAAGTTCTAGGGCACGTAATTAGGAAGGGTGGCTTGGAAAATTTGTCACTCACAAGACATATTGAAGGCAAGAGAGACAGAGAAAACAGCGCATAACTTACCTAACTAACTTTTATAAATGGATGACAGAACAGGGTTTAGGAGAGATAGCAAAAAGTCAAAATCTTCTAAGTGATAAAAAGGGCAGGAAATTGTGGAGAGTCGTCATCGCCAACGCCCTGAAAAGGCATGGCACGTAGAAGAATAAATGCACTTATTTTAGTCTCTTATAATCTATAAGCCATTCATCGCAAAAATTGAATTGTGTAAATAGAAATGAGCGCGTATTTATTTTAAAGGTTGAATGAGAAGAAAAACGAATGCCGGAATCTTAAAACTAAAAGAAAGTGGTTGCTTTAGGTAAAGTGGTTGTTTTAAGATGCTTCTGATAGAGCAACGAAGACAATTTAGAGATATATGACAAGATATCTAAGTACAAAGATCTGAATAGATTGAATGCTGCTAACGCAAATGCGTAGAGAAGTATTTTATGCTGACTACACGAAAGGGTTATCTACTGATTGTTGTTCTAGACAAGGTGCGTGATTTAGAGAAATATCGATAGATCGATTCCTAGGTAGATTTTAAAGTAATGGATTAGGTTTACACACAGGTAGGTAGAAAGTTATAGTTTTAAAAAAAATCCTACACGCATATGAAAAGGAAGATTTATCACTACAGTCAAATGTACATCATAACCGAACGAATTGTATAACCGTCAAAGGAAATAAAATAAAAGAAATAAAATACGTAGTACTAATTTAACTTATTAGTAACTAAAAGAAAGTCCATTTTCAAGAACTTCATTGGTAGGTTGGTATTTTTTAAAAATACGATATAGATAAACACGATAGATAATTTGAGGATAAGTTTCAGATTGGTCATAACTAATCATTAAGTAAAAAAACGTTAGAAAAACTAACATTTGTTTTAATGGAAAAGTCCGTTTTATGATCGAGTGTATAAAATACCTTAGACTGGTACAAAGCTATGTTTTATGGAGTATTCTACGACGCTCTTAAAAGCAATATTTTTACATATCTATCTATCTATCTATCTATCTATCTATCTATCTATCTTAGTCTGACTCACAAAATCCGACCAAATAAACTTCAGAATTTTTTGTCATTTAGTCGGGTCAGTATTTCCTTGTATCTATATTTCAGTCTCTCTTTCTTCCTCCCTCTCCCTCCCTCTCTCTCTCAATTGAATGGCATAGCTAAAAAAAAAAATGTAACGCGTTTCATTCTTCGAAAGGACTTCATCAGACTAAAAAATATTCTTAATGAGGAAAAAAAAAGAATATTTAAGAATAAGTTTTTTAGTCTCTAGTCGAAGGATGGAAATTACCCAACATTAGTTTGATATATCGGGTTTATAAGTCTCTATTTAAAAAGTCTTTCCAGCTATCTGAAGAGATGAAGCTAAGGGAAAGGAAAAGAAACATTAAAAATTACAATGAAGAGACGGAGAGATTATTTATTTATATATATATATATATATATATATATATATATATATATATATAAGGTTGGTGCAAAAATAATGTCGTTTTCTCACATAGTAACATAGGTGAGAAAAACGACATTATTTTTGCACCAACCTAATATTTTATATTTATAATTTGATAGAAAACCATAAAGTTATTAATGTTACCGCCCTCCCACCTGTGGAAAGGAGGAAGGGTTTCTAGAAATGGGGTGTGAAAAATCCAGCAGAGAGTTAAGGTTGGAATAAAATTTAATAAATGAAAAGAGAATGAAAGAATACGACGGGCGTAACAAAGGAATGGAAAACAAAAAAAAGGGTGTGCAAATAAAAAATAGTAGAGAATAGGATTTGAAAGGTTGAAATAAAGAAGAGGTAAGAATTAGGGAAGAAAAGTAGAGGAAAAAATGGAGGCGTAGGGGTGGATGCCGATAGAAAGAGAGAAATTAAAGAGAAAATTAACGTAAAATTTATGAAAAGTCAAAAAAGGAGTCGAACCAAACAAGGAAGGTGAAATAGAGAAAACGAAAAAAGTAGGAAAGGAGGAAGAGTAAAAAGGGTTTTTTTTTTTTTTTTTTTTTTAGAGAAAGAGATATGAAAGAAGAAAAAAAAAAGAAAAAAGAAAGATTGGAAACAGTGAGTGAGAGCTGAAGAAAAAAAAAAAAGAAGGTAAAAGAGTAATGAAGAGAGGGAAGGCGCCGCTTAGGAACCAGAGAAAGTAAAAGAGGATGTAAAAATAAAAAGAGGAGTATAGAAGCGGGTCGGAGAGAAGAAGAGCAAAGACTGAGTGGGGGGAGGGGGAACGGTAACAGAAAACAAATAGGAAGGGAAGTTTGTGAGAGAAAAAGCGAAAAAGAGAAGGTGGGGTGTGGGGGGGGGACAAAAGAAAGAAAACTAAAAAAAGCACACTTAAGAAAGATGGAAGAAAAGAGAGAAACACAGAGAGAAAAAGGGGTGTGTGTGTATATATATATATATATATATATATATATAATAGAGAGAGAGAGAGAGAAACGAGAACAGACGGAAACCTCAAGGTAACACTTTTTTTCCCGGTATCAAATAAAGCTACCGTTTTCACCTTTTTCGTCATATCACCTGCGTCGTCTTCATCATTATCATCATTGTCGTCATCGCCATCAAGGACTAGCTACAATAATAGTAGTATTCAAAATTCACTGTATGGGGAGAAATCAGTAGTGATCTACCGCAATTTGTTGCCCTCACGCCGAAATTACTGCAGTAATAGTTTAGCCGCAACCTATTACGACTAAAATACAGTAGTAGTAGTAGTAGCTGTCGTAGTAGTAACAATAAGGGTTGGATATAGTTGTAAAAGGGAATGAAAAGACGAGGGTCGTTGGTGGAGCAGGAAAAGCCAACATCTTTAATACCCACCTACATTACCGCCACTATCTTTAAGTTCAATTCTCAGGTTCCAACCTTCTTTCGTCCTTTTTTTTTTTTTCTTTTTTGTTTGTTGTTCTTTTTCTTCTAAGATTCAAAATCATTTCTCCTCCTCCTTCTAGCGCACTGCCTTGTTTTTCACTCTCTTTTATTTACCTTGCCCTCTCTTTCTTTCTCATCCCTCGCTCCTCCATCCACTGCTTATTCTCTTTTCTTCATTTCACTCTCTTTCTGTGTTTGTGTTTTTATTTTCTTCTTCCTTTTTTTCTTCTTCTTTTTTAGTTTCCTCTCTTTCTAGTCGCTTTTCAGTTTTCATCTACCCTCAAAAATATCGGATACTATAAGTAACATCGTTTTGTTAGTCCGACAAAAAAAAAAAAAAAAAAAAAAATACACGCAACAACGGATAGTATTTTTGCTTTTATTTTATTTTAGTTTTATTTTCTATCTTATTATTTATTTATTTTAATTAATTAATTTATTTATTTTTTGGCTCTACCATAAAGAAAGTCGAAACAATATATGCCGCCAACTTCGCCACCAACACTACCAAAAACAACAACAACAACAACAATACTTATTCAGTTGTAATGACAATGATGATGACGGTGGCCAGAGGGGCACCCGAAACAATATCTACACCAACAGAAGACTTACTGTCGCATGATTTGATGGCCAAAATTTAAAAAGGAAATGACCATCACACTAGCATTACTACTACTACTGCTACAATTACGACCCCCACACGACACATGGCACGTCCACAGTGCCAGGACCTGTAAAAAGAAAAAAAAAAGAGAAAAGAAAGCAGCTCAGACACAAAAAGGACTTAGTATGTATTGCCTTTAACCAATCAATCAACAGTTGATTGATAGAGATCAACAATTATTACAGTTGTACTTTAAGAACAACATTATTATAGCTACTTTTTTTTTCTTTTATAATAGAAACCTCACTCCGTCCACTATCCGGCCCGATCCAGAATCCGTCCTATACTTAGGTAATTCTTTCAAGTCTCACTTTCTTAGCATTTGAAAAGAATAGTTTACCTCCCACATTTTTATTTTTATTATACAGTAAAGTAAAAAAGATCTCCAGAAAAAAAAACGAGGTTTGCTTGCTTTCTTCATACCAGAGTTTCACGTCAAATCGAGAGAATAAAATGTTTCTCACGTATTTGCAAGCGGAAAACAAACAGAAATGTTTCTTAGTACTATCGGCACTACCGAAACAGCCTGTAAAGTTGTGATTTAAACAAACTACTTGCTGACCTGGAATCACTTTTTTTTTTCTTTTTTTTTTTTTCTGCAGTTTTTAAAATTGGTGGGGAAAGATTTCTAGCCCGGGACCAATTCCTTGTTGTAGTTCACTCCTACTAGTAATTTATTTAATTTTTTTTTGTTCTTTCTTCTCACCTCAAACGGACAATACTGTTACTTGTAAAATCCACGATATCCTCTTTCAAAAAGGTAAAAAACAAACAAACAAAAAAAACCCAAAAAGACAAAAAAAAAAAAAAACAACACATTTTCATACTGTTGCTACTACAACAACAACAATAGCTGTTGCTATTGCCTGCTAAGAAAACTCCGACTTGAAAGGCAGGGCGAAGTGCCCTTCTTTATTAGTGGTCAGTCTAGTACCTGTAAAGTCAGGTATAGCTCATTAGTGCATGCATAACCCCACTTTACTAATATTACTATTATTATTAACAACAACAACAACAACAACAACCATGATGATGAAGAAGATAATGATGATGATGAAGAGGAGGTCCTTGGTGTGGAATGGGGCGCCGATGGTCATTTATATTCAACTTGTACAATTGTGTCTACCAATCACTTGTCTACATTGAAAAAAAAATAGAAAAGGAAAAAAAAAAAGAGAAAAGAAAAAAGTGGAATTAATGTAGATGTGTAAACATTTCTTTCTTCACACATGTATTTATATAAAATTTGGACACCTGCTCGCTACAGGTAGGTAAGTTTTGTTTCAACTTGTAATGAGTCAGGTTCACAGGTTTTCGTTTTAATATATTATTGATAGTATTTTTTTTCTTTTAATGAATATTTGTTTATAAACACAAATTGATAGACCGAATTGCTATGCTTCTAACAAAATAGTACCGAGATTTGCAAAGATGATATATCTACAACAAATTTAATTTATATATATTTAAACACACACACACACACACACACACACACACACGTCATTCTTTTTATCTTTTTCTCCAGATTTAATATAAACATTAAAATTAAAATCCCCACTTTTCTTTCTCTTCTCTTCTTTTTTTAATTGTTCAACTTTTCTTTTTGAAAATGTTTAAAACGAAGATTTTACAAACCCTTTTATCAACTTATTTTTTAAATTTAAATATTTTGCATTATTTCTCCTGAGCCTATATTGCCAGGTTAATTCAATTGATATTATTTTATTAATCTATTTATTTTAAAGTTCTATGAAACGTAGAAGCTATAAAAAGTGAAGATGATTGAGTGTAAGCAAGAAAAAATGAATAAGCGAAGAAAGAAAAGAAGAGGCGAACGAATTAGCGTTGTGGATACGTGAATGAATAAAAAAAAAAATAAAACAAAAAGGAAGGGAGAAACGCACTCACCTTTTTATAGACTAAAAAGCCAAAATAAGATGCAGGTTTATATATAAAAACTTCTTTTAGCACATTAGAATTTTTCAACGAGTTTATTTAAAGAAAGTCTAAGGATTTTGCTTTTATTTATAGCAATTTCCATTAATAAAACTCAGGTGAACAGATCGTTCAAACAGTTGAGTTGTATTGACATGTCTTAATTCTTATAAACCGCATTTTTTTAACGAGAAAGTTTATCTTTGAGGAAAGAAAATGCCAGTAATATTGACTGAAGTATACGTTTAAGAATATTCTTATTTTCTTTTTGAAGTAAATTAACGAACAGTTATAGTCAAAGAAACGGCGAAAAGCCAGCTATCGGGACGATCTTTAAGTTGAAGCAACATCAATCAGTATATCTTGCCTATTTCTATTTCTGGTCAAAAATGTACTTTCACTTTCGTTTTCGGCTATAAAGAAGAAAGAGGCAAGCCTATTTCTATTTTATTTGCTGGAGTAGAATTCATGTATGTGATGTAGGTTTTGTATTATGTAAATACTGTAGGGTGTTTTCTTTATTAATGTACTGGTAAAAACTACTCTCTCAGTTTGGAATTAGTTTACCGTAGCCGAAGCAAGTTTCTGCTGATAAGCCTTTTCACGTAAACTTAGGTTGGAAACGCTTATTTTTCGTCTGCCAATACATTACTCTAATCATTAAGCTTAGCCTGCGGATCTGTGATTGGTTAAATAAAATCATTAAGAATTATGAGAAAAGAAAGGGGAGAAGCTAGTTGAAAGAAGAAAAGAGTAGAAGAGAATTGGAAGAGAAAATTTAGGGTGAAAGTGAAGGAAGGAAGGAAGGAAGGAAGGAAGAAAAGAAAATTGGAGGAGATAAAAAAAGATTGAGAGAGGAAAGAAGAAAAATTTAGAGGGAGAAGATTAACGCTAGAAAGATTGATGGGGAGAAGATTGAGGAAGATGAAGTAAGAAGAAATACTGCTGGGAAAAGGAGTAGGATTGTGGGAGAAAAGACGAAAGAAAGAAGAATTAGGGGAGAGGAGGAAGAAAATTTAGTGAAGAAAGAAGAAAGATTGAGGAAGGAAAGGAAGAAAAATGAGCGAGAAAAAAGAGAAGGAAGGCTGAGAGAGGAAAGGGAGAAGAGAGGGTGAGCGAAAAAAAAGGGAGAAGAGATGGTGAGCGAAAAAAGGGAGAAGAAAGATGGGGGAAAGAAGGAAAATACCGAGTGAAGGCAGGAAAAAAGAAGTAGAGGAAAAGAGATGAGGAATTAAAAGAAAAAAAAATAACAGATAAGATAGAAAAGTACAAAAAAAAAAAAAAAAAAAAAAAAAAGACGAAACGAAAGAGAAATGAAAAACTCCGAAAAAAGTTAACAGAAAAAAATTAATTGTAAAACAATAAATAAAGACTAATTAAAATTTAGTGGGGGTGGTCACTTATAAGTTGTTGCTCTTGTTTTCCTTTTTCAAAATTAGATTTGTAAATCGTGGTGTTATAATGTCTGAGATGTGCTCGGGACGGTGTCGGGTAAGGAAGAGGAGTTTAATATCTTGTTTAATTACCGATCGATTTCATTAAATTGGTTCTGCTTCTCAACCGATGTCGACGAATGGACAGGCAGAAAGTGACTCGTTTTGCCACACTTTGCAACGTCGATTATTTATTTGTTCTTTCCATCTCATTTTTCTTCTTTTCTCTTTGCATTTCCCGTTATTATTACACATTTGTATAAACTAAACTATCAATACATTTTATTTTATTTTTCTTACCACTTTTGCTAATACATTACTTCAAGATCGATCGCGTGTACGAAGCACACACACACACACACACAATACAAAGAAGCTTAGGTTTTTCTGGCATCCGATGAGTTTATTTATTTATTAAGTGCTGCTAAGTATAGTGTAAGGACCAAATCTTCTTATGCAACCGAATGTTTAGAAACGCAACATCAGCAAAACAATGATCAGGCTCGACGCATGGGACACTGATTGCGCACCCAATGAAGATCGAACCGAGTACACAGTCGTTGTGACCTAAGAAACGAACTCAGTTTTAATCCACATCGAACAGGTATATATATATATATATATATATATATATATATATATATAGTCTTTCTAACCAGAGAGAAAGAAAGACAGTCTGTGTGAACACAGGAATTTACAGTGCTTGGAAACTGTTTCACGATTCAATGCAACATATATATAGAGAGAGAGAAAGAGAGCGAGCTGAATGGATAGGAGTTTGTGATCCTGGGTTTCACGCTTATGCGATCCTTTGACAAACCTGAGGATCGTATAAGAGTGAAACCCAGCGTCACAATCTCGTATCCATTCAACTAAATATGTTAGATCTATCACTGATATTGAGTGTTTTTTAAAGCAACACACACACACACACACACACACACACATATATATATATATATATATATATATATATGTGTGTGTGTATGTGTGTGTGTGTTTGTAAGAACTATAAATGTTATATTTGTGGGATACACGTGTTTAAGTAGACATCCATGATTTTTAAATTAGTTCATTGTATATATCTTTAAACGAGATATATAAGACCAAATGAATAAAGACAGAAGTGAGCTTTATCAAGGAAAATTTGTCTTGATAAAGTCCACCGGAGGACGTAATGCATGGGTAGACAAGTCTTCCTTTTGTCCTTATTCACACACACACAGCTCTACGATTGAATGCAAGATATCAAATCTTAGTGTGTGTGTGTGTGTGTGTGTGTATATAAGTGTGTGTGCGCGCACACTCACACTGATAACTCGATGTACATATATATATATATATATATATATATATATAAGAGAGAGGGGGAGTGGGTGCTGAAGTTATCAGACCGTTCAAAAACCGATTCCAAAATAAATTGTAGATGTTTGGCTATTTTGTTAGATTTCGGTAAGTGTGTTGGGTCGAAAACTTTTCCGCACCTCGTCGTCGTACATTCGCGCTGAAGGACATATGTGCACGTCTGTCAGGATATGCGGCGTTATATCCTTGCCATTAAATAAACTTAATAGAGCCTATGCAGAGACCCGTGCTCATATAAGTGCAGGGTGTCTCAGGTATTTAAGAAACACTTCCTGATTGTCCCTTAAGTAGTAGGTGAAGGAACGCGGCGTGTGCCAAATTGTCTCGTTTTCGTTTCGGTATCAGACCTCATTGAGGGCATTAACATGACACAGGCTATGAAAAGACAGGCTGACAAACACGGAAGTTGTCAGACGAACACAAGTAATGAATGTGGGGCATCGCGCGGAACCCAATGGATTTTATCCATTTGCTCATGTCACACAAAATGTGGCAAAAAGTCGTGTTTAATGTGAGCTTTCGGACAGCCGTACAAAAAATTACTGAAGCCTCCATGGGACTTCTTCGTTTGCCAACCGCCCGGTAATAGCACCTGTCTTCTCCTAACGAAGTACTACTTGGAGAGATAGCATCCTTGGGCCTGTATCGCATGACCTATGATTGTCCTTAGTCTTCCACAGATTCACGGGGAGGACAGGGCCATTACCCCACCGTTCTGGCCCAAGTTGTTATTGGCGAATGTGACACGCTTGGGCCATTATCTTCCATTCACGATCACCCACGGTTATTTGCGCGTGAATGAGTGTAACGAACCCAACTGGGATTTGAAATCGGCTCTCCAGTTTCTCGTTCAGAGACATCATTCATTACACCGCATGCACATACGCACACAGCACCTGGTATTCCCAAGCGGTCACCCGTCTAGACTCGCTGTTGATTAACTCAGGTGATCTGATAAGAACAGGTGTAAACCTCCCGGTCCGGTTAGGCAGAGGAAGTATTCGCCGACGCCAAATAGATTCTCAGGATGATGCAAGTTTATGTCATCTGTAATGTAATTATCAAAGCTGTAGACGGGAGCAATGGGGGCCTGTGTCATGCCGTCCAATTTCTCCTGAGAGCCTCAGAACCAATGTCACCACCGAAGATGGTAGACACGGTGGTCAAGTGCTTGGATCCAGCGGGTGCTGCACGTGTTTCAGCAAGACTCAGCTCACCTCCCACATGACCCTCGTCACCCAGGAGTAGCTGACTAAGCCTTTTTTCACGACCCCCCCATTCCCACTTTACATGTTGATTCTGCGCTCTCTTTATTTGATTCTCCTGGTCTGCTATGCCTCGAACGTTGTGAAGAAGGAAACCTGTCAGCGACCTCACATTATCGATGATACATTTAAGGCCGCTATCGGAAGCGTGGGGGCTATCATGATCAAGGATCACATGATCCGGGCATATTTTTTTTTAATCATTTAACGTCAAGCGATAAAGCCAATAAAATACAAGTGGTTACTCAGTGAAAGACAATTATTGATTGATTTTCTACGATTTATCAACCAATTGCAGGTTATTTAAAGCTAGAAAATACCTTAAATTGTAAGGATTTTTTTTTCAGATTATAATGATATAGTGATAAAAGTTTTACTAATTGACCCATAGCTGGGAGAAAAAGGATGTATTCATACTATCCACAATTTGATAAACAATCAAGAAATTATGTGGGTATAAAGTGGGGGATCAATTCTATATTACAATTAATATATAAACTGATCCCTCATTTTGTGGCCTCGGTAGTGTCTATACATTTATATTACAGAGAATGTAAACAAATCTAAAAGACATGCCTGTGTAGCTAATCAGTATTTGATTGATTGATTCGTTTTGCAGGTTATTTAAAGCCAGAAAATATTTTTAGATCGTTAGAATTTTTCTTGGTGGTAATAATAATTTAATTTACAGGTCTTAATAATTAGCCCAATAGCTGGAGGGGAGAAGGGTATGTGTGCGTGGGTGAATATAATGAACCCAACAAAAACTGGAACCCGGCTCTCCGATTAATAATTCCAAGCCATTATCCATTACACCACCTGCACATCCAAGCTTACAGCACCTGGTATTCCCAAGTGGTCACCCATACAAGTACGGAAAAAAATTGTAAATGTTATTAAGAGCCAGTACAATCAAAGAACGGGAATGGAGGAGATGAGGTTTGACGTCGCATTTAAATTTCTGAAGATTCCAGTCGACAGGAAAGCTAGAAGCTGAAGAGTGCTTACAGGTGAGAAATCCGAGGAAAGGTGCTATTAAAATAGAGCTAAGGGTCGCATTTAGCAGTCTCAACAGTATAAAGATGAGACCTAGCTGCCAATCTAGTACTACGCTAAAATTTGTGAAATCAAGGTACTAATGAGTACTCATCAGAACAATTACCATGAAGATATCTACAGAAAAGTTAGAAGGAAACTGTTACGACGTTGGGAAAATAATTGAACACGGGACGCAGTCGTTTCCAAGGCTGACGGCGGTTTTATTGAATAACTTTTTCTGTTTTTTCTAAACTGGAGAGGGCCTACGAACGGCCCGGGCAGTGCTTTATGACCCTCTTTATCTCATCAATATTTACTTTTTTCTAGCTACATTTATATACGTTACGAATTAGACTAAGTATAACTGACTATTAAAGGATGAAAAATCTTCACGGATTTTGACGTCATTCTGGGGCTTTTTTCTCTCGTCCAAATCCGCTCATGCTAAGTCTTAAAAAAACACACTGTATAAAATTCACTGTTTTTTTTTGTTTTTTGTTTTTTTTTATTTTTTTTTTGTTTTTTTGTTTGTTTTTTTTTTGTTTTTTTGTTTGTTTTTTTTTGTTTTTTTGTTTGTTTTTTTTTTTTTTTGTTTTTTTTTTACCCATAATGTTAAATGTGTTAAAGTACTTCAACTTTTTAACAAGAAAGAAAAATCTCAAATTGATTTTTAAAATTCCTGCAAAACATTGTTGATTTATTTAAGATGGAATGATTTATGACATGTCTCTAATTTGTATTTAGATACATTGTATTTATTTTCAGTTTTTCTAGTTGAATTGTTCACCTATATTGCATAAGATCCATTATTGTAGATAATTAGGTTAAAATAAAATTTGTATTTTATATGAACTCTATTACATCTAACTTTTCATAAGGTAGGGTGGAGGGGGGACGTATCATAGATTTGGAGGAGTTGGGCACAAGATGTTTGCACCGACCCTGAAACTGAACATATGTAAACATTTATCTTCTGCTGAATATCTTTGCTCTTCTTTAATATAATTGGTTCTCAATTACCTAGCGCAACCTGTATATTTTCTAGCTTTAAATAACCTGCAATTGGTTGATAAATCGGAGAAAATCAATCAATAATTGTCTTTCACTGAGTAACCACTTGTATTTTATTGGCTTTATCGCTTTGTCTGTGGTTGTAATCAATATAAGGAAAAGTATTTATTTGAAAAAGTTATCCACATAAGCAGAGTCTAAGTATCAACTACATCTTATATAAGATACCCGTATGCAGCGGAACACGTGACTGTATTTATTTCTTTATTTGCCGGTATAAACGCGACAGTATAAAAACAGTCTGTCATATAGTGTCTTTATCATTCCCTCCCCCCCACACACAATTAGAAGTACCTAGAAACCACACTGAGGATTGATCTGAGCTTTTAGAATGAAATTGGGTGGATAAAAGTAAGTTATTCGAAAACTGTCGATAATTGCGCTAACACTAGCTTCCAAGTCATCGTGGCTGAGGGTTTTAGCGTACTAGCTTTGTTCAACCATTGATCATGCAAGATTACACACACACACACACTCTCTCTCCCAGAAACTGTAACTAAAGTCCACTTAGCATAGTTAGAATATAAACCACAGGTTATCACCGTGGTTGTTGAACGAACACAGATGTTCCTGAGCAGGTGTCT
Organism: Acanthosepion lycidas; assembly: GCA_963932145.1. Lineage (NCBI taxonomy): Eukaryota > Metazoa > Mollusca > Cephalopoda > Sepiida > Sepiidae > Acanthosepion > Acanthosepion lycidas. Next base: position 68,497,884 of record OZ010600.1, read on the forward strand.
GCAACCGGGATTGTGATTAGCTAGAGACGGATGCCTACTATCGGTGATATAGCTGCTTATTTCCTGCTAACGCCAGTAACGATCCGTGTTCGATTATAGTTAAAAGCTAAGATCTTGAAAGTTGATTTTCAAGGCAGGTACATTAGCTGCCTCCGCTGCGCTAGTCTTCCCCGCCCTCGTAATTACCCCTAACCAATAAATAAATATCAATAAATATCAGAAACTCCGTTAATCAATGAAATGGGAAGATTTATTTAAGAGGTGGAGGTGTTTTGCCTATTTTCTTAGATATATTATTTACTGTATATACTCGTATATAGCATGGGTTTTATTATCATTTTCTTTATGAAACAAGATAGGGGGTTGCACTATATATATTAAGTTAGTTTTATTTTTATTGAAGAGTTTAAAATCATGCACTATGCACAAGTATATATTTTTCTGGTGGGGGTTAAAATCCGTGTGAAAAAAAAAATCAGTGGTCGAGCAAAACCTGAAGTCGACTTATACACGAGTATATTACGGTAGTTCTTAACTTTTCTTGTTTTATGTTGCTCTAAGTAATCGTTCTGGTTTTTATAGAATAAATAAAAATGTAAAATACATAATAAATGAAATCGAATTTAAAGTTAAAATTATGACAAAATTTACAGATTTAAAAATTGAAATATGTAAAAATAGGTTTTATTTTATTTTTCAGTCTGGTATCTGAACCGAAATTAAGATCAGTTTGATTCATCTACAACTATTTTGTTCTCATATTCCAAGCGATGAACAAATACGTTGTGATTTTTTTTTTTATGCATATGTTTCTAGCACAATTACTAACTGCGTTGTCTTTGCGATAATGTGCATGTAATTTTCATAAATACTATGTCTAAAACCAGAAACCCCTTGTAGTTATTAGGTTGGTGCAAAAATAATGTCGTTTTCTCACATAGTAACATATGTGAGAAAACGACATTATTTTTGCACCTAATACTTGATATAGGTATTTAGAATGCTACTTCACTAATCATGACAATTTGACATGCCACTTGCTAAATATCAAAGCAAAACATTGGCGGTGCTCAAACACCTCACCGTACTAACGCGGGGATGATAAGGAGTTAAATATCCCAATTAAATCATTTCGTAAGTAGTTTAAGTCTCTGTATATAAACACTTAGATTTTCTGCTGAATTCGTATACATTTTTACCCTAGAGTTAAATATGGCACAAGGCCCCATTGATAGAGCACCTAACGAGGATCTTACTGCATTAGCGAATTGACACCTAATTTTGTTGACCATAGATTTCAGGCTGATTGAGAAAATGTAGATAGCTACTAAATTTTAGTTAGTCTAGCACAGGGACATAACAGTGGGGGTACCTAATGGTTTGAGGGATTAACTTGGTAACTGGTTTATTGCTGACTCCTGTTCTTGAAATCTCGTCTGGAAAAAACAGACGCGAAACAAGAAAAGCCCGATAGATAGATAGATAGATAGATAGATAAAGACTGACACTAATAGATAATAACCAGATCCACATTAATAGACCAAGAGATGAAATAGATCGATAGAAAGAAAGAACCTGGCCGACATAGACAGGAAGATAACAATTGACAGATAGAAGAACTGATATATATATATATATATATATATATATATATATATATATAAAACAGTATTGTCCAGACATACTCATCATATAATCTAAAATATAATTACAGTATTGATAGCTCTTCAGGTGGTACGATTGATCTGTTTTCGAGCTCGGGTAAATACCCATATTTCTAATGCTGGTCGTCTGATATCAACTTTGAAGTTTGGCGTAACACGATCTTTCTACCCTGACCCCCAATCTGACTTTGTATCGTATGACGTCAAGTTTTTGATGGAGACTTACGAAATCAGACCTTTACTATTTTCATAATTTCCCGACAGGGTACACGTCTTTGGTTTTCTTCGTTGTATCTGAGTAAAATGTTCATCTTGCTGTTATTACAATGTAAACATGGCCGCTCTGCTAGCAGTGTGCACCAAGGAGGAACAAAGAGCGGTGACCCGAATCTGCAGAGAACATGCTACTTTATCGATGATAACTTGCCTGTTCACCATCACCATCTCTCGAACTTGCTGAATCTTCTCGTCAGTTGTAGAGGTTGACTGGCGTACTGCTCCTTCTTCGTGCGTCACGCTTTTCCGGCGAATTTTAAACTTCTCGATCTGCTGATACACCAGTTTACGTGGTAGTACACTATCGCCATATTGCGTTAAAACCCTCTGACACACCTTCAGACCAGAGAAATCGGTTCACTGCTCATTGTTCCACGTTGATGCGCACTGCTAGTGGAGCGGCCATGTTTACACTGTAACAGCAGCAAGAAAACTGGCACGATCAAGCTCAAACTTCGATTACGTGACCACAATAATACCATGCATCAGCAGAAGGCAGTGTGAAAAAACTAAAGATATATTATGGCGAAATTCCGGATAATTTTGAATTAGTCTTTAAGGAGGAAGTGTGTCTTCAACATTAGGAAATTATTTCCCTGATTGTATGTCCGACCGTTCTGCTTTTCTCTCAAGGATCACAGTGTAATAGCTGTCCGATCGTTGGCACTTTTGTGTTGGAACTCTTGACCGAGAAACCTACATAATATTATGAAGCGATAATTGATTGATTCATTTTCTACGGCTTATCAACCAATTGCAGATTATTTAAAGCCTGAAAATAGTTTTAGATTGTTAGAATGTTTTTTGGGGAGGGGGAGATAATAATAGTTTACGTTACAAGTCTTACTAATTAGTCCATAGCTTGGCTGAGACAAGTTGGATTCCTACCTTTCCCAATGGTATTTGTGCGTAAGTGAATATAACATTCCCAACGGGAATTGAAACTCGGCTCTCCGATTAATATTTCTGAGCCAGCATCCATTACACCACCCGCACATAAAAGTTTACAACATCTGGTATTCCCAAGCGGTTACCCATCTAGGTACTGACCTGGTTTGACCTTGCTTAACTTCGGTGATCGTACGAGAATCGGCGTTTCAATGGAGTCGTAAGCCATTAAGCGAGAAGGGTTCGGGAAAAGCAAAGAAGTCGAGAGCGTGAAGAAGGAATTTTAGGAAGTACGAATGCTGAAGAAAACTAAAAAGAAAACCAGGTGAAAGGAAAAAGTAATCAACATCTACAAAGCGGGAAAAGATGGAGACGAAATAGAAAACAGACCTGGTAGTTACATATCAAGAGATAACGACGGAAAGATTCGAAAAGCATATCGGGATGGAAATGTGTAAAAATTGCTCCTTATTATAATTATTTACGGGACGGGGCAAAAGCAAAAGAAATATCTATATATATATATATATATATATATATATATATATATAAACAAGACACACTTTTATTCCATTTATTCAGCCTATTGTCCTCATCTATTTCTTTCTTTTTTATGTGCCATGTCCTTTCAGGACGTAGACGATCATGTTCTCCACCCCCTCTATACCTTGCAGCTCTTAACAAGTTCCTTCCCTCTGTCATCTCCCTCAGACCACGTTCTGTCATTCACTTGCTCAAGCTCGCTAGGTATGTTATGCGTTTTCTTGTCTCCCTTTCCCTCTATTCGACCCGTGAGTATCAGATTCTCCATGCCCTCCTTCCTCATTATGTGTCCCAGGAACTTCAGCTGCCTCTTCCTGATGTTAAGTATAAGCCTCCTCCTTGTTTGCATCCTCTCTAAGACATCGTCCTTGCTCACATGCTCGGTCCATGATATCCTTAGCATCCTTCTGTAGAACCATATCTCCATCGCCTCGAGTCTCTTCATCTTTGAAGAAATCGTCCAACATTCGCTGCCTTAAAGAAAAATGCCATTATATGCGTATCTTTTCTACCAAGTACCCTCTGGTCATATTCAGATATCCTTTATTTTGGCTGATATCGAATATCTTACATTGGTTAACAATATAGCTGTTGGTTAACCAAGTGTTATTCTTGTCTAGTGGTTGTGAGTTCAACCTGTGGCTCGAGTATTCTTCGCTACCTTTATAACTCGATGGGTGGAGTTAGAAAATTCTTTTGAATTCTTAGTTGGGTGGGGGTTCAAAATAAGTTGATACTGCTGACACCTTCTGTTTTATGTTGAAGGGTTAGCATGAAGTACAAAATATTTTACTTTTTTTGTTTTTTTTCATTCGTATAAATAGAAGCTGCTTTTCCTCTGGCTTATGAGTCGTGTCGAGGAGTGTAGATAAATATTAAACTCTTGTTCAACAGAAAAGTTCTAATAACGGCATTACGGAGCTAAAATAACAATAATTAACTTATATAAGATATCCCATATCAACCTAAATAACGGACTCCGGAGGATGGTCAGAGAGTACTTGGCCGAAACGTTGCGTTTATTTTAAAATATAAAATAATCAATATTTCGACTAAATCGAACATCAAAGTATATTTACAATTCCTCATCTGTAAAAACAAAGCCAAAATTATCAAAAGAAAGTATTTATCAGAAAATATCAGTGCGTTTCTTGTTCCTTTCTCACATAGAAAAATAATCCTTGTTTAAATGAGCAACGGTGATTAGAAAGGATAAGGAAAAACATGAAGATACAAGTTAAGCTTCAGAGAAGAGCAAAATCATGATAATATTTGTTGTATTGGAAGGGATAAGGGGGTGAGTGAGAAGATACAGGTAAAGCTTGAAAGAAGGTTAGAATTATAAAATAATGGATAATTATTAACACTTGTGGGATTTCTATGAGTTTAGTTAGCTAGTTAAACTTAGGAAAAAAAAGGCTCCTTAGGCAAGTTAATCAATCCTCTACCTAGTCAATCAACGGGTAAAACTTACCAGAGCGATCTCATCGATCATTCGTGTGTCTTAGTTCTTGACGATGCGGCTCATCAGAATGTTGTGTTGCAGAAGAAGCTCTTTATTAGGTCAACGTAATTCAGAATATAAAAATGGTTATTTACTCTTTTCATCTCTTACGATGTAGAAATCTTTATTTTATTTATATTATTAGGTTGGTGCAAAAATAATGACGTAATAATGTCGTTTTTTGACGTTAAAAAATACGTCAAAAAACGACATTATTACGTCATTATTTTTGCACCAACCTAATATTATATTTATTATTTTTACACAGTTTGTAAGTGATTCTAATTTCTTCACGTTAGTATTTCTTTTAATACATACTTAGGAAAGCACTAGAATACCGTTAAGTAGTCTATAACGAACTTTCTATATATTTAATTCTTATTTAATGACATACAAGACCTCTCATTCCACTTAATAATATTACGAAGTTTAATATGCGGGTGACATAATGGCTACCGATGCAGAGAATGGAATCGAGCTCCCGAGTTCAAATTCCAGCTGGAGTTGTTACATTCATTTTGTTTTAGGAAGCACAGAAAATACATTTCTCTCCCACTTCAGCTGTCGTAGGGCGGACTAGGATCTCTAGCTGTGTTAGGGTGATCAGTCTAGAACTGATAGCCCTGATTTCAAAATCCTGGAGAAAAGGCAAAGGGAAACCCACTCCAGTATATTTCTCACGAACAGTCATGGTAATCCACCGATATTTAAAGGAAAGGAAACGGTGGAGAGCCATGACCGTTTACGTCAAGAAAGGATGTGGGCTTTAAAAAAATATAGGGCATTAGGTCTGGTATAAGTATCGGTTGTATACAGCACGAGGTAAAGAAAAGGTAATTTTCCATATCAACTTTTGTGTTTATCACAACGTTTCGGCCACTGTGCCTCCGGTCTTCATCAGGAACATATTGATCCGGGTAGCCTACAGGGAACCTTTTATTTAATCTATGGGAGTTCAACCGTTCTCGGTCCACTCCCCATGTCTAGGGATATCTTATGTAGTTATTATTGTCAGTATTACCGAGTTAATGATCAACCTGTTTCTACTGAGTCCAAGTAAACACTAGCCGGTCCAGGGATTGAACTCACAATGCCACCAAATTCACAAACCAACAAGGTGACTAATAACTAATCAGCACTAAAAATAAGAACTAGACGCGATATTCTTCGACGAGGGCAGCGGAACGAGAACAGTCTACCCCCGTAGATTAAATCAAGGGTTCAGTTCGGTATTCGCTGTCGGTTAACCGGATCGATATACACGAGATGAAGGCTGGGTGTCAATACAATAAATATTGATAACCCCACATCCTAGAAATTCGAACATAAATGATTTGGGGATTTCATATGCTACCAGATACGATAATTAAATGTTTGCAGGTTCGATTAAAACGAATATATATATATATATATATATATATATATATATATATATATATATATATATATATATATATATATATATATATATATATAAGGCTTAAACACTAATATTCCATGGTCATTTATTCCATAATAATTTTATAATTTATTATCTATCATATATATATATATATATATATATATATAATAGATAAATCCAGAAGTATAGGAAGTTGTATTGCTGATATCCAGTGACGAGTGGACGGATGGGTCCATCTTCGAAACTCTGGAGTCAAGATACTGAAGGTAACATGAATCAGCTAAGTGACAAACCTTTTATATTAATTTTCTATCTATATATATATATATATATATATATATATATATATATATATATAACACAAACTCAGTTTATACACCGTGGTTGAATAAGATTAATGTACTTGTTGTTAGTTGAAATAGATCTATACCCCCCATATGTGGTAATTTAGGATTTTGTTGCGTAATTTATATGCTCTGTTATAATAAATACATTGAGCTCTTTTTGGGATCAGTTTTAAAATTTGATATTACTAGGATAACCTTTGGATTATATACCAACGGATTTATTATATATATTCATTTCATTTTTCGTTTCAACCTTTTTGGAAGTGATGTCTGATGATCCAGCGTCCTTTAAAAGGTCTCTGAAATAAACTATTACAATGGAGACTTAAAATGATCTGTTTTTCTTTATATATAATTAATTAAGCTTGGAGTTAATCGACGGTTCTTCACGAGAACTGAATCGAAGTCGGAGTTGAAATTCTGCTTGATTCTTCCACAAATCTGTATACATTCTGTTTACATTTCTGGGATGAATAGTTATCATTATTTATACTCTCTTTGTTGTTGCTATCATAACGTTTAAGAAAGATGTGACAGCAAAGCTTCAACAGCAGCACCTGTAGTAAAGTCATGCTACTGAGTGCATTCAAGCTTTACAAGTATCAGCACTCATCAGCTCAAAGTTCTCCATTCAGAATTGCCCCTCGGGACAATAGCATAGTGGATTAAAACATCAGTTCACGAATTTGGTGACATAGTAAATGCGTGTTCAATCCCTAGGCTGCACTGTGTGCACTTGGACAGTGGAAACGAGGCGAGCAGTAACTGAATAGTACTAAATAAGAAATAGACTAAATATCCCTGGACGTGGACAATTTATCCCCGTCGATTAAATAAAGGGTTTAGTTCGAAATCGCATGAAGGTTATTCGCATAGACAAGCACAACGGCCAAAACGTTGTGATGTCAACAACAAAGGGACAATAATCCGCGTGTAAATAATGTAAATAAATAGCGCTATGGTAGAAAAAAACATTCTCACAGGTTCATTTGCTAGTGTTGTGAGTTCGACCATCGATGCTCCACCTTTTAATAAAAGGCTGTAAATATGTCTGTTGTGACCTAGTTGTAGAATCATAAGGTATGAAACATCGAAAAATAAATCTGTGATATTTTTTCTAGTATCCTTTATTATTTTGATGATTGTCACAAAAGGAAGGTTCCAAAATGACAACTACGAAATGGAGACAACAAAATTCAAGCAAGTACGAAGATTTAGATATCCTTGGATGGAACAACCCAGAACATCAGTTGGAGATTCCAAGCAACGCTGAATACATTTTACGTAGAACTGAGACCAACCCCTCGTAAGCTCAAGCAAAAACAATTACAGTTTGCCGGCCACTGCCATCTAGCTGACAGGGAAATCTTCTCATCCTTACTCTTATGGCATCCTTCTGGAAGAGTCTTCTGGCGAAAATTGACTTTCACAGACACCATAGCTCGAGACTCATGGTGGGACATTGGGGATCTGGGATCAGTAATGCAGGATCGAACCAACTATAGGGAGGTTAAAGGAGGATGATGGTGATGAAACGTGTTTCTAAACACTGATGTAGATAATGGTGGATTCATACGTATAGACATCTACTAAGTGTAGCTTACTCACGTACAATAACTCAGCCGTGGAGCCTGCATGGGGATCGAACTCACTACGCTAGTTAACCGGTTTACGTGACTATCTAGATGCAACTGTAAGTCTTATGCTAACAGTTACTTTTTTCAAACATCTCTCTCGTGGAAGTTTTTTTTTTTTTGTTTCTTGCTTTGATCTTCAAAACTTTCTAAACGCAATGTCAATTGAAGTCTTTTTCTTCATAATTATTTTTTTTATTTCTCTCTCTCTCTCCCTTTAATAGTATTTTTAATTGTTTGCCGGCCACCGAGCGGACAGGGAAATCATCTCATCCTTACTCCTATGGCATCCTTTTGGAAGTGTCTTCTCACGAAAAATGACTTTCGCAGACACCATAGCTCGTTACTGAGGGTTGGACATTGTTCGATCCTGCATTGCTGACCCCAGATCCCCAGTGTGGAAAGGGATTATCAATGGAGTTCCGACCAACCATATAGCGATCGAAGGATGATAATGGCGATGATGAGATGCCCATTAAGTGTTTTAATAGAGTTAGAAAGTGTGACACCGAAAACAGAATGTGTATTGGAATAGCAGAAAATTCTTAACAAAACTAAGCGAAGTATTAAAAAACAGGGAAATTTTGTTACTTCCGTATCAATCTTTCTATATGTCAGTGAATGCTGGACAATCTCCTTACAGAGGAAGTACAGACTGAGACAACAGAAATATGGTTCTACAGAAGGATGCCGGGAATACCATTGACAGCACATGTGAGTAACGACGAAGTTTTAAAGATGTACACAAAAACAACGAATCAGGATACAATTGAAATGTCTAGCATATATAATAAGGAAAGAGGGTTTCGAGAATTTGACACTCACAAGACGTATTGAAAGCAAGAGAGGAAAACAGCGAATAACCTCCATAAGAAGTTTGAAAATGGTTGACAGAACAGGGATTTGGAGTGATAGCAAAAAGACAAAACTTACTAAGAGCTATAAAGGAGATGAAGTTGTGGAGAGACATGATCATCCACCTCCTGAAGGGACACAGTACATAAAAGATTGCTGTATATTGTGAAGAATGTTGATATTAAATGAGTTTCTTTGTTTATCGTCAGGGGACTGGTAAAAGTTAAATTTTCATTTTTCGCTCGGAAAAAGGAAGGGGTTATCTTGCACCTTAGAGTCTTAAACGTTCTTTCTCGTACCAAATACTGAATAAATTCCTTTAGATTACTTTACGTAGTCTCATATTCTGAGTATACGTAAAATGCCAATATAGAATTCGTGAGTTTTTTGTTTTTTGTTTGTTTGTTTTTTTTTTTGGGGGGGGGGTTGTATTTTTTTTTTTTTTTTTTAACGGGGATTAAATAGACATAATATAGATAAAATAAATCGTGTTGAATTTTAGGTGTTATTTTAATTTTTAATTCTGATACAAATCCTTTCATATAAAAGAAAAGACTGGCGGTAGTTTCCATTGTTTTTATTTATTTCATCTGTTATCTTTCATTTCTCGAATTGTAAGTCTTCCTTTGTTATAAAATTGCTGCTGATACAATGCGGAATAATAATAATAACGATGAGATAAAAATACAAATAAGAACTTTAATAAACTGAGTAAGATAAACCAAGCTGAACATGTCGATACACCACGAGTCAAAATTTCACTTTCAATAAGAGCTGGGCGTCTCTATCTTTATAACGTTTCGATGTATAGTAAATTTGTTACCGGCAGTTGTATTTTCTCCCAGCTTCCCTCGTCTTTTATATTCCACCAAGAAAAATGTTATTAGTCTGAAGAAGTTATTTCTTGGATCGAAACTCGTTGCATTTTTTTTTTCATTTTGCCATTCACATAGCCTCTGTTTGGGTTTTTATTTATAGGGAAACGGCAGCTCAAAATAAAAGACGAGATGAGTCAATCTAAGGGAGGTAACTAAGGTTATTTTCTAAGCGTAGCTTAGATGTGGCACAAAGCCGAAAGTATGGGGCACCCAGTAAGGATCGAACTCACTATTCAGTCGTAACAGTTTTAACGAGACAAGCTTGCTAACCATTACACCACGCCGTGGTGCCCTGATTTTCTAAGCGTAGCTTAGATGTCGCACAAGGCCGAAAGTAAGTGGCACCCAGTGAGGATCGAACTCATTACTTAGTCGTTATCGAAGTGCCCTATTGGCTGTAAATAAGTATATGGTATACTAAGTAACGTTTCGGGTGCTAAAATAGATATCTGTAAAAGATATAGTCTGCGCAAATATTTATTTTTGCATTATTGCTATTAATGAGATTGTTTAGAATTCATTCATGTCATGTTTTTTTGTTTTGTATTTTTTTTTTTTAATTTTGTAACTGATTGCTTGTTGACCAGTTTGTTTTAAGCGTTCAGTCGTAAGTATAGAAATGATTTACGCGCAAGGGATATAAGCCAAATCGAACACGAAGTTAATTTTAAAATGGTCCCATTGTAAAGGTGACGTTCCCGCTGCTCAACTTCGAGTCATCGGAGATTTGGATTTTATAAGTAGAAAATAGAATCGCTATAGCTTAAGTGTTTTTCTGAGGTGGTTTCCCTTGTGTATAAGACGGAAAGTATGAGGTGCCCAGTGAGGATCGAACTTACTACTCACTCACTTAGTCGTAAATAACTTAGCGAAACAAGCTTGCTAACCAAGACACTACGTTGAATTGCCCTTATTTTCCATAAAGCCGAAAGTGTGGGGCACCCAATGAGGATCGAAATCACTACTTAGTCGTAATGGATCTTGCTAACCACGTCGAAGTATCCAATCGCTTTGCCTAAGATCCCCCGCTGAGTGTTGTTGTGTCATCGACTTTTGGGAGAGGGTTTCTTTCCTTGTTCATGACACAGCCCCAGAATTCATTTCCAAAGGTTTCTTTTTAAAACTTAGGATTCTGTACTCTCTCTCTATCTCTCGCACACACACACACACACACACATATAAAAACACATATAAAAACTTCAAACGTTCTTATGGTGGATACTCGTATTTGAAATAGATACCCCATTTTTTAAAAAGTTTTAAACGGTATGTATTACAATTATCAACCTGAGCTTTCAAGAAAATCTTACTCGTATTTGAAATAGCTTAAGATTATTATATATTCACTCTTATAGTGTTTGAAGTAATAAAAATGTCGGATTAAAAATAAATCCAGTAATCCTTCATATATATATATATATATATATATATATATATATATCCCGTCGTTTTTGACGTATGAGAGTCAAGTTCTTAGAAAAGTCAGTCTACTCGCATATATGATTTGATTTATGTAGTGGAGGCTTGTGCAAATATATATATATATATATATATATATATATATATATATATATATATATATATATATATATATAGTTTTAATGTGTGCTATATTTATGGATTAAAGTGCTCACTATCACTACGTAGAGCGTATATAAATATAAAAGTGGAAATTGAAGTCAACGCCCAGCGGCAACAGTCTTTCATGCTTATACGCAATCGTCATGGGCGTTGACTCTTATATCCACTTATATATATATATATATATATATATATATATATATATAATCAGTGTGCGTCAAATTGAGGATATTCGAATTAAAGGGCCGATATCCTGACGTCGGCTTCGAACTGATGAACTGCGCCTCCCCCCCCCTAAAAAAAAAGGAACTCAAGCAAATTTTTATATTTTACATTAAAAATCTGATTATCCTTGTGAATATTTGTTCACACTTGCTTTGTTATATATTTCCCATTTGAAGATATATAGTTTTGTAGGGAAAGGGGTTCACTCGCTGAAGTATCCAGATCAATGTTTTTTTCAACTGTGCCCCCAGTCCCTCGTTTAATAGTTAAATAAAAAGGCTCTGAATTTTGACATATTCTCTAACTGTTACCAAGTTTTTATTCTTCATATTTACTAGAATTACCTAGTGAGAATTCAACTCAAAACTGAACTGATTGATTTGCTCTTTCTTTTTTACGGTTTTTCAACCTTTTTGTGTTATCTAAAGCCGAAACATACTTCGGATTATAGGAGGGAGCTTATAATATCCGGTGTTGGTAAGTGGTCCCTGACACTGTTTAACTTGATAATGCATTAACAAATTTTGGAGAGTGACAGAGATTTTTTTCCAGATACAAGTTCTATTATTTAGCCCATAGCTCGGTGCAGTGGGAGTAGAGTAGATTGATTCTTTTCCAAAGTGTATTTGCGCGTAAGTGGAAGTCGAACTCAGCTCTGACTTCTCATCCCGAGCAGCTATCCATAACAGTACAGTTAAATAAAACTATACGACCACATGATATGCTGAGTCACCCTTCTAGATAAAATTATGAAAGGCCAAAAAAGAAAAAAGATGAGTATCATTGAACTCGTCCCCTCGCAGATTACACTACGTGTTATGTGCAAAACGAGGGCTATTTTTCGCACCCACTAAGCGACAGTATTCTATGACCGATATTTAACAGTTGTCTGCATTGATAGTTAATTTTTTTCCAGCTGAGAGTGAATACAGAACCCATTTTATTTCATACAGTTGCAAAGCAGGTGTAGTTCTTACATTCACTATATTTGTGATTATTTTAATTACAGTGCAATATTTCGATTACTTAGAAGTTACATACAGAGAGGGTTTCTATTAACTTTGCGCCTGAGGCGACCCCTAAAAGAAAAAGTGCCGAACAGGCTTGAGCAATATTTGTTACATGTCAATGTACGCGCACTAGAAACTTGATCTTTTGTCACAGTCCTTTTGAATGGGCGCGCGGACACTCCGATAACCACGCTTCCATCCACCCGTAATGCAATGGTAGAGGCGGTGCCGCCGCATGGTTGTAATACCTGGAACCAGGCCTCCCATATTCCGAAAGTGGAAACGCAACAGAGAAAATTTCAAACATAGATACGGTATACCTAAAACAAACATCAAATTAGACTTGTTCTATCGAAGACACTTTTTATGAAATTTTATATTGAGACATTAGTTTTATTTGTTTGACTTGAAATTTAATTCATAAATATTCCGTTATTTAACATGAAGCAGGCGGAGAAAATGGATTTTTTCCACCATATTTTGACGATGACTTGATAGATAAACATTATTTACCTTTGTTTTCTGCTCCCGCTATCTCCTGTATATTTCCTTGGTGTTCAGATACCTCGGCGTGGGGCAATTGTTAATAGGCTAGTTGACCATTTCTACTGAGTAATGAGGTCGATCCTCACTGGATGCCTCGCAAAAGATTCAACATTAAATAAAGTAACAAGAGTTGACATGTAAAATCAACCTTACTGTTCATTCTGTAAAAAGACTAAAAACACCTTATAAAACCACTGTAATTAAGATTTGACTAAACGCAAGAAAACATCGGTAACTTTGTTTCTTATTTCAATGTTCGTCATCATTTTATCCGTTTCTCCCTGGCGCCAGTTTAAACTGACACTTTTTTTTTTTTTTTTATTTCTTTATTTTTTTTTTATTTCTTGTGATTATTCTACTTAAAGTTTGTACTTGCTTGATTTCAGATGAGTGAATTTAGATTTTTCCGCATATTTCAGTGAAATTTTTCACTTCCGAAATGTGTATAGTTGGGCAGGGAAGGAAGACTGCTTTCAGTGTTTAAACTGATGCCTAGAACAGGGGGAGTCTCTAACCTACGGCACGCGTGCCGCACGTGGCACGCCAAGCAATTTCCAATGGCACGCAGCCGCAAATGACATCACGATGTCCGAACCAATAATTATTACAACGCAAAGAAGATATTTAGCTGTTTCAATTTTAATATATACTAAAATATATATACTATATAAAATATATTGTAGAACAGTTATATTGACGAGGACTTGTATAAAAATACGTATGCTGTTGGCACACTGATTTTAAAACCCTAAGTCGGCACATAGCAAAAGGTTGCCGACCCCTGGTCTAGAAGATATGGATTTAAAAACTTTTTATGTTTGTATGAATATATTTGTGACACTTATATTAATAAATATATATAATAATTATAGTGATATTAGTTTATTACTTAATAACTACAGAAAACTGACCCCTTCAATTTATGAAGAAATTTTGATTAATATTAGTTTCTGTTTAGCTATGGTGGCAAATTTTTTGCTAAGCCCTTACTGTTATAATTTAAACTGACTCTTACTTTTTCCGATATATTTTGACTGTTTTGAATTAAAATTCGTATTTTCTTGACTTCAGATGAAAACTTCTAAATTTTACTAACATATTTCAGCGAAATTTTTACTTAGGAAAATTATCGTTTGGTTAGCTGGTGGGAAGAAAGCGTCAGTTTGAACTGATAGCTGAAGCATATTGGGCGTAAAGTACATTTCTTTATTTCTTAATCAGCCCTTCACCATTGGGTAAATGGCTACCACCCTAGTCTCGGAGATCGTTACGACTGGAATAATTTGCTATAAATTAGGTACCCACACTTTTAATCCTTTTGCCAGACTAAGTTAAGCGTGTTAAATATCTGTCTGTTCAGTAGCTGAAATGGTTTTTATCAGTGGCTGGTGTTCGAATCTAAGTGTTACAAATGTTGATTTTTAAAGCAGGCAGACACTCCTTGTTTGGAAGTGGGCCTTATATAATCTTTGTACCTGTATTCCCACTTCTATTTGGGCATATGCTGTACTAAAATCAAGTATATCAAATATTATTATTGATTTAGCTACAGGTATGATTTTTGGAGTTACTTTATTTATTTATTTTTATTATTATTTGATGGATAAAAACTTTCTTAACTTAGTTTCTCCGAATCTCTCAGTTCTCAATATCCATGCGCTTAACTCCTCCTCCTCTTTCCGTTTCCCACCTTACATTTATTAATCGATCGATTGATTGAATGATTGATCGATCAGTTGGAGATCATGTCCTGCTACGATACTTTTGACCCACTCTTTCCCTAGTGTCAAAACCTTAGTGATCTGCGAAACGTACACGATTCCGCAGCCCCGCCATACACGCACACACACACACGGCATCATGGTCGCCTCGGCTTTCTCTTCTCTCAGCCTTATAGACTGATTTTAGTAGCAGCCTGTTGATAGTTACACCGGCCTCTCAGGTAAGAAACAACTTGTTGCTTGCCTGAGTTGTCATTGTCGCAGTCTTCATTCTTGTCGTTGTCGTGGTCGTCGAAAAGCGGCATGGTCGACTGTTACGACTCAACCCGGCCGGCGTTATCTTGTGTGTAGTAATAAAAGGAATGAAGTTGATTTCAACTGTCATGATCTCTGATGTTGGTTCTCTCTCGTTTTCCAAACGGAACTGGAGTTTCCTAACTTCGCGTGGGGTGACGCTTCACGTCATTGGATAATTAAAATAATAATAATAATAATAATAAATAAATAAATAAGCATCGGATTTACTGGATTTTTTCCTTTTCTTTTTCTTTTTTTTTTTTCTTTAATCGGAGTTGGTGATTGGATAATGTACTATCAGGTAGGAAACCTTAATTTTGTTCAAGGAAGTGAAAGAGAAAAAAAAATACGAATTAAAATGTTCTTTTTCTTTTTTTATTCTATTTTTTATTTGCTACTTGAAATTGCTTTTTTTTCTCTATTTTTTTTCTATCTCTTTTCTTCTTTGTATTGTATGTTCATTACCAGCACCAGCTATATGATGTTTATTTCTAGGGACGGAACAAATGATAGCAAATTTCTTCAAATATCCAGCACCATCCGGAGTACTCTCGCTAACCCCAGTGCAACAATTCCTTGAATAACCATATTTTTAACGCTTGCTTGTCATTTATTTTTTTTATTTTTTTTATTTGGAAAGTTTTATTCAAAGTGCGTTAAAACATTTTTGTATATCTCGGACGAGATCCTGTATTTATTTTTTTTTTCCTACAATTTCTGTTAGATTTGTCTTAACTTTATGATCTAGCCGACATTTTTTTTTCTTTTTTTGCATATCATCTTTTTTACATATCGTCTTCTTTCTCTTCTTTTTGTTTCTTTTCTTCCATCCACTTTTCCTTTTCTACTTCTTTTGGTTTCTCTGTTTTTTCTTTTTGTCTTTTTCTCTGTTTTCTCTACTTTCTCTTCATTTTTCAGTTTTCACTTTTTTCTGTTTTCTTTCCTTCTTTTTTCTGTTTTCTTTCCTTCTTTTTTTTTCTTTTTTCCTTCTTTTTTTTTCTTTGTTGTTTTCTTTTGTTTTCTTTTTCTTTTTTTGTTTTCTTTTTCTTTTTTTGTTTTCTTTTTCTTTTTTTGTTTTCTTTTTCTTTTTTTGTTTTCTTTTTCTTTTTTTGTTTTCTTTTTCTTTTTTTGTTTTCTTTTTCTTTTTTTGTTTTCTTTTTCTTGTTTTTTCTGTTTTCTTTTTCTTCTCTTTTCTTCTCTTTTCTTCTCTTTTCTTCTCTTTTCTCTTTTCTTTCTGTTTTCTCTTTTTTTTCTTTTTTCTGTTTTTTCTTTTTTCCGTTTTTTTTCTGTTTTCACTTTTTTTCTGTTTTCTTCTATTTTACTTCTTCTTCTTCTTATTATTATTATTATCACCATCATTTATTTATTATCTAACACAATTCCTTATCGGGTCGTTATTTCATTTCTTTTTCTCTTTTCTTCTTTATTCTCTCTTATTTCTCTGCTTTCTTTTCTTTTTCTTTCTCCTCGAGTAAGGTAAAATCGTAAATATATGCATTCTCTTTGTATAATTTCTGATGTTAAGTGCTACTTATACAATGTTTATCCACTATGTAAAGTATTGTTTTATATATATATATATATATATATATATAATCTGTGTTTATATTTTCTTTACATTGATAATACTCTCCCGAGTAGATGGGCAATATTATGAGTCTCTTGAGAACACAGCCCAACACAGATCTTGTTAATATTCTTGCCTGTACCTTTTTTTTAATCGTACCTAGGATTCCAATTATTACAGACATAACAATGCTTTTAAGGGGACACATTTTTTTAATAATAATAATAATTATATTGTTCCAATAGGGTCTGGAGTTTTTTTTTTTTTGTTTTTTTTAGTTTGAGACCAAGTGGAAGTAAGTCTGCGTAGTACTTCAGGATTCTTGTCGATACTTTTAATGTCATCTGATTAGCTACAATTCATGTATTATTTTTCAGAAGACTCAAGCCCGTCTCACTGCCCCTACGACTATAACTACTACTACATTTCGGGAAAATTTATTTCTCGTGTTTGGTTTTTGTTTTACTTTTTTTTTTTTTCTCAAAATTATAGCGCACCCCTCTTCGTGTTTACTGGGTAAATCCACCACAAGTACTTCTTTTTAT
>OZ010600.1:68520366-68577866 GCA_963932145.1 Acanthosepion lycidas
CAGCACATCTCCTTCATGCGCATGTGTAGTCATAACAGCGTCAACAAACCAAGTCCGATGAAGTCCTAATTTGTTATGCATATTTTCTTTCGAAACTGTTCTTGATATCTATCTATCTGTGTGTGTGTATATATATATATATATATATATATATATATATATATATATATATATATATATATATATATATACCTAAATGAGAGAAAGAGCAGATGAATTTTAATTTAATTTGAAATTTTCTGAAAAATCATTTAATCACCAGTTACTTACCATCGTCTGAAGAGGCAAAAAATTGCCAAAACTCGAAAGTTATTGTGTAGCGATTTCAACAATTTTCGTTCTGATCTCTTATAATAAAGATAAGAATTATATATATATATATATATATATATATATATATATATATATATATATATGCCATTCAAAACATTTAGACAATTTCGGCACAACTTATGTCCAGAAAAGAAAATTATAACACAAGAAAAATTAAATAATAAAGTTAACCTATTACATTAACAGTCGTTTTTAATGAAGCTTGTATAAAAGAGGGATTGCTGCCCAAATACACAATTTTGTATCTATAATATATATATATATATATAAGCTCTATTCTATCTATTTAAACACACACAAACTTACCAGACTCCATCCGAAACATACTAGTAGAAAATACAAACATAATAACCTCATCCACATATAAAAAAAGATTAAAAATAATGAAAGCCTTAATAATAAAAAAGAAAAAGCCAACACTTAACAATATTAACTACGAACACGGACACAATGTGCTGTGTTCGGAAAATAAAAAACATCCCTATAACTTTAGAAACATACACACAACTCGTATACCTAATTAAAAAAGCAAAAATAAAATCATCCTTTGTTAATGGCTGAAAGTATAG
The DNA here is from genome assembly GCA_963932145.1 of Acanthosepion lycidas. NCBI lineage: Eukaryota > Metazoa > Mollusca > Cephalopoda > Sepiida > Sepiidae > Acanthosepion > Acanthosepion lycidas. Next base: position 68,521,269 of record OZ010600.1, read on the forward strand.
TCGAAAGTTTTCGGAATTATAGAACATTTGGACAGTTTCTACACATTGCGTCCAAAAAAGAAATCACTCGTTTGAACGCAAGAAAAATTATATAAAGGTCATTGAAAGAGATTTTGACAGTTTGGTAAATACCAATATCATTATTCGGTTGCATTTCCTGTTTATTGACGCATTCACTTTTGCTTTGTTTTTACACATGTATAGAAATACGTAATTCGAACACCCGTCATTCGAAATGCACCCGCCGACATTTTTGGACATGTAATTTAAAGTAGTAAAAACTCTAGTAGTTCTAATAATATACTGAAAATGCGAACTGAAAAAACACTTTCAAATCTAAGTGTCTTTGAAAAAGGTAAGAACTTGAATATTATTGTAACCGTCACCGAGACGATATAATAAATCACTTTCAAGCATTTTATATTCCCGTGAAAGTCTTTAGCAAAATTTCATCTGAGAACAGAGAAATCGATTGTCTCGTAGCTGTTTATGGCCTTGAGTCATTCAGAATGTTCTGGATGAGTGAAAATTCGATTGGTTAGAAAAGATTTTATATTTACTGCTGTTACTTGGAATTGCATTTAAGTGACAAAAAAAAAAAGTGGTAGAAAGAACGTTATAGGTACCTTCAAAGATACGCTAAAAATGAGCGTACATAAATCTAGTTTTTTTCTGACGTCAACATGGGACCCTATATTAGCACGGGAAATGTGATGAAAAACAGATTGATTTGGAAATTCTTTCAAAAATCTCGTAATAGCCGGATTTTATTGAAACTTTTATTACTTATTCAATTCATAAACGAATTAAATTTAAAAAAAAAAGTTTCTTTGTTAGAAAATCTTGCTAAAATATATTTGTTTTATATGTTAAACGATATTTTAACGTCTGCTTCCTGAAACTAGAAAAACTTGCTCCCATACAATCACACATTGGTCAGAAGATCTCTTTAAAAATTATGTTTCAAAGTACGTGCTTTAGCCTATGGGTTCCTCGGTTTTTCCCAAAAATAAAATTAATAATTGAAGCTTACCAGATGTGACATACGCTCGGGGAAAATCGGAGAGTCCATCGTCCGAAACGCGGTGACTGACTGGTACTGGGTAAGGCAACAAGATTAACGGTTCTTGGCGTAGAAAGTAGAATCAGCGAGCAGAGTTCAAATCCTGACCTAGTCTGTTGTATACTTTCGCAATGATACCCTTTGCAAAGGCATGGATCTGTCTCTTATCCCACTAGCTATTGGTTAAATAATAGGGTAGATTGGACTCCGTACTCCTGGGTGGCATCTAGTCTAGGAGAATTAAAACAGTGGAGAAGGCAACTAGTGTGCATTTTAAGAACAACAAAATATTATATTGAATTGCTAGATTTGTTGATAGATTCTGGCGACAAAAAAAATCCTATCTTACATATTTCTAAGTCTACCATTCGTTTAATTTCTTTGATTATTTTGCTGCCACATCTGGTTTGGTGTTTCTGCTATGCATTTAGAGATTCTTGATAAAATACAAAGAACAATCGGTAATATTATTGGCTCTGGCCTGTTATCTCGCTTTCAGTCACTTTCTTACCGGTATAAAGTGGCTTCACTGTGCCTTTTCTATAAATACTTTCGTGGAAATTGTTCTGATCACCCCCATGTCAGACAAGTTGTATATATGGGAACTAGTTAGGACTTCATAGAGACTTTGCGGTATTATGGTGGTTGTAGTAAGAATGGTAAGTAAGTATGTGTTGTTTCTGCATAAGGAATACTGTGGTATGTTTGGGTCAGTATTCGTGGCTTGCTAAGTTTAAGATAAGACAGATTGAAGACCACTCCTCCCGTATCCTCCCTTTTGGACCTCTACCACACTTTTGTATTATTCAAAATAAATATTACTTTCTCTATGGTACCTAGACTTAATAAATTTAAGCGCGGTACTAGATTGGCGCAAAGGTCTCATCATTTTACAAATGAAATGGCTAGATATAAGTTTAAGTTCTATGGTAACAGTTTCTTCTCTCGCGCTTCTCGTTTGTGGAACTCTCTCCCGGCTTGCTTCCCAGTCAAATTTGATTTTTAAAAGTTTAATTGCAAATTTATTTTGTCTTAATTCCTGTTCTTTTATTGTTTTTATCTCTTTAATGTTTTTTTTCTCCTCATATTCTCTCACGCTCAGTAACCTCTTGTATATTAGTGGATTTATGACTTGGCTCAGGATGAAATGATTATTAAAAAAAAAACAAAAAAAAAACACACCCCACTATCTTTAAGAAACCAAGGCATTTGATGAATAATTGAGAAAAGTAATTTGTGAGTATGTTGGATTTTTTTAGTATACACTGACGACTCTGAGTATGGAATAGAAAGTGCTTTACTAAAACCTGGGTATCTGCCCCGGGCCTAACAGACCAACAATCCAATATGCACGAGGGAATCATAATTTATGACTTAACTACTTTTCTAATAAAAATTTGGTAAGTGTACAAAATGACGAAATCATCAATAGTAGTTTTAAATTATTCGAATTACCTGGTAACATGTTTCTCGGTTTCTTCTTCGTTTACCCACTGTATTCCAAACCTTTCTCTCCACAATATTTTTTTTTTTTTTTTTTTTTTTTTTGCTGAAGACGAAAAAAAGCTGTTGATTAAATCGACCCAGGTTTATCTGTTTATTTGCTCGTGATTTAAAAAGAAAAATTCCGCCCGTTGTTTTCTCTATAACTCCCACAAGCCCGGAACCTTTCTTACTAACCCGACCCTTTACTTTCCTTCTCCTTCAATTCGGGTCCCCTAATTAGGGGCTTAAAATGTTTATGCACTTCCAATAAGGACTGATGAATGTTGCTGTTTCTTCCTTATCTGCAGCCAGTACAGCTGCGCTCTAATTAAGAGAACGGCTGGGTGGGGAGCCAACGGAGCGGAATGGATGGAGAAAGGTGCTCGGGGAGAAAGAAAGTATCAATAGCTATGAATATGGTTAAGGAATCTATATTAAAAAATGGGGGAGAAAGAAGGAACACAAGAAAGTAAGTGTCGAAGGGAAAGGTGGATTTCTATTAGCCTATTGAATTCGGTAGACGCCTACTATCGAACCCGAAAAAGAGAAAGTGATCCTTAAAACGCAATTTCTTCTTTTTTTTTATTGCAGTTATATTTTCTATTGCTTTCCTTTTTTTCATTTACTGTTCTTTTTTTCTTTTTTTTTTTTTTTTACTTTTCCTGCTTTTTTCTTTCCATGTTTTTTTTTCTTATTTTTATTTTCTTCCATTTTTTTCTCCTTTCTTTATTTTCCTTTCTTTTTTCTCGTTTCTTTTTTTTTTCTCCTCCTTTCCCTGCTATTTTCTTTTCTTACGTTTTTTGATTTTATCCTTTTCCTTTCTTAAATTTTTCTTTCATTTTTTTCTTTCCGTGATTTTTTTTTTTTTTCTTTTCCTAATTTTTTTTCTTTTCCTGCTTTTGTTCTTTTTTGTTTTGTTTTGTTTCTTTTACATTTTAATGTCATTCTTTTTTCTATCCTTTCATTTTTTTTTTATTCCTCCTTTCTTTTTTCATTCCCCCCCCCATCCCGTTTTCTGTCTTTTGCATTTCGTGCCTTCGGTTTTTCTTATCTTTCTTTTTTCCTATAAACAATTATTTTCACTCTCTTTGCTTTTTCTTTTTTCTCTTTAACTTTCGTTTCTTTCCTTTTTCTTCTTTTCTCTCTCCTTTTTCTCTTTTCGTTACTTGCCATTTTTCATTCCTTTTTTCTTTGCCTCCAACCTTTTTCTTTCTCTTTATTTTTCATTCTCTTTTTCACCTCTTTCCATTTTTTATTCTTTTTTGTTTCTCTTCTTATTTTCCCCTCTCTTTTTTACTTTTCACTCCTTTTGTATTTCTCTTTTTATTTTTCACACTTTTTTCTTTTCTTTCCTTTCACATCTCTCTTTTTTCTTTCTTTCCATTTTTCACGATGTAACCCAACGTAATGAAATAGGCGACATTTTATATAATATTTCTGTTTTTTATTGCAAATATGCACAATGTAATCTTAACATTTCTTATTCATATCACACACCTCAACCTTCCTAACCATTTTATTGTCCAGGGTATGACGATAAACTACGTCCAGCAGCAAGGCTTCTGATCAGAAGGTTTTAACGAGCGTGGAACCAGTTCTTAATTGCTGATGTTCCGTGGTCTACCTTGACCCAGGATGGTAGCACCTGTTAGCGTCCCAGCTATGGGCAAATAGTTAACCCCCAAACTGTGGTCAAAAACTATGAAAGTGAAAAAATAGGTTTTAATACCATAAATAGTTTGTAAAAAAAAAAATTATTACCAGCAATATATTTCTGAAAAAGATATTACCAGCAATACATTTTTAGAAAAAAATATTACCAGCAATAAAAAAATTGTCGGCATTAAATAACTCATTGAGGTTGATATGCCGTAAACCAAACCATTTCGACATTAACCCTCTACTTTGAGTGATCCTTGGGACTTGTATTGGGTGAACTTCATTATTAAAACATCTTAGATAACTCATACAAAAACACTTTTGAAAATTACCACCATTTCTGGTTTGTATGAGATAACTAGTCATATATATATATATATATATATATATATATATATATATATATAGACAAATAGTCTAGCACGAAACTGTGGCAGTACGAAATCATCCTGACCGAGGGTTTGAGCATAATGCCCCTGTTTAAACCGTTGATCATACCAAATGATGTATTTGCTCTCTCTCTCGTTCAGAATAGTCACAGTATAAACCACAGGCGGATTCTGTAGGAGCTGAACAAAACATAAATCTGTCTGAGCGGACTTCTGCAACGGACATTGGCTAGCCCCCTAACAGACTGGCGGGCTAATAAATGAGTAGCTGGTTATTATTATTATTATTATTAATAATAATAATAAAATTAGGTTTACTACCTTTGCTACTAGAGGAGCAGAGTGGAATGGATGGATAATGGTACTCGGGGGGAAAGAAAGCATCAATAGCTATAAATACGTTTAAGGAATCTGCATTAAAAAGTGGGGAGAAAGAAGGAACACAAGAAAATATGTGTCGAAGGGATTTCTATTAGCCTATTGAATTCGGTAAACGCCTACTATCGAACCCGAAAAAGAGAAAGTGATCCTAAAAAGAAATCTTCTAGTAGAAAAGAGTTTTTAGAAAAAAAAAAACAAAAAAAAAACGAAACAATTTCAGCAATGAACTAATATTAACTGGTACCAATCCTATTGATATTAACATTGCCGGATTGTAATCATTGTGCCTTCTCAAGTTAATGCTTTCTGCTGACGTGTAGTGCAAAGATTATATTGACTCAATTTCTAGGTCTGCTGTTAGGAAATTTGATTCACCGTGTTGTGCTAGACAATTTTTCTTGCCAGAATCTATCTTACACATTGATAACTCTACCATTATGTCCATGCATTGAATATTGCTGCCACATCTAGTCTGGTGCTTCTGTTATGTATTTAAATTCTTGATAAAATTATAAAAATTCATCTTCAATCTTATTGATCCTGACCTGCCATCTCAGCTTCATTCCTTTCCCACTGCTGTAATGTATTAGGTTGGTGCAAAAATAATGACGTAATAATGTCGTTTTTGACGTTAAAAAATACGTCAAAAAACGACATCATTACGTCATTTTTGCACCAACCTAATAGTTTCCTCTGTGCCTTTTCTATAGATATTTTTTATGTTAATTGTTCTAATGAACTTTCCTCTATGACATCTAGGCTTTATGAATTTAGGCGCAGAAGGCTTCATCATTGTATAGGAATGGTTAGATGTAACCATAAGTCACATCTAATTTTACTCTCGCACTTCTTACATGTGGAACACGCGTCTGGCTTCTTGTTTTCCAGTCAAGTTTGATCATCGGAAATTTAAACGCGATGCTGACCGTTATCTTCCGCCTTCTTAATTCCTGTTCATTTGTTCTTTTCTATCCTTAATAATGTATTTTCTCATATCCTCTTACATTCTGTAGCTCTTTTTTTTTCTTAGTGGCTTTATTCCCTTTCTTGGGATGAAATGATAAAAAACCGTCTTGATCATATTAGAAGACTCGTTGAGGATCTAATTCATTAACAATAGCTTCTAAGATATGTTTACATATCTGTGCTCTGCGGCACAGTTCCAAATAATCTATGTAAACATGGAGATGAAACCATGTTAATTTACACAGGAAATATTTGAAAGACTAGTAGTAGCATTTTTCAATTATGGGAGACCTTGTTAAATGTCTTTTTGCTTAACTGAACGCAGGTACTTGCAATACGTCAGCTTGTAGACTTGATTTGCTTATACAGCCTCTTGTTAGCCCCATGTTCACCCTGTGCATCCACCTGTGAGGTTCCTTATTATTCTGACCTCATTCCAAAGACAGCAATAAGCTCCTTTTTCTTGTGTGTGTGTGTGTGTGTGTGTGTGTGACCATGCCCAGCCTCATTTATGGCTTCAAGTCAAATTTTTACAAGTCAGTTGGTTTTTCCTTACATTCGCTACAACTAAAGGTGGTGTTATACAATAACCCTCTCTTATCTGAAAGGGTAGAGAAGAGGTTCCAAAACATAGAACAAATTCCTGAAAGTTTAAATATTTTTAACACGTATACCATGTTCTTATATATATATATATATATATATATATATATATATATATGAAACGGTTTTGAGTACAAATTCTTGGCGACAATGGCTCTCCACTACTTCCTGTCCATTATAACTCTCAGCAACGTTTTACTATTTACTATCTGTTCTTGGACATATATCTTTCACAAAAACTTTAATAAAAATAAATAGTTTAAATTATTACAATATTATAATCTATAATTCTCAAAATGTATGTATGTGTGTGAGTGATCGGATGTTGTTTATGCGTTTCCACAGTTTTCATCCGATTTCAATTAAATTTTTTTCTTTGATAGATAATTCTTCAGTGCCGGTTTTGAGTTCAAATTACACATTCCCCTTCTCTTGACCAAGCTATCAATCTTTCAGATGAAGTTACCTTTTCCGTTGCATAAAGCCCACTATTACAGTTCAAGGTGTTGCTTTTATTGTCGTTTATAGCCGTTCCCAATTTAATTTTTTTTTTTTTTTTATTGTCCTGCCAGTTTTAATATTGCATTCACCGTAGTATTAGGTTGGTGCAAAAATAATGTCGTTTTCTCACATAGTAACATATGTGAGAAAACGACATTATTTTTGCACCAAACTAATAAGTAAACTTGCTTTTATATTATTCAACATTTATTTTTCCAACCTTTCCTAAAGTTATTCGAGCTTCGTGATCCCTGTAGCATTACTGTGTTCTCGTCTGGTATTTGCCAACACATTCCATTTGACAATTCATACTTGCCTCAGTCAGGCCACCAAAGAAAAGAACTTGCCTAGGTCGCAAAACCGCTGCCGCCAGGTCCGCCATGCGAATATGAGATAACGAATCGTCAGAATGTTCAGTTTGCCTATCTCAAAATGTCTCTCGGAATGCTTCAATCAGAGCCACTGAGTCCGAAGATCAACGTAGGCATCGGCTTAACAGAAGAGCATACCTGCACGCGAGGCTGAACAGCTGAGGGGAAACAACTCTTCAAATACTGCTGTGCGGGAGGCTGAAACAAGATTGAGAAGCAAAAAACGACAATTTTCAGGGCCAACAACCATTCAAATTGTTAACCCCCCATTTGGGGATGTGCTTCAATTGCACCCAAATATTTTTACTAATATTGATTTTCGGGTGGGCTGACTTTAAACTTAAAGTGCTCCAATTGAACGATAAAAATTCCCAGTAATGAAAGACTCGGTCGAAGACGAGTTATACTGCTAATATATATATATATATATATATATATATATATATATATATATATATATATATATATATCAAGAAGAGAACCTTAAAAATTCATTTCGGTTATAATTTATTTCGTGATTATCTATATATTCAACCCTTCAGCCCGAAAACTCTTAGTATATGGAGACAATACCCGAATCATGTCGATGATTATCACCGAAATGAATCTTTAAGGTTTTTTTTTCTTGATTATTAATATTATTAATCGATAGAATACAAAACTGATAAGGAATTTCAAATAAACAATACGAGATAATTTTGTAATGAACGGTTTTGTAAAAATAATGTAAATAAATAGGATTTGTGTGTGTGTGTGTGTTACTACTTTTACTACATTTATATGTAGAGGCGTGAACGAGCATATATTTGTCTAATTTCGTTTGATTAAGAGTATAAGGTTATACTTAAAGATATAATAATAAGAAAAATGATTTTTTTTTTTTTTAGAAACTGTAATATAAGTAGTAAGTAAGGTTTACTTATTAAATTACGGGATTAGTTTTTAAAACGTAAAAAAACATTGGATTAAACTATACAAGAACAAGTCCAGCTTGCATCGTTATGAATTCCGAGGAAATAGCTCGAATCAAAACCGGATGGAGCAAAAAGAGAAGACTATATAGGTGGGAAGCGTGAAAAGCCCTTATTTCATTGGCTGACGTTGACTGACGTATGTCAATAAGAACGCTCTGACTTCTAGCTATACCTGAATTTGTTTTTGCAATGTTGAGGTGCGTAGCACGACTCTATCAAGAGGGGGCTTGACTCTTTTAGAATGAGGTCGGGGTTGCTGTTTGAGCCAATATGATGCAAAATCCAAAATCGGAGATGAAGACAGTGCATCACTGAAGACCACCCTTGATGCATCTGAAATCTGTTATTCAACTTATTGCTATTAGTAGTATAGAGCTGTCCCTAGATTAATATCCTCCTTGGAATTATCGCTACCAGTCACAAATTGGTTATATATGCACATGTAGTTAGAACGTTCACTTTCAGACCATGAAACCCTAGTTCGAATCTCGCCATAGTCGATTTGTCAGGGAGGTGACTTCTTGATGTCATAAGCCTGAGGAGTGTGACATCTTTTAACAAAAAAACAAAACAAACTGTACTATAGGTTGGTCCAAGCCTTGTGTGTCAAATTGGGTAGCACAAGGCCACAAATCATCATGACCGTGGCTTTGCGTGTACTGGCGTTTCTATATAATAATATAATGCACTATCACCCAGAAGCTAATATAACTAATGTCCACTCAGCATAGTTGCATTATAAACAACGGGGTGCGCTGTGGTTGTTAAACAAACACAAATGGGCCTGTGTAGGCGTCTGCAACAGGGAACCGACTACCGTCCTATGCAGACAGTCCTGCTCAGATACAAGCGGTCACACATTAAAATGTATGTATATATATACACTAATAATAATGTACATTTTGTCCCTCATTGGTATAAGAATTGCATAATGCAATCATCAGGTGTATCTATGTATTTCTATGTAAATATGGATGTATATACTTATATGTTTGTATTTGCATGTGTATTATTAGTACAGACTGTACAAATCGCTGGTAGTCTCCATTCTCCTATATGGATGTGAAAATATAGACACTGTTGGCAGAAACAGAGAAGGATCCAAGCGTCTGAGAACAAATGCATAAGAAAATTCCTTGGCATTTTCTATTGGGAACAAAAGAAATGATGAGTTTGTGCGGAAATGTGTTGAAAGTTTTGTGGGCCACCAGGAATCTCTTTTCTCCACTGTCAAATGGAGAAAAATGGCGTGATTTAGACACATTACAAGGCACGACAGCCTATGTAAGATCATCATGCAAGACAGCATTGAAGGTGGACGTAGAAGACGCCAACGAAAAACTGCAATGTCAAAAAATGAACTGTTATGACTGTTCCAGAATTGCTGATGGCTGCCGTTAATAGACCGTTGTAGAAATAGACCGTTGTGTGGCTCCTACATTCGGATCCGCCCTACGATTACAAAAGTCAAGGGGATGATGATTTGCACGCACACACACACACACACATATATATATATATATATATATATATATATATATATATAATTTTTTATTTAAAAATGATAACATAAATATGTTAAAAAATCACTACAAAAATAGCCATTGTGTTTCAACACCTGTTGAATGTAGAGTAAATGGTTTTAAAGGTTTCAAAAAAAAAAATTCAATTTTAACTTTTTTGAAAACTTTAAAACCATTTATTCTACATTCAGCATCATCACTTGATAAGACACTGGAGGCGTTGAAACAAAATAGCTATTTTTGTAGTGATTTTATAACATATTTATGTTATCATTTTTAAATAAATAATTATATCTGCTCTACTATGCATTGAGCACTCTTTTAAGAATAGTAACTGTTGGTTATTGGAATTTATTCGGTATACACCAATCCTATACTTATATATATATATATATATATATATATATATATATATATATGTATGTATGTCAGCATTTTTTTAAATTATATATACATCATTTTTACGCCATAAATAAATGAACTGCTTCACAATCATAACACTATAGTATATATATGAATATTTAAATTTTACAACAAATTCTAGAAGCTTCCTTGCTGCTTGTATGTTAGCAATGTGAAAGTTTCCTCTTTCACTTTGTCATCACTAGAATATCGAATTTCTCTAAAAGTTCTTTGTTATAGCAACCACACTCTACTTTTTGATGGAGACTCTCTGCTTTCTGAAAATCCACATTTCACAGACCTTTTAATTAGCCAAAAGCTGGCAATAAATTGCATAGCTTACCTGAAGGCTTTCACAGAATTTTGTAATAGTAATTGTGATCATGTCTATCTGCACATCCTCATTTGCAACAGCTGCAGGCCTGCCACTACAGGGCCTGTCAGTATAGTCAATTTCTCCTTTCTCTCTTAGGCTGTAATTAAATCTACTGACCTTATTGTGCTTACATTAAATACATCCTTTCTGTAAACATTCACGCACCCTCCTGTGAATGTTTGCAGGGCTTTTTCTTTCCCAAAATAAATTCACTGACAACTCTTTGCTTTCTCCACATGTCCAGAGGGACAACCATTTTGAATTCAGTTTCTAGTTTGAACATTAAACTTTACTGATATTATGCAAAGAACCCCACTCTCTAAAACGATTGTTTTAAAATCAATATTTTTCAATTCTGATGTTGTTGTCTGAGGAAAGTCTACAAAATTATTTCTAAAAACCTTTTTCCTATTTTATGTGTGTCCATTGAGTGCCATCCCATGGGAAAATATCCGTTCAAGAATGTGCATTAATATCGTTTCTGATTTGATGCTAAATTTACTTTAAGGACGTACAATTGGTTTGCGAGAAATTCAAAATGTCTGTCCACATTTTCTTTTTAACATTTCACTCAAAGCAAAGCGGAAATGACACTAGTACACGGGGTGGGGGTACAGAAAGTGAAAGTGAGAGAAAAGACTTGGTATAGGGAGGATTGAGGAAAGGACAAAAGATGAACGGGATTCAAGAAGATAGAAGATGGTAACTGACATTGGATTTAAATTTTTGAACATTGTAGTTATTAGGGAAGCAAGTAAACGGAAGGGGGTTCCCACAAGTGAGAAGTGTGAGAAAAGAAACTGTTGCAGTAGAAGTGGCGGTTAGCTATTTTAACAGTAAACGGGTGGGACCTAGATGCCAATCTAGTGGCACACTTAAATTCACGCAGTTGGGGTACCAGGGAATAAAAGCTCGTTAGAGCAGTTGCCATAAAAAATATTTCTAGAAAAGACAGAGGGAGGACACGCCACGTTGGTGGGAAAGTGACTGAAATCGAGATGCTAAGTCAGGATCGATTACATTTTGGATGGGTATTAGTATAAGCAATTCAACTTTTTTCAGCAGGGTTTTGTAATACTGAAAAAAAAACAAAAAAAAAAACAAAACTCCATTTTAATCTTATCAATAATCTTCTCTTCTGTGTGCAATGTCTCTCTTCGTAGATCTTAGTAATGTTTGTCTCCTTATTATCCTTTGCGATCCCTGTTCTGCCATCCATTTACACAAGGGTGTTTTTCTGCTGTTCCTGCCTTTCATATACTTTGAGTGTTAAATTCTCTAAACCCATTTTCCTCATTGTGTACCAGAAATTCTAACCGTCTCTTTCTTTTGATTTTATTTTATTTATGTGTGTTGGTAGGAAGCACAAAAACGAATTGGCTTTTTGATAACATTTTATAAACTTTTCAAGCTTCCTGAAATACTTCGTATTCAGAATGTCATTTTTTTTGTCTTGGAATCTGCATCGGTTAGATGACAAATATTTATTCTTTCTAGTAACAAATTACTGTGTTAATTGGTCCATATGGAAGTGGAGACTGACAGGGAGAAGATAAACTGGATGTAATACTGAGGATAGCCAGGAAAACACACTGCATTAAATATTGAGATCAAAATAACAAATATCAAGATATTCGCCAGCACAATTCATCAAATAATGACAGAACATCATTCAAATACTTTTGATAACATCACCGCATTACTTCAGACACTTCCCCTAAGATCAACTCAGTACTTCAGACACTTCCCTTAAAATCACCTCAATACTTCAGACACTTCCTCTAAAATCGCAGTATGAATCAAACTCATCTCCCCCTCAGCTACGGGTTAATTAGTAAGACTGGTATCAGTAAATCATTATTATTTCCCCAAAATTCTTACAATCAAAAAAATATTTCTTGTCTTTGTATAACTTGCAAAAAGTTGATATGTGTAAAACAACAAATCAATCAATCTCACTCTCTCTCTCTCTCTCTCACACACACACAAGCAGTTTTCCCGACCATGGTGTAACTTGAACCCGAGTCTCATGGCCAGAAAGCAAAAGTTTGAACCACTCGGCTCTCTCTTTCTCTCTCTCTCTCATATATATATATATATATATATATATATATATATATATATGAGAGAGAGAGAGAGCGATATTTCGTGCCTGATGAATAAAGAAATTCCAGTCGCACACCAAACGTAGGTATATGTGTATTTATTAACATATATATATTGATGGCAAAGGCATTCTTTGTATATTTTTAAGTTGACATGTAGGAGCATAATAAAGTTTCGACAGTTCTTGCAGCCCTCGTCAGTGCTTGATATTGAATAGATTTTTTTGTTCTTTCTTAACTGGGCTAAATTTCAAATCCAAGGGACATTAATGACCTCAGTGACTGAATCATCAAACCATTGTTCATGGCACCTGATAAAGATTTTTATTGCCTCTCCCCCATTATTTTCACCAACATGTGTCTATCTTTCCCTCTGCTCAGATCGTGCCAACTGTAAGGGAGGGGGAGTCAGAGCTGCAAATGATTTTCCACTTTGTTTTATTAATGTGCTACTAAGAATTCATATGTGAGAATATAAAATGAAGAGTATAAAAAAAATCTTAATAAAATAATATTAATAATTACAACAATAATAACGATGATGATAAAATGAGAACATGCAAGGAAAGGATATATAGAATGATTTAGTGAACATAGTTTACATGTGGAACCAGACCGAAAGTATGGAGCACTCAGTGGGGAACAAACTCACTATTCAGTCATAAGTGATACAGTGATATCTCAGCTTAAGTCGTTTCGAGTTGTCATTTTCGAACATACGTTGGGTTTCTTTTTAATATTATATATATAAAAAAATTCGCCTTACGTCGATTTACTTGAGTTTACGTAAATTTAAAATTGGGGTTTTACTTAATTATTTTATTCAAAATTCTGTACGCAGATATCATAAATACTATAATAGACAATGAGGAGTGCTTATTTGCAGTTTACAGTGTCGTTATTTCGACTTATGTTATGACCTCTGGAACCAAATAACGACGTAGGGTGAGGTGTGTATATATATATATATATATATATATATATATATATATATATATATATATATATATATATATATATATATATTCTTAAAAATAGGCGTGATTTATGTTTAAAAGAAAAAATTAAGATAATAAAATACAATAACCAAAGCCAACTATTAAATCAGAGGAATGAATTAGTTTTAAACTGTTGACATAAAAACAAATTCAAATTTCCATAATATAGTTATTACCTTAATTAACTACTATATTTCCATAATATAGATTAATTTTAATGAACTACCCAAAGTCACTCCCCTTTAATTCTTTAAATGTTGACAGAAAACTAAAAACTAATTGTAATTTCCATATTGAATTTCCCCCTCTAAAACCTTTTTCTACTATATTAATTATAACTTATAAACTTTCTCCGACTTGAATATCTCCCTAACTCTCTTTCTGCTAACACCTTACATCCTTTTATCGATATATTTAAAAATTTTTTTTTTTTTATTTCTCCTTTAATTTTAAATTAAATTTTATTTTCATAATAATCTAAATTGGCTTCATAATGTTAATATTCGATTCTTTTTTAATAAAACTTCTTCACTTTAAGTCAGATACTTTCCACCACCCCCCGACCCCTGTCTCATGCTCTTCGTCTGACTGAAACATTGAAATGTATAAATTCTGTATTAGATGTTTTCGACAAGTTGGATTTGGGTTGATTTTTTAGCTTTCACAGTTAAATTCTACTTCCTGCCTCATCTGACTTTATAAAAGTGAACTCATTCAACACCGGGGTTGATAAGACAGACGACCAATATCCTCGTCTGCCGAAATAATAATGAGGTAATTTTTCATTTATTTGTTTATATATATATATATATATATATATATATATATATATATATATATATATATATATAATAACTGGCCTCTCGTATTCGAGGATACCCGTCTATTAGGGCGGTTAGCCAATTCCTATTGCAGACGCTCGCTCAGGCACATTTGTGTTTGTTCAATATCCACAGAGCCAACCTGTGGTCTATACTGCAACTATGCTGAGCAGACGTTAGTTAGTTTCTGGGGGAGAGCGTGTTAGCTAGCCTGATCAGCAATCTGAATAAGGCCAGCACGATGACTTGTGACTTCGTGCTAGCACAGCTATCGACGGTCCCCAAGGGTTCCGTCTACCCAATTTCTCTCACAAGGCTTTGGTCAACCCATGGTATGGTTTTCAGGCACTTTTCAAAGGTACCATACGCTGGGATCGCCTCCTCCATACCGATAACATCCTGACAAATCATCTGTTGTGAGATTCGAACCCGGGTATCATGATATATATATATATATATATATATATATATATATAACTGTGATATTGAGCACTTTTAACCATAAATATGTCATATCTTAAAATTATATTTTTCACTCATTTTTATTTCTTCTTTAATCACAAGAAATGTCATCTTCGGGAAAAGAACTAAGATTCATTATTTAAACATACACGCAAATATACATATTTAATTCTGTCGTTATCGGGTCTGATGATGCCTTGAATGGCGAAATGTATTATCAAAAATATTTTCAGTCAGATTTATTTAATGAAACATTTCCATTTGTCAAAATTTAAAAACTCTGTCTGGCTTTCTATATTTTTACACACACACACACACACACACACATATATATATAGCGGAAAAAGTCGTTCCTCGCAGTACTTTTAAAGCATTACATAATACAAAAGAGACCTTCCCCGAACACTTCCACGATTACCTCCTGACATGCGCAGTGGATCTCAGATATAAAGAAATACTCACCAATGACCAAGCAACATTAATAGGAAAAAAGCTACATTTTAAAAACAACCTCTCAAATTCCAAAGCCGAAATGTTGCGACCAACAATATCGCATATTAGCAACAAATAACAAAATCGATTAAAATTCAAACTCCATAACCTATGCACAAACAGCAAATGGAAGACGATTGGTACAGTGATCCTTCGTTTACCGCGGTAGATTGGTCCTGAGACCGGCCGTGATAACTGAATTTCCGCGAAGTAGGGACGCCATATTTACAGTATTTATTTAACGTGTATTTGGCCTTTTGCAACCCTCCCTGTACTGTTAACAACCCACCCATTACAGTACTCTATTAATAACAAGGACAACTGTTAAGCAATAACACTTTAGATTAAAAAAAAATAAAGATTGTTACTGTATTCAACACGATAGAAGTTGAAGTAGAATTTGAATGATGTTGGTGATGAATTTGCTGCGCAGTAGAAATGATGATGATGATGAAGCTGATGATGACGACTTCTACTGTGCAGCCGATAATTGTATTTTACGTCTCTTCAGACAGCGGTGCCCTTTCTATTGCTATTTTACGCTTGTTTTGTTGTTCCTAGACCAGGAAATAATATTTATTATTAATATTTTAATGATTTAATGAAAAATTTTAGGTGTACATATATCGGGATTTTTCTAGAATTTTCCAGAAACTCCGCGATATATTTTCCATATATATATATTTTTTAAATCCGCGAAGTCGTGAATCCGCGAGAGTAGAACCGCGAATTAGCGAGGGATCACTGTAATCCAAATCTTATCTATATTTTTTCTGGGCATGGAAACTGAATCAAAAAGAGACAGAAACAACATTATATTTCTACCTACGAAAAGCTTCTACTATCCGCTTACTCCATACGTAACAGAAGGAATTTCTACTCGTGTGTGTGTGTGTGTATATATATATATATATAATGAACAACCAATGTGAACCGAACGCACTACTCGGTCGTAAGGAATATATGGATGAATATATTGTCGTCTAAATTATACAAAAATGAAATTAACACATATATTTACCAAAATTACACAAAAATATCTTGAAATACTCAAGAGTAAATTTATTCAATGAAATTGCCATTAGCTTCAACCACGGCTTCCAGACGATTCAGAATCTCCAGCAACTGTGGGTTTTCCAGCTTGTGTGGTATGGTGCGGAGTCCTGTTGCCAGACATAGGGTCTTCAAGCAGCCACCCTCTTGACCTAGGACAGCATTGTCTTCTCAAGGCACTTGATGTAGGCCTCTGTGTTGAACCTGGGGCCCTCACCAACAAATTAAGGAGTTTTTTTTTCCTTATCAGAATGATCAGAGTGATTTTTATGAGTAGTCGTACCTTCGTAATGACCATTAGTCTCATCTAACTCATTCCAAATCATCAGCACTTTCCTTAGATTGACACCCAAACACACTGAAATATTCATATTGATTTTCCGGTGTGAATGCAAAGCAATACAGCATGCCGTTTCCAAATTTCTGGCAGAGTGAATTGCGTCATACTGCTTTTTTTTCTCACAGACAGTGCCCAACTGACCCTACTATACTGCGT
The DNA here is from genome assembly GCA_963932145.1 of Acanthosepion lycidas. NCBI lineage: Eukaryota > Metazoa > Mollusca > Cephalopoda > Sepiida > Sepiidae > Acanthosepion > Acanthosepion lycidas. The sequence goes on from OZ010600.1 coordinate 68,538,389, forward strand.
AGTTGACAAAATCAAAAACAATGTACGTGCGCAAAATTAAAAATATAAAATGGCGACAATTTACCTATTACACCCTGCATATATACACGCTTTATCTGTGATATTGAGCACTTTTATCCATTAATATATATCCTAAAAGTATATTCTTTTCATTCATATATATATATATATGCTGCACCTAGTGTGTATCGAACTCACTACTCAGATATATATATATATATACACACACACACATATATATATATTATAAATTAACTGATTTAAAATGTTTTTCGCTACACAGTTCTAACCATGTTTCAAAAATGGAAGCTAAAAGCTTCGAATTTAATTTTGTAATTAAAGACATTAGTTCCATTTCATCCTCAAGGGAATTTTCGCTTGAGGATGAAATGGAACTAATGTCTTTAATTTAATTACATAATTAAATTCGAAGCTTTTAGTTTCCATTTTTGAAACCTGGTTAGAAATGTGTAGCGAAAAAACATTTTAAATCAGTTAATTTGTGATATTAATGTCCTGTAAATTTACATTGAGCACTATTTTGTAAAAATAAAAATATCCCTAAGAACACCGGATTATATATCTTACTGTTCTTTATATATATATATATATATATATATATATATATATATATATATAGCGATTTTCCTAGCGTAGCTTACATGTGGCACGAGACCGAAAGTATGTGGCAGTAAGTAAGGACGAACTCACAACTCAGTCGTAATTGTTCTAACGAGACAAACTTGCTAACCATTACAGTGCCTCGATGTGCCCAAGTGAGATATATATATATATATATATATATATATATATATATATATATATATATATATATAAAGACGAAGAGTGGGGTTGACGTGTCGAATTTAGACTACAATTGAGGCCATTGTGCTCACTTTTGGACCTTGGAAAGGCATGAATCAGGCTCTTCTCTGCACATCTATGGACTGATAGCAGTCAGACACTAGTTTTGCTTGCCCACCTGTAGTCAGGAGAGCGGATACTTTGGAAACCTGTTGCTGACGCAAACCTGCTGTGTTTTCTCGGTCTTCACAAATGGCGGAAAATGTCTTAAGCTGATGACCGCTTAGTTTCTTCACACGGCATGCTTAGCTGGGTCCTCTGGCTGACTCTTCTCTACCGCTGTCTGTCAACTGTCTCTTTATATACACTTAAAAAAAGGCTCCAGACTGTTTGGTGCAAAGCTTGGTTTCGGCTAACATCAAAATTTTTTTGTTCTTTTGATTGGCCGAAATCGTTTCATTTATTTCTTGGCCTTTTTTGTTTTATAGCAGGGACCTCTGTTATTTTGGTAAATTTCTAATTACAATAAATGGACCTTGGACCTGTGAACTTGTTTCGTAGCATTTGTTCAGTCTTTTCTTTTCTTTTTTCTCTTTTTATATGACAGTTGACTTCTCATTAGTTGAGAGAGAGAGAGAGGGAGATGAGTTTTAAAGGAAAGCAAATGCCTTATTTTTATTTGAATTATTTTTTTTATATCTTCATATTTTGTTTATTACGTTTGGGATCATCGCATATTTTAAATATTATTTTATAATCTGTATCACCCCATGCAAGGCAGTAAAGCCACTAAGACACAAGGGGTTACAGAGTGTGGAAGAATTAGGAACAGGAACATTAATAATGAGCGGGAAGAGGAAAGAGTAATCCGGAGGACAGTAGACAGTGATTGACATTGCATTTGAATTTTTGCAGATTAAAGTTGGCTGAAAAGTATGAAGCCGGAAGAGAGTTCCGGAAGTGAATATATAAATAGAGTGGGATAGATAGAAACAGTGGAAAAGTGGTCGACAAATGGGAACGGTGTGGAAGAATTCCTCCACTTTTGGTAGCCTAAGAACGTGCTTATTTAGCTTAATGCTTCTAGACCTGGTCATACACCCTATGGGATGATTAAAATTAGAGCTAAGGTCGATTAATTTTAATTAACTTTACTTTTAACGCTTTTCATGAACGAATGCATTCAGGCCGAATCTTACTCGTTTTTCTAAAATATAAAAATCACAGTGTGCTTTTTAGCCGGTATTTTTCTCTAATTATTTCTCCAAGACGAATTCTGTACACTAGGTATGTATTAGGTAGTTATAAACAGACAAGCTTCTAACGGGGCCGTTAAGATACAGGCAAAAACTACCTTTGTCTTTAACTTGATGCTTTGTCAGTGTTGAACTAAACGTGTTGAGTGTGTGTAAGGTCGATCTGGAAGTAGGGAAATTCTCTAGTTTTTTTTTTTTTTCTAAGATAAAACATTCCTTCTCCCTCACCCTCCTCCGACAGCCTGTTCTTTTACTGACGTCTAACGATATCAACAAGAACCCGGCTTCCTTAGTTTCACAAACTCCTTCTTCCTCGACCTTCTCCAACGATTTTTCGACTTCTTTTCTCCCCAGTTTAGTACGATAACAGAAATTTTCAGGCTGCTAGAAAAAGAGGCAAGAGTGGGGGAAAATGACTGTCAGGAGGAAAAGCTGGTGATTACGGACTTCGGTTCTTTGCGAAATGTGTGAAAAAGAGGAAGAGAAGAAGATGAAAAAGAAGAAAGAAGACGAAAAAAAGACATGGGGTCAGTTTTTTTTTTTTTTTTTTTTTTTTTAGACGTGTATATAAATTCTTATATTAAATTCATTTTCTCTTATTTCAGCTAATTACAAACGGTAAAGCCGAAAGCGGCATCATTGGGCATCTTGTCTGGTCAAGTTTACTGTCTAAAACGGTTATTGTAGGTGGTAGGCCATTTTATTGCGCATGCGTGTGTGTGTGAGGGCGACAGAATTAAACGAAAACGCTTTCAAAGAAAAATCGAAAGAATTGAAGGCTTTATTTATTTATTTATTTATTTCCGTTCTTGGTTCTCTTGTTGCTTTCACACACATTTTCTAAATGATCGTAGGTTTCGTACTTTTGGAAATATCGCCACCCTCCTAACAACTCCCTCACTTTGCTCTATGTAGGTTTGGTTCACCTAAGCATGGTGGAAGACTTTGTAAAATTAAAAATCTATCACTTAATTTAAATTATCATTTATCTCCGTTAGCAATCTATGTCAATCTATACACATCACTCCGTTAGAAGTTCATTAATTTCTGTGTAATATTCTCAATGTGGAATTAATCTTATCACTCTATCTGCCTGTTTTAATCTATCACACTCACAGTGTGTATCACAAGCTTTCTCACTCAAAATATAAATAAAAAAACAGATTATGAACAGACTACCTCTACCTTGGTTCATAATCTATATATTTAATTTATATTATTATCTATCCTTAGTCTATCTCTTTACAGGCTATCTCTGCGTCTCTTTACAGGCTATCTCTGCGTCTCTTTAGTTTACAGGCTATCTCTGCGTCTCTTTACAGGCTATCTCTGCGTCTCTTTACCTCTTTTAAATTTATCATATTATGTATCTCTCTCCCAACCTATCTTACATTGATTACCTTACTTTCTTCTCATCTACAACTATTCACATCTCTTTCTCTCATCATCTCCATCTGTTTCTATCTTTATCTCTTTCCATCTACTATTATCTCTTTACCTTTCTCTCAGTCTCTCCCTATTCTGATCTGTGTCTCTCTTTCTCTTTCCTCATTTAAATGTTTGTTTGGCCTTCTATTTTAGTTGCTTTATATCTGTTTATCTTTCCCTCTCTTTTTTCTTCTTCTATGTGCCGTGTCCCTTCAGGACGTGGGTGATTATGGCTCTCCACAAGTTCCTGTCCTTTGTATCCCTTAGTGTATACCCTAATCCTTGTTCTGCTACTTGAGTATTTCCCTCCCCAGTATTCTGGACCAAAGTGAAAAATTAGAATTCCTTAATACTGATTTTCTAGTTACTGAAATCCTCTACAGTTGAATGATTATTCAGCAATGCAAATGTGTTACTTTTGAAAATTAAATTCTGTTGTTTACACTCAAGTTTCAAATAGATAGGGTGGCTGAAATTTAAAAAAAAAATAGTAATGAAACACCTGAATGCTCACAGGCTAAATTAAGTGAATGGAAACAAATTTCTGGAATACTTAATAAAAGGGGTAGTTGGAATAAGGATGTCCAGAGTCGATCTTTCTCCAATCAAGCATAATCATTCTGGCTGGTCTGTTTGAAACACAAAGATATATAGCATAGACTAACATAAAAAAAAAAAAAGATCAGTATAACATATACATCAGCTATGAAATGCCTCAGATACCTGCAGCTGAAATAACAGAAACTAATTTCATGAATTTTTAATAAATGGGGTGGTTGGAATAAGGATGTCCAGAGTGGATCTTTCTCCAATCAAGCATAATCATTCCAGCCTGTTTATTTGGTTGTCAAAGGTGAATATCTGTCTAATCATGTCTAACTTTAAATTCGATCAGTCTATGTCTGATGTGATTGATCATTGTATCCGAATTTACATCTTTTCAGATCGATGCATCGTAACTATCGTCCTGTTATGCAGTGTGACATTGACAAACCATGCTATCTTCTGATACTTCATAGTCGGCTCACAAGACTTTTGACCTTGTTCCGTACATAGTCGTTGGTTTTGTGCTCTCAGTGGGAGATGCAGAGGAGCTTTCTCAAGCATTTGTTCTCAAATGCATGGATCTTTTTTTTCTGTCTCAACAAGGAGTGTCCAAATCCATAGAGGAGGGTAGATACAACCAGTGATTTGTAGAGCTTGAACTTGGTATGAAATCATAAATCATCTACCCCCAAAACCAATTATACCGATATATGATTGGAACAGATGTTGTTGGAATATAAACAACTCCCCTATTGCCCAGTTCACACTCCTTCCCTGTCTGTTGAATAGGAGTATAGGTTTTTTCTTCCCTTGTTTCCCAATTTAGGACTGGGTTTCTGGCTCCTTAAGTCTTTCCATTCTTTTTCACTTTTGGTGACCCTTTGCATCTTGGTGGCATAATTGCCTTGCCTGGGGCTGTACTTCTTACTATGTTACCCTCTACCTCCTGTGGCTCTTGAGCTCTGCACAGAGCGAACATCTTTGTAAAAAAAACCAAAAAAAAACCCAAAAAACTTTGATTGTATACAACCACTGCATCAATCTGCTGCCCTGTGTAAAACTAACCCAATCGTTCTGTTTATCTAAGTCTATTCAGATCTATATCATAATAACCATTTTTCTCATCCATATTTATCTACCTATCTCATTTCTACTTACCTATCTATTCTGTCCGTTTGATATAAATAGCCATATCGTTTATATCATTTACGTATCTGTGTTTATATCCATCTGACTCATTCATTGGATATCTGTGCCTCTTTGTTATCTACAAATGTAGATAAAGAGATAGTGAGAGAGGTGGCGAAGGAGAGGGCCTACAATAAATTGAATGTTCTGCTGTTGCAAGTCAGCAGGTTGGTGGGTTGGGTGGCTTGGTGGTAGACGGCTGAGGGAGGAAAGCACCAATGTTCCTTTCAAACATCCTCTCAAGCTGGTATAGCTTGATGCAGGTACTTGAAGAAGGAATTCTTGGCTGTTAGAAATTTAGCAGATATTTCCCTCTTCTTCCTTAAATGTATGTGCATGCAGGGTATGCATTTAAATAAACTTAGAAATAAGGTGAGGTAGATAGATGAACATAGGTGTATATATAGTGATTGATGAATAAAGAAACAAAGCAAAAATGAAATGAGTTGGATAAATAGATGAATATAAAAAACTCTGATAAATAGATATGAACAGACTGAGATAGTTCATATCTATCTCAGTTCATATCTGAGATAAATATGAACTGACTGAGATAGATAGATAGATATGAACTGACTGAGATAGATAGATAGATATGAACTGACTGAGATAGATAGAGAGATATGAACTGACTGAGATAGATAGAGAGATATGAACTGACTGAGAGAGGTAGATACGAACAAAGATAGTTTGTTCATATCTACCATCTCAGTTTGTTCATATCTATCGCAGCTAGATAGATATTAACTGAGATAGGTACAGAGACAGATAAATATAAACAGATAGAAACAGGTATAAATATGAATTTGACATAGATATGAACAGACTGATATATACATACATACATTCACATTTATGAAGTGTATGAGTATAGACATGTACTAATCCTAGATTAGTTTGGTACAAGGCCTTAAATACAGAGTACCTAGTGAAGATCAAACTCGCTAGCTCATTAAAATAGGTCAATCAGATGAACTTGTTAACTTTTATCCTATAATGAGGTGCCTAAACAATTTTATGTTGCCTTCTAACACTGATATGTATATATTCATTTATTTTTCTGTTGATTCAAAAGATTAGCCTGTTCATATCTAGCTATCTTAGCCTGTTCATATCTAGCTATCTTAGCCTGTTCATATCTAGCTATCTTAGCCTGTTCATATCTAGCTATCTTAGCCTGTTCATATCTAGCTATCTTAGCCTGTTCATATCTAGCTATCTTAGCCTGTTCATATCTAGCTATCTTAGCCTGTTCATATCTAGCTATCTTAGCCTGTTCATATCTAGCTATCTTAGCCTGTTCATATCTAGCTCAGTCTATATCTTTCTATCTATCAATTTTAGACAGTTCATATCTATCTGCCTCCAGTCTATTCATATCAATCTCACTTTATCTATATCTATCAGTCATATATATATATATATATACACATATACATACATATATATATTTATTAATGTAAAAGACAATAGGGAAAATGTAATATTAGCCAATGTGTTTTGTCCAATGTGGACTTTTTCAAGGCACAAAAAAACAAACAAAATAAATTTATTAAAACAAAGTAACTATCAATAACAAAACAAAATGTCCTTAGCAACTGGAAGAATTTAGAAAACGCTATTATATTCATATCGTCAACTGAAAATTACGTCAAGTATTTTTTTGCCTTGAAAAAGTCCGCATAGGACAAATCACATTCGCTAATATTACGGTCTTCCTATTGTCTTTTACCTGTATAAATATTGTCTTTTTCTACAGGTTAACTCTGAGAAATTTTTCATACATATATATATATATATATATATATTCTTTTTTTTTTTTTTTTTTTTTTTTTTTTGAACAATAAAAAATATTAAAAAATTAAACTGGGTTGTAGATTAATATTTTTTCATTTTTTTATTATTATTTCATTTAGATTCCTCGACTTATTTTCGGCCAAAATGGCCATCATCGGGAGAAGAAATATTTCTGCTTGCTGCTAGCAGGGAACTACAGAAATGAATGTCTTGATGGAGAAAATGAACTTTTGTCCGTAGATTTCATTTGTTTTTTTTATCTTTTTAACATGAATCTTTTAACATTCCTTATGTTGGTCAAACAGTCTCTTAAGTTGTTATTTGCGATAAGAGCTGGATGGATCTATGCTTCTCTGAATTCCCCTGGTCAGTTTGACAGTTTTATTGGTTTATATTATATTATATATATATATATATATATATATATATATAATATAATATATATATAATATAATATAATATAATATAATATATATATAATATAATATAATATATATATATATATAATATATATATATATATATATATATATATACACAATCTCCCTGTGTTTATCTCTGTCTTTCTATCTATTTCCTACACAGTGTTCATATTTCCTGTGGTTCTACTCCATTCTTTTCCTATCTATATATTTCAGTCCTTTCAGATCTATCTATGTCTCTATCTATCTGTTTCTCACCGTTTTCTATCCATCTCTGTGAAATGACTTAAGAAATTTGATTGTTTAACAAATATTTCAAAGTATGACAAGAGAAAACTCATGTTATGCTTGTAAGGGCTCAACAGCTTTGCCTACAATAATCAGAAATGCAACTTTTGCATTCCTTTCCCAAAACACTTCAATATTAGAATATATGTTTGAGAATATTTGCACCTGCAAACATCACCAGGTATTTGTTCTGAAGGTGATAAACTATTCAAAGCCGTTGAGAGAGAGAGAGTGCGCACATGTGTCAGTGGGGGAGGCAGCATGCAATGAAGCAAGGAATGCTTAAGCGCCCACATTGTTCATAATGATTGCTAAGACATGCCTATATTTTCTATTCTATTTACAGGCATTGAATTACAGATATACATGCAATCTACACAGACCTCTCTCTCTCTCTCTATATATATATATATATATATATATATATATATATATATATATATATAGCTTGAAGATATGCATTGAGGCATGACAATTATCATTCATGTTTGACCTCATTATACATTTTATAATTATACATGATCTATCCCTGCTATTGAGCACTTTTATCTGTAAATGTTGATTTCAATCCCTATTAGGAATGACTGCAAAACACTTGCCACTCCCCAATGTATAGGCAGAAGCACACAAATGCATGCTGGGATTTCTTCCTAGCCAATAAAATAGGCCAGTTTTCAGTTTCATCTGACTCAGTCCATCTTGTCTTGAATACAGAACACTGCGTTTGTTCATCTGAATTTGATCTTGTGTGTCAACGCTAATTCTAAGTTTGTGAACTTTTTGCTATACTACTTATGCTTTGCCATGCATACATTGTTTGCTTGCTTAATATTATTTTTTACCCTGTTCTTTCCTTTTCTTCATCTTGCAATTGTTTATTGAACAATTCTGCCATTTCCTTATTTACATTTAAAAATGGCCATTCACTCCACAATAAATATAGTATACCTTAATAATATATATATATATATATATATATATATAGTTAAACCTAGAGAGCCAGACAAACCTACCAAATCGTCAGGGAAGCCAGCCTTCCCTGACGATCTGCTTAGGTGAAACCTTGGTAGGTTTGTCTGACTCTCTAGGTTTAACTAGATCTGCTCTACTCATTGTATTGAGCACTTTTGGATACTCGCATCGGGGTTTTTTTTGGGGGGGGTCTTGAACTCATCTGCTGGACGATTATTCTTGGTTAACATCCATGTTCTTGGTCCTTTTTTTTCACTTTGGTATTGGCTTGTTTATTTGCAAATCAGCACACTGAAGGTTTTCCGAGTGAGTATAGTTTCTTATACTTATAAGATTTTTATTAATAAATATATATATATATATATATATATATATATATATATATATATGAGTTGGGATCAAATGCAGATAAATTAAGTGTCAGAATCTGAGAGAATGATGAAATAAAGAACAAATAGGAAAATGTTTATAAATCTTAACATGTTTTGCATTTATTAATGCTACATCAGGGAATGAGATATGGAGAAAAAGAAGAAAAACATTTTGGTAGTTTTACTTTTGTGTTGCTTGATTTTCAATTGTTAATCAGGTCTTACGTGCATTTGACTTGTTAAACAAATGTTAGTATGATTTATGGAGTCCCAAATTTGACATGTCCCTTCAAAGTTTCAAGAAATTAATGGATTCCAAGCCTACCTGAAAAACTGCAAGTATGTCCATACAACAACCTCATACAGTATCTCACTACATTGAGTGACTCTCAAGCAATGTACTGGGTGAACATTTAGTAAAAAACAAAAATATGTTTGTTACACTGAGGTTATTTGCATATGCACATGATGATTTAATAAGATTTGCCTGGTAGTTCATTGATGGGACCCACACAAATGAGAATCATTGTCTGTCATTGAAAAGAATAGTTGTATACTATTAGATTGTGTCAGCAAATAATTTATGCTTTTGTTTATCAACAGTCCTTTTTGTTCTTTTCGCTAAGTGCGTGTGGAACTTAGACACCTAGTTTGCTAATTTTTCCCTATCTTTCCAGAGTGTTGGCATGTGGTCGATTGTGATGTATTTAACATCGTTCTTACTTCCCGAGTACCTTGCAGTGGAATGCTTTCCACTAATGTTTTTACAGCTTCACCATCAAAATCTGATAAACGCTCTGGTCTGGGTTCATCTTCTGTCTGATGATATTTCCCCAGAAGGAAATTTTACTCTGCTATATATCTTGAGATTCTCAACAAAATCCAACGAAGGGTCAATGTAATTGTTCCTAACATAGCAACTCAGCATCAGTCACTTTGGCACCGCTATGATGTGGTTTCCATCTGTCTTTTCTATAAATATTTTAATGGTGACTGTTCTTGACTGTAGTATTTAAGTGCAGTACTAGATTGGCAACTAGGTCTCATCATTTCACTGTTGACTTGACTAGATATAACTAATATTGTGATAGTTTCTTTTCTTACCTATTTAACTTTTTGGATTTCTTACTTCCCTGTCACCTACAATCTCCAAAAATTTAAATGCAATATAGGTTGCCATCTTTTGTTTTCCGGAATCCTGTTCTTTCATTGTCCTTTCTCCTCCTTAAAGTCTACTTATTCTCTTTCATTCCCAGTAACTCCTTGCGTCTTAGTGGCATTATCACCTTGCTTGGGTTGGAGTGATTAAAAATAAAACATTTTTTTTACTTACTGGCCAATTATGACTTGACTATAAACACTATACATTTTTCTAGATTTCTCCATAGCTTTATTCCTTGCTATAACATTATGTGAAGTAAATTCCCTTTGTCAGTAGGTTTAAGAAATGTAATCTTTAATCCACTGTGTACGCTGCCACTGCTGTCTAAAAACTAAGGTATGTTAATCTATACAAAATGTATTCTTAGCTGCCATGGATGATTAGTAGTTAGGATGACACATTCGTCATTACAATTACCAAACCGGAATTTACTTATGACTTATCCTAATCTATTAGTAATTAGTATGTTGTTATTTATTAGGTTGGTGCAAAAATAATGACGTAATAATGTCGTTTTTTGACGTATTTAACGTCAAAAAACGACATTATTACGTCATTATTTTTGCACCAACCTAATAGTATAGTTATATTTGGATAGTTAGTATATAGTAAGTTAGTAGTAGTTAATTACATTAGTAGTTAGGATGACACGTACGTCATTACAATTGGTTCCCCAAAACGGAAGTTACTTATGACTTGTAAAAGCGTGTAGGTCCCTGTGAGGACAAGCCTTCAAAGATCGTCGACTGGTGTTACAGAAAAACAAAGAAATTTAGCAAATAACAGAAACCATATCACTTGAAGACTTTCAACAGCAGCAACCGCCTCAAACAAGTGGCAAGGAGGGAAGCACCCGGCAATATTGGATAAAAAACAATAACCGCTACTGGACTATTTTCCGGGCCGACATTACGACAAGACGCTAAAGTTAGCGTTCTTTGCAATAGTCGCAAATGACGTAGACTGTATACTTAACTCTATCTAATGCCTGTTATTCAGTGAAAATTGTATAATGACAATTTTAACTAAATCATTTTTGTTCAAAAATAAGATCACAAGCCAACGAAAATTTGTACTTTTACGCTTTCATTTTCTGACCAATAGGAAAACTTGTAACGAATGCTGAACTTTTTATCTGAACACAAAGGTTACTGGGTTAAAAATAAAAGTGACTCAAGACAGCTTTTTTCCAATTCGGAATTCTCTAATCGTTTCTTTATTCAATAAAAATGTGCATAACATTAATTTCAATATTTTTCATCCAGTTAGTTTTCTAATTAACAAATTCTCAGTAAAATTTAGTCTTCGAGCTGAGAAATTCTTATAAATAGCCAAAATAAATTACTATAAAGGAGTAATCTTTTTTTTATTCTTTTTTTAAATGGCGCAATATGCAATTTTCAATCTCCAATTGATTCAACTTTCGCTTTCGTCTGCTTTCAATCAATTTTTTCTGACCTGTCTCTGAATGACAGATTTTCATATGACTGTTGCAGCAGGCGTAACTTCCACAACCTGCTTTTCATACAGACGCATATAAAGGAAATTGGCGATCACACACAAAATATACGTTAGCTACATACATCCCTTATACTTTTGTATGAATGAACGTTACACACTTTCTTAATTAAAATTCTTGTACAACAAAGAACTTAAAAAAATAAAACTGAACTTTAATCACTACTTACGTAGTTTATACAAAATAAATTCGTTCTTTTGATTACGCCACTTTTAGCTTCTTTTGATTTCGGTACAAATGAATATATTGATTCATACTAAAAGAAACATATGCTTAAAGCATAAAACAGCGGTAAACATGAAGACATTAACGTTTAAAACCATACATACTGAACTGGTAATGACCGCGTAGAAATCTATTCTGATAATTTTAATTCCATAACAAGCTTCGTTCTCGAAATTAGTTATTATATCACATATATGGACATGGGAAAGTTAATACGAAGTAAAGAAACCCTCAACTGATCTCGTGGTCACCAAGCTGTTGTTACTAGATCAAAGGTCTTGTGTTAACAAAAACTAAAAGTGCTTAGAAAATAGACAAACAAATATTTATCGGGAACATCTTTATGCGCAGATAAGATTTCAAGGAATGTTCTTAACTAAGTCTCTGTAAATAACGAAGAAAAAGTTTAACCTACCCTGTCGCTGAATTAGCGAGTGAGTAAGGTGTACTGTTTACACCCTTTACGTCTATAGCACGGGCGCTAACTTTAGCGTCCTGTCGTGATGTCGACCCGGAAAATAGTTTTCGCAAGTCCAGTAGTTTTTTTTTTTTTTTTTTTTTTTCACATATTCATGGAGTGGGAGTTTTTTCTTGCTTTTTGTTTGAGGTAATGTGGAATGTCAGCATCTTGATTATGCAATTATTTCCTTTTCGAGTTACATGTGCTATCCATTTTAATTGTTGCTGTTGTTGGTTGTCTTCAAGTGATATGGTTTCTGTTATTTGGTGCATTTCTATGTTTGTGATTCTGTAACGCCAATCCATGGACTTCGAAGAAGGATGACCCTCACCGGGAACTACACAATTCACTTGCTCGAAGCCATTATTTATTTATTTTTTTGCTATGGATCTCAGAAAACACAGTAGTTTAGATATTTCGGAACAAGTCTGGTGCCATGCATGGCATCCATATGTCTCGATCTGATGAGGCTATTTAAGAACACGGCTTTATTTATTTATTTATTTATTTTTTGTTTACGGTATTCGGCGAAACCATAGCCTATTCTGTGTTCAGTTTCCTTATCTCCTATACTAAATTTCTTAACTGATCCATACACCGAGCGTTTCGTAATTCCACATCCTGAAATTTTACGATGGATTCAGGGTAGGTACTGTCATTGCTTTCATTTCAATTCCAGATCATGCTTTCTTTTTTGTAGTGGTTATTGGGCTCTATATTGTGAATTAACTATTTTCGGAGTAAGTGCTTTGTAACCGCATTCTTCTGCCCGTTCAAGCCACGTATACCAATCGAGATAGACAGAGCAGGGAACACAAGCACTCACACACAGCTCAGATGTCTTTTCCAGCCCCAAAACATTATTCTTGTACAAGTAATAAGACTGCCTAAACTATACGCAGTATACGCTACTTTTTTTTTTTTTTTTTTTTTTTTTTTAAGCGACTAACTTAGATTGTGACCAGTTATTCAAGTTGCCTTATTCTACAGAAAAAGTAGTAATCAAGTGTTTAATTTTTTTGAGTTCTTAATTTTTTTATGCTTGGGTTTAATAAATGGAAAAGAAAGATAGTAAGCTTGGTTGGATAATTCTTGAATATAAAATAACTTTTTTCTTTAATTTTTTACTTTTCCTTTTTGAAGTTGCTTTTTAGCTACAGAGATGTTAGTTATGGATTTACTTCAGATATAGTCAAATTATTTGACTCGAATATGAATACCCGGTTACTTATAAACAAAATTGCGTACTGTATATTTTTTCCTAGGTGTCTAAAAACGTCACTGTGAAGCCTAACACTTTAAAACACACACACAATACATCGTTTGTCCTTTCTTTCTTCCTCCTAAAACTTGCTTTGTGAAGAGAACGAGTCCTGCCCAGCCTAAGTCTTGTAGGCTGACTGGTTGGGGTGCTAGAGTTAGTTGTTGATATTGTCATTTTCCCACCCACACTTGGCAGAGAGAAAAAAATGGAGGGAGGTGAAAAGTACAATAAAAATATAGTGATTTAAAAAAATGATTTCTACTACTACTATCACCGCAGGAGGAAATATTTCATGGTGAGATTTTCTTTCTTTTTTTTTTAACATCTTTAAATTATTATTCTTTTTAAAGGAATGTGTTTGTTTTCTTCTCTAAATGTTTGACTCCTTTTTCTCTTGCCTCGAGATAGAATAAACATGAAGAAATAAACAGTAAACATAGGTACAACATCAGTGAGTCCGTATAGCCTAACGATGGAGGGGGAAAATCGTTCCTTTTTTTTTTAACTAGAAATATTTATTTTTCAACATAATCTCTCTTCTTTTCCATGCACTTAATCCAGTGATGAAAATTAATAATCACATCGATTAAAAAATGATGCAGTGTTATTTTCACAGTAAATCAGAATGAATGCCGGTGCTGAAAACAAAACAGAATTGACGAACCGAGTTCGAATTCCAGGTTAGTCTGTTGCGTTCACTTTTGCATTCATCTTTTGTAAAGGCATGAACCCGTTTCTTCTCACCACCAAGCTATGGTTAATAATGAGTTCGATCATGACTGGACGCTACACACTTAATTGTAACGTTGTACCAGAACTAAGTTGTGGTTATAACTTAACAACTGAGTTTTTTTATAAATTCGTTTTGATTTCACTGGCAATAGCTTGCGAGATCAGTTACTGGTGTGGATTTTACAAGTAATTGAATTTATAATTGGGGGATGTTTGAATTGAGAATTTCTGTGTAATTTATCGATTACCGTATAAACTCGTGTATAGTACGAGTATTTTTTCGTTTTTTTGTTCTTTTTTTTTGTTCTTTTTTTTTGTTTTGTTCTTTTTTTTGTTTTTTTTTTAACGCAAAAAACAGGAGGTCGCACTATACACAAGTACTTTTTTGGAGAGGTTAAAATAAAAATTACACATTTTTTTGTGGTCAGTTGCACTATAAGAAAGTGGGGTTTTATAAGCTTGTCAAACTTTTTTTTTATCTTGTAAAGATATTCAGTTTTTCTTTATAAGTTAATGAATTAAATGAGTATTTATGTTTTTGCTAATGTTTGCTATAAAATATGTCCAGGATGATTCCCAGTACTGTAATATTTGACTACCGTAGACCCACTAGCATTGCATTGTCTCATTATATACACGAAAAAAAAATCAAGTTTCGTACTATACATGAAGTAGACTTGTACACGAGTTTATACGGTATGGTAAATTACGTTTGGTGAAGGGAGGAATGTAATAAAGATATTGGTAGTGATTTTTGCTAATGACTGTTACGTCGGTTATTGATTCTCATCGTACTGATAAATAAAACTTGCTTTGGAAAAGGCATGAACCCGTGTCTTTTCCCAATCAAGTTATTGGTTAAATTACAATATAGACTGAGTTTTTTAGATTTGGTTGGCAACCGGTTTAAGGAAAGGAAGACTTTGAAGTCAAATCGTGAAGAATTCAACGGGTAACCACTTCGTTATCTTTTTCAACAATGTATGGCAATTCAGAAATGACAAAGAAGAGTAATCCGTTGAGAGTCATGACGGAATATATAATAATTTTGTTCTCTCAATAACTACATATCTGGATACGGAATTATTGATTCATCCCCCAGTGTGAGAATATGCTTGTATCTGTATGCAAGCACGCTGGCTTGATAGAGTTTCAGAAACGTCTCCGTGTCCTTCTGGGAGAAGATTTATTTTCCACCCTCCAATCTCTCTCTCTCTCTCTCAGGGATGGGATGTGGCGAGTCTCTCACTGCTCTACCGCCACTACCATGGAAAGTGCTCGGGCGAATTACATTCCTTGGTTCCACCAGGTCTGACCTTCACGGCTAGAACCCACCATGCTACTTACATAGTAGCAAACCACACCAACCCCACATTCCCTCTGTATTCTATCGGCTTCTTCTCACAGACCACTGCCATATGGAACAGACTCCCTAGAGGATGTTTCCCGATCACTGCAATCTTACTCTGTTCAAGACTAGAGTCATCCGTTATCTTCCACTGCTATCTATATAAACCACCTTATCTTAACCCTCTACCACGAGTGGCCCTCGGGCCTTGTACAGAGTGAACCTTACTGTAAAAAAAGAAAGACTGGCTTGTTTTTTAATTAAAACCAGTTAGACAGTTGTCTGCTTCCTGTCGACACAGGTGAGTGAATATGATTTGCACTGGGTGCACGAGAATACGTGTCCTCGTACTAAGCAAACCAGTCAGTTTTCTTTGTGCCAAGTTCCTTTCAGGATGTGTGTGATCATGGCTCTCCACAGCCTCCATTCACAAATTCTCGTTAAATAGGTCAATTGCTGTTTCCCTCTGTTAAATTTACTTTCCATATGTCGTGATACCCCGCGAGGATTGAAATCATTTTCAAGGAGACTTGTTTGCGGCCTTGAAACAAGCTTTAAAAAAAACTATAGCTTGAGGACTGGTGATTCGTCTCTTAGATTGTACCTACCAAGATCAGTAGAGTTTGGAATTATTATTATTATTATTATTTGCTATCTATATAAAATAATGGCTTTGTGTCACGTTTTACATTCTACAGTGATGCCAATTATTACCCTGTGGCAGGCCATCAGTCTCCCTTTCTTTCTTTCTTTCTTATATATATATATATATATATATATATATATATATATATATATATATATATATATATATATTAAATGGTGCAGTATAATTAATATTATACAGAAGTAGTCATATAAAGAATAAATCAGTAAAGTTAGTGTAATTAATGGCGAATTCACTTCACTAACAGATTTAATAAAACATTAACTTATTAACCACTCGTTGAATGACGCGATCTTTGTTTTTAAAAATTGTAAAATGAATTAAAGGCTCAGTCAAGTACTTTCGATAAATCTTCAGGCATGGATATTATTTACATATATTTTCGTTTCGGAAGTTACCTGAAATTATCTGAAATTTAAAAATAATATCCATGCCTGAAGATGATGAAAGGATTTATCAAAAGTACTTTTGCTAATGAACTGAACATCTAATCCATTTTACAATTTTTCAAAAAAAAGATCGTGTCATTCAACAAGTGGTTAGTAAGTTAATGCTTTATTAAACCTGTTAGAGAAGTGAATTTGCCACTAATTACATTAACTTTACTGATTTATTCTTTGTATGGCTACTTGTTTATAATATATATATATATATATATATATATATACACACACACAGTGTCACCCGGATATAAGAGAGATTTTCTCGGCTCCTAAATTAGAGCCATACTTACCTAAACAAAATAGACCAAACCCGGATATAAGAGACTTCTTCTCAAGTTCCGACAACTCTCTTATATCCGGGTTACACTATATATATATATATATATATATATATATATATATATATATATATATATATATATATATATATAATAAATAAATGAAGTATCTTTATGTAGCAAGTATTCATCCAAACAAGTTTGTAAGTTTGATTAAAAAGAACGGATAATGTCTGTCTG
This sequence comes from Acanthosepion lycidas, assembly GCA_963932145.1. Taxonomy (NCBI): domain Eukaryota; kingdom Metazoa; phylum Mollusca; class Cephalopoda; order Sepiida; family Sepiidae; genus Acanthosepion; species Acanthosepion lycidas. Next base: position 68,555,798 of record OZ010600.1, read on the forward strand.
TTTAATAATCTTTTTTTTTTTGAATTAGGCGTTGAGAATTGTGCTCGAAGATGGAGATAAATTGTCCTAAATCAAAAATTTACTTACAATATCCGTCGTTATTTTATATTCTTAATCCCTGTGCTTCTTAATAGCGTCTTTTTTTCCCCATATTCTCTAACATTCAGTAACCCCCTTGCGTCCTAGTGGATTTATCGCTTTGCTTGGGGTGAAATGTTTTTTAAAAAATTAATTATTAATAAAATACTTATTTAATTAACTGTAGTCATTAAATCTAATTTATTAACCAATAATTTATTACTAAATTAAAATGATTTTTATTTTATACAATTGTCATGTTCGTTCAATACGTAGTTGATAATGACTCTCCACAGCTTCCTTTTCTTTATTATCTGAATTGCCATAACTTCTTGGGAAAGATCATGGAGTAGTTTTCTGTTGCCTTCTTTATGGTTTTGCATTCAAATTTTTCCTTCTCTTAGATTGGTCGTTATCCAATGCTAGAGAGCTCAGTCTACTATGGTATTTAATCTATAGTTGGGGAGAGAAAAGTGAACCGACTAAAGAGGCTTGGGTTCCGCTGGGCTATTTGACCCAGGAAACACGCCTTTTTCCCCAGATGCATTACATGTGGGGCTCCTAAGACCCTAATGGGTTCTGGGTCTTGTGATCGTGAACAGGCGAGACAAGGATTTGAACTCGACTTTCCGATTCCAGTTTGCACCACCTTTACGCTAACCGAAGTAAGATTTTACTCATTTAATAAAATATATTAAATGATTAAAAATATTTATTTGTTTTTCTCAGACTTTTTATTTTCTTAGCCAAAAGCCAAAGTTATGTTGTTGTTTTTTTTCCGGTTCATACTCTGTAAAAAGCGCGTAAACAATGTTATGGACTGTAGGGAAAATGTGTTGATTTTGAACAGATGGAGAAAGATTAAAAAAAATTACAACTGTTTGGTGTTCCAGGTATTTTACAAGTGTGCAGATAGATCTCTTAACTGCTCGAGGGTGAGAAAAAAAGAGAATGAGAAACTTTCTCCCTCTAATAATAATAATAATAATAATAAATCAGTCTGATTGAAATCCTCAGAAACACCGATGACTTCGTTTGAACCAAATCCGGTTTTTCAATCAAGAAAACAAAAGGAATTAAGAAGCTGACCAAGTTTGGTACAGCGGGCCTTCAGAGTAGGGCAATAGCGGTCTGTTCTTGTTCACCTATGTGTCGTGTCCCTTCAGGATTTTGGCGATTGTGACTCTCCACAACATCCTCTCCCTTCTGGCTCTTAGAAACGTTCATCTCTTTGCCATTGGTCACATTGATTGAACATGATGAACATTTTCACAGTAAATCGGAACGAATGTCGGCGCCAAAAGCCCGAGTTCGAATTCCAGGTTAGTCTGTTGCGTTCGCTTTCGCGCTCATCTCTGGAAAAGGCATGAACCCGTTTCTTCTCGCCACCAAGTTATGGTGAATAGTGAGTTCGATCATTACTGGACGCTCCACACTTGTGACGTTGTACTAGAACTAAATTGTGGGTATTAACAACTGAGTTTGTTATAAATTTGTTTTGATTTCACTGGCAATAGTTTGCGAGATCATTTGTAGTAACTGTTGTGGATTTTACAAGTAATTAAATTTATAATTGGGAGATGTTTGAATTGAGAATTTCTGTGTAATTTATCGATTACCGTATATACTCGTGTATAGTACGTGTTTTTTTACGTAAAAAATAGGAGGTCGCAATATACACAGGTAATTTTTTTGAAGAGGTTTAAATCATACATTTTCGGTGGTCATTTGTACTACAGAAATTCATTTTTTATTTATAAAGCAATTAATTGAAAGAGTATTTCTGTTTTGGTAATGTATACTATAACATATGTCCAAGATGATGTCCAGGGCTGCAATATTTGACTACATTAGGCCTAGGCTTATACTTAATATCAGGAAGAGACAGCTGAAGTTTCTGGGACACATAATGAGGAAGGAGGGCCTGGAGAATCTGATACTCACGGGTCGAATAGAGGGAAAGGGAGACAAGGGAAAACAACGCGTGACATACCTGGCGGGCTTAAGCAAGTGGATGACAGAACGTGGTCTGGGGGAGGAAGCAGAGGGGAGGAACTTGTTGAGAGCTGCAAGAGATAGAGGGAGGTGGAGAGCCATGATTACTTACGTCCTGAAAGGACATGGCACATAAAAAAGAAGAAAGAAGTATTGCTTGGAAGCTGGGATCGCATTAGACACGAGCTACATGAAAAAAAAAATCAGGGGTCGCACTATCTATGAAATAGGGTTATACACGAGTATTTTTCTCAGCTTTCTGCAGATTATCATTTAATATAGATCTTTAAGTCACTTGTATATACTTCCAACTCTTCCGCGTTTACCGTGTACCTACAGGATCTGGGCGATCAAGACTCTCCACAACTTACTTCCTTCGTCTTTTTACTATCCCCCTAATCACTGCCCTGGCATCCATTTACACAAGCTCTTTATGTAGGCTATTCACTATTTCCCTTCGGCCCTTCTTGCCTTCAGTATGTCTTGTGGGTTTCATATTTCTCAAGCCATCTTTCCTCATTATGGGTCTGGAAATTTTAACTGTCACTTTCTGATTCTAAGTATGTCTTTTTTTGTTTTCTTTTAAACTTCCTCGTTACTCACCTGATCTGTTCAAGGTATTCTCAGCAACCTTTTATAGAACCACATCTCTGTTGCTTCAAGTCGCCTCTTCATCTATAAGGAAAGTGTCCACCATCCACAGCCATTTGAGAAGATTTATATTACATAGTAGCTTATCAGTCTTTTCTTTACTTCTCATGATTTTGTCCTGCTTCTTAAAACGTTTGTTACTTTTTGGAAGACATCTTTTGCTGTTCAAATACGCGTTTGGATTTCATTACCTTATGCTTATGGTATCTAAATCTTCGTATCAGATATTTTATCAGTCGTTTTTTTCACAATTTTGAGGTAGCGTTGTGCAAAAAAAAATTAAAAAAAAAATAAAATAAAATAATGAAGACCATTTATTTGCAATAAAATATATCCAGGATGATGTCCAGTACTGCAATATTTGATTATGGTAGGCTTACTAGTATTGCTCAGAAGCTGGCGGTCGCGTTATACACAAGCTATATAAAAAAAAAAAAAATCAAGTCGCACTATACATGAAGTAGACTTATACATGAGTATATACGGCATGGTAAATTACGTTTGGTTAAGGGAGGAATATAACAGATATTGGTGTAGGTTTTGCTAATGACTCTGTTATGTAGGCTGTTGATGCTCATCGCGCTGTTGACTAAAACTGAACGTAGAGAGGGTGAGATATTTCACGATAAGCTAACATTAAACAAAAAAATGTTTTGCCATACGAACAGACGGACGGATAGAGAAACGGACGGAGATATGAACAGACAAGGATCGATAGAGAAACAGAGAGACAGGGGTAGCAGAAAGATAGATTCGCACGGACGGATATGAACAGGCATACGGACAGACATAGATACGAGATATCGATATAGGGAATAGGAACAGAGATCGATAGAGAGGCGAATCGACATGGATAGATAGAGATACGGTCAGGTAGGTACAGACAGACGGGACTTAGATCGGTAGAAAGACTGGAGGGGGCGGGTAAAGGTATATAGTTTATGGACAATAGGCATTGATAACAACTATTTGTTATTGAATTGTTCGATAACTTGGAATTTGGATTGATGAGAGAAAGCGTGTCTATATATTTTTTTCATTTAAAGTAAAAAAAGAAATGGACATCTTATCGCCAAATCGAGTGAGAATTAGTACATAGAGAGTTGTATAAAAGTGACATATATATATATATATATATATATATATAAAGGTAGGTGCAAAAATAATGTCGTTTTCTCACATATGTTACTATGTGAGAAAACGACATTATTTTTGCACCAACCTTATATATCTATGTGTGTATAGTGATAAAAAAAAGTGCGAATGGTGTGTGTTTATCGAAGGAAATATATTAATTAATATTTCCTCTAGATATTTCCTTCGTAATGAGATAAATTTTTTTTATTAGGCTGGTATATTTTAAATCAAAATTATGGCCTTTTATATTTCTGTGTTATTTACGATATATATATAATTCTTGAATACACTTTACGAGCGTAACCCACAAATATAGGCTACACACACAAATATATATAAAGAAATATAGTTTTAAGGCGTGCTATATTTATGGGTTGAAAGCGCTCAATATCAGGGATAGAGCGCAAGTAAATATAAAAGTTAACATTGAAGTCAACACTCAGTCGACAGGGTGTTTCATGGTAGATGTAATCGGTGGCCTGATGATTGTGTCTAGTATGAAACAGCCTGTCGCCTCTGAGTGTTGACTTCAATGTTCACTTATTAATAGGGAGAAACTTGTCACTTAACTGAGTGGTATTATTTCAGTTTCAGTCGTGCCAAAATCGAAGTTTCGTGAGCGCATTGTTGTAATGCCTTCACTCTTCAGGGCTATTGGCTTCTTTAGATGCCTGAAGAGTGACAGCATTACAACAATGCGCTCACGAAACTTCGATTTTGGCATGACTGAAATAACATTAGTCAGTTAGGTGACAAGTTTCTCCACATTAATTCTATGAACACTGAATCCTTACCTTTTAATATTGACCACTTTACGACAAAAAACTGATCGCTTAAAATGCCTTTCCACCAGTTAACCACGGAAGAAAACCCAGCAATTTTGTCGCCTAACACTCTTACAATTTAATACTCTCTCTCTCTCTCTCTCTCTATATATATATATATATATATATATATATATATATATATATATAGAGAGAGAGAGAGAGAGACAGAGAGTGCCGTATGGATATGAGTCTGTAACCCTTACAAACTCATATATGTGTATGTGTATATATATATATAGCTGAATATGTTAGCTCTATTACAGATATTGAGTACTTTCCATTAAGTATTGCGCATATATAGATATAATACAAGTAAAAGGTTTGTCACTAGCTGAATGATATTACCTTCAGCATCCTGACATCAAAGTTTTGTAGACACTCTCCGTGAGTCATTCTGTCCACTCCCCGGTGTATTAGCAATTGACCCTTTATACTACTTGATTTTTCTTTTTTATATGCACATTTCGTTGGTGCAAGATTTTTTTCATAGTGTGTACGTGCGTTTATGCGCATGCGCCAATCTGCAATATCGTGCTTATTTGTCATTTTGGTCATAATTGTTCACTTTCCATTGACTCCTTGTTTTATTTTTTACCTTTCTCTTTTTTTTCCCAGTAATATACGCTATATTTATTGGTAAAAGTGCTCAATATCAGGGATAAAGGGTACATAAATATAGATGTGGACACTGAGGCTAACACCATATGGTGACAATCTGTTTCATACATGACCTGAACATTGCGTTCAACCATAAAAACTGAGATAAATGGATGACCTCTATATATATATATATATATATATATATATGTTCACAAAAAGTTTAATGATGTTGTTAATCAGGGTCACTTATCTGAACTATAACACTGTGAAACTGTGAGCCAGTCACAGATAAGTATTGTTAACTTTTTATTTCGTGATAATAATGATAATAATTAATCTAGTTATATATCGAGCATTCTTATTGTCACAATCCAGATCAACATGTTTGATGTTAAGTTACATCATTTTTCGCATATCAATAGTTTTTTTTTATACATCTTAAAAAAAAAAAATGGGAAAACAAGTTTCTTTCCTAGGAAGGAACATCTTCAGACTAATAATAGTTCTCTTAATAGAATCAAATGGCAGAAAGTGGGAAGAAAAATACAACAAAATGCCAGTTTTGAGTTTATATTAAAACCTTAAATGTTAAAATCGCTATTAGTCTGAAGAAGTTATTTCTCGGAACAAAACAAGTCACTTGTCTTTTTTGCACTTTGCTATTCATTTACTTATATATATATATATATATATATATATATATATATATAATCTTGGTTAATATACCTGTTCTTATTTATTTTGTTGGTTTACTCACTCCCTCTCTCATTCTGTTCATCTATCTCTGTATTTCTATTTTTCTGTCACTCTCTCCTTCTCTATCTCTTTGTTTGCATCTTTTTTCCTTCCTGTACAACTCAGTATGTATTTCTCTCTATCTATGCCTGTTTGCATCTCTCTAATTCATTCACGTTATGTCTCGCTCTTTTTGTCTCATTTTTAATACAGTTATTTCATTTCTTTCACTTCATTTAATCGACTGTATTTGTCTCTTTTCTTTAATCCACTGATTCCTTTCTCTTTCTCTCCTTCATTCTTTATATAATCCACTCTTTTCATCTCTCTCATTCTCTGTAATCCACTCTTTTCATCTCTCTCATTCTCTGTAATCCACTCTTTTCATCTCTCTCATTCTCTGTAATCTACTCTGTTCATCACTCTCTCTATAATCCACTCTGTTCATCACTCTCTCTATAATCCACTCTGTTCATCACTCTCTCTATAATCCACTCTGTTCATCACTCTCTCTATAATCCACTCTGTTCATCACTCTCTCTATAATCCACTCTGTTCATCACTCTCTCTATAATCCACTCTGTTCATCACTCTCTCTATAATCCACTCTGTTCATCTCTCTCTATAATCCACTGTTCATCTCTCTCTATAATCCACTGTTCATCTCTCTCTATAATCCACTCTGTTCATCTTTCTCTCTAATCCACTCTGTTCATCTTTCTCTCTAATCCACTCTGTTCATCTCTCTCTCTCTAATCCACTCTGTTCATCTTTCTCTCTAATCCACTCTGTTCATCTCTCTCTCTAATCCACTCTGTTCATCTCTCTCTCTAATCCACTCTGTTCATCTCTCTCTCTAATCCACTCTGTTCATCTCTCTCTCTAATCCACTCTGTTCATCTCTCTCTCTAATCCACTCTGTTCATCTCTCTCTCTAATCCACTCTGTTCATCTCTCTCTCTAATCCACTCTGTTCATCTTTCTCTATCTCTCTAATCCACTCTGTTCATCTCTCTCTCTCTCTATAATCCACTCTGTTCATCACTCTCTCTAATCCACTGTTCATCTATCTCTCTCTCTCTATAATCCACTCTGTTCATCTATCTCTCTCTCTATAATCCACTCTGTTCATCTATCTCTCTCTCTATAATCCACTCTGTTCATCTATCTCTCTCTCTATAATCCACTCTGTTCATCTATCTCTCTCTATATAATCCACTCTGTTCATCTCTCTTTCTCTATAATCCACTCTGTTCATCACTCTCTCTCTCTAATCCACTGTTCATCTCTCTCTCTCTAATCCACTCTGTTCATCTCTCTCTCTAATCTACTCTGTTCATCTCTCTCTCTCTCTAATCCACTCTGTTCATCTCTCTCTCTCTCTATAATCCACTCTGTTCATATCTCTTTCTATAGTCCATTTTGTTTACACTGTTCATCTTAATATTACTCTATTAATTAATCTACTCTGTTCATGTCTCTCGCTGTAATCCATTCCTCTATTTCTCTAATTGATTCTGTTTGCATCTCTCTCTCCCTTTCTCTCTCTAATCCACTGTCTTCCTTCCTCCCCCTCTCTCTAATTCTCTGCTTTCATTTCTCCCTTTAATTTAATTTATAATGACAGATTTTTCAATATGAATTCTTTATAGTCAATAATTGTTTGTCAATTGTATAGATCACTCACTCACTCACTCTCTCTCTCAGTTTGCTACACCAGCTGCATAAGAGAACCTCCTACCCACAGGGTGCAGTAAAGTATCCTCATTGGTGCAAATCTCGCACCCACACCTCAACTGACACTTGATATTCATAAGTAAAGATGAATACTCTGAAGTGTTCTTGGAGACAGCAAGAGATACACTTAGAATTTTCATACTTTCATTCTCTAAGACCCCTGGCAAAATATTCTTATGTATTGTAATATCTAAATGTGATGGAGAGGGAGAGATTGACTTGATTACCTTTTAAAAGTCCAATGATAATTCTTCTGCCACTACTTAATTTAAAAACAATTTGATGTACGTAGGTCCTTACTTTCCATACGAACAATCATTTTTATTTCATGGTTGACTTTGGCTGGATTTTGCAGTTAATTTTTTTTTATTCCCAAATTTATTTCCAAGTTATAAAAATTATTATTGTACAAAAACATTCGTCACAAAAACAACATGTAAAAAAATCCTCCAAAACAATTGCAGTCATGAAAACTTGAGAATCCAAAATTTCAGGATTGGAGTTGACCTAATTTCAAACTGGTATGATAGGTTGGGCATCTAGGAGTAAAGTTGAAACAGTGTGACACACTGACATTCATATTTATTATATAGATATGTGTGTGTATGTGGAAGTAGTAATGGTACATCATTAGTATTTGAATAAATGAATAAGTATTACACTTTTTTCAAATTATTTCATACTAAATAAGCTGCACAAATAGAAACATTGAAATAAAGTAAGTTCATATTTTCTTGGTATCATCAACTTTGGGAATTATTCCAATCAAGTATATATCAATTTTATGTACTTGTATATATCTGCATATATATGGCTGGTTGCTTGGGTGGCTAGGCAATCCCTGTTACAGACTTCTGTTCAGGCACATTGAGAGACCTTAGTCACAGTTTCTATGTTATTAATATTAGTTTATATTAGCACATATAAAAATTATTTTCATTTTTTGTAGGCCTTTACTCGAAAGTTTGTATTTTTTATATACTCTACAATTGCTGGCTAATCATTTCTGAACGCACCTAGGGTGGCATATTTAGGCATATATCTGTTTCCGGGGCATATTCAGGTATATGTGTTTATTCAACACCCACAGAGCCAACCTGCAGTTTATACTGCAACTATACATATGTGCATATAGGGAATTATTTTCATGAGTGTATGTATATATGTTGTTGTGTATGTACATGACATGTTTGTTTGCATTTTGTATATACTGATACATGTGCATACACACAGGCCATCATATTTCATTTAGTGATCATTTTTTTAATTATTTACTTTTTATTTATTTTTTGTTAAAAAGAATTTCTTTAGCTTCAGTCTACAAATGAATTAACAACAAACATTTTTTGGTTAAAATGTTTGCATTTGCCAATATTTTCGTAATCGCTAAATGATTCCGAAACAACAGAAAAAGTCTTTTTACTTGAGTAATTACAAATTAGTTTAAAGTGGTTGTGACTAATTATCTTAGCTAAATCATAGATACAAAAAAAAACAAAAGATTTGAAACTTTTCTTCCCAAGACATTTTAGAAGGACAAATCATGAAAGTAAACAGGTTGAGTGAATTTTAAATGATCAGAAGCAATTTTGTTGAAGAAATTTTTTTTTTAATCATTTCTTTCCAAGCAAGGCAGTAAAGCCACTAAGGCACAAGGGGGTTACTGAGTGTGAAAGAATAAGAAAGAGAAATATTATTAAGGAGCAAGAACAGGTAGAAGAGGAATCAGAGATAATCGATAACAATTGACACTATATTTAAATTTTTGAAGATCAAAGTTGGCTGGAAAGCATAAATCTAGAAGAGAGTTCCACAAGCGAGATGTGTGAGAAAAGAAACTGTTGGCATAAAACTTATGGTTATATTAGCCATTTCAACTGTAAATTGAGGAAACCTTGTTGCCAATTTAGTACTACACTTAAATTCATAAAGTCTAGATACCATAGAGTAAAGTTCATCAGAAAAATGACCATGAAAGTATTTGTAGAAAAAACATTATGATGGTGGAAAAGTGACTAAAGCTGGGATGACAACCTATAACATTGCAGATTCTTTTTTAATTTTATCAAGAATCTCTAAATATAGTGATTTTCCAAGCGTAGCTCAGATGTGGCACAAGGCCGAAAGTATGGGGCACCCAGTGAGGATCGAACTCACTACTCAGTCATAATTGTTCTAGCGAGACAAGCTTGCTAACCATTACACCATCTTGAGGAGCCCCAAGAATCTCTAAATATATGTGGCAGCAGTATTCAAAGCATGATTGAACAGTAGACTTATAAATATGCACAATAGATTCTGGAGAGAAAAATTGTCTAGACAACTTTCCTCACAGCAGAACTAGCAGTTGATTCAGTATAATCTTTTCATTTCATGTCCGCAGAGAATGTTAGCCCCCCCCTGAGAAGGTGCAATGAATCACTCTCCTCCATTTCTTGACTTGATCCACTTCTTAAAATCAGATCAAATGGCAAAACAAGAGAAATATCTTGCTTCATGGAAATATTAGCCATTTCTCTTTAAGGAAACATTTGGCATTTATCAGTACTGCTTTCAGTTGAAGCTTAAAAAATCCTTCTCTTAAAACACTTTTTAAGAAAACCTATTTCTCAAGTCCAATAGTGTTTATTGCTCTTTCCAGTATTGATGGGGGTTTTCTTCCTAATATTTTATTTGAAGTGGTGTGGGATGTTAACATCTGGATTATGACATTTTTTTTTTTCTTTTTGAGTTACATGTACTATCCATTTTAGTTGTTGCTGCTGTTGGTAGTCCTCAAATGATGTGGTTTCCGTTACTTGGTACAGTTCTTTGTTGGTGATTCCTCAATGTTCAAAGAAGGATGACCTTTGCAAAGACTGTCAGGCTTCACTTGCTCAAAGCCTTTTTTCACCATTGAACTTAACATTCCTTCTTGGTAGGGCTAGAATTTCCCAACAATTTCCTTGTACATAAATTAATCCAGCTAAAAGTATTTGTAAATGTAAAATCATTTCCAATGCAATATCATTGTAAGATCAATTTCAATGTAATCCTGTATTTATATCATTGCTAATGTACTCCTATATGAAAGTTATTACGAATACAATCCTATCATAAAATCATTTCCAGTGCAGTAACTTAGTAAGATCAATTTTCAATGCAATCCTATATTAAAATAATTTCCAGTGGTGAAATAATGTCCTATGTCATCTCTTATTAAAAGGATATCCAATGAAATAAAACCTATTTAAGTCAGTAGCGAAAGTGTTGTCTTAGAATTTAAAATGGATGGAAGACGTGATAAAAAATAAATTCAGAAAAAATATTTAAAAAAATCATATTCTGTCAGATTAAAGATCATAGTGTGAATTTTGTTAGCACAATACCTTTTAAATGCTGTAGCATTCAGAATAATGCAATTTGCAGTCAAATATATAATTTAATAATAACAATTTGGGGTCATTATTCATGACCACCCCAGTAATAAAATTTTTATTTTGAAATGTTTGATTGTGTATTTCTTAAAAACTCTGAAAGTAATTTATATTAGCATTGAAAGAGAAAATGTGCCTGTGAAGTTTAATTAGAAAAGTGTTGGTTCCAATCGAAAAGAATGACTACTAAAAAAAAAAAAAAAAAAAAAAAATCCCTTCCCGAAATTTATAGAAAAATCATACCGATACATTCTGGGATTTGTTCCTAACCAATAAAATGAACCACTTCTTGGTCTCATCTGCCATATGCTTTTTTTTTTTTTTTTTTTTTTATCTTGGAAGAACACTGGCTGGGCAGAGAACTTTTGGCTCCCCCATAGCACACACAAAATTTAGTTTGAAAATAAAAACTGTTTACATTAATGGTGATAGAATGTGATAATCTGAGTTGATCATTATTTTTTTTTTTTTTTTTTTTTAACAAGCTTTGGTAAGAAAGTAGGAGGAGTTAATACATTAATAATGGAATCGGTTCATCTCAGAAATCCAGAAAATTTAAAGATTAAATCCTGAAGCATTGTTTTATTATTTTAGGTTAGTTAACTTCACCTCAATGTTTTTGGTTTGGTTTGTTTTTTTGCTTCATCTTCTTTCAGTTTTTATTTTCTAATTTCTTCAATTTTTTTCTCTCGTTTTTTCTTCCTCAAAGGATTCACTAATTTGTCTCTTCTGCTTCCAAAAAAAAAAATGTCTTAGCAATAAAATCAAATCCTGACTTTAATCAAAGAAGCCAGTAAATAAGAGAGACAAAAGAAACTTAAAAGGTGGATAAGAACAGCTGCAGGGGTGATGGGTGGATCAAACAGTTAGAATGTCTGACAGTAGAGTGAGCTTAGGGTGGCTATTCAAGTAGACATTAATCCGTTAGTAGTTTTTTCTTTCTTTGAATTTGATTGGCCTGACAAATTTTGGGGAATTCTTTTCTTCCCTTCCTGTTTTAGATTACACAAATATATCAACATTGTTAGCTCCAGCTTGTTTCTGTTTACTTGACCAAAATTTCTGTCAACAGATCTGGGATGATGCAGGGATTTTTGAGGAAAGATCCGGGTGAGTTTAGTGTACTTGTTTGCGAATCTGTAAACTCTGACAGAACATGTAGCATTCTAAGATGTATTTTGACTCTCCCTAATGTAATTGGAGGCCTCCACAAGAGTTGAATCATATAATTGTTAATACTTAATATGCTTCAACATCCTGGGTATGACGATAAACTACATCCACGTCCTGGGTATGGCGATAAACTACATCCAACAGCAAGGCCTCAGATGATGTTTTCGGAAAAATAATGTTGCCAGCTATAAGTTTTTGAAACAATAATGTTGCCAGCTATAAGTTTTTGAAACGATAATGTTGCCAGCTATACGTTTTTTGTAAAAGATAATGTTGCCAGCTATATGTTTTTGAAACAATAATGTTGCCAGCTATACATTTTTTATTCCATACAAAATAGGCATTTAAAATTCATATAAACTGGATTTGGCATTAAATAACCCACAGTGGTTGATATGCCATAAAACCCAAACAAACAAACAAAAATTAATATGCTTCAGAACTTGAAGCTGGAATAATTTACTTTCCCTACTTAACAACTGATCACCAGTAAGATTAGAAACTGATCTAATCCACATCTAGATTTTAATCATCCAGAATTGGCTGAACTATGTAATTGTTCATATGAATAATTGACTTTTATTTTTTACTTCAGAATTGATCTCTGATAAGATCTGAAACTGATTGAATCTTCATCTAGATTTTAGTCATTTATACTTAGCTGAATCATGTGATTGTTCATATTAAATTATTTCAAATGATGGTTGCAGAATGAGTTAATTTCTTTACTTAGAATTGATCTCTGATAAGATCTTAAGCAGATCTAATCTGCACCTAAATGTAGTTAACTGAATTATGAAATTTTTGATATTGTTTACTTCATAACCAGAAGTGGTAACATTTAATTTGGACACTAATTTTAAAAAGCCTATTTTAATAAATATTTCATCTGTGTTATTTATTTTAATTCAATTTCTTTATATTGCCACATATAAGTAATGTTTGTGCTGATAAAGCTTTTTTAATTCATCATGTTTGTATAGAATAGATTTATATCTGCCTTGTCAAAATTCAGTTGATAGAAAAACCTACAGAATTCATAATAAGCATTGTTGTTGTCTGATAGTTCCTATTACTACAAATTAGTCAAACAGGGTCAAAAATAATTTATGGAATTATTTAAATAAGTCAAAATAATTTGCTTAATTAGGTTATTGTGAAACTATTGAATTAAAAAGGTGTAAAAAAAAAAAAATATTGAAATTTCTAAATTGTTATCATTATTAATCTAAACATTAGAAAATTATTCAAATGCTTCTTCGATGGTCAGCGATATGTAGCTATGTCCAGAGTAGGAAATTCAAGTAAATAATAGCAAAAACGACTTTAGAAAATACATGTCTTTGTGAAAATGTTGTTTCTATGGAAACTTTCTAGAGTTGAATGAACTTACATTAAAACCTTTCTCTGTTTATAGAATGGGTATTCAACCAGGGCTTAAAATAGGCTTAATTTTTAGACTAATCTGAGCCTTGTTATGCTTATAAGCTTTATTTGAATAAAATGTTATCCTTGCTCTATACTTAAAATAGGTACAACTTTTTGGTCTAATCTGAGCCTGGTCATGCTTATAAGCTTCATTTGAATAAGATATATCTAAGCCTTGCCCCAGACTTAAAATAAGCTTCAGTTTTGGATTAATCTGAGCCTGGTCATGTTTATAAGCTTCATTTGAATAAGATATATCTAAGCCTTGCCCCAGACTTAAAATAGGCTTCATTTTTGGATTAATCTGAGCCTGGTCATGCTTATAAGCTTCATTTGAATAAGATATATCTAAGCCTTGCCCCAGACTTAAAATAGGCTTCATTTTTGGATTAATCTGAGCCTGGTCATGCTTATAAGCTTCATTTGAATAAGATATATCTAAGCCTTGCCCCAGACTTGAAATAGGCTTCATTTTTGGATTAATCTGAGCCTGGTCATGCTTATAAGCTTCAAGCTAATAAAAAAACATCTGAACCTTGTTCTATGCTTAAAATATGTTTATTTTTTTTAACTAATCTGTGTTTTGTTATGCTTATAAGCTTAATGCCAATAAAAAATGAAGCATAACAAAGTTTTGCCTTCAAGCAGAATTTTGTTTTTGTTCAACTGTCAACTGAGAATTTTTATTGCCACCATTCTGTTGCCTGTGACAACAGACTTGAGCTCTGATTTCCCTTGGTGACACAGACTTTATTTTGCTCTTTTCCAACTGAGTTCTTGTGCATCTTCATGATAGAAAGATACTTTTTCACTTTTTACAAGACTGGACAAATCTGTCTAAAAATTATAATAAAAAAAGATTTTCTACTTGCACTTGAGCTAATAAGAGATTTGAGATTTGGAATTTAGCTAATAATGTCTCATTTTTTAGGGATATTTTTGTAGTGGGACTGTACCATGGTTTGATTGGTATGCAGATCTATTGTTCTGTAAAATGATTTGGTATTGTCAATACTGTTATGGATTAGTGATTTCTTTTTTTTACAGAGAAACTAATATGTGTTTTTGCACAATATTTAGCATGAGAGACAGAACTTTTATTATATTTTTGATATTTATTAATTTTTTATTTATTTTTTAATTAAGTTTTTTTTAAAAATAAAACTTATCAGTCAGGTAATTTTCAGATAACTCAATTTCAAGGTCACTCCAAAAACAAATAATCAATATAATCTGAGATATATATATATATATATATATGTGTGTGATGAAATATTTTGTGTATTTAGGCAGCAAATATTCTTTATGGGAAATGTTATTAAAGACAATAAGCATTTTGTCTCAATTAATTTTATTGATTGATTTTTCTAAATTATGAATAATGCTTCTGAGATAAGGAGGAAATTCTGTCAGAAATTGTCCAAAGTTCATTTTGAAAGAAACATGGTCCAAGCTTTCAACTGTCCTAAGTTATCATCAGCGTAGGTAGAGACAAATAGCGAGTTTCATAAACTAGTGAGTGTAGTGACATAGGCAAGGTGGGTTTTTTTTTTGTATATGTTTGGGGTTGCAAACTCTTAAATTATTATTCTTCTTATTTATAAATGGCTGTTTTTGTTGTATGAGTATTGCATTTAGGATCATAAGTCAGTTTTTATTACTTGATTTTGCTATTATTTGGATATTGTTTGGTAGTAGCTGTTTAATATTACTAGGATTCTTATTAATGCATTATCTGATGATACTCTGGTTCAATAGGTGGCAAGTAAGTCTCCGTGAGTGTGTCGTTGTAGTATATCCAATGCAAAATGTTTTGTTTATATATATATGATTAACACCAATATATATTTTTTTTTTCATTGGTGTTGAAAATCTCTGCAAGTTAGATATTCTTCTTGCAGAGTGAAATAGCCATTCAACTGAGGTAATTTTGAATTCCTTTCTATGTAATTTATTTATATATGCTCTGTTATAATAAATACACTGAGCTCTCTTTGTGGATCAGTTTTAATATTTTATATTATTAGGATTCACTGGTATGATATACCAATGAATTTTTTATATATATATATATATATATATATTAAAGGAAAACGGACCACTTTAAGGTACCATTATAATAATTTATTTCACCAGAGCCCTTTTAAAGGATGCCAGATCATCAGATAGCACTTCCAAAAATGAAATTAAAAATGATGGGTAGTGTAAGTTAACAGAGTGTAAAAGGGGTAGTTAAAGAGATATGGTAGAGTTTAGGGAGGGTTTAATTTCATATCTCTCTCAAAAATATTAGCTCTGGATTTACATTGAGCTCTCAGGATTTCATCCTCCTTGGGATTACCCATACGGATTACCAAGTTCTTCATAACTTAAATATATATATATATATTTACATTCGGAAAATCTATGAGAAAATCATAAGATTTTTCATAGGATGTTTCATTCTTTTAGGACTTCATTGGACTGAAGTGACATTTACATTGATGTGTTTACATATGTGCATGAAGGAGTGGGGATGCTGAAATATTAAATTTAATTTATTTTTTTAAATATGTGTCATTTCAGTTCTAATTGATTTCATTTCTTTTTGTTTTTGATTATATTTTTATCACTTTTGTTATTAAATATCTCACCTTATGACAATAGAAGATCTGCCAAGATAGTTGTGTTAGTGATGGTGAGTAGAACAATGTTTTGAAAAAAATTGTTCTTGTTACATAAAAATTTAATAGATTTTTTTTCCATTTTTCCTACTTTGTTATAGATTTTCCTAAAACTGGAAATTGGTTTTGCTATATATATATATATATATATATATATATAAACACCCCCACCTTTGACTTGGAAATGTCTAAAGAAGTGGTCAATAGCATTTGGAACAATGCACATTATGGAATATTTTGGTATTCCCTAACTCCCAACAAATGGAAAAAGATAAGAACAATAGAAAAAGCTAAATAAAAAAATAAATTGAATTTTCCTTTTCTGCCATATTTAATGAAACATGTTTAAAAGAAAGGTTGTTGCCCAAATATACATTAATTATATATCCTAATTTTTAAAAATAATATAACGTTGATTAATAATTTTTTTTCACAAAAAAACATTGGGAAATCAACTGATACAAACTGCCTGACGATAGCAAAAGGTTGAAACCAAGGTAGTGGAAATGACTGATCTCATAATATATATATATATATATATATATATATATATATATTATGTTTTTTGTAGTGGGTAGGGTTCACCTATATTGAATGGTATGTGTCTTTTGTATAAAATGGTTTAGTATTGTAAGTATAATTACAGATTCTTTTTTCATTGGTGGGCGTGTGTATGGTCACATGGTTTGAATTGTATGCATCTTTGTGTAAAATGGTTAATGTCATTATTGTCATAGATGACTAGCATACTACCAGTCAAAAATGACAGAATGATTTACTTATCAGTTGGTAGTTCTGCTAAGGATCAGAGAATCTGTGCCCTTTTACTTAGAATCAAAATGTCACTTGTGTTTTTTGTGAACAATGTTATATTATTTCTATTATTTATATTCTGACTACTGTCCTCATCTTTGTTGTTGTTATCAATGTTTCAGCTGTTGTACCCTAAGGGTATATTGATCTGGGAATTCTGAACTGAGCAATTTATTTAATCTATGTGAGTAGACTGGTCTTTTTCTTATTATTAGTACAGCTAAGTTATTGCTTTCACTAAGTCCAAGTATTCACTACCCAGCCCAGGGATCAAACTCATAATTACTATGTCACCAAATTTATGAACCAATGTTTTATTCCACAGTGGCTGAAACTTTATGGCAGCAACACAAAGATGAGGACAATAGTCTGAATATAAATAGTTGAAATAATGGTAACTTCTCATACCAGAAATTCAGACAGAATATATATATATATATATATATATATATAAGGTTGGTGCAAAAATAATGTCGTTTTCTCACATAGTAACATATGTGATAAAACGACATTATTTTTGCACCAACCTAATACAAGTATTTATTTTACATTCAGCATCATCACTTGATATTTAAAGTGAAATATATATATATATATATATATATATATATATATATATATATATATATATATATATATTTCTTGATCCAAGCAATCATTTCTCTTCATAGACATCTTTGCACCCTTACAGCAACCTCATTCGGTAACACTATACTTTGAATGGGTCTTGGGCTCTGTGTTGGTATAAAACTATAAAAAAAAATATAAGAAATGGCATTATGCCATGAGAAATTACTGGAGTTGTATTCCATTGTCTTTGCAACAGTTTTGAATCCAGAGTCGACCTTCTACTAGACTGGCTGCCACTTAAGGCTAAAGTGTCTAGCCTGCCTTGCTGGATGAAGATGGATTCATGCCTTTCTCAAGGACATTAATGGGAAGTGGACAATCCGAGCCACAATCCATTACTCCACCATGCCTCATATATATATATATATATATATATATATATATATATATATATATATATTAAGCAATTCACTCCAAGCAAGGTGGGAGTGCTACTAGCAAGCAAGGGACTACAGAGGATTGAACACAAGAGTAAAGAGGCGTGTTTGAGGAAAGGATACAGACAAGGATACGGGGAACAAGATCAAGGTATCAGAAGATGTCGATTGACATTACACTTGAATATTTGAAGATTACAGCTATCAGGGAAGCAAGCAAGATAAGGGAGTTCCACAGACCTGAAGTGTGAGAGAAGGAGCTTGTTTGAGTAGTAGAGATGGTTACATTTAACCATTTCAACAGGGAAAGGGTAGGACCAAGATGCCAAGCTAGTAGCTTACATGCAGTCTGGGAACTAGCGAAAGTAGCATGTCTGAACAGATGCCATAAAAATACTTGCAGAAGAGACAGAGGGAAGCCACGGCATGTCCGTAAGAAAGCAACTGTAGATGAGATTCCAGATCAGGACCTATCACATTGCATATTTGTCTCTGGATTTTTTTGAGGACCTCGACATATACAGCAGGAGCACCAGACCATATATAACAGCAATATTCCATGCAAGGACGGATGGTTGACTTATAGATTTGAAAGATGGACTCGGACAAGGAAAACTTTCTGGCATGACACAGAGAACCAACTTTCTTTGCAGTAGATGAAGCTATTGAGATATATATATATATATATATATATATTAAATTTGATTAACCAAGGAAAATCAAATAACACAAAAAATAAAAGTATCAGAAGTTTTTCTTTTTTTCTCCAGATCTTTAATAAAAGTGAAATATGTTTGATTGATAAACACTTCCTATTTGTTCATCATCTTATCCTGTTGGATCATGATCCATATTTGATTTGTATTTGATCCCAGTTCACACACACACACACACACACACACATGCCCATATATATATATATATACACACACACACAGTGTAACCTGGATATATATATATATATATATATACATATATATATATATATATATATATATACATATATATATATATATATATATATATATATATATATATATATATTGTAACCTGGATATAAGAGAGATTATCTCTGGTCCCAAATTAGAGCCATACTTACCTAAACAAAATAGACCAAACCCGGATATAAGAGACCGCTTCTCTGGTCCCGACAACTCTCTTATATCCGGGTTACAATATATATATATGTGTGTGTGTGTGTGTGTGAATTGGGATCAAATGACAGATGCACTAGTCATACACAGAAATAAATTCGACCACAATTTTGATCTAAAAAAAATGCCACACTCATCAAAAGAGAAAGTATTTTACTCAGAAGGAAAATTCTCAAGGGTGCCACCATTGAATATTATCTAAATATTAATCTATGCCTCGTTTTTTTCCCCAATCTCACCTTTCCTGAAAGAGTTACTTCTTTCCCAAGCCAATATTCACATCGACAAATATGTCTAAAATCAAAAGAAAATGGTTAAATCCGTCACCTCATACCTTTTGAAGATGCACATATGCCCATCACATATGCCCATCTCAAACCATTGCAATCTAATCAATATTCATTTAAAAAAAAAAAATTCTTGAATATAACTCTCTCAACTTACTTTTTGCCAGACTTTGAATCCTCCACGTTTTGACTGACCTTTCAACAACCTGATGGACATTCATGAATGTTCTCAAATTTAAAAGCCTTGATAAACTAATGACATCCTCGCCTTTTGTACATAAACACATGCAGCAAAATAACTCTTACACTGCCTTGATAAAGTCCCTCAGAGGATGAAATGTTTTGACTAAGAATAATTTTTCCTCTTGTCTCTCTTTATTCACACACACATATATATATATATATATATATATATATATATATATATATATTACGAAATGGACAAAGTCCGACAATTTATTTATTAAAGACATTTTTATGTTTAATGTTTTTTTTTTGTTTTTTTTTTTTTTTTTTATAGATACAAGTATTTAAGTAAAGGCTCTGTTTATAATAAACAGTATTAAATAACATTTACCGGCCTGAATGTCCGAGAAATTTTCATAGAAAATATTCGTCCTTGGACAGGATTCGAACCTGCATCCTATACGGAACCGTCATTTACGACAATTTATTTATTAAAGACATTTAAAGTAAATGTTATTTAATACTGTTTATTATAAACAGAGCAAAGAACGTTAAACATAAAAATGTCTTTAATAAATATATATATATATATATATATATTGCAAAATACATCTTTTTGATGAACAGGAGAGAATTATCAGTGATGTGATATTCCTGGGTTCCTCAAAATATTCAGGTCTCTCAACATTGGGTCACTTGGAGGAGAGAATACAATCAGGACTGATCAGACCCTGATTCTCCCCCAGCAACAGGCTTTTACAAACTTCACCTCCATTTTGATGTTTGTATATTTTGGCCATTAGGTGGTACTGTATTTTTATGGTCAAGTTACTCCCAATTAATGGTGTTTGAGTTCTGCTCGACCGCTATGTTTATATGGGATTTCTATGTTCTAGCCCAAGTTTGGTGCCGATTTCATTACCAGGAAAACATTGCATGGGCTGGGGTAAATTTGCTTTTTTTTAATCTCAGTTTGAGATATATATATATATATATATATATAACATATACTAATTTTATGACAATCTTTCATAAATTCCTTGTTACTGTTAAGAGCTCATCCTAGAGTCAGATACAGCTTGCCTTAAAAGGCCAGCAACTGTTAGGTAGTCTTTGCTACTGGATCTATTAAATATAATGCATTTATTATTGACGGTAAGCATTTGTGATAAGATTTACTGATTGCTTACA
The DNA here is from genome assembly GCA_963932145.1 of Acanthosepion lycidas. Taxonomy (NCBI): domain Eukaryota; kingdom Metazoa; phylum Mollusca; class Cephalopoda; order Sepiida; family Sepiidae; genus Acanthosepion; species Acanthosepion lycidas. The sequence continues at coordinate 68,576,876 of OZ010600.1, forward strand.
TAAAGAAGTATGTATGTGTCACTGTGATGAAGTTAGCTTAGTCTGACACAAGGCCGAATGAAAGGAGCCTTTCAAGCAATAAAGTTTTGCTTGTCAAGAAAATTGATATTTAAATTCCTGGATTTTATGTTTTCAATGCTATGTAATAATCTCAGCCATAAGCTCATATGATATCTGTCTATTTATCTATTTGAGTCTGTTCATATCTATCTACCTATCCCAGTCTGTTCATATCTATCTACCTATCCCAGTCTGTTCATATCTATCTATCTACCTATCCCAGTCTGTTCATATCTATCTATCTACCTATCCCAGTCTGTTCATATCTACCTATCCCAGTCTGTTCATATCTACCTATCCCAGTCTGTTCATATCTACCTATCCCAGTCTGTTCATATCTACCTATCCCAGTCTGTTCATATCTACCTATCCCAGTCTGTTCATATCTACCTATCCCAGTCTGTTCATATCTACCTATCCCAGTCTGTTCATATCTACCTATCCCAGTCTGTTCATATCTACCTATCCCAGTCTGTTCATATCTACCTATCCCAGTCTGTTCATATCTACCTATCCCAGTCTGTTCATATCTACCTATCCCAGTCTGTTCATATCTACCTATCCCAGTCTGTTCATATCTACCTATCCCAGTCTGTTCATATCTACCTATCCCAGTCTGTTCATATCTACCTATCCCAGTCTGTTCATATCTACCTATCCCAGTCTGTTCATATCTACCTATCCCAGTCTGTTCATATCTACCTATCCCAGTCTGTTCATATCTACCTATCCCAGTCTGTTCATATCTACCTATCCCAGTCTGTTCATATCTACCTATCCCAGTCTGTTCATATCTACCTATCCCAGTCTGTTCATATCTACCTATCCCAGTCTGTTCATATCTACCTATCCCAGTCTGTTCATATCTACCTATCCCAGTCTGTTCATATCTACCTATCCCAGTCTGTTCATATCTACCTATCCCAGTCTG
>OZ010600.1:68582866-68590366 GCA_963932145.1 Acanthosepion lycidas
CTTCAGGGAATATTCAATCTGTAAAAATAAAAAGTTAGTCTATTTGTTATAAAATGTGATCCCCACCGAGGATTGAACACAGTCAGTTATGTGCTGCGCGTGATACACGCTTAGGTGATCATGCATCTTTTGATACATGACTGATGAGGCAGATTTTTTCCTGCAATAGGTTGCCATTTCTTTCTATGGTAGACCGGTTGCCATCCAAGGCTATAGAACCTGGTCTGTCCTGCTATTTACCCATAGCTGGGGGGAGAAGAGGATTCATACTTTTCCCAAGGGTATTAGCACGTAAGTGTTCTAAGTAGTAATGATGAGTTCATCAACCATTATTCTATGTCAAAGTGCCCTACTGGTTTCATAATGATGTTCCAGATGAAAATATTTATGTAGATGGAGATTTTTTTCTTGTTCCTTTTTATATATATATATATATATATATATATATATATATATATATATATATATAGAGAGAGAGAGAGGTGTATTTAGGCAACAAAAAGTCTTTCATACAAGTTTTATTAAATAATACTCATCTGTCTGTCCAAATTTTTATTTAGTTTTCTTCTGGGAAGTCTTTAACAGAAGACTAAAAATGTGACACTGTAATTGAAAGGTGTATTGGGATAGTGAAAGATTCCTTACTAAAGCTAAGCAAAGTATTAAGAAACAGAAAAATTTTGTTAGAAACAAAGAAAAGAGTACCGAACTGTTAGGTAATATCAGTTCTCCTTTATGGCAGTGAATACTAAACAATCAACTAACAGATCAAGAAGATACTTGGAGCAACAGAAAAGTGCTTCTACAGAAGGATGCTGAGAATACCATGGACCAAACATGTGAGCAGCAGCAATGTTTCAGAGAAATGGAAAAAGGAGACATACTTAGCATCAGTAAGAGAGAGTTGGAATTTCTATGGCACGTGTAAGAGGGCTTGGAAAATTTAATACTCACAGGATAGATTGAAGACATGAAATTCCTCTTACCTGCAATCTATCCTGAGATAACACATAACCTGCTGAGCAATCTTGAGTAATTGGATGGTTGAACAGAGTTTAGGAAAGATAACATAAAGACAAAATTTATTAAGTGCTACAAAAGACAGGAAATTGTAGAGCAGCATAATCGCCAAAGTCCTGAAGGGACTCAGCACATAGAAGATGAAGTTGTTTTAAGTTAACTTTGATATAAAACAACTTAGTTGGAAGTTAGAAAAACTAATTAAAAGTTGTACTGACAGACCTTGTCAGTAATGTTTAATAAAACTTGTATATGCAAAGTCCACCCAAAAAAATGTATACACACTTCAGGAAAGGAAAAACTTGTATAGATATTTTAATACTAAGTTTATTCGGACATCACAAGTTTAATACAAATTATCTTTGGTGGCCTTTAGCTTCCAGGCACTTATTGGTATGGCAAAGTACTGTTTGGACAATGTTGGACAATGTATCCAGTGGGATTGCTGCACATGTATTTCTAATTTCTTGTCTAAGGGTCACCAATCTAGTCACTTTACTGTGATACACAACATCCTTTAGGGTCCCTCCTAGGTAAAAGTCTAAAAACAACAAAAGACAAGTTTTTCTTTTCCTGAAGTGAGCATATCATTTTTGGCAGACTGTGTGTGTGTGTATATATATGTTTGGTGGTACAAAGTTTTATCACTGCCATGAAAAGACAAAAATTAGTTTTATTATTACCAGTCATGATAATAAAAAGTAAAAATGATCATTTTTACTTTTTAGTTTTTATTATTATGAGTGGTAATAACAAAACTAATTTTTGTCTGTTCATGCCAGTGAGATATATATATAAATATATATATATATATATATATATATTGGATAATTGTGTATTTAGCCAGCAATCCCTCTTTTCTACAATTTTCAATAACGACAACTGATGTGTTTTGCAATTAAGCTTTATATTTCATTTTTCTTACGTTTGTACAAGTGTTCTCTTTTCTGGACACAAAGTGTGTAAAAACTGTCAAAAAGTTCTTTATATCTGAGAGCTTTCAGCTATTCTTTTAGCCATTATCAAGGACAATTTTAATTTTTAACTGAATGGCTGGTTTTTTTTATGTATGTATCTAAAGTTAAAGGAATCTTTTATTTTCCAAACATGGTCAGCACATTGTGGCTGTGTTCATAGTTAATGTTATCGTGTGTTGGCATTTCCTTTTTTATCATTATTGCTTCCATTATTTTTAATCTTTTTTAAAATTTTTTGTACATGTGGGTGAGGCTATTATACTTGTATTTTCTACTAGTATATTGCTGATGGAGTTTGGTAGGTTTTCCATGTGTGTTTAGATGAGTCTTAATTAAACTATGGTCAGATAGGTGTAATGTGAGTCATTTAAAGAGGCATGTAGCAGTATAACTGATATAATTATTGATGAGTTTTGGTTTGATCAGGAACACAGTAGTATATGAACTTATAAATAATATTGGTTCTCTGTAATTTAGATTTTGCAAGTATGTTCTTATTTTTGATAAGGTTAGCTGTTTAAAATTTTTTGTTATAGATAATTTATTTAATTTTCTTGTTCAGGTGGATTGTGGTTGTGTATTTATTTATGATATTTCTAAGAGAAAATTTGTCTTGTTTATAGTTAACATGTATTTACATTTTATATAAGATGTGAGTGTTATTGTTTTTATCTGTATGTCTATTATCGTTATTAGTTACTTTAGAAAGAAATTGTCTGATCTGGTGGTCAATGAGGTAGTTAGGATAACCATTGTTAACTAGCATCTGTTTCACATTACTGAGTTCTTTTAAAGAAAAGGAGACAAGAGGATAAATTCTCATTTGCTCTCTTGAGGAAATTTTTTATAACTGCTATTTTATATCTAAGTGGACATTCAGTCTTAAAATTCATGGAACTAGGGAGTGTAGTTGATCTGAACACTCTCCACGAAAATAGCGATGGAGTAGCAAGAGGCTTGCAACATCAAGTCTGTGAGAAAGGGGTTGTAGGGTGGAAAATAATTTGTCACTCACAAGGATGCAGTGATGACTTAATAGTCAAAAGTGAAGACTGGGCAGGTTCTGCTCATATATGGCAGCAATACTCCATTCTCAGTCTGAGCTGGCTCTTGTAAAGGTAGAAGATAATAGGAGTCAGATACTTGCTAGCGTGGTACAAGGAACCAACCATTTTTCCAACACCTTTAGCGAGTTCCACTTGAAGTCTGGGTTTAAGCCTCAATAGGCATTCAAGGCAAAGGCATGGGTTTTTCCTGAGAGAAGATCCATTCATCATGATTGGTAAATGTTCTGGGTTTGATCAGTGATTGTGGAGAGTCACTAGTTTGGTTTTAATGCTCGTATTAGTTGTTATGTTCATGACACCTGAAGAAGGCTTAAGGTAACGGAGTCCCAAACATTATTTGTATAAACACCATTATGAGCATTCAGGTCCCATGAGCAGACAAAAATAATATTGATTTTTTATTGCTTTCTTTAATGGCTTACTATTTTTAATGGTGTAATATTTTTAATGGCTTAATATTTTTTAATGGTTTAATATTTGCAAAGGGGATTTTCCCCTTATAATAACATCTCTTGATTAATTGATAATATCATAAATCACTCTTTCTTCTGCTCGTCTGTCTGTTAAATGACAGCTTCTATTGAGTTGAAAATAGAAGAGGAGAGGACAGACAAAATGCCCAGGACCTTTGCCTAACAACATTGCTATGAATCAGGGAATATTTCCTTAACCAATCCAGGGTGAGAGGCAAGGTCAGCCCAAAAGAGGCTGAGGGCAAAGTCACTAAGGGTCAAGAGATGTTCACAAGTTATGAATCATTGATTGTCATGCCATATTGGAGGAGGACCATTTCTCCCTCACATTTTGGAGAGTTTCCCAGACAAAGATTATTACCCACCACCCATGGAAGATTGATGTCTTGTTTGCAGTGGTTTATAGGTTGGTAATTGCTATTTGTAACATGCAAACAATAAAGAAATCTCTTTATTTTCTTTTTTGGTTACTCTCTCCCTTTTATTTTTGTGTGTGCGTGGTGTATTTTTTATTTTATTCTTTTGCTCTTTCCTTACTTACATGTATCTACAGTTCTTCTTTAAATGTCTCATTCAGTTTCAATCAAATATTTGTCATAGTATTACCAATTTTTGCATTAGGTGAAACATTGAAAGACATTTTAAGGAATTTTTGACTAGTATTTACTTTCATCTTCATTTTCTATTAGATAAAGCATTGTCAACCATTATTAGTAATTTCTGACTAGCATTATTAATTTTCTTAACAAAATGTATTGCTGGTAGTTTTTTTTTTTTTTAATTTATTGCTGGTAATTTTTTACTTTGAGAATACATTGCTGGTATTGTTATGATTTGCATATCTCTCTCTGTAGTAATTGTCAAAGTACAGTTCTCTATGTCCTGAATAGCAACTGGGTTTGCTAGGTATAGCCACTTATGTTCGCCAGTTGTTCTCTATTTATACTTGTCTATCTAATTTGCATACGATACTACCTGTATATTCACTATAAAAATGTATTTTTATACTTTCATAGTGTTTGACCCCAGTTTGTGGGTTAACTATTTGCCCATAACTGGGACCCTAACAGGGGCTACCATCCCAGGTCAGGGTGAACCTGAGACCAACAGCAATTAAGAGCTGCTTTCACTCTCCTCAAAACCTCCAATTTCCTGATCAAGTGGCCTTGCTGCCTGATGTAGTTTATCCTCATACCCAGGATGACAATTTTGAAGTAATGATAATAATAATAATATACATAATAATGGACTCTCCCATCGTTTTTGACGTATGAGTGTCTTTCAGTTCCATTTTTATGTTTGTTTTGTATGAGACATCAATCCTGCATGGGATTTGCAAACGAGTCCACATGATGGATATGCTGAAGGGTTGACCATCCTATGGGCTGATATATTGGACCAAGATTTAGTGTTGGTTCTTAATTCTCTCAGATGGTTGAGACAATTCTTTTCAAAGTTAGTTATATCTCAGTGGCAGGTGTTTCTCAAGTTTGCTCGGTTTTCCACAGCAAGTTTGAACTCCTCTGTAGGGATGATTACAGCATTTAATTTGTATTTTTGTCCTTGAAGGGTAACCAAGGGCAGCCTATATTACAATTCCCATGAAAAAGTTGGCTCTCCTTGAGGATTTTCAGCATCCGATCATCACTCATATATACACTGTATATTTCTGTGTATAAGGTGACCTTTATATCTTAAAAATTACCCCCCAAAATAGGGGGGGGTCATCTAATACAAAAATATAACCTTACAAAACTTTAAATCTTGTGATGCATTGGCACCAGTAAGTAAGTTAGTATGCTTGCACCATGGATCATAGTAGGCTAACAATTACCTCGGTATGATAACATTACAGAGGTAAATATTTCTATTTGAAACAATTCCCATTATAATGCATCACTACAGTTATAAATGTAATAATGCTAATTCTTGACTTAAAATTAAAATGCAGTTTTAATGAGATCAATTTCATATTAATATGCAATATTTGATAGACGATTACACAACAATTTGCAAAAGTTCTTCCGAAGAACATACATAACAAGTAATGTAAGCAAATCATTTATTCTTGATTTTCTCTCACATTCTGTTTCTCTCTCTACTTCCTCCTCTTTATCCACTTGTCTCATTCTTTCTGTCCTTCTTACACTTGATTTTACCTCTAATCCTCTCTACTCCTCCCTATATTTCATTTTCTCTTTCTCTCTTAGTTACTCACTATTTTTTCTCATCTTCCTCTCTCTTACTGGTTTTTTCTGTACATTCTCTTTCCCTCTTTATCAATCTTTCATTTTTCTCTGTATTCCTCTATCTCTCCCTAACTCTCCTCCTCTTTTCTTTCTTTATCTCTCCCTTTGATGTTCTCACAATCTATATTTTTTTTCTTTCTTTCTTTTCATGGTTTTCAGTACTTGTTTTTATCTTCCTTTTCTCTATGTCCTCTTTTAAAAGCTTTCTACTCTCTTTCTCTTTAGTTACCTCTAACGACATTGCAGTCATTCTCTCTCTCTCTCTTTTTGTATGTTGCAATCATTCTTTCTTTCTCTATATCTTTCCCTCATCTTCTCCTCTTATGGGAAGTCTCAATAAAAATGGTGCTGATTCTGCACCCAATTCATTGAATGCTCGCTGTTGCACCATGTCATACATCTTTTCTTTCTTTATTTCTCCCTTTGATGTTCTCACAATCTATATTTTTTCTTTCTTTCTTTTCATGGTTTTCAGTACTTGTTTTTATCTTCCTTTTCTCTGTCCTCTTTTAAAGAGCTATGGGTGCATTCACACCAATCATTATTTCTCATTGTGGTGTTAAATAACAACATTAAGCATAACATACAATCTATATTTCTTAATAAAATTCATTATCATTTAGTAAAACCAACAAACTTTATTTCTCAATAACATACATTATACAGTATTTTATTTTTTTTTATGATAAACAACAAAACATTTAAGATGCCATAAAATCTTTCTTTCTCATTATAGAATATGCAACTTTTGTTTTCATTTGTACAAGTCATAAAAGTGAAATTGTTACTGTTCGTTTCATAAAAAAAAAGAGTCTACCATAGTTAGGATCACAGAGCCAATGCAAAAAATCCTTTTCTTAGCTGCATAGTATATGCTTCAGCAGGGCTACATACAAGATACATGTTGATACTTTATAATATTTTATTCCTTTTAATTTGATAATGAGAAAGATAAGCAAAACAACATTTGTAATTACATCAGCTTTATTTTATACTTGTAGGAATCATTATGATATGCCTAATTGCTACTGGCAGTGTAGGCAAGCCTATGTTTTTGGTCATCTTATACTATGAATATCAGATAAAATGATGAAAACTCACTTAGAATTTTGCTCTTGTCTTATCTATAGGTTGCTGTATATTTGGAAATATATATATAATTACATGAATCATTCATACAAAAAACTAATATAGAGGTTAATGATTTAAATGGTGAGAATAGATCTTCGCAAACAATTTCAATAAGTTACACTAACCCCAAACCTGTATATGAATGATATGATCCCTGTTTATAAATTCCAGTGTTATTATTTTGGAACGTGTGGTCGCAACACTGAGTTTGAATTTTAAATATTAAGGTTAAATAATAACACATTTCTCATAGCATTTTTTCAGATTACATCTCTATTTTTATTGTCCTCTTATTACAGAGAAGTAAAAACAAGAACAAATCTATTTCCATACCTGAGAATGTCTGTAGGTACAGACGAAAGCTTATAAAAACTAAAAAAGACCTTATGAAACTGGAATTTATGATCAGGGATCATATCATTCATATACAGGTTCGGGGTTAGTATAACTTATTGAAATTGTTTGCGAAGATGTATTCTCGCCATTTAAATCATTAACCTCTATATTTGTTTTTGTATGAATGATTCATGCAATTATAAGCTGAACAGCACCTATAATCAAAATATATATATATTAAGGCATT
>OZ010600.1:68595366-68612866 GCA_963932145.1 Acanthosepion lycidas
GGAAAATAAAAATTATTTTAAAGAAAATTTTGGTATTTTTCTTAATCAATTTTCCACAGCTACCAAGAAATTGATTTATGGACTCAAAAAGATTAAAACAAAAATAAGCAGACATAGTATATCTCAATTATTTACCCAAAGCCGTTTGAATGAAAATATGCTGCCTAAATACACAAAATATATAAGTATGTGGACAGAATGTTTGCTTTCTAACCATTCAAATCTCACCATGGAAGGAGACTTCCTGATGTTATCTGGAGGGTGCAATCCCAGCATGCAGCACCTTTGGAAAGTGCCTGAAAACCATACCAGGAGTTGATCCAAACCTTGTAAGTGAAATTGGGTAGACCTAGGGTTTGAGTGTGCTGTCTTTGATCAGCCTGTTGATCACACTAGATAACATGCTCTTTCCAAGAAACTGTAACTAAGGTAATATTGCAGATGCTTGGCTGAGCAAGTGTCAGCAATAGGGATTTGCTATACCCCCTTGTAGACAGGTATCCTTAAATACGAGTGGCCAGCTATATATATATATATATATATATATATATATATATATATATAATTACACATATACCTACCTGTACAGTATGACTCGGTTTCATGGCTTTCCCATTCAAGTACACAAAGTTACGAATTGTTCAATACAGTTGTTTGTTTTTTTTAAATATATATATGAACACTCTCTACTAATTTCTATAACCTTTTATATCATCATCATCATCCCCTTGACTTTTGTAAACATAGGGGAGATTACTAAATCTCCTCCACAATGGCCTATCAAGAGCAGCCATAAGCAATTCTGGTATAGTCATATCTGGCCATTGTTTGACATTGTGCAACCAGTTTTTATATTGGTGTCCTCTCCAATTCCACCTTGCATGATGGTCTTGTGTCATGTCTTGTAATGTGTCCAAACCATGCCATTTTTCTCCGTTTGACAGTGGCAAAATGAGGTTCCTGGTGGCCCACAAAACTTTCAACACATTTCTGCATAAAGTCATTGGTTTTAAGTTCCTAATAGAAAATGTCATAGAATTTTCTCATGCATTTGTTCTCAAATGCTTGGATCATTCTCTCTGTTTCTGTCAACAGTCTCGATGTTTCACATCCATGTAGTAGAATGGAGACTACCAGGGATTTGTACAGTCTGCACTTAAAACGAATGTCACAGAAATTAAAATTTTGAATTTTTTTTACTAAGGAACACGCACACTCTCTAACTGAAAATGCTGGTTCCATCCTTGTAGGAAATGGATTATTTGTTTTTGGGTTTCTGTTTCACATTTTTAATGTTGGCCATATTGTTAAATCTCACTGGATTTTGTTGCTTGTATGTTGGGATGTCCCTCTTTGATAAGTGCTTTCAATTTCTCAGTTGGTTACTATTAAAACAGACAAGAAAGCCAAGTTCATTGCATTGGTGCCATCACATCTTAACATTGGTGGTGTGTTGATGGAGGCCCTGGGTCCCTTGGACACATTCATCTACCTGGGGATAATCTTCAATCAAAAAGGCATCATTTCCTCCTCAATATCATGCAGGAGTGGCTGGAAGAAATCAGAGCAGTGCCACTTAAGCCTTTTTAGAGATTTGAAATTGTGGGTTTCTGCCTCATCCAAAGACTGCTGCATCCCCTGATTCTCAACAATGCACACCAAAATACTCCAAACTTGCTAGACATGGTGAACTTCTTAATTATTTACATGCTCTGTCCATGGTATTTTCAGCATCTGTGTGTAGAACCACAATTCTGTTGCTTCAAGTCTCTTTTGTTATCAGTGAGGAGATTGTCCAGCATTCATTGCCATATTAATAATACTGGTTTAGGACTGCCTGTAAGACTGTCACATAGGAATAAAGTGTTGCTGCCGATGCTTGAGTTTGAACATGGATTGTCAGAGAGCAAGCACATTTGACCTCATCTTGAAATAACTAGAATAAAAGAAATATATACACACACACACATTAAAAAATCCAAATTTAAAAAGATAGACACTTCTGTCTAAACTTTTTTTTCTGGTTAATGTAAATTACCTTTATAGTAAGGGATTTTTTTTTTTTTTTTTTCATGTCGACAATATAGTTAAATTCCCAGATCAATTCTGTGAACAATTCAGATTGGTATAAAATGACAATTGGAAAAAAATCTTAGATTTTGCCGACATGTTTCATCTTCCGACTTTTTCAAGGCAAAAATGAAATCAAAATGCGGCAGCAAAATCTAAGATTTTTTTTTCCAATTGTCATTTTATACCAATTTGTCTTGTCCACAGAAGTGATCTGGGAATCTAACTATATTGCTGACATGGAATATATATATATATATATATATATATATATATATATATATATATATATATATATATAGTTTTAAGGAGTGCTATATTTATGGGATAAAGTGCTCAGTATCAGAGATAGAGCATATATAAATATAAAAGTGAACATTGAAGTCAACAGGCTGTCAATTGTGTCTAGCATGAAACAGCCTGTTGCCTCTGAGTGTTGACTTCAATGTTCACTTCATATATAATGTGGGAATTAACAGCATCTGACTCTGTATTGTTCGAAGGCATTATTATTGTTGTATCTGTGATTTACAAAGTCCCTCCTACAAACGGGCATAACAAAATTGTTGACAAGTATTCGTTGAACTTACATGAGGAAAAAAATAAAATATACATATTCTACATGTCGCAATAGGATATTCAGTAATATTTACCACTTCACCAAAGAGACGTCATATTTGCAGGACTACAGAGAATACCATGCAAAGTTATTCAAAAATTAATCTACCAAATATTCAGCAGAATACAGTAAAATGGAAGAACTAAAAGTTATCATGATTCAAATGTTGGCGCTACCAAAGCAACAACAAGAACAACAGTTGCAGCAACAAAGACAACAACATGAACAGCAATTACAACACCAAAAAAAAATATATTTTCCTATAAAAACTTTGCTAAAATTGATCTTAGTTTCCAGTTATTCACACAGGCCATTGTTAGTGAGTTTTATCCACACTGTGCACCAAAATACATTGGCTTTCTTGTGTGTGGCTAGAAGTTTACCAAGTAGATATTTATAAAGCTTTAAGGAATGAAGATATATAAATATGTATGTTTGTGTGTGTGAACCAGATTCCTGGCCTTTCAATTCAATCCCCCCCCTTGAAAACCAAATGCGCGTTCATCACTGGATAAGTCTCTAGAATATTTGACTCCTGTTCAACTTATGGCTCCTTTAATATCATATTTTTAAACATGCCCTCCCCTGCTTTTAATTTACCTGATTTGCTTCAGAAAGTTGCAGAGGTGGTGTCGGCTGGGAATTGGATGGTAGCGGGAGTGGGTAGGGGTTGGAAATGACTCTGTTGCTTATCTCTTCAATGTGGGTAACCTCAGGTGAATAAATCCCAGCAATCAATTTTCCACTTTATCCTTATAAGAAAAGCCCTAATGTCTGGATATACTGAACCAAAGATAAATTAAAAGCTTGTGTGTGTGTGTGTGTGTGTGTGTGTGTATGATGTCTTACCCTCCCACTTCTTTCTTTTACACTCTCCCTCTATCCCAGAGATATATAGCATAGTACCCATAAAAAATAATAGATTAGTACTTCAAAGTATCTGTATGCACTGCTGATGGTTAGGCTCTAACCTCTTCTCTCTCTTCCTTCTTTCTCTCTTTCATACATACATACATACATACATACATATATATATATATATATATATATATATATATATATATATATATAATTCTTATTCTGTTCTGGACATTGAGTTCTACCTGGATTCCATCCTCTTGGAAATTTTTATATATATGTGTATATTGACCACTAATATTATCTAATATATATATATATATATATATATATATATATATATAATATAAATTTCTTGGAATTAACCTATAGAAAAAGACAATATGTACAAAGAAAAAAAAAACAATAGGAAAACTGTTGTTTTAGATGACTCATTTCATCCACTGTGAATTTTTTCAAGTCAAAAAATGAAATGAATTTATTGAAACAAAGTATCTACAAACAACAAACAAAATGTTGTTAGCAACTAGAAGAATTTAGAAATGTTATTGTATATTCATATAGGAAATTGAAAAAATATGTCAATTACTTTGTTTGAAGAGAATATTTTCGCATGTAGAAATATTATTTTTATTGTGTTGATAGATTCAACTGTTTGATTTCTTGATATATTTGTTGTGTACATTGGCTTGGGAGAGTAGGGATTCTGTTAGGAAAGGTGATATTGGGAAAAAACCTGGGTGTAGATTAATATTTGGATAATATTCGATGGCAGTACACTCGAGGATTTTCCTTCTGAGTGAATTATTTTCTTTTTTATGAGTGTAGCATTTATAAAATCAAAATTTCCCAAAGGTATATTTCCCAACATATATTAATGTATATTTGGGCCGTAACCTTTCTTTTAAGCATCTTGTCATCAACTATGACAGACAAGGAAGATTTAATTCATTTTTTATTTAGCTTTTCCAGTGTCGTTATGTTTTTCTGTTTGGTAGGAGTAAGGGAGTACAAAACTTGTCCATAATTTTCATTGTCCCAAGCACTTTTGGCCACTTCTTCAGTCATTTTCAAGGTGGTTTTGTCTCTCATCATGCTAGTTTTTCTCCAGGTTTACCATATTCAATGAAATATATATATATATATTTGGTTGATTTTGTTTAGTGACATATCAATCTCTATGGGTTATTTAATGGCAAAATCTAAATATTTTGAACACAATTTTTTGGCTCCAACTAAATATATTTTGAATGACTTGATTGATTGCTGTTGCCTTCAGCATCCTGACTCCAGAGTTTCATGGGTGGGACAGTGTGTCCACTCTTCAGGGGATATCAATAATATACACCCTTGTGCAAATTAATTGAAACAAAATGACTAATTCCATTATTATTTACTTTTTTGTATTTTTCCAATGAAACATGAATCAGTGCACATGTTAGTACTTCGTATGTCCATTCCACAAAGTCTTTCTGTGCAGATTGACCACAGATTCTTGATTGGATTTAAATCAGGAGAGTTTTCAGGCAAGTCTCCAGTACTTTGGTTTAAAAACTGGTAAGGCTTTCCAGTGAGTTCATGCAGTGTTACAATTTTTACATGCTTCCTTGGGAGTAATTGTCCCTCACAGACAATGGCCATAGGACAACTAATCGATAGTCAGCAGAATAGTGTCTGGGTTTGAGGAAAATCTGATGTAATCACAGATGATGCAATATTTTTCAAGGCGCAAACAAATTTCATCATACATCCCGAAAATAGATTCATATTACTGCACGCCACTGCAAATGACCTAATCTGACCCAAAAAATAGAAATCAATTACACCATGTCACTCCAGTGGGTCTAAGACTGTCTGTATGGTGAAAGAAAACTAAATGGCTGTTTCAAATAATTTGTGCATATATATATATATATATATATATATATATATATATAATATATATATATATATATATTCCTAAGAGGATAGAATCCAGGTAGAACTCAATGTCCAGGACAGAGTAAGAATATAATATAAAAGGCTCAAACACTAATATTCCATGGTTATAATTTATTACATTGGAATCGTAGTCACGATCCAATTCATCAGACTTACAAATTCAAAAAGAAATTGGAAAATATAACTCGGGGTATAAAAAACAAAATTTTAGTCATATATATGTATATATAAAAGTAATGAAAAGTTTGGTAATACGTATGGATAATCCCAAGGAGGTTATAATCCAGAGAGCTCAATGTCAAATCAAGCAATTATTAATTAACCTTAAGGTTGTTTGTTTTCTGTTTAAATTAATATATATATTATATATATATATATATATATATATAAAGACTAAAAAGCCAACACATCTCATTCACTTATGGACTTGATAAAGGCAAATGTAAGGATTTTATTTTGAAACAAGTATTTAAAAAAACAGAAATCATTTAGTTTAGCAAAATTTTTAAATTTAAGAAACACTCATAAATATCCTTCAGGCTAACTGAAAGTCAAGGTAAATTATGGAGGACGCGAAGTGACATAAATTAATGTCTAATAAACAAGAGAGAGTAAATGTAGTTTTTACTGTTAATTATAAACAAACTGATTTCTAAAGAATTATTGGATTTATTTTTAATCCCAAATTTTTTTTATTACTTCTCGATAGTCCAAAAGCATCTCCGAATCCCTGTTGTTGACAAATTATTTTCCACCCTCCAACTTCTCTCTCACAGGCAACATATGGTAAGCATCTCGCTGATCTATCAGTGCTTCTATAGAAAGTGCTCATGAAGATTACATTCAAGCATGAAAAATACCGTTTAAGTCATAAAATATTTTTTCACTTTAAATGTTATTTTTAGTGGATACTTATATTTGAGTAGACACTCCATTTATTTATTAAACAGTAGATTTATTTATTTTCATCTATTGGCCTGAATATTTGAAAAATATTATTGAAGAAAAAAACTAGGTGCTCTCAGGCAGGATTTGAACATGTGTGTTTCTGGGTAGAGAGACTGCTGTTAAATCTGATGTGCTTTAAACGAGTTGGCCAAGAAAAAGGTTTGCTGATTCAAGCAAGGTTGAATATTGCCTTTAAGTGAAATTCTGCTGATCGTAGATTCCTTGAAATTTTAATTTCTGCTCAGTTTTGACTCCAAACATAAACAAAGCAATTTATCAAGAAGTAATTGCCTTTTTTTATTTATTAATCCAACAGATTTTATCACTTTAAATATTATTTTTAGTGGATTGAGTAGATGCAACATTTAGTTATTAAACTGTATGTATGTTTATTTATTTTTCATCTAATGACCTGAATAATCAAGAAATCTCATTAAAGAAAAACATATATGTTCTTTGGCAGGATTTGAACCTGCATCCCCTTGGGTAGAGAGGAAACTGTCATTAGATCTGACGTGTTTTAACAAATAATAAATATATGGAGCAGCTACTCAAATATGATTATACACTGAAAATGTGTGTATGTGTATGTATGAAAAAATTCCAGACAGAAAATATCTGTAAAGGGACAATTGAATAAAAACAAAAGGAAAACTTATTTTAGCCGACACATTTCATCCATTGAGATAAATTTTCCTGTCTTTATTCACACAAACACACACACACACATATATATATATATATATATGTATATATATATATATATACACATAAAAAAATAAAGAAAATTACAAAGGAAAATAAATATAGACATTATTATTCTTTCTTTTTTTTTTTTTTTTTTTTTTTTTCACTTTTTAACCGGGCCTTTCTATGGATGGAAATTTCGAGGTCAGAAAGCCTGATTTGTCTTCAAGATTATTTTTGGTCTTCCGCCCTGGGTGGTATGAGCTGAAATGTTGCTTCACCAAGCCCCACCAAGCCCCACCTAGTCGCCCATACCAGTTTAATCAATATTGCATGCTGCCTGTAATCCATAAAAGTGACAACACAATTTTTGAAAGACTTATCTTCAATTGAGGTTTCAATTCTTCTTAGACTCTACATCCAATCTCTCCTTTTTGTTTTTTTGGTGCTCTCCAAAAAAAAAAAAAAAAAATGAAATGAAATGGGGTTAGAGGTCACAGATTTTTTTTATGTTTTATTTTTCTTTCTCTTCCCTTTTCCACTCATCAAAATTAGTTTGAGATATTTTTTTGATTGGGGCTCTGTGCCTTTGGCAGAGTTTGGTGGACGGGAAGGTATTTTTTTTTTTTTTTGTCTGAAGTCAGGGAGATTATTGCAAGATTACAACTGTGGGAACATTGATTCTTCCTATCATTTTGCTATTTCTTTCAGTTTCTCCATTTTTCTATTTCCATCTCCATCCCCCACCCCTTGCTCCCCTCCCCCCACTGCCATTACCAACATGAAAAGAAAAAACAAGACGTTAAATAAAGAGAGAGTTAATTGTGGTAATGGTAATATTAGCCATTTTCTTATAAGGAAATATTTTAGACATTTATTGACCGAGCAGCCAGTCCTACATTCAGTTGACATTTATAAGATCTTCCTCTGAAAACAATTTTTCAGGAAACTAAGTTTCTCATGGCCATTAACTGTTATTGATCTTTCCAGTATTTATTAGTTTAAACACAGAATAGGCTACGCTAGAGCTAGTTTTACTCAGTAAATAAATGTCTGATCTCACCTTTGCCATTTCTCACATCAGTGATTAAAAATGGCCCCATGCAAATGAATCCTTTATGACTTAAGACCACCAGTCATCGGTCCCGATAAACTGGCACTACAGAACCACAAAGGGTTTTAACAAATGGGCAAAATGACATCACTTGAAGACTTCCAACATTAGCAACAGCTAAAATGGATAGTATATGTAATGAATCAAGGGAACATACATCAGCACCAATATCATTCCTTGTCCAGCTGTAAATATGACACTGTCTGTAGTCAATGTATTGGTTGGCAGGGTATGGTGTTCAGCTCTCATTGACTCTGCTGTTCCTAGTCAGTGATTAGTGCAAAGAAGTGCCAGTTGTGGAGACAATTGGTGGCAATAATGATATTAATCAAAATTGAATTTTCACACTACCTTAAGCAAAAGGTTAGGAAGAAAAGCCATTAGTACTAGAAAGTGTAAAACAGTCACTGAACTTTTTTTTTTTTTTTTTTTTAAACATATCACCTCATGCAAGGCTGTAAAGCCACTAAGACACAAGTGGTTAAAAGAGGAAGAATAATAGACATAATTTAGGAGCAAGAAGAATAGAAGAGTAATCAAGAAGACAGAAAATAATAGACATTGCCTTTTAAATTTTTGAAGATCAAAGTTGGCTGGAAAGCATGCAACTGGAAGAGAGTTCCACAAGTGAGAAGTGAGATAGAAGAAACTGTTAGTATAGAACTCACAGCTACATCTAGCCAATTCAACTGTGAATTGGTGAGACTTTGCTGTCAATCTAGTACTGTGTTTAAATTCATAAAGTCTAGATACCATAGTGGAAAGTCCATCAGAACAATTTCCATGAAAGTATTTATAGAAAAGGCACAAAGAAGCTATGTTATGGCAGTGGGAAAGAGGCTGAAGCTGAGATGCCAGGTCAGGACAAATGACATTGCAGATTCTTCTTTGGACTTTATCAAGACTCTCTAAATATATAAGCAAGAGCATGAGACTTAGATATGACAGAAATATGGTTGAATGGTAAACATATAAATATATAAGATCGATTCTGGTGAGGAAGATTGTCTAGCACGACGCAGTGAACAACTTTCTTAACAATTGAATCAGTATACTCTTTCCACTTCATGTCAACTGAAAAACTTTACTTTTCAATTTATCTCTCCAACTCTTGACATGTTAATGAGAATGTTCCATGGATAGCCTTAGTTTTTTTTTCTTTTTTGTATTTTATTTATTTTTGTAATTTTTAATTTTTATCTATTATTATTTTTTTTTTAATTTAAATTAATTTTAAAGAGTCTATTTGTCATTTAATTTTCTTTTTTTTTTACTTTTAATTTTTCATTCTGTTTCTGTTTTTCTTTGTTTATTTTTGTGAATTTTAAATGTTTCATTTCTGTTTTTTAAGCAATAACCATCCAAATTCTTCTCCAGAACTTTTGATATTCCACAATCTGCCCAAAGTAGGAAAAACCTGAGATTATTGTCCTGAATTCCATGAATATTTTTCTTGCTCTCAAATTACGCTCTTTTTAGAGAGTTACCTTTTTTGCCTTTTGTTGATTCCTGCATTCATTCTTTAATGTCTTGTAGTCATTCCTTCTTATCTTTGACTTTTTTTTTTTTTTATATTTTTGGTCTACCCTTAAATGTTTTGATGTCAGGCAAATGAAAATTTTCTCTGATTCTAGTTTTTGGTTACTATTTTAAAATTATTTTTCCCTCTCTTTCTTTTGTCTCTTTCTTCTTTTGTCACCCTCTTCCTTTTCTTTCATCTCTCTTCTCTGTCCTTTTGTCTCTCATCTTCCTCCCTCTTGGTCATCTCTCTCTTCTTTCTCCTCCTTGTTCATCTCTCTCTTCTTCCTACTTTTCTTTTGTCTCTCTTCTTTCTCCTTTACTTTTGTCTCTTTTCTTCCTTGTATTTTTTCATCTCTCTCTTCTTCTTTCTTTTCTTTCATTTCTCTTCTTCTTTCATTTCTTTCATTTCTTTCTTTCATTTCTCTTTCATTTCTTTCATTTCTTTTTTCTTTCATTTCTCTTCTTTCTTTTGTCTCTCTTCTTCTTTCTTTTGTCTCTCTTCTTCTTTCTTTTGTCTCTCTTCTTCTTTCTTTTGTCTCTCTTCTTCTTTCTTTTGTCTCTCTTCTTCTTTCTTTTGTCTCTCTTCTTCTTTCTTTTGTCTCTCTTCTTCTTTCTTTTGTCTCTATTCTTCTTTCTTTTCTTTTGTCTCTATTCTTCTTCCTTTTCTTTTGTCTCTATTCTTCTTCCTTTTCTTTTGTCTCTATTCTTCTTCCTTTTTATTTTGTCTCTTTTCTTCTTGTTCATCTCTCCCTTCTCCTTCCTCTTTTTTTCTTCATCTTTCTTTCTCTTCTTTTTACTCTTTATTTTTCTCCTCTCTTCTAGTATTTTTAATTTTTATTCATTTTTTTTTTTTTTTTTGCAGTCTTTCCCTTTTCAGGAATTTTCCCCCCTTCTCCCTCTTGCAGCCATTCTGTCATCCTCTCTGCTCTTTCTTTCTTTTTCTCCTCCCATCATTACCAGTATATTTATTTATTTTCATCTACTGGCCTGAATATTTGATTAATCTTATTAAAGGAAATCCTTCTGGAAAGTGCAAATTTTCCTTTATCAAGATTTCTTTGACGTTCAGGGCTGTAGATGAAAACAAATATACAGTTTAATAAATAACGGGAGCATCTACTCAAGTATGAATATCTACTAAAGTAATATTTAAAGTGATCAAACAGTATATAAAAGTTTTGTATCTGATAACATTACAGCTGCTTTCTGTGAACGTTTCTCTGATTTAACACAAGTTTTGAGTCCCCAGGAGAAATGATAAAAAGAAATGTGACATGCTAATAATCTAACTGCAAGAATACTCACCTGTTGTATGTGATCTAATTTTTGTCTATACAGTTTTTAAAATCATGCCCCACCACTTGTTAGAGGAAGAGCTATAATAAATTTATTAGCTTGGTGCAAAAATAATGACGTAATAATGTCGTTTTTTGACGTATTTTTTAACGTCGAAAAACAACATTATTGCGTCATTATTTTTGCACCAGCCTAATAGTATGGAAGAAATGGACATTAAACAAAGGATAATTTATGCCAGGAATAGTTTTGCCCAATACTGAAAATTGCTACAAAAGCAAAACGTTAACCTGAAAACTTGAGTCATGTTCTTAAATAGCTTTGTCAGATTGAGACTCACATGGATGTCATTTGTGGCACCAAACCTGTACAGAAATATCTAAACTGTCAGCGCTATGCAACCTGTTCTAAGATCAATGACTAACAATAACTCCCAGCAAATGAGGCAACGTAGCTCTTAGCAAGGAATATCCTTCTTTGAAGCTCTGATCACTGGCACTACAAAACCCCCAAAAAAGATCTGTACCAAATAACAGAAACCACATCACATAAGGACTAACAACAACAACACCTAAAATGGATTAGCACATATAATTTTAAGAAAAAATAATGACATAATCAAGAAGTGGACATTCCACACTATTTTCAACAAAAGGTTAGGAAGGAAGCCCCATCAATTATAGTTACTGGATTGAAACCACCTATTTTTCTCAAAAAATTGCTTTAATAGATAGACTTTAATTTTAGATGGAAGTAGCACTGTTTGCTTAGTCAATGAATGCCAAATATTTCCTGATAAGGAAATGGATTAGAAAACTAGTAATAATAATAAAATAATTATAATAGTGAAAATGCTTCATCTAAAAAGCAACAATAATAAGATGGAATAAAACTAGTAATAAAAAAATAATAGTAAAAATGCTTCATCTAAAAGCAACAATAATAAAACAATAAAACTGTTAATGAAATAATAGTGAAAATGCTTCATCTAAAAATACTCAAAATTAAATGACTTCTTAACATGTTTTAGCAAAACCTTATCTTTCCAATAATCTTTAAATCAGAACCTCTAAAGAGACTCTTAGAATCATCATACTTGTCTTTTATTAATGATGGATTAAGTACCAAATTTCCCTCCCAAAAATAATGTCTAATATAGTTTTTAAGGTGTTTCACTGAACATTGGTCAATTAATAATGTTCTCTTCTGAAGAGGATGAGAATTCTGGACCAGAACATTAAAGAATATTTTAATGACATTTATTTTTAAGAAAACTAAAAAAAAAATAATTCTAAGTATTTTAAAAGTTTTCTCAAACCACTGATAATATGAACCTGAAACTTTCATGATGAAACTTTCAGTTGCAACAAAGCATCCAACAGGTTGCAAATGCAGAACAGAAACTTTGAACTAGCACAGATCATACTGTGATCACGTTTGCAGCTTGAGAAAGACCACAAGTGAACTGAAAAACTCTGTATTGTACTCAGCTTAAGTATAACAAAGTCATTATTTTTCTTTATTAAAGTTTACCCAATAAAAGGCACAAGGGTCACTCAAGGTAGTGGGTTACTTTGTGGAGTTGTATTAGCATAGGGAAGGGCAAGATACCAGGAAAGATAGCTAATTCTAGACTTGAAGAGGTCAAGATTTAATTAGTGAATAAAATTCAGGTGGAGTTGTTTGAACTATAGACTTGAAGTATATTTTAGAAGGGACTGGAAATTCAATCCTAAACAGAAAACGACCTCTACTCCTGTTCAAAAAACTGGGGAGGAATATGAATCAGATGATAGGTGAGCATAATTTCTCCTATTGGGAGAGGAAAAAAAATTTACTGAATAAAATTTCAGATTTCAGGGAGGGACGACAGAAGTACAGAGTTGAAGGAACCAGAAACTTAATCCTAAACAGGAAACAAATGATAAACCTCTACACCTGTTCAAAAGACTGGGGAAGAGTGTGAACCTGACGATAGGTAAGCCTATATTTGCATAGGTGGTAGAGGATGTTCCCAAATACATGTCAGCTATTTTTGTCGCTTGCTGCGATAAATGTATGTCAACTGTAGCAGTTTTTTTCCTTGCATAAGTTAACTCTGTCAGGTGTTAACACAGGCTACTATGAAAATTGGCTCATTCATCTTTGAACAAAGATAGAGGCTTTCTGTCAACATATTTACTTTCCTTTTTGACTCTAACTTGACTTCATCAGAGATTGAACTAGGAAACCTTCTGA
This sequence comes from Acanthosepion lycidas, assembly GCA_963932145.1. Classification (NCBI taxonomy): domain Eukaryota; kingdom Metazoa; phylum Mollusca; class Cephalopoda; order Sepiida; family Sepiidae; genus Acanthosepion; species Acanthosepion lycidas. The sequence goes on from OZ010600.1 coordinate 68,608,659, forward strand.
AGTTGGGTTTGTGTTTACTGATGGCTGGACCCTATGTAAATCCATATTGCCTGCAGACACACAAAGAAAAATAATTATTTTCTGTCAAAGTCTAAAAAAGGTGTGTATGTTGGAGGGCAAGGTTAAAGCTCTCCTCCACCCCCACCCTCACAAAAAAAAAAAAATATTTGATTTTAATCCCTTCATCAGATCTTGGAACAACACTGGGTTAATCCTTACTCCTTGGAAATATAATCCATGATTATGATCTGTTAACAAGCCTGCCCTTATCCAAGTGTTTTCTTTTTTACCCTCTACTTAAATGTGGATTTACTGCTTTTGTCAAAATTCTTGTAACAAGGTATTAAATATTCATAGATTGGTAATGGTTTGTTTTTCACTTTAGTTTTGATAAAAATTTTCCATTTTTTTTTTTTTTTTTTTTTTTTTTTTTTTTGAGGGAATGGCTTTAATTTTTTCAACTAATCTGAAAGAGACATTTTAACTAGTTCCACACATTGCTTCATTTAAATTAGATTTAAATCAAACCTGAGTGATTATTCATTTTGTAATACCTTTTTGTTTTTTGTTCATTTCCTCAACACTAAAATCAAACAAAAGAATTGTGAATTCAGATTTAACGATGTGCAAGCAGTTAAATATTTTCTTGTAATGTTTATGCTTTATTGCTTTGAGAAAATAAAATATTCAACAAGCAATAAATCTTATCTCTTTTATCTGCTGGGAGACTGGTGTTTTGGTATATTATTTTTTTTCTTCATAATCTTGCAAATATGTAATTAGCAATTTTAAAACTCCTTCAGTTTTTTGACTTTGTTAATTTCTCTTCCTTATTTCAAATAGATTTTGGTATTTTCCTCTCTTTCTCACTCTCTTTTTTTTTTTTTTTTTTTTTTTTGACTCTCTTCTTTCACTCTTACCTTTCTTCCATTTTACTTTTGATATCTTCCTCTTTCTCTTTTGTAAACCTGTTCGTTCACTTTCACCTTCTTTTTTTTTTTCTCGGTTTCCTTCTTTTTTGGTTTCTTTTTTATTCCTTTCTTTTTCTTTTCAATTGTCACTTTTCCTCCTTTTCTTGTTTTTTGCCTTATTTCTTTTTTTCTTTTCTTTTACCTTCTTTGATATTTTCCTCTTTCATTCTTTTTTTTTTTTTTTTTTTTTTTTTTTTTTGAACATGTTCCTTCATTCCAAAATTTCTTCCTTTTTCTTTCAATGTCTTCCTCTCTCTCTTTTTCTAAATCTTTCCATTCATTTTCACCTTCTTTTTGCTTTCTTTTCTTATTCATTTCTTTTTCTTTTCATTTGTCTCTTTTCTCTTTTTCATTTTTTTTTTTAGCTTTCTCGTTTGCTATTTTCCTCTCTCTCTCACATTTGAACCTGCTTAGTCCTTTCCATCCATCTTTTCTCTGTTATATTCTTTTCTGGTTTCTTTTCTACTTTTGTTTTCTTTTCATTTTTATTTATTTATTTATTTTTTTAACCTTTCTTCCTTTTTTTCACTTTCAATCATAAGGAGAACCACCCACCCTGTCGATTCTAAAATGAGCAGTCAGAGTGAAGACATATTCTCAGTACTGAGCAAGGCTAATTCTGAGTTTCACTTAAAAGTGTTGGAATCTGTGAACATTAAGCCCTACCAGCCATCTCTCTGTAAGCAGAAAGAGTGGCTGATGGGCTTAAAGGTAATTAGACTCTAAGTGTTATATTTCTTTCATATATTTGTCTTGAGTTTTCATAATATTTTGTTGTTGTTCACATTTTTATCCTCACTTTGCTTTGATAAGAAAGGACTGATAAACTGGTGTAGCTGTCTTTTTTCTTAATCATTGTTGTATTTTGATACTACCATTTCAGGGTAATATATTTTTTTGCTACCCTTCGTCTTGATATAAATTTTCTTCTTTTAATATGTCTATTTTTATCATCTTAATAACTGTTAGTGGACTTGCAAAATCTATTTTCTTGAAAAATTATGTTAATAGAAAGATTTTGTAAATTTCAACCCATAGTAATGCTGGCTGCTTGGTCAATGAATATGAAATGTTTCTTTTATAAATAAATGGTTAATATTATTAGTTTCATGGTGTCCTTGTGCCAGACTATTTTAAATAACTTCCCATAAAATACTGTTAATTTATATTTAGAAAATAAGGAAAAGAAAAAAAAACACATTTATTAATACTGTTTGGATTTTTTTTAAGTGAACTTTTGTAGACAAAAAAAAAAAAATTATTGCAGCCTGTGTTTTTTGTCCGTTACTAATGCCATTCTGGACTTCCTATTGCATGATCTTTGATCAAATACCCTTCCATCTTCTTCCATCCTTCCTCTAGCCTCGCACTATGTCTGATTTGAGCAACTTGAGCATAACATCACCTAATGCTCATGCGACCCCAAAATGCTCTTTACTGCCACAGCAGACATGTGTAATGTTTTGTCATTAATTGATAATTAGGTTTTTGACATTATAGTATTGTTTTTTTTTTTTTTGTTAATTATGATACAAATCCTTTAAAAATAGCAGGGCAGTCCAAGGTTTCTAGCTATGGTTTGCCATCATTCTAGGAGAAAGCCTTTAAATTCAAAACTGTATGTAACTCTGGTGTAGCATATACTATGTAGCCATCAACATCAGACTGTCTTTATGCATTTTTTTTATAATTATTTCACCCTGAGCAAGGCAATAAAGCTACTAATATGCAGGTGATTACTGGGTATAAAAGAATACAGGAGAAATCATTGTTAAGGTGTAAGAACAATAAAAGAACCAAAATTAAGATGACAGAAGATAACGATTGACATTGCATTTAAGCTTTTGAAGATCAAACTTGACGGGAAAGCAAGAAGTCAGAAGAGAGTTCCACAAGTGAGAAGTGAGAGAAAAAAAACTATTAGCATAGAATTTATGGTTACAGCCAACTATTTCAACTGTAAAAAGATGAGACCTAGCTGCCAATCTAGTACTGCACTTAAATTCATAAAGTCTAGGTACCATAGAGGAAAATTCATCAGAACAATTATCCTGAAAGTATTTATAGAAAAGGCAGAGGTAAGCTATATCATGGCAATACTGAAACCAATATGCCAATGATATTGTAGATTTTTCTTTTGATTTTATCAAGAATCTCAAAATATGTACCAGGAGCATCAGACCATATGAGACAGCGATGTTATAAACATGGATGTATGGTAATGTTATTATTATGTCTGTCAAAAAAAAATCCTCATTCCTGCTAACTCTTTGCATCTGGCTGTGTTATTGTTATTCTCAGTTTCTATATTCTTTATCTTTAGGTTTCAGAAGTGAAAGCTATCAATAAATCTGTGATGTTTCTGTTGGAAACATTATGTAGATATTTAACCAGACATGTTTGAGTGCGGAATTAACAAAGATTTATAAACAGCTTCAAAGTGTATTTTTTTCACTGTATTACAAAATCAGGGTTTGTTCTCTACAGCATTCTACACTGATTTTATAAAGGGTGTTTCATTAAGACGGATTATACATAAGGGTGTTTCATTAAGACAGATCAAAGTCAGCCATAAATAGTGTTATTGATGAAAATTTATTTATTTCTCTATTGGATCAAGTGTTTTTAAGTCATGGCAGTTATGTGTGAGAAATAATATCACCCAAATGTCTCCCAAATTTGAAAGTAAAAGAAAAAATCATTAGATGCTTAAACTTAACTCACATTTAAATTCAGTCCAAGTTATTGGAACACACTTTATATAAAACAGCAAAAAAAAAAAATTATAATAAAAGAAATAATAATAGCTAGAAATACCAGGGAAAAATTTCACCATTTTGCTATTTTAATTTTCTGATGAATCTTAATTCTTAAGTTAATTCAATAAGCTCCTTGCAAGTGTGTCAGGTGAGTCTTCTAATTGGTGACATTTTTACTTCCTAGAATGAAGCCTTCAGAGAGGCTGACAACATATACAGATAATAAACTTGCTTTTGCCAAGGCTACCATGCAAGACTTGTACAGTGCTGATTTTTTTTTTTAATACCATGTCCATTCAACAAGTAGGGGGTTATAGCCCTCTACAGATTCCTTCTCTTTATTATCAATGAATTTATATGCAATCTTGGAAAAGATAGCTGAGATGATTCCTGCTGTCTTCTCTATGCTTTGGAATTTAGTTTTTCTTCTCTTAGGTTCGTTGTCTCATTATGCTAGAGACTATTCTATTGTTTAATC
>OZ010600.1:68617866-68642866 GCA_963932145.1 Acanthosepion lycidas
CTGCATTGCCAGGAAGAATGTAGGCTGAACAAAATGAATGATTTCCAAAGAAATGTATCTTTTTATTTTCTCCCATTTAAGAAACATTATAATGGATGTATTTATTTATTTATATTAGTGAATATGCATAATATCTAACATCAACAGTACGAGTTTCATGCAGTTGCTGCAATCTTCTGGTGCAAATACAATCTGACCATTAATTCACATTTTTGGGGTGATGATTTCAATTTTTTTTATTTATTTGTACCCTTATATTTCCATTCTGAGTATTATTTTTGTTATTACTATATTACTACGATATTTTTGTCAAAAATTAAAATTACCCCTCTTGATATTTTGTTTACTTCTGAATCCAAATTTAAATTCAAATAATTTAAAACAATTTCTTTTTAATTTTTTATTTCTTCACCTTTCGAACTGATGAATTTGAATGATATAAATTATTATTATTTAATTCTAATATTTTATGCAGCAATAATTGAATAAACGAGTTTTAACACAAAATTTTGAATCATCACCACAAGAAGGTGAATTAATGGTCAGATTTTATTTACACCTGAAGATTGCAGCAACTATGTGCAACTCAGTCGTGCTATCGACGTTGGATATTATGTATATTCCTTAATATATACTTATAGCTCTGTCTCATAACATTGAGCACTATATTTATAATATCTAAGGAAGAAATATATTTATACGTATGTAAAATTTTCTGTGTGTATGTATGTTTTTTATCATACACATACCTATATATATATATATATATATATATATATATATAGTACTTCTTACTCTTACTTTTTCTTTGAATTCTTCTTTGATTCCTCTTTCTTCTTTGATTTCTCTTTCTTCCTTGAATTCTCTTTCTCTTCCTTTTTCTTCTTTGAATTCCCTGTCTCTTCTTTTTCCTTCATCATTTTCTTCTTTATATTCTCTTACTCTTCCTTTTCTTTCTTTGAATTCTCTTTTCTTCTATCGTCACCACCTTTTGCTACTCCTTTCCCTTTTTTTTTTTTTTTTTTTACATTCTCCTCTTTTATTTCGTTTTTGTTTTTTCTTAACCTTTCTTCAATAATTCCTTATTCTGTTTGTCCCCTTATTTTTTTTCTTCATTTTTATTTTTTGTTTTTACTTATATTTCATAGGAATTTCTTTTTTCATAACAAATTTCTTCATTATGTGATATTATTTTAAAATCACTGCTTTTTTTTACCCAGTCTTTAAAAAAATTTTATTTCCCAAGTTACTATGTGAATTCCTCTCAGAATGGCCACTAATTGTTTTGTCTCCCAATGTGTCACTTTGTTTTCTTTAACCAAAACCTAAAGCTCTGACTCCATTCCTGAAAGCTCACAGACATTTTTGAAACTGAAGAACTTGTTTTGAAAGTAAAACTCAGGGTTGCATTGGGGCATCAAGGATGGCAGATAAATTACAATTGTGAATGGTTTGATTTCAGATTAAAGGGTGGAGTTTTGTGATTCTTATAACTTCAGAATGACAGTTTTTGGAGAATATGGGGTGGAACCACGTCTGAATTTTTTTTTAGCATCATTAAAAAGGGTCCCAAAGGGCCTATGCTTGGTGGGGTCATACTGGCAAAAATGAGTTAATTGGCTCTTGTGCCATGAAAAATTACTGCAATATGACCTTTTTCTTTAATGTTTACTTTCCACAAACTGGTCAGATTTCCATTGTCAACCACTGAGAATTTAACTGATTGTACTTCCTTGTTTGGTGGGAAATTGCTTTGGTCTTTCTTCTTTCTTCTTTTTTTTTTTTTTTTAATCTCATTTGAATTAATTCAAGATAAGATGGAAAGAGCTTAGTCTGTTGCTATGATGTTATTTTTTCTGTGTTGCAATTTTCATAGCGAGGAAATAACATGACAATAGTGTCAGTAATATATGATACTGAAATATCCTCAGCCTAACTAACATTCCAAAATTCAACCAAATGACCAACCATTAGATTTTTCTTTCTTTGGTAGGGCTTCCTCATGAGGAAAAGAACATTTCAGCACAGCTCTCTTATATATATATATATATATATATATATATATATATATATGGTTGTTTAGATTTTATATTCTCTGGATATATTAGGTTGATGCAAAAATAATGACGTAATAATGTCGTTTTTTGAAGTTAAAAAATACGTCAAAAAACGACATTATTATGTCATTATTTTTGCACCAACCTAATATATGTCTAGAAATAACAGTGGTAACAAAGTGAGGGATTAATTTATATATTGTTTGTAATATAGAATTGATCCCCCACTTTATATCCGCATAATTTGTTGCTTATCAAATTCTGATTAGCTATACTCTAATTTCTAAGCCATTATTATATCAAAAAAAAAAAAAAAAATTCTTGCACTCTAAAAATATTTTCCGGTTTTAAATAACCTGCAAAGGGTTAATGAGCTGTAGAAAATGAATCGATCAATAAAAAAAATTTCTTGCTGGTGACTTATACCAACCCCAAAAAAAACCCCATTGTATCCAAGAAAGAACAGTTCTTTTCCTTTATGTTAATACCATCACCAAGTTTGAAGGAACCTATAATTTGAGTTTCTCATGGTATAAACCTGTTGTTATTTTACTCTCTCGAATTCTTTCCTGGCTATAAACAGCCATTTTATTTATATTTCTTTGTTTATATTTTGTTAGCAGGACAATGCAGAATGGTAGTCAGTGCCAAAGAATCTCTTTTCCAAAGTCTCCAACAATTTCTTGCTGCTTGCTTTTTCTTTTAAGATGTAACTATCCACCAGAGTTGTATTTGTGGTCCATGTCTTTCTTTCTTTTTTCTTTTCCCCTGCTGGGCAATAACCACTTGTTTCATTGTGGATTCATGCATGATTGGCCATTGCCAGGTTACTGCCACTTAACACCTTTGTATATTATTCATGCAATTCTTCCAATTTGTTATAATCTTCACCTTGCATTTGCATTCAGTTCGATAATTATTTCAGATTATTTTTATATATTTATATATATATATATATATATATATATATATATATATTTTTTTTTTTTAATATCTCATTTCCTTTATTTTCCACAACCTTTTCTTTTCCTCTATCTTTTTTATTCTGTCTTTTTTATTCTTTCTTTTTTCTTCTTCTTATTTCTCCCTCTCTCTCCTTATTTTAATTTTATTCATTGGTGCTTCTTTCTTTGCAATCTTTTTTGCTTATTCTTTTTTTCTTTCTTTCACTCCTTTTTTCTCTTATTTACATCTTCTCACTGTCTTTATTTTGTTTCATTCTTTACCTGTTCTGTAAAAATAGGGTTTTTCAATGGGTTTGCCTGGAATGCTGACATGTATGACCTGATAGGCTACAAGAAAATGGAAATTAAAATTTTAATTTCTGTAATCTCATATTTTTTTTACCGGCATTTTCAAAAGAGAATTGGCCCCATATTTCCAAGTGTTGTTTTTTTATTTCAAGTCATTCTACTAGTGTTAGTCAAATACTATACAAGCAGTTCATCAGCATAGATACTGAGTGTAACCACAAAATTGTCCAAATCATGTAACAGCATAATTAACTCCCCCACAAAATTTAATATCTAAAAAAGACACTAAGCTGAGTTTCTTTTTTTCCAGGTTTTCAGATAAGACAATTAGCCATCTTGACACCATTTGCTATAAAAATTGTTAAAAAAAAACCCCTTGAGTTATTCAGCTAGAAAGGGAACAGGTTTAAATCATTTTGTGTCAGCCCCACTGTCTTCCCAAATGAGCAATGGTGAGAGGAAAATGATCATTCAGGCCTTCAATAATGGTACCAACATTCATACTCTGACTTCCCTCTTCAAAGTCTATTCAAGAACCATCAAGAAATGATGAATAAGTTTAAAAAAGAGGGGACAGCAGAGTGGAAAACTGGATCAGGACGTCACAACAGCGAGAGTGATTATCATTTCAATTTAGAGCTAAAAAGATCAATTAGAAAAGATCCCACTCAATCCCTAAGATTTTTGACAAGTGTGAGAGGAATTTCAGTTATGACAGTCCAAAGAGCAGTGAAAAAAAGCACTTGAAAATAAAATCGTATGTGATTTAACTAGTTATGCCAGGAGAGAAACTTAGAAAGTTAGAGAAGGCCAAGATCATCTTGAATAAGTTGAAAAATGATCTTGGAATAATATATATATATATATATATGAACTTTTGGTCCTTAGCTATGATTAATTAATGATGAATATGCCATTTTTGTTTATGATCGGATTATCCAGATTCTTCTTTTAAGCCTGGAGAGTAATTAAACATTCTTATTGCTTGGAGTCCAATAGAGTTATAAAAACCTCAGTGAATTCTAGTAAGATATGTTTAATCATTTCTAAGATACAACAATTCAAATTTTAATCTAAGAGTTAATCAATTTTGCTGTTACATCCAGTGTGTATGTATGTGTGTATATATATATATATATATATATATATATATATATATATATATATATATATATAAGGATTCCTTCTAAGTATTTTCTACATAATAAATTGTGTTCTTTTCTTATCAGGATACACAATTCATTACACAGAAAATACTTTAAAGGAATCCTGATAAATATTTTCCTATCAATAAACACATGTCTCACAAACACACACACACATTGTTGTAACCTAGAAAGGGTTACTAAGTGAGGAATAACCAAAACAGAGGTTGGAAATGAAATTGTAATCTTTATAACATCAACAAAATACAATACTCACCAGCAGTGTTAAGTAGGTAAACCACTGCTAGTGATGAACTACTCAGACAGCATATCACCCCCATACACAATTGTGTCCAATGTATTTATGAGGATTGAAACATATCCATTAGTATTCATAGGTATGGTATATAACACAAATACATACATACACACACATATATATATATATATATTTATATGAGCTTGACACAGGAAGACAAGAGATTATGAGTTATGATTTGTTAGAAGGTTATCAGTTATGTATTTTTCTTTTTTTAATCTTCCCCACTCCACAAGCAAGTTGATAATGCAAGTAAGAAGAGAATGAGAAGACTTTAGAAGGAACTGGAAACCCAATTCTAACCAGGAAACAAGTGGTAAACCTCTAGTCCTATTCAATAGACACTGAAGGAGTGTGAACCTGGTGATAGGCAAGTTTTTTTTTTTTAAACTTATGACAATGTCTGTTCCCCCCATATATTGGTATAACTGATTTTGGGTGTATATGCCTTGTGTAATAGTTAAAAGTAAATGCATATGGGTAACCAAGTGTTAATAAGTGTAAAATAAGTATGTATATCCACAATATAATGATATAGGAGGATAAGAGTAAATGTCCTGGCACATATGAAAGATACAGAGAGTCCAGGGGGAAATATATATATATATATATATATATATATATATATATATATATATATGTGTGTGTGTGTATGTATCCAAATATAGTAGTTGCTTCTTGACCATGTGGTGAAGAATGGTATATTTGTTTTCAATGTTGCAAGGATGGGTTAGCTGTCTAAGGCCACCAGCTAGTCATGCAAATGTTGTGTTTCAACATTGGATATGTTAGGATGACTGCGACATTGAACAATGTTCAAAATTTATCTACTGGTTTTGTTGATTTTTCCATCTGTTCATATACACATCTATAAATCCACTTTAAAAAGGCTGCTCACTTCTCATTGGCTTATGGTCTTGTATCATGGCCATGAAAGCTTTCAGATTGGTTGGTTAATATTTATCTATTTTTAGAAATGGGGAAATTTTGGTCTCCTTGTAATTATTTGCTTATTTCTTTTCTTGCTTCCTGATTTGTGAATGCATTTTGATTGTTGGTCGAACTATGACTTTGTTTGCTTAGCGAATTTTATTATCTATCTATTTTTAGAGATGGTGAAGTTTTGTTATTTTTATTTATTTCTCTATCACCACAGAGTAATTGATTTTATTTCATTGGTTTTTATTGTCACTTACCTTCCCCACTACCTGCCAAATGTTTAAAAAAAAAAAAAAAAGGAAAAAGGAGAAAGATGTATCTTGTCACTTTGACCAATTGATTGAGTTAGTCTCAAACGAGGCGGACAAGTTTAAGTCAATTAACAGAGGAAACCAAATTATTTGTCGAATGAATTTTTCATGAGGGCTGGAAAAAAAAAAGTAAAGAAAAATATTTTCTGCCTTTTTTCCAAATCCTAACTAATTTCGCTTTATTTTCATGCTCTTGTACACACACATAATATATATATATATATATATATATATATATATATATTAAGGTGTGTGTAGGATGTATAATAGTGTTCGAAATAAAACTGAAAATGATAGGAGAAAGTGGAAAAGCTATAAATGACATATTTTACTGAATGTCTGTTGCTTTCAGCTTCTTTAGGTTGGAATTGTGTGTAAAGAAAATGTGCAAAAGATGCCTATGCTTTTTTCATACACACTGTTTTCTTTCCTTCTAACCTGAAGAAACCAAAAGCAACATCACCTTCACATACATCTATCTATGTATCTATATATATATATATATATATATATATATATATATATATATACACACACACACATAGACAAACCTCCCATCTATGGACCGCCCATCAACAGACTTCAGATGCAACAGATAACATCTGCAGGCAAAATAAAAAAAAAAAAAAAAAATCTGCAGGAAAAAAATGTCCAAATTATCAGTGATGTATTTCAAAATTTGTGGGCTTAGTGAAACGAGTCATATTAGTTCTGAAAGTGACCACTTAGAGGGGGTGGCAGGCCTTTCAGTTGTAAACAAAAACAAAAAGTGCAATACGTTAGTGTGTGTGTGTGTGAGAGAGAGAGAGTAGCTATGAGGAATCTATTACTTTTGTTTTTTTTTTATTTTATATATATATATATATATATATATATATATACATACTATGTATACATGTTTATTTTATTTGCATTGTGATCATAACTACTGGTAGTTACTGTAGTGGTTTTATACCTAAAAAAATAATCCCTTCCCATCTATTGACAATCAGCTTTAACAGACCAACCCTCGCCACTGTTGCTCTGTTGATGAGAGCTTTGTATGTATTTATATATATATATATGAAAATGTTATAATTGTTTCAACAAGAGAAAAATGTATATATATTTTTTTTTTTTTTTTTTTTTTTTTTTTAAAAAGTGAGAAACTGCCAACATTTTTTATTATAATGTGGATTTATTTCAGGCAGAAATTCACTTTTGCCAACAGCCCCAAAATGAGATCAAGGCTCACTACAAATACACAAAATGAACAATAAAGCATTAAAAGAACACAAGGAAATTGGGAGTTAACTGGGAGTGAAAGAGAATGAAAAAGAAATTCTCTAGGTGGAAGACTGGGGAGGAGTGTGAACTGGACGATATATGATAGACTAAGCAACAAATAAGAAACTATTCTTATCCTATCATTCAGTCAGATTCTAATCCACATTTGATCCTAATTCGTATATATACACCCAAGTATATGATTGGTGCATACGAAATAAATTCCAATAACCAACAATTACTATTCTTAAAAGACTGCTCAATACAGAGTAGAGCAGATATAATTATTTATTTAAAAATGATAACATAAATATGTTATAAAATCACTACAAAAATAGTCATTTTGTTTCAACACCTCCGGAGGTGTTGAACAAAATGGCTATTTTTGTAGTGATTTTATAACATATTTATGTTATAATTTTTAAATAAATAATTATATATATGTGACAATGTTTAGGTTTTTGGGTTCAGGTGGATTTATGTGATACCTCAAAATCGATCTCCCAACATGTTCCTTTAAAGTGCTACTCCGCATTAAATATGCACAGGGAATAAAGGTTTAAGCCTTGATAAAATAATTAAACATTAATAATAATATTAATGATCCTAGTGGTTACAACAGGTCAGTAAAGTGTTATGGACTGTATAATGAAATTGGAAGAGAGTTTAGTTCCGAGAGTAATTGACCATGGCTAATTGAATGCTAGCAATAAAAGTTATCTGATGTAATTAAGGTCAATCAATAGTTTTGTATTGGTGTATTTGTATATACTACTTTATTTCCCTTATGTATTTAATTTTGATGTAGTTACCTATCTCGCTTGTTTGAAATTAATGCTATGTTTGTCAGGCTTATCTACTAAGTTGAGATGCACTCGACTAATTATGTGGGTGAATATAATATATAAACTCACTATAACAGAAATTTATGAATTTAATCACAGTATGAGATTCTTATCTATTTATTAGATTGTTCATTTACAAGAATAATTTTGTATTTGTTTTACAGCATTTGAAAAACTAATATAATTAAAACTATTGCAATATAGTATTTATCATTTAACAATTAATAAAGAAATACATATGAAAACAATTTTTTATTCATTAATTTGTAAGCATTAACTAAATTATTAAAATATGTGAAAAATATAAAGAAATTCTTATTATTTACCATTAGCAGGATGGCCCGTCGTTGCCCGTGCTTGATTCAAAAATCGTACGACTCATGCAGCAATCGCTATCACTTGACTTAAAATATTTTTGCCCTTCCTTGCCTTTAAAGGAGTGTCCTTTGCCATGCTGATGTTGCTACATGCCTTACTTCTTGCCTATCTCACACTGCAAATTTTTTCTGAGCTCTATACTAAACATTAAATCTGTTACGAAAAAAGAACTAAACAAAATGAACACAAAACAATCAGCTTTAAAAAAGCACTTGTAACTGGAAAAACCGAATGAAAAAAGAATGTTAACAACAAATAATTTTCACACCCAACCCAGTTCTGCGGAATCAGAATCAACGTTGAATTTAAGCAAGCAAATGAGCCAATTGAAGATTTCATGCAGATTTAAATTTTTCTCACTTGTGACGAATGCAGCTATCGATTTTTTTTTTTTTTTTTTTTTTTTTTTTTTTTGCATGCTAGTTAACATTCATGTCAGTCAGCTGTTGGCTCTCACACTGGCCAATAGAATCTTCCTGCTTATTTGTGGCAGCCAGCTATTGGCTCTCACTCTGGCCAGTAGAAAATTGCCGCAAACTACATGAAAACTGCCATAGAAGCTTGAAAAAATCAATTATTTCCACTATCAATGGGAGTTGGGAAATGTAAAGTCGATTTTGGCCTTCCCGCTAACTTGGAGCGTGTGCATGTAAATTTTGGTGCAAATCTGTCGAAAATTGTGGCCATGCATTCGTTACACACACACACTCATACACAGACATCCTGCCTTTTATAGATAGAGATTCTGTAATGTTTGAATCAATTGGCAATTAGCTGATGTTTTGCCAACAATTCCAATAAATAATATAATAAATAAATAGTGTAAATAAACAATTTAATAATCAAATAGTTTCTATTATTTTTGTTGACAATCCTCAAGAACAAAGAAAATGTATAAATTCATTTTCATATGTTTAGGTTTTATTACTATTTTAATTCCATCAATAAAAGCAATTTTAGTCCTTCAGAAGGAAAAATGCATAACCAAATTTTTCCATTTTGTTATTCGGCTACCCACCATATATAAGCTTGTATCAGCCAACTACAGCTCAGGTGGATTGGTTATGTTGATTATCATTTCCCAAAGAGGATCCTATATGGGGAAATCTTGGGACGTCAGAACCAAAAAGTTTTTCAAAGACCACCTGAAAGTAATGTTACAAGTGCAGTATTAATCCTGCAAAACTAAAAGTTAAGAGCAGCCAAATACAAAAATTGAAGGTCACTATTGAATGATTTGAAACTAGCCAAAGTCAAGACAAGGAATTTTGCAGACACTAACATCATGATCACCTAATGCATGGACCACTGTCACCAGGTGTCAGCATTCAGTATCCAACTTATAGATGGCAATGTCCATCTTAGTTTGTGTTATGTTCCGTGCTAAAATAGGAATATATACTTGAAAAACAAGGTGGATAAAATAAGTAAAGGTTTATTGTAAAAAAACAGTACAATAAGAATAAAGGTAGCAGTTATGCACAAGGTCGTCGCAAGTCAATCGAGTAGCAAGAGCTACTATTGGAAGGTCGGTTGTTCTTGCGTAAGTTTGAGTCGTACTAAACAGATCCCAGCTAGTAATATTTACCAACCTCCCCACAGAGTAGGATGTGGCACAAGGCCAAATTTAATGTAGGGCAATCTGAACCTGTAGTCTTTGCCAAAAATTCCCTATAAACCCCACATAAACGGGTTTGGGTCTGTCTACTTTCCTGGATGAGACTCTGCTTTTTGGTATAGCCTCGTCCGGATTCCTATTTGCCCAAAGGCAGAAAGTTCAACAATAGCTAAGAGCTGAGTAACAGATCTCATCTAGTCTCTGTAGTCCATTGGCTTACAGGTACTTATAGGTAGTTACTACCTATAGTATAGTGACACATTGAAGTCAACACTCAGAGACAACAGACTGTGTTTGACTTCAATGTTCACTTTTATATTTACATATGCTCCATCTATGATATTGTGCATTTTATCCCATAGATATAGCATACCTTAAAACTTAATTTCTTCATAATATATATATATATATATATATATATATATATATATATATTTAAATTTTTAAAAAAATATATGACTCCTTCACTAATTAAGAGTTCTCATGTTTCAAAAACAAGAGCCGAAAACCTCAATATAATTATTAAAATTAAATTGAGTTAAAGTATCAAGCCCTATTTCATCCTCAGACAAAAATTTAGGAATAACCAATCTTGAAATTTACACATCTTTATAAGCATGTTCATTTGCAAAATTAATTACTATAGAAACGGTGTTTTGGTAAGAGATGTTGTATCTTGGGATTGAAATTGTGGATAAATTGCCCAAAGTTCATGTTTGTCTGATTTTTGTTCAAATACATTTGACTGTCTAACCCATCATAAAAAAATCATGTACTGGTATTACATACATACATACAAATATATGTATTCAGAAGATCAGTGAGAGTGTGTAAAATTTTTATGTGACGTGTTTCATCCTTGAGAACTTCAGACTAAAGTTATACTTATGTTAACGTGATTACACATGTGCATAATGGAATGGGGAACACTGAAAATTTTTGGTTCCTTTTCTCAATGCTTTTCCTATCATTGTTCTGGTATATAACAATTTATATACAACCCCATTTTATATATATATATATATATATATACATACATATATATATATATATTATGAAATGGACAAAGTCCAACAATTATTTATGACATTTTTAATATAAAAAGAATGTATAAACATAAAAAATGTCTGAGATATATATATAAGCATACACACATGGAGATGAGAAAAGTTCTCAGGCTGGCCCACTTCACCAAATCAGTATTCTGATGTTTGGTCACCAAAATATTGATCTGAGAAAATCTTATCAAGTGGTGGGGCCCTGGGAGTTCCCCACTCTGTTGCCTACTAAAAATCATTTGCTCCCCAACACCCACCGTGAAAATTGATGCAAACTAATTTTAGCATTCTTCTTTGCACTCTCCCCTATTCAAACCACTCCAGTGATTGGCCTGTATCCAACCCAAGATTTTGCAGCACCCTCATCCAAACATGTGTAGACATTTCTTTTTTGTTTCATGTTTCTTTCTTTTTTTTTTTTTTTTTTTTTTTTTTAAATATTTTTTTTATGAAAGCAGGTATAATGATTTTCACTTTACTCTTTTGCAGGTAAATGGGCAAGATCTATCACAATCGACTCATGAGGAAGCTGTGGAGGCCTTTCGTACAGCTAAAGAACCCATTGTGGTAGAGGTATTACGGAGAGGTAATAAGACTAAAATGAAAAGTAGGTCTCCAACTATGGTATCAGTTGGAACCCAAACGGAGGAAGAGATTTTCTGTCAAAATGGAAGTCCGCCCACTCCTCCTCCTGGATTTTATGCTTACAATGGCACTGGGTAAGTTAAGAATAATTTTCAATTCTTTCATGTTTCACATAAACACACACATCTCTCTCTCTCTCACTCTATATATATATATATATATATATATATATATATATATATATATATATATATATATATAGCAGGTGTAACAGCAAACTTGCTTGTCCATCTCACTAAAACTTTAATATCTAAAAAAAAAAAAATTAAGTGGGTTTCTTTTTTCCAGGTTTTCTGATGTTTCACCATCTTGTAAGAATCACTGAAAAACCCTTTGAGTTATTCAGCTAGAAAGAGAACAGTTTAAAATCATTTTGTGTCAGCCCCACTGTCTTCCCAAATGAGTAATGGTGAGAGGAAAATGATCATTCAAGACTTGCAATGGTTCTAACATTCATACTCTGGCTTCCATCATTAAAGTCCATTGAAGAACCATCAAGAGAATAGTGAATAAGTTTAAAAAAGAGGGAACAGTGGAAAGCAAACCTGGACCAGGAGGTCACAACAGGAAGTGCTAAAGAGATCAATTAGAAAATTTAATTCATATAGTGTATAACTGTAAAAGGATAATATGATAAAGATAAAAGGAAAACTTATCTTAACTCATATGTTTTGTTTCCCTTGACAGAGTCCCTCAGAGGACAAAAAATGTCAGCTAAGATAAGTTTTCCTTTTGTCTTATATATACTAGACTGAGTCATGAATAATTATTATTAATACAAGTAACTTTTACCTGGTGTCTAAGGTAGAAATAAAAATCATACTGGAAACTAAAAACAAATGTTTATTTAAAATACAAATGAAACATTTAAAAAACAAAAATTTCATTGCCTTAGTCAGACATTATGAAGTTGGTGTTTGAAGTCAGATTTTATAATTGACTTCTGCCCCTTAAGGAACTGTGTTCCTGATCAAACCGTACTCATAAATAATTACATCGGCTACACAACTACATACTTATCCAGATGTCTTATGTTACACCTATCTGATCACAGCTCCATTAGATCCCATTTAAACACACACACAAATTTAACAGACTCCATTAGAAACATACTAGTAGAAAACACAAATATATTAACTGCATCCACCTGCAAAGAAAGATAAAAAATAATGGAAGCTTTAATAATAAAAAAGAAAAAAGGCAGTTCTTAACAATATGAACAAAGCCACAATGTGCTAACCGTATTCGGAAATTAAAAACATCCCTACCACACACTAAGACACACACACTCAATTAAGCTGAAAAATTGAATCATCCTTGATAATGGCTAAAGGTATAGCCGAAAGCGCTCGGAAATATAAAACATTTGGATAATTCTTACACACCCTTTGTCCAGAAAAGAAAGCTCTTGTTCGAACACAAAAAAAATTTAATAAAAAGCTTAACCGTAGTACCTTGTCTGTCGTTTTTAATAAAACATGCATATATGTATATATATATATATATATATAAACTTCACACATTATGAAAAGGACAAAGTCCAAAAATTATTTTAAGACATAAAAATATATATTCTATATATATACATATTATATTCTATAAAAAGAATGTATAAACATAAAAATGTCTTAAAATAATTGTCGGACTTTGTCCATTTCATAATGTGTGACGTGATTTGTTTATATTTGATGCGCCATGAGCAGATATGAATGTACATGAGAGATTCATAGAAGATTGAATTTCAAATACAGTAAATTCGACCTTGCTAACCGAACTGCTGTGGCTAAATCGGAAAAAAGCACGTCAAAGTAAAATGATGGTTCCGTATAGGATACAGGTTCGAATCCTGTTGGAGGATGAATATTTTCTGTGAAAATTTCTTGGACATTCAGGCCGGCAAATGCTGTTTAATACTGTTTATTATGAACAGAACATTTACTTAAATATTTGTATCTATAAAAAGAATGTATAAACATAAAAATGTCTTAAAATATATATATATAAATATAAATATATATATATATATATATATATATATATATATATATATATGTTAATCGTCATATCCAGGATGATGTTGAGTAATTTAATGACAGTATGGAAAAAATTCAGTATAATGTGTTTCATCTTGCATTTCATGAAATATTTTAAATTTTGTCATTCAATTACCTGACATTGTTCTGATATATAGAAAATTACATATCTTATTTCAATGCTCCAACAATTTCATCATTTTCTATCTGCATAATTATAACCAATATTTGCATTTTTATATTCCCTGTCCCCTTCATACATGTACATAATTTGCATAAAACCTTTTCCACTTAGCCATTAATTCTCGCTCATGTTAAAATTAATGTCTGAGAGAAAACTGCTGAATTTCAAGGACAGATAAACATATATGAAATTCTTTAGGGATACAAGATATGCTACCCTCAAAACGTTTTTGGCAAAAAGGCTCAGTTATGATGATTTCTTTTCTTGATGTGTAGCAGAGGATTTCACCGGAGTGTCTTATGCTAGCCATTTTTTCTTGCCTATCTTGATATTTATAAGTCTTCTGTTCGTTCATTCAGAAATGAACCCTTTATTTAATCTATGGGGGTAGACAGTTCTCATCACATTTCTCATGCTTAGGGATATTGTCTTTTTCTTAGTTTTATTCAGTACTGTTTGGTTATTGCTTGCCTGTTTCTTGCCTGTGGAACTTTTTCGATTTCTTGCTTCCCTGACACCTGCAATCTTTATAAGTTTAAATGCAACATCAATGACCATCTTCTGTCTTCCTGAAACATGTTCTTTTATTATCCTTTCTCCTCACTAAAATCTTCTCATTCTACTCTTAGAAACTCCTTGAGTCTTAGATGCATTATCGCCTTGCTTGGGGTGAAATGATTAAAAATAAATATATATAGTGAGAAAGAGAAACAGCTTTATAGGAAAATATACAGATAGAATTACATTTCAAACTGAGATATATATATATATATATATATATATATATAATCAATATTAATACTATATATATGCTTAGTATAGCCCTTTTATATATATTATATACATTAATATGAATATGTCTTCATATTGCTATATGTCATATTATATATGGCAATATATCCATTTCATATAAATAAATATATTTAAATGATTATATGCATTAATATGAATATTTATATCTCCATATTGCTACATATGTGATAGTATATCCATTATATATATATATATATATATATATATATATATAAAATTATATTGTTGAATTATGTGAACATGTTCAAGCTAACAGACATACAAGCCTATCTTAAAAAAAAAAAGAGTAAGTTTGAAGACGTTCTAAAGAATTATCGAATAAGACATTTGCATGATAGAAAAAAAAGCCGAAAGAAAAGGCAAATTCTTCGAAATCTGAATTTTAATGTCGCTACTTTTGGAAGCCATATTGTCCAGTGTTTCATTTGCATGTCATTTAAAATTATCTTTTCTTTCTTAGCACTATTCTCTGTTCATTATGCTAATTCTTATTCATGATGGCGTTTCCATCAGAAGCAATGGCAAAAGACGAGCAAAGAAATATTGAGGATTATTTTTATATCAGAAAGTATAAACAACGTTGGGTAAAGCATAAAAATTCCTACGACATTACACAGTGAAAGAAAATTGAATGAAACAATGTGATTGCGAATGTCAAAAGAAATTGATATTGAGAGGTTTTCATTACTGTATAAAATATAAATATCTTGGTATGTCCTCCTCAGAAAAAAAAAAGCATTTCTTTTAATTTTAACATGTTCTGTATTCTCTCCATCAAGATGTGGATGATAATGGTTCTCCACGGCTTCCATTTCTTTTGTCTAGCTAACGTTCTCTTTTAACATCTCCAGAATGAAACTGCTATCCTTTAATTATGACATGGAACCATTTTTGCCCTCTATCAGAATGTCTGAGAGTAACCTCTGGGAGAGCAACACATTGTGCTCTCTTGGTCTCACATTTTCTCCTGACAAGATGTGGAGCTATTATATTGAATCAGTTGCTTATTGGTTCACAATGTTGTGTTAGACATTTTTTTCTTTCCAGAATTCAACTTGCACATTTATAAATCTACCTTTTGTCCAAGCATTGAATATCGTTGCCATAATCTAGCCTGGTGCACCTGTTATATATCTTGAGATTCTTGACAAATCCAAATCAAATCTGATCTGACATCTTAACTTCACTCACAGTCCCACTACTGTAAGGTGGCTTCCCTCTGTCTTTTCTTTTAATATTTTAAGGGTAATCTAATTAATTTAATCTATTTAAATTCCTACAATGCTATGGTGAAATAAAATTGAATGACACAATATGGTTGTGAATGTTGAAAGAAATTGACATTGTGAGGTTTTTGTTAGGGTATAAAATATAAATATCTTTGTATGTACTCTGCAGGAAGAAAAAAAAGCATTCCTTTTACTTTTAATATGTACCATATTCCCTCCATCAAGATGTGGTTGATGATGGTTCTCCACGGCTTCTATTTATTTGTAGCTCCTTGTTTGGCTAATGTTCTCTGCCGATATGAAATGGAAAGATTATATTGAATCACTTACAAGGTCTGCTGCTAAGAAAGTTGTTACACTCTGTCATGATAGACAATTTCTCTTCAGAATCTATCTTACATATTTATAAGCCTACTAATTGTCCATGATTTGAATATTGCTGCCACATATGGTCTGGTGCTTGTATTATATATTTAGAGATTCTTGATGAAATCCAAAGAATAATCTGCAATGTTATTGGTCCTGACCTGACATCTCAGCTTCAGTCACTTTCCCACTGCTATAACATAGCTTCCCTGTACCTTTCCTATAAATACTTTCATGGTAATTGTTCTGAGTAACTACTCTATGGTATGTAGACTTTATGAATTTAAATGCAGTACTAGATTGGTAGCAAGGTTTCATCATTTTACAGTTGAATTGGCTAGATAAAACTAAGTTTTTTGCTGTTTCTTTTCTCATACTTCTTGCTTGTGGAACTCTTTTCTGGTTTCTTGCTTTTCAGCCAACTTTGATCATCAAAAGTTTAAATGCAATGTTAATCATTATTTTCTGTCTTCTCAGTTCCTCTTCTTGTTCTCACTTATTAATAATGTTTTTCTTTTTCTCTCACATTATGTAACCTTTTATGCCTTAGTGGCTGTATTGTCTTGCTTGTGGTGAAATGATTAAAAAAAACTTTAATCTGTGTTTATCTCTATACTAGTTCTACCATCCATCTACACAAGCTCATCATTTAGATATCTTGCTGCTTACCTTTGCTTTTCTTGCCTTCAACAATTCCTGTGTGTGTCAACTTCTGCAAGACCTTTTTCCTCATTATGTGCACCAGTCCATGTCATTCTCAACATCTTTCTGTAGAACTACATCTCAGCTGCTTCAAGTCTCCACTTCATTTTTGATATAATTATCCAGACCTGCCATACCATATACACAGGGACAAATCATCCTCATTCCTTTCATATTCAGTTGATAAGGACACAGCAGACACTTTGACACCTTCTTCCCAAGAACTATTACACACAAAATCTTTACTGCCATCCAAGGTCTTTTTTAGATGCCTTCATTTTGATACTTCTTCTGATGTCCAACTATGACATGGTTGTCTAACTACACCAAGTATTTTTATCGAGTCAGCATAATTAGGAAGGTTGTGATTCAAAGCTTAAGACTCTATTCTAACGACACACCTATATATATATATATATATATATATATATATATATAGGAAAATGATATATGAATATTTTTTATATATCAAGAATAATTTTAGGGGAAAGAAGTATGAAAAAGTGTAAAAAGTTTTCGTATGATACATTTCCTCATCTAGGACTTCATTGGACTAAATTTTTTTACATTGATGGGACGACACATGTGCATGAAAGAATGTGAGGTACCGATAATTTTAAATTTTTAATTTGATATATATATGTTATATATGCAGCTAATTTCATTTAGATTCTTTTTGTTTATGCTTCCATCACTTTTGTTATTAAATATCCGACGTTTTGATGATAGAAGAATGAGTGAAACCTTGTAAGGACCTGGATGCACATTAACTGCAGATGATATAGCGATTTAAAATTCCCAGCTTCTCCCACTTTCCTTCATGCACATGTGTAGTTGCATTGGTGTAAACATGAATTTAGTCCGATAAAATCCTAGGAAATGCTAAATGCTAAAACTTTTTTCACTTTGTCATACTTCTTTTCTCTAATATATATATATATATATATATATATATATATAAGGCAGGGTGTGTGTGTGTGTGTGTGTGTAACAAGTGCATAGCTGCAATTTTCGATGGATTTATACTAAAATTTACATGCACATGCTCCAAGTTAGTGGGAAGGCCAAGACCAACATTGCATTTCCCAACTCCCATCGATAGTGGAAATAATCGATTTTTTTCATGCTTCTACGGCAATTTTCATGTAGTTTGTGGCCATTTTGTACTGGCCAGAGTGAGAGCCTATAGCTTGCTGCCACGAATAGGCAGGAAAATTCTATTGGCCAGTGTGAGAGCCAACAGCTGACTGACATGAATGTTAACTAGCATGCAAAAAAAATATAGCTGCATCCGAATCTGTCCACTAGCTTTGAATCAAAAAAGTGTAAACACGCTTCCTTCACTTCATCAAAAGTGTTGAATCCCTGTTTACAGAAAAAGTGTGGCATTGTCTTTTAGGCCATGTGTCATTGTCTTCGGAATAGGCCATAGTCTTTTTGAGCATCAGGACTGAATGGTGGATGTGGAAGAATCTCAACACCATTCATCTGTTTTCCCCTTAGTCAACTTGTCAATGTGTGGCCTCACATTGTCTTGCTGAAAGTCCAACCTCAATAGACCAAAGCAGGATATGCCGCCTTTAGTTAGTCATACACACAGTCTAGATGCTGGCAATAGAATTTAGAATTGCTGGTTCGACCATGTGAAACAAGCTCAAAAGTCAGTACTTGGAAATTCAACCAGACTTTTTTCTTTCCATTTCCTAAGTGAATCTAAACTTTCTGGCCAACTTAATATATATTGACCATTGGATCCCGTAAAAAAACTCCTCCACCTTTTGACAGGTCTTGTTTTTAATCTTGCAGGGTGACATGCCACCATACTCAGCAGTAGGAAACCTAATTGGTGAGCTGATTTAGATGACATATCCATATGGCAGTTTTTACTGGGTTACATGTTACCAGTAGCTTGCTTAAACTTGACCTGACCTATTACGTTAAAAAAAACCCACAAATCTCCTAATCTGTAGATATCAAAAGAAGAATTTATTTAATAAACAAGAAAGGAGGATATCTTTGGTAACAAAGAAAAAAATACTGTACTCTTACATGACATCTGTCCTTCTTTATGACTGCAAATGTTGGACAATTTCCTCAAAGATGAAGAGACTTGAGGCAACAGTTTCTGGGACACAATGAGGAAGGAGTGCCTGGAGAATCTGATACTCACAGGTCGAATAAAGAGAAAGAGAGACAAAGGAACATAATGCGTGACATACCTGGCAGATTTAAGCAAGTGAATGACAGAACGTGGTCTGGTGGAGGTGGCAAAGGGAGGGAACTTGTTAAGAGCTGCAAGGGGTACAGGGAGCTGGAGAGCCATGATCACCTACATCCTGAAAGCAACATAAAAAGAAAAGAAACAAGAAACAATTTTTATTTTTTTTATTTTTATCTACATTCAGTTCTCTCTGATCGGAGGGGACCTCTTCTCATCAGTTAGATTTTTCAATTAAATTACAGCAACATGGTGTGTGTGGACATTATGGTTGTCTAGTTATGATTTTGTAAAGGGGAAAAGTAAAAAAATAAAAATAAAAGGGAATATTGCTGGTTCTTTGATAACCCAGCTCAATTTTCATTTGATCAGCCCTACCAACCAATTTTGTCCTGTCTCCAATTTTATTTTATTATTTATTTTTTTTTGATTAGGACGACCCCTGCTGACATAGACTCCAAGAGTATAAATCAGTTTGAAGAAACCAGAATTTGATTAATATAAAGAAGTTTCAAATTTCACAAAAAAGGAAAAAAATTGCTGCGGGAGATTGAGGGGGCCTAATCTGATGCAAATGACCCCTCACTTCTCAGCAAAGTATGAATGTATTTGTCAAAATGTATTTCATAGGGGTCACTTTCAACAGAAATTTCAATATTAATAGATGCTCATGAAAGTGTGTGTACATAAACGTCTGTTCATCTACAATATATCTATCTGTGTGTGTATATAAGGTTGGTGCAAAAATAATATCGGTTTTTGACGTTAAAAAAATTACGTCGAAAACCGACATTATTTTTGCACCAACCTAATATATATATATATATAATATATGTGATGTGTGTATATATATATTTATGTGTATGTGATGCGTGTATATATATATTTATGTGTATGTGATGCGTGTATATATATATTTATGTGTATGTGATGCGTGTATATATATATTTATGTGTATGTGATGCGTGTATATATATATATTTATGTGTATGTGATGTGTGTATATATATATTTATATGTATGTGTGTGTGTTATATTTCATTATTAATAAATGCTCATGAAAGTGTGTACATAAACGTCTGTTCATCTACAATGTATCTATCTATCTATCTGTGTGTGTGTATATATATATATATATATGTGTGTGTGTGTGTATATGTGATATATATGTGTATGTATATATACTTATATATGTGTGTGTGTATGTATATATACTTATATATATGTGTGTGTGTATGTATATATACTTATATATATGTGTGTGTGTATGTATATATACTTATATATGTGTGTGTGTATGTATATATACTTATATATGTGTATGTGATATATATCTGTATGCATATATACTTATGTGTGTGTATCTATATATAATTTCATTATTAATAGATGCTCATGAAAGTGTGTGTACATGTATATACTTATATATCTGTGTGTACGTATATATACTTATATATATATATATATATATATATATATATATATATATATATATATATATATATATATATATATATGGTGCAATGGTTAAATTGTTGCCATTTTATAATTTTAATTTTGTGTATGCACACTGTTTTTGATTTTATCAACTGCAGAGTATAGTAGGGTCAGTCTGGCACCATCTGTGAGAAAAAGACTACCATGACACAATTCTCTCTGATAGAAATTTGGAAATGGCATGCTGTACTGCTTGAAATTTGCACCAGAAGCTCCAATACAAGCATTTCAGAGTGTTTGGGTGTCAATCTGAGGACAGTGCGGAGAATTTGGAAAGTGTTGGATGAGTCTAATGGTGATTACAAAGGTACACCATTTTGGAAAATTTACACTAAACATTCTGATTAGTAAAGATCTTCCAAATTTGTTGGTGAGGGCCTCAAACTCAACTGGTGACTGCTGGAAGACATTGTCTGGCAACAGTACTCTGCACCATGCCACACAAACGGGTGATCACAATCATGGTTGGTAGACAACTGCAAACACATCACCCCTTAGATCTGGCCACCTAACTCCACAGACTGCCATCCTCTTGATTATTATGTGTGGGGTGTAAAGATCAACAAAACTCCTTATAGCACCAAAGAGGAACTGTAGGCAAGGATTATGGCAGCATTCAACAACTTAAACAAGGAAACTGCCCAGAAGAGTTGCATGAGATTCCGAAGTCATCTGGTGGCTGTAGTTGAAACCAATGGCTATTTTATTGAATAAATTTACTCTTTAGTAATTCAAGATATTTTTGTGTAATTTTACTAAATATGTCTGTTACAATGAGATGCCAGTGTTATTTTGTTTAATTTAGACAATTTATCCATCACACCCTGTATACATGTGTGTGTGTGTATATATATATATATATATATATATATATATATATATATATATATATATATATATATAATGTTGATGCGGTTTAATGGCTAGCAAGTGTATCTTGCTAAATTGATTATTACTGAGTAGTGAGTTCATTCCTCACTGGGTGCTCCATACTTTTAGCCTTGTGTCACATCGAACCTGTGCTTATTAAATCAGTATATATGCATATACGTAAAATATATCCAAATATGTCTTTCTAGTAGGGTAGCAAAGCTAGTCCCTGTTGCATATACATACTCAGGCACATTTGTATTTGGTCAACACCTACAGAGTCCATACAGTTTATGCTGAAACTATGTTGAGTCGACCTGACAGTTTTAGGAGAGAGAGCACATCATCTCACAAGATCAACAGTTTGAACAAATACACTCAAAGACTTGGTCATGCTGACTTGTGACTTCATGCTAGCATAAACATCAATGAACAATTATCTCTACATACATATACATATATATTTTTTTGTTTCATCTTTTGGAAGTGCAATCTGATGATCTGGCATCATTTAAAAGGGCTCTGGTGAAATAAATTATTATAATGGAACCTTAAAGTGGTCTTTTTTTCGTTAAAATATTAGCTCTGGACTTACATTGAGCTCTCAGGATTTCATCCTCCTTGGGACTACCCATACGGATTACCAAGATTTTCATAACTCATATATATATATATATATATATATATATATATATGGGCAGCAACCTTTCTTTTAAACATCTTTCATTAAATACATCAGACAAGGAAGACTTAATTAATTTTTTTTTTATTCAATTTTTCAAGCATCCTTACATTTTTCCATTTTGTAGGAGAAAGGTAGTACAGAACTTTTCCATAATTTTCATTGTCCCATGCACTTTTGGCCAATTCTTTAGCCATTTTCAAAAGGGTTTTGTTTTTGGTGTTGTAAGGTTTTTTTCCTCATGTTTTGATTGTTTAAGTTGTATTTTATTTTTGTAGTGTTTATGAGCATTTATTCTGACCTTTTTCTGGAATTCACATGAGCATCTTTCTATTTTTAGAACTTTTAACACTGCAATTTCACTATTAAATAACGTTAGGTTGACAGTAGGAGAGAGTTGTTTCATCTACAGGCCTCTCTAGTAGAGAAATGTTTCTAGTAATGGGATTTATATAGAATCATAGTGTTTTTGACCAGAATTTTTCTTAAGGGTTCTCATAAATGGTGGGTTGATAGATGTTTTTTTTTATAGCACTTTGATCTGATAAGTGACACATGAGGCATCTAGTAGGTGGTAACATGTCTGGTATAGGTAATTGATTTTTGACAGTAAACAGTCTTGTATTGGACAGTGAAATTGGTACACTTTATATATGTATACATATATATATATATATGTATCCCCACTAATTTCGCATACATAATTTTTAAGGTGATTTTTTTAAAAATGAAAAAGCTTTCTTGAAATTTTCATTTTAGCTTTAATTGAAAGCTAAAGGTTTTAAAATTTACTATTTTCAGTCAACAAAATACTCCATGGTATCTTTCAAACAGAAATTATATAGTCTGGAATTGATTTTTTCCGTAAAGTCGGCCATTTTGACAGAATTGTGAACAAAAGTTAATTCTGAGATTTAAAAAAATTGCAAAAATAAAATATATATTTCTAAAAAATTATTTGGAGAAAATTAGCAAATTTAAAGTTTAATTAATCTGCTTTGAAACAAATATTACTTAATTATAGCATAAAATGTTGTATACAAGCATTTCTTTATTTCTTGTTTTTCTAGCATTTTAATTGATACATTGACAGCCAGTTGACCACTGAACATGTTCATAGTTAAGTATGATGGAGGCAAACAAAGTTCATAAGGAGGGACGACCCTTAAAACATGTGAACTTTTTAATGATAGATTCATCAATTTATACATACTTCAGAAATTCTGCATGTATCTACACATACAAAAACAAGCTGTAATTCTTTTAAAAATATTTGGGGTCGTCAGATTTTGATAAGCTTTACAACATAGGATTAGTAAATATAGTTTTACTTAATAACAATATTTCCTAAGAGTTATCGCATTGAAACTGAATTTTAAAAGATTTAAAATTTCATAAATTATTTAATTTAAAATTGCAAAAAATGAAAACAAATCTTATAAAAATTCATTTTTCATCAGACAATATTGTCTTTAATATATATTATTCATAAAAGCAATTAAAATCTTCTATAATTAAATAATGTCTTAGTTTTATTGCATTTTTTATTTTTCAGTTCCAAACAGATTTTTCAGTAAGCTGGAGTCTGATTTAAAAAAAAAAAAAAATATTAGTGATTTAAATTCTTCAAAGAATTCTACTTTTAAGTAATATAGTCACTAAAAGTTATCTGGTTGAATTTCTCAAGTTTTCATAAAATTAAGGGGGTGAAATACATGTAAAAAAGATATATTTTTAAAAATATTTTCTTACAAAATTTAAAAAAAAAATAATTTAATTCCTTTATGAATAAGTCCTGAAAATTTCATTAAAATCCAACACTTACTTGATTTTTACAAAAATTTCCAAATTAATGTGTCTGTCATCAAAAAAAAAGAGGCAAAAATTTGAGATGCTAAAAGTGAGTACCACTGTTGACACAAGAAAAACAAGTTATTTAATCAAAATTTCAAATGTTCTAAAATGGAGTTAAAAATGTCATTAAATATTCACAAAATTCTTTCATCTGTCCTCTCAATAATATAAAGATTTTGACAGTAAACACTATGTTTTCATTACATTTGGAGCATGTTTTACTCAATACTGATTTTTTGCAATTTTGTGAAGGTGCCTATATATAATATAATTACATGCAATGAGAAATGGATACTCTTTGACAACAGTGGTTAGATGCAAGTGAATCACCAAAACAATACCCAAAACCTCCACTACAAGTTAATGGTTACTGTATGGTGGTATTTCAAAGGGGCTATTCATTATTCATTCTTGCCTCAAGAGAAAACAATAACAGCAATCTCATATTGTGGAGAAACTGAGTGTATGCACAAAAAAATTGAAAAAGAAACATCTTAAACTTGTGAGTAGAGATTGCACAATTTTGCTGCATGACACATGCTTTTCAATCTACTATCCAAAAGCTGCATAGCCCGAATTATAAAATTTTGCCTCATTTTCCATATTCACCTAATATCTCTCCTGCTGATTGTCACTTAAACATTTTGAGCTTTTCATATGCAATAAAACATTCTCCAATAAGGAAGAGGTAATCGAAATATTTGAACTGTTTATCACA
>OZ010600.1:68647866-68680366 GCA_963932145.1 Acanthosepion lycidas
AATTTGGGATCGTACATGTTGCTATACATTGAATAGGAATTGTTAGATGAATTGGATGCAGAAGTAATTATTGGCAGATTCAAACAATCATCTTGACAAACAATTGCTCTTAATATTGTAGACTGCACTGCATGCAGTCTACAATATTACAAACAATTGTTATTAAGAGTTATTGTGATTTTGAATTATGTGTAAACTGTGCAGTAAACTATTTAAAAATATCAACCAATTACTAAGACTTAAACAAATAAATAAAAAATTCACTTATAACATTGTGTATCAACATTTGGTATTTACTGCCAGTAAAATGTACAATACATGCTCTCTGTAATTATTAAGAGATACATATTTTTTTCCCCTAAACAATTTAATTGTACCTCTTTTCTATATATAAATCTTGAAAATTTGGTAGATATTGATTCAGATTATACTTAAGTTCATTTGTCAAGTTTATGTTAGAGTTCCATAGAAATACCAAGCAGATGTTTGAATATCTTCAAAGGTTGGGTTCACTTTTGGAGTCCTGCTGTTAGTGTCCATCACTTGCTTACATACAGGAGAATGGACACGATGAGTGACTGTAACAATCTGAGTTTATTTTTTAAAGTGGGCTTTTCATCTTTCCAGATTGGTTTCAACTATAGCCGTTATTGTCAAAACACTTCTCACATTGACTTCTGGTTTGAATTCATCTTGGCTAATGATTACACCAAAGGTATTTTTCATGTAATAACCTCATCCACATGTAATAAAAAGGGCTAAAAATAATAATAAAAAAAAGCCAACACTCAATAACATCAACTATGAACACAGCCACAATGTGCTGACCTTGTTTGGAAAATAAAAATAAAATATCCTATAATTCTAGAGCAGTGGTTTTCAGCCAGGGTTTCGTGGAACCCTAGCATTCTGCCAGTAAAGACCAGGGGTTGCGCAAGAAGTTACACAAGTACTATGATTGACAGTAATTTTTATTGCAGGGGTTCCTTGAACCATTGGACTGTTTCCTTGTGGTTCCACTCCAGCAAAAGTTTGAAAACCACTGTTCTAGAGACACACATCCATGCATTCAGTTAAAAATTAAAATAAAAATCATCTTTGATAAGGGTTAAAAGAAAAACGTGCTCAGACATACAGAACACTTGGACAGTTTTTACATACTTTATGTTCAGAAAAGAAAAAAAAAGAAAATACAAACACAAGGAAAATTAAATACAAACTTAAAGTACTTGTCAGTTTTCTTTAATGAAAGTTGTATAAAAGTGGGATTTCTGTCCAAATATACAATTTTACTTATAGCATATGACAACTGCTTATTGATTATATAAAGGTGATGTTATTGGAAATATTGTTACTTATTGTGTGCTTAGAAACTCATAATAAACGAAACAAGAAAACCAAGTCATATTTTTCCTACGCAAAGAAAAAAGAAAGAAAGCATTGTTTTGTTTACATTTCATCATATGGTCTCTTGCGAATACTGATTCTTCTTCTTCCTCTTCTTTTCCTATATCTAAACAGTTACAAACAGCCTGGTATGGCCATTTACTTATCATCAACAATCACAAAATACCACTAGTAACAGTATGATACATTCCATTACTGTGAATGCAATCATAACTCAATGTTTACATTTTCTCAGCTGAGCTTGCACGAATACAAGTTGATCTCATTGATACAGAATTATTCTTTGAATAGACAATTTATTATGAAGTTATGCCAGTAATATATAAGATAGAAATGGTTTTATTACTTTTATTATCAGTTTATTTAATAATGTGAACCTCTACATGTACATTATTGGTTATCGCACCAAGGCCAAGGTTAGCCTACTGACAAACATCACTCACAATATAAGGTTTCTTTTTTAAAATTGTAGTGTAAGACAACCACCAATTTTTAAGGATGATTTTTGGGATTTAAAGGTCATCTTTATATGCGGAAATATACAGCATATGTATGTATGTATGTATGTGTGTTTGTGCTTATATGTTGATAATTGTGTGTGTTAAATTTATTTTAATTTCTTTTGCAAGTAAAATAGTTACATATACTCAACTTTTGTTTAAGGGTTTAATTAAGAAAATAATAACTGCAAGTAAACTAAGACACATAAAGAGGAAAGAAGGCCTGGGAAATTTAACACTCAAAGAGCATTAAACATAAGAGAGATACAGATAGAAAGAATGAAAAAAAATATATAAGAGAGTGAATCTCTTGGCAGATATAAAATAAGAGAGGAATAGTAAAATGGAAAGAGTTACTTAGAATAAGGAAAGACAGGAGGTTGTGGAGAGCCATGATGGCTGCCATTTTGTAAGTACATGGCATATAAAAGAAGAAGAATGATGAAATTGCAACCCAGTGAAATACAAAAGCATAGAAATGCTGGCATGGATACAAAGCAGAAAGGAGAAGGGAAAGTGTTGATGCAATTGTTGGAAGGAATACCAATTTTCGATAATCGACAGGGCAGGAAGAAATTTGGTTAGAAGGAAGGAAAGTCTGTTGAAAACCTCTTCCTCTCGTGAAAGGAAAAACAAATTACCAAGTTTAGAATAATTTTACAAACCCGAGAGTAAACAATATTTATCGTGACCTTCAGTAATAAATGGAGGAGAAAAATTCAAATTTGAACCAGTATACATGCCCTTGATCTGAGAATTGTTTTAATTTGCAAACTAAATGAAAATCCCCCAACAGAAGAACTGAAGAAAGAGGAATAATTTCTAAAATTACACAGTTGTAAACAAGTTCAGATTATTTTAACATTTTCTTGATTTGCCCGCGAATGCCCTTTCTACGTAATTTTAAATAAAAGTAAATAAATGAAAACTACAGTAATAACTGAGAAAATATAATTTTCCACCAATGTCTCTCAGGAGGAATTAAGAATTTAGAGAAAAAGGACTGTTTGAAAAATAGATTTGAAAAAAAATAAGGCCCCCCCCCAAAAAAAAAACATTATTCAGACTATTGTCCTCATCTTTGTCGCCATATTTATTACAATGTTTCGGCCATTGTACACTCTGGCCTTCTTCAGGTGGTTGGAATGTCAAACTTAACCCTAGACTGTTCTAGTTCCACATGCCATGTTTAATGGATTCAGTTATCAGTTATCTTCTGTTAATTTCCCTCTGAAAGTTCTCCACCGGGTATTGAACCCACACTCTTTGCGTCCTGTCACTCGATCTAACCAACGCCTTTATCCACTGTGCCATGTGTCCTTGAGCACATCTGTATGAATTTCTGGGTACTATAAACCTAAGGTCTTCAACAACTATTTTTTTTTACCAGTGCACATATTGCAATTTTTTGCTGTTATCAAATCCATGTTTTTACCAGAGCTCATATTGCAAGTTTTGTTTTTATCGCTTTTCTCTGGCACTCCTTATTACTGGTTCCCATATTGTATTCATTTCTATGCTTGGTCAGCTCAGGAGATTTTTGTGGCCTAGCATATGTGCTGATTCCTTAAGTTTATGAATTTTGAGGTTGTATGAGTTATACACCATATCTACTTGTGTATAAGTTAACTTCATGTAAAGTGAATTTTTTTTGGATAAATTTTAACCCCTCCAGAAAAAAAAATTATCAGTGTTTAGTGCAACCAGTCACTGAAGATGCATGATTTTTAACCTCTTCAAATAATCACCTGTGTATAGTACGACCTCCTATATTATGTACAAAAAAAAAAAAAATGATAAAAAATCACTATACTTGAGGATATATGGTACAGAGGTGGCTGGATTGATATCTCCTGTTGAATGTTGATCTGAAATTTTCACTGTATAATGGTGACTGTCTAATATCAAAAACTGAATTAAATGCACTGACAGGGAATGAGATTATGTTGAAAATAAACATTTCTAATGTAAAATATATACTATTTTTTTTCGTTTGAAAACTTTCAAAAATGCCAACAGCTAAAATGGATTGCATATGCTTTCTTCTTGTGACCTGTCTGTTCTGGCCTTCATTGGATTATTATTATTATTATTATTATTAAATGCATTTAACTTTATAACTTAGTTTTAAAAATTAATTGTTGAAATTTATTCATTGATCTGTGATTGATTAAAGGGGCTGAAGGTGACACAACAGTTATCAGCACAGTAAATGGAATTGATAGCCAGAGTTCAAATTCCAGCAGAGTCTTTTACACTCATTTAAACTCATGAATGATTTCATAAATCCAACATGGGATAACATAGTTGTGCTGACTCAGCCCCTTAATCTCATCTTGAAGAAAGACAACTCTATAGAAATGACTCTCCATGTCTTTTCTCATGAACAATTGTGGCAGTACACATTTTACAGGTATTAAAAGAAAAGGAAGTTGTGCAGATCCATGATTACCCATGTCCTTAGAAGACAATAGATTAAAGAACAAAAGGCAAAGATTGGGGTATTTGTAATGTTCTTGATTCAAGTTAGAAATGTCTCAAATGGCTGACCTTAAAAAGATTTCCCCACCTCTTTTACATTTCTCATCCTTAACTTTTTTTTTTATTGCTGAGCTTGGCTTCCTGCTGATTTATCAAGCAGAGCAGTCCAGATAGACATTCTTGTGTGTGTGTCTAGGCTTTTTTCTCTCCCTCTTATCAGAACTTGGTCTTATTTTGTTTCCTTTTAGTCGATGGACAAACCCCGAGGATCAGTTTGAGGAGTGCAGTCGAAACTGACTGAATTCTTTCTCCTCTTAGGCAATCCTGTATGAGCTGATACATACTGCTTAAACAAGTTACTTTACTCATGCTTTGTCTATGCAGGTGTGTTTAAATATTTCTCTCTCTCTCTCTTTCTCTTTCTCTTTTTTTTTTTCCTCTCTATTCTCATTGTTTGCATCTATTTCATCTCCTTGGTCTCTTTCCCCATCTTTTTCTCTCTATCCAATTCTTTTCTCTCTCTGTCCCTTTTTTTCAATGTATACAAATACATATACCAGATTTGCATTCAAGATTATGCACACCTATTTAATTTATTACCTACAATATACTTTATATCTGTCTATATTTCTGAGATGAGGTATTATTTACATTATTTACATTATTCAAACTATTGTCCTCATCTTTATTGCTATATTTATCACAACATTTCAGCTGTTGTATGCTCTGTCCTTCTTCAGGTGATTAGAATGTCAAACTGAATCCTTTATTTCGCTTGCTGGGGTAGACTGTTCTAGTTCCACATGCCATGTCTAATGAATGTCAGTTATCTCCTGTTAATTCACCTCTCCAAGTTCTCCACTGCCTTAACCAGGTATTGAACTCACACTCTTTGGGTCCTGTCAATGGATCTAACCAATGCTTTTATCCATTGTGCCATGTGTCCTTAATGACAGGAAGGCTGGATCGTACAACGGCCGAAACATAATAAATATGGCAACAATGAAGAGGACAATAGTCCAAATGATGTAAATAGAATATGCTTTATACGATGTTCTTCTCCTTTTATGTGCCATATCCATTCATGGCTCTCCACAACTTCATATCCTTTGTAGCTCTTAGTAATGTTTATCTTCTATATAATAAATGCAAATGTCAGTGTGTCACTATGTCACACTTTTTCAACTTCATTCCTAGAGACTGTAGCCCATCATACCATGCCATTTAGGTTGATTTCAGGTTGATTCTCTGAGCAAATTAAAAACATTCCAGGCTGGATCCAGACCTGCAATCATAAAACTTTTGATTACCAAGTTTTCATTACTGCGATTGTTTGCAGTGAATTTTGTTATCTCCTGTAATTTTATGGCAAATTTATGAAATTCTAATATTTGAAGATATTTGTACTTAGCAACAGAAAGATACGTAATGAGGAAAGATTACTTTGAGTATTTGTTACTTGTAGGACATATTGAAGGTAAGAGGACAAACGGAACAGCAAGTAACCAAGGAAAGTTCATTCACTGTGTTGTGTTAGATTCTGGAGCAAAATATTGTCTATCTTATGTATTTATAAGTACAATATTCATCCATGCTTTGAATATTTCTCTCAGATATGGTCAGGTGCTCTTGCTATACATTTAGAGATTCTTGATAAAATCCAAAGAATTAGTAATGTTATTGGCATCTCAGCTTCAGTCACTTTCTTGCCACCGTAATGTAAATTCCCTGTGTCTTTTCTATAAATACTTTCATGGTAATTGTTCTGACAAACTTTTCTCTATGGTACCTAGACTTTATGAATATAAGCAAAATACTAGATTGGTGGCAAGGTCTCACGATTTTATAGTTGAATTGGCTAGATGTAACCATAAGTTCTATGATAACAGTTTCTTCTATAGCACTTTTAGAACTCTCTTCGGGCGTCTTGTTTCCTTGTCAACTCTGGTCTTCAATGATTTAAAGGCAATACCAATTGTCATGATCAGTCTTAATTCTTCTTTTTATTGTTCTCTCTTCTTAATAGTGTTTTTTTTTTCTCATATTCTCATAATACTCTCTAATCCTTTGTGTCTTAGTGGCTTTATTGCCTTGCTTGAGGGGAAATGATTAAAAGAATAAAGAAAAAAAAGTGAGATAGAAACATATATATATATATAGAGAGAGAGAGACAGAGAGAGAAATGGATGCTCCTGCTATACATTTAGAGATTCTTGATAAAATTCAAAGAATCTGCAAGGCTATTGGTCCTGAGCAGGTACTTCAGCCACTTTACCCTTGTTGTAACATAGCTTCCTTGTGTCTTTTCTATATTTGATAGTAATTGTTCTGGTGAACTTTCCTCAATGGTACAATTGTTATTTTATCCCCCTCCCCCATCACAGACATGATTTGTTCATATGGGGATTAGTTAGTTAGAGACATTGAGATATTATGGTGGATGTTGTAAGAATGGTAAGAATGCATTGTTTTGGTGTAAGGAATATTGTGGTGTGTTTGCATCAGTGATTGTGGCTAGTTAAGTTTAATGTTAAGACAGAAGACCATCCTTTTACCCCCTTCCTCATCTTGGCCTTGTGCCACATTTTCTAATTTTATAAAATAAATAATAATACTTTCCTCTATGGTACCTAGACTTTATGAATTTAAAAACAATACTAGATTGGCGGTAAGGTCTCACCATTTTATAGTTGAAATGGTTAGATGCAACCATAAGTTCTATGTTAACAGTTTCTTCTATTGCACTTCTTGCTTGTGGAACTCTTTTCTGGCTTCTTGCTGCTCAGTCAATGTCACTTGTTATCTCCTGTAATTTTAATTATTGTTCTTTTATTATCCCTTCCCCTTAATAGAACGTTTTCTTCTCTTATATTCTCTAACGCTCAATAATGTTTTAACAAATGTGACTGGAACTTTGTCTATGTCCTCAATTTGTCCCAGTACAAAAGAAATGTCTTTTTCTGGATTTATGACAAATTTATGAAAGTCTAATATTTGAAAATATTTGTACTTAGCATCAGATGAACTTTCCTCTATGGTACCTAGACTTTATGAATTTAAGCACAGTACTAGATTGGCAGCTAGGTCTCATCATTTTACCATTGAAATGGCCGCTAGATGTAACCATAAGTTCTATGATAACAGTTTCTTCTATTGAAGAAGAATGGAACTTTCTTCCCACTTCTTGCTTCCCAGCCATCTTTGACCTTCTAAAATTTAAATGCAATGTCAATTGTTATCTCCTGGTTTCTTAATTCTTGATCTTTTAATTGTTCCCTTTCCTTAATAGTGTTCTTTTTCTCATATTCTCTAACACTCAGTAACCCCTTATGTCATAGTTGCTTTATTACCTTGCTTGGGGAGAAATGATTAAAAAAAAAAAAAAAAATAAATAAATAGAGACACAGCTTATAAAAGAAGATAGCTTCTTACACTGAAACCAATTTTTTTCCAAAAGTAGACTAATGCAAATTCTTTTGTGTTGGGGGGGATGACATATATCATTTCTTCCATGCTAGTGTGGCTTGAAAGTTAATTATATTTGTTATATCTGTCAATGTACCATGAAAATTCTGGCATCTATTTATGTGCAATATATGCATTTCATATTCACTCTGTTAATGTATATGTTATTATAAGGCTGAATGAAGGATTTGACATATTTATTTGGCAAATTCTGTCAGTTATATCATGGATTAAATGAGCAATTTGTATATCTATATAATGTTAGGCATATATGGTGCCTGTCTGAAAATGATCAAGTTGTTTAATAT
This sequence comes from Acanthosepion lycidas, assembly GCA_963932145.1. NCBI lineage: Eukaryota > Metazoa > Mollusca > Cephalopoda > Sepiida > Sepiidae > Acanthosepion > Acanthosepion lycidas. The sequence goes on from OZ010600.1 coordinate 68,656,028, forward strand.
TAGCAAGTAGTAGTCTGTTGAGAGCAATGGCACCTGAATCTTATTCCAAGCACTCCCTTTGGGAATTTACGCATTTAGCACAGTATTCTTTCCACTTTTCAAAACAGTATGCAGTGTTTTCTTTCAGGATCACTATCTACTGATTCATCATGGTCTCTGTTGTCTTGGCAATTTTATTTATCATTGGGAAATGGCAGAAGTCACAAGTAACCAATTCTGGATTATAATGGGTGGGTTAACAGACCTGGTGGAAGCAATGTTTTGTTGTTTTTTTTTTTATCATTTTATGCCAAGCAAGACAATAAAGCTATTCAGTAAGATGCAAGGGGGTTACTGAATGTTAGAGAATGTAAGAAAAAAAAGGAAAACAAACAATTAAGGAAAGTATTTATATTCTTCAGACTGTTCTCCTCATCTTTATTGTTATATTCACAATGTTTCGGCTGCTGTGCGCTTTGGTCGTCTTCAGGTGATATACATTAGAATTTCAAACCAAACTCTGTATTTCATCCACTGGGGTAGACTGTTCTAGTTCTATGTGCCAATGCCATGCCTTTTCTAGATATCTCAGTTTCAGTTATTTCCTTTTAGTAACTCAGCTCTTCAAGCTTTTATTCACCTCTGCTGTGGCCAGGTATTGAACTCACAACTCTTTGGGTCAAGTCTCTGGATTACTTCAACCAGTATCCAGTGGGTAAAAGCAATTGTTAAAGTAATCCAGTGACTTTTCAGACACTTCACAAAATCATAGAGATCTTCGAGTTCTTGCCAATGGCCATTTTCCCTTCGATATTTGCCATCAACTGTCAAACATTTCTGGGTGTTCTGTTTGTTGAAGAACTTCTAGAAGGTGGATCCCTTTCACTATTTGAAATATCAATGCCCCAAATTTTTATTTGGAATTCAGTTGCTGAATCACCCCCACCTCCCATCAGATGTCTTCTTCATCAATTAAATAGTCTCCACAGAAGAAATCACCAAGTTTTAAACACCATTTGATGCATATGTTTTTTTTGTTCTATGACTAACATTTGCACAATACTGAAGTTGGCTCAGTGGTCTTTCAATGCTGTCTGTATAACCATATGGGAGAGTGTCAATTCACACATATGCAGCAGAGTTTCTTGTGATTGCTTACCAGTTTACATCAGGACTGCATAACTATTTCTGGAAATATTTAAAAATAGGTAGATACTCTCCAAACAGTAATTTAGTAAGAAATACTTTCTTAGTGGTTTTAATGGTGATTGTAATGGTGAGATTAACCGTTTCCACACAGGAAACATTTGACATTTATTGATTAAACAGTTAACATCAATATTTGGTTGAAATTTAATATTTTTTCCAAGTAGAAATGTTGTTCTCCAGATGTATGCTGAGGGGGTACCATTGACTGAACATGTAAGCAAGGACATTGTTTTAGAGATAATGGAAACAAAAAGGAAATGTGTACTTAACATCAAGAAGAGACAGTTGAAATTTCTGGGGCATGTCATGAAGAAGGAGGGCTTGGAAAATCTGATACACACAGGACAGGGCGAGGTACTCCTTTTGAACATTTTATTTGAAATAGTGTGAAATACCAACATCTTGATTATGTTATTATTTTCTCTTTGAGTTAAAAGTGACATCCATTTTAACTGTTGCTACTGTTGAAAATTCTCAAGGGATATGATTTCTGTTATCTGGTAAAGTTCTTTGTGATTCTGTAGCGCCAGACCCCAATGTTTGAAGAAGGATGGTCTTCACCAAGACTCACAGGATTCACTTGCACTGCCAGTTCAATGTTGAAAAAGTAAATATTTGTGTAAATGAATAATTTTTTTTTTATCTACTGCGGATTACAGATTTACTGAATTTTTAAAGTATCTCCATAAAAAATTACTATAACTCTGAAAAATATGCTTGTTTTGTTAGTAAGCATTAGTAATGCAAGTAGTTAGCAACCGTTTCCATACAAGAAACATTGCACATTTCATTATCTAAACAATTAGTGTTACAGTTGATTCGCTTTTTGCTTCAGCTTTCTTTTGTGGTGCCTTTAAGTGTTCTACTAGATTGGCAATTAGGTTTCCCCATTCTTCTGTTGAACTAGCTAGATGCAGTTGTAAGTTGTATTCTTATAGTTTCTTTTCTTGCACTTCTCACCTGTGGAATTATCATCCAGTTTATTGCTTCCCTGCTAGCTTCGATCTTCAAAAATTTAAATTTAATGGCAATTGCCATATTTAATTTTCTTGAATCATGTTTATCATCCTTTCACTTTACTAAAGTCTTTTTTCTTTTTCACTACCAGTAACACTTTGTGTCTTATTGGCATTATCAACTTACTTGGATTTAGATGATTAAAAATAAATTAAACCAGATTTTCAGAAAAACAGGTTTCTCAAATCCACTCTTATTGCTCTTTCTAGAATTCACGAGAGTTTCCTTCCTAACCTTTTGTTTGAGATAGCATGGAAAGTTAGCATTTTGATTACCATATTTTGCTGCTTTTTTCCTATAAAATATAAAAAAAAACAAAAAAACACTGAAGGTCAATGACTAGTTAACTTCCTTTCTAATTATTACATTCTAAATAGTTACCATGAATTATCAGTCCGTGAAGAATTTGTCATGATTAGTTAAGTTTTCATGCTGAAATATTCAGTTGGTCAAATTAGAGATCTGGCAGCAAGGCCTCTGAATGAAAGATTGAAGGTTTTGAGGAGTGTGAAAGCACCTCTTAACTGGTGTTGTTCCCATGTTTACCCTGACCCAGGTTGGTAGCATTTGTTAGGGTCCCATCTATGGCTAAATAGTGATCTCTTAAAACAAAAATCAACAGTAAATTTTTATAATAAATTGAGCAACAATATATTTTTATTGCAAAATGACAATCAATGCAGCACTAAAAAAATACAAAAATACATTTTTACAGTAAAATTACCAAGAATAGATTATATGATCTAAAAAATGTAAAAAACATATCTTTACTATGAAAGTAAAAAATTATGAACAGAATATCTGTTGTTGAAAGCATAAAATTATGTATAAAATATTTAGATTTTGGTGTTAAATAACTCAAAGGTTGATATGCCACTAAACAAAATCAGCCAAGCAAACAACTGATTTCTTCCTTCAGAATTTGGGGTACGTTCTAATGTATCAGAGTGTCTTATAAGCTGTGAAAAACAGTGTATGACATTTTTTTTGACTAGTTAGATGTGGTGTTTAATTTTAGTAATTGCCTCTGTTGGAAGTCTTCAAGTAATGTGTAGTTTTTATTACTTATGTTGTGATGATATAACCCAACTTCCCCATTCACGATAATGGACGGACTGGTTGCCGATTAAGTACGACCACAGCGGACAGTCGGGGGACTTCGTTTGTTAACACCTATTGAAGTTAGGATACTCTCGACTCTGTCTCTGTACTTGTCACACATACATCCGATTATAAATCTATTATTGAAAACCTACACTCGGGTTACTTTGTTTATTATATCTTGCACGAGATATAACAACTTAGTAGTTCTTTTTCTGTGAGTCTATAAGATATGATGAAGGGTTGTTTCCTTTAAGATCTCAAAAATACATTAATAAAATAACATTCAAAGTATGGGTGATTCAAATATGAACATTTTTGACAATAAAAAAAACAAACAAAGGTATAATGGTTATCAAAAATATTAGGTTGGCGCAAAAATAATTTCGTTTTCTAACATATGTTACTATGTGAGAAAATGAAATTATTTTTGAACCAACCTAATAGAATCAACAGCACTAATTCAAATTCTGGGTTAGGCTGTTTGTATTCACATTGCAAAGTTGATAATTATGTTCTATTTTTTTTTTTCTGACTATATTTAGCTTTTGTTAATAAATATAATGTTTGAAAGTACTTGAACAAAAAAACTTTTGACAATTATCATTTTTATATATATATATATATATATATATATATATATATATAACAACTTATTGGAAAATATGATGAAAAATATAAGACATAATCACTTGAATGTAATACCACTTATTATACACTCATGCACACATATATTTTCATATCCAAAATTGAAACAAAATAATTTCTAAGGGATTAATGGATTTTATTTTAATCCGGAATTATTTCTTATTACTATAAATGCTATATTTAATGGAAACACATGTTTGAGTCAGTGTAATTATTTTTTCAAATAATGTAATTAACGTCAAATGGCCTGGGCATTCCAGAGTTATTAAGAAAAGAAATGTATCTTTTGGTAGGATTCAAACCTATGGGTATCCAATAAATATAATTATAATAATAAAAATTAAATATCTATTCTTACATTAATTATATATAAACTACACACCCTCGTAGGTTAACTTGTCACTTGTTGAATCTTGCTGCAGTTCATGAATATATTGATCATCATATCATAAACAACCGAAATACAATTATTTACATAAGACAGATAACACCAAAATACCATAGAGCACTTACTGCAGGAAAAGACTAAAAATATTTGAAGCTATTATTTATCCAAAAGAAACGACACAGATTGAATAAAATAATTTTGCCACTGTTGACTTTCTCCAGTTGACATTTTAATGTGCCCAAAATATTTAATATGGGTATAAAATAATTCTTATTCAGTGAGGGGTCTAACTTTGTGTAACCATTTTATACATGATATCATTTTGGATTAATTTGAATGTTCGGAAAAATAATATGCCAGAATGTAGCCAACAAAATCTTGTCTACCACACTAACAGCACCCAGTTCTTGATAATGACTGAGATGGTTGGAAGTACTTGAACAAAAATAGAACAAAAGTTGAATTTTGGACAGTTTATCCAAAATTTTGATCTTGATGTACAACATCCTATTCGAAAATTGGTAAAAAAACAATATGAAAATTAAAAAGACCTCATCATTGAATTTAAGAAAGGGGCTGTTTAAATGAATTCTTGCTGCTTAAATATATATATATATATATATATGGTCAAATCAAAATATATTAGGACTGGTGCTATAAAAAGAAAACTATAACACATATGAATTCAGCATTTAATCTCCTTCAAAGTAGTCTCTTTCTGAAGCTACACAACTTATCCAGCATTGTTTCCATTGATGGGATAGTGAGCAGTTGTCTCATTACATTCTCTTGAATTTCTTCAACATTTTGAAATCTTGTTTCTTTCAAGTGAGATTTGATTTATGAAGAGGAAAAAGTTTAAGATCTGGAGAATATGGGGATTGTCAGACCTCTTAAATGCTGTACTTAACCATGGAATCTCTGGTGTGGCAAAAAAACCACACTCTACACACTTTCCTTCTAAGCCCTTCTACAGAGTTCAAATTCAATCTGTGCCACATGTCTTCACTCTGCATACTTTAGCTTCATTACCATAGCAACAGTGCTGATATATTTTAAACAGATGTAATTTATATATAAACTGCAAATAGACTTGTAAGCATATATATTTTTTTAATCTTTTCTCTATTTTTATGTGTCCATTCATAATATAGACAATCATGGCTCTCCACAATTTCCTGTCCATTGTAGCTCTTAAAAAATTTTGTCTTTTAATTATTTCTCCTGAACCTTTTTCCACCATTTATTCAGGCTCACTAAGTAGGTTATGCATTGTTTTTCTCTGTCCCTCTTGCTTTCAATCAGCCCTGTGAGAATTAGATTTTTCAAGCATTCTTTCATCATTATGTGACCTAGAAATTTCATCTGTCTCTTCCTGATATTAAGTATAAGTTTTCTTTTTGTTTCCATTTTCTCTAAGACTTCATCGTTGTTCACATGGCCAGCCATGGTATTCTCAGCATCCTTCTGTAGAACAACATTTCTGTTGCTTCAAGTCTCTTCTTCCTCTTGAGTAGATTGTCCTGTCTTCATTGCCATATGGGAGGACTGATATCACTTAACAATCCAGTACTCTTTTTTTTTTTGTTTCTAATGAAATTTTTCTTTTTCTTAATACTCTGGTTAGCTTTTGGAAGGCATCTTTCACTATTCCAGTGTGCCTTTAGATTTCTGTGTCACACATTTTATTCTCTGTTAAAACACTTCCTAGATATTTAATTTATGTACTTGTTTGATTTTGGTATCTCCAATTTGTAATTTACATGTTACAACCATGCATTCTGTCTTCTTGCTGTTGATGTTTAGTCCTTTCTTCATCCTTTCCTTCACAAACATCTGTAGGAAATTTTGTAGTTTCCTTTCAACATTATGTCTTCTGAATATTTTATGTTGTCAAGATTGGGGCCATGAATAATAAATCCTGGTTAAACTTTTAATTCTCTCAGAATTGCTTCATGGTATCGTTTGAATTAGTTCTGTTGAGAATATATTTTCCTTCTATTTTGTATATCTACTGAAATCATTTTCCATCCAAATCCAGGTGGTTTGATGCCATTATTGGTTCTGGATATATTTCCAAGTTAGTTTTAAAGTTTTAATTCTTAATTGCATTAAATGAAGCTAATTTAATTAATGCACAATTTATTTCATTAATCATCTTTTCAGGAAATCCCTGATTATGCTGTTTATTTGATAGTGTTGTTTATCGTGAATATTTTTATGATTATGATTGTCAACTTAAGGCTGTGTTTGAACCACTAATTCTTTGGTCTGTGACGCTTTGCCTACTTTTTTTTTCTTTTCTTTTCCCCCTGACAGCAATTGCAAATTTTAATTTTCTAGAAACCTTGCAAGTTTCTAAGTTGGTGGGGAAGATACAAAAATTTGTGAAAACAAAGAAAAAGGGAAATTAAAATGGTGAGGAGGAGAAGAAAAGAAAAAAAACAAAAAAAACGATGATAGTTATTAAGAGATAGAAGAAATAGAAATGAATTAAAGCTGTGAAAATTTGATAGCGGAAAATACAGTAAGATAACAGGAGAAAATTTGTTGATTGATTTGTTTAACAGCACATCAATTCCTTATTGGTTCACCTGTTTTTTTGTTTCTGATCTCACACTGGGGAAGGAACTAGTTTGTTTTGGGTTTTTTTAAATTCCCAAACTTTGGTACCCAAAATTGTAACATCTATTGTCCAAAATCTCATGTTTTCAACTGATCTGAAGTGGAATGACTACATCAAATCAAAAGCTGCATCTACTGCAAGGAAAGTTGGATCACTGCATTGTGCCAAGTTTTTTTCTCATTACAGTCTATCTTGCACACTTACAAATCTACTATTTGGCTTTGCATTAAATACTGTTGCAATATCTGGTCTGGCACTCCTGCTATTCATCTCAAGGTTCTTAACAAAATCCAGAGAAGGATGTAATCAATCCTGACTTGGCATCTCAACATCAGTCATTTTCTTGCAGATGTGATGTCTTTTATATAAAATATTTTCATAGCAACTGCTCTGATGAGCTTTTTTTCCCTGGTGCCCTAAATACATGAATTTAAGTGTGCTGCTAGATTGGCAGCTAGGTCCCACCCTTTTACTGTTGAAACAGATAACAACCACTTCTATTCCAACAGTTTCTTTTATTGCATGATGGAACTCCCTTCCATTTACTTCCTGAAAACTACAACCTTCCAAAATGTAAATGCAGTGTCAATCACCATCTTTGGTTGTCTTGAATGCCATTCATCTTTCTTTTTTCCTCACCCCCCCATACCCAGTCTTTTTTTTTTTCTCAAGCACCCCCTCCCCATTTCCAGTCTTTTTTTTATCATTTTCACTCTCAGTAACCCCCTGTGTACTAGTGGTATTCCCGCCTTGCTTGGGGCAAAATTATTTTAAAAAAATAGAAATTTCCAATCTTGGGATTAATTGTATCTACATCTAAAATGATTAAAGATGATGGCAATTGTCTAAATGGAAATAGTGTACATAATGATAACTCCTCATCCAAGAAATTCAGAATTTTATATTGTAAGAATAAGTTATTTATTTATTGATTTTTTTTTTGTTTTTTTGTTTTTTTTTTCAATTGAATATTGCATTAAGAATTTGGAGTTGATTTTCCAAGACCCTACTATTTAACCCATAGTGGGTGGGGAGAAGTGATGTATTCCTGCCTTTCCCAAGTGTGTTTGCATGTACATGAATGTAACAAACTCAACTGGTATTTGAATTCTGCTCTCTGATTTCTAATTCTGAGCAGTTATCCATTGTGCCACCAGTACATCCTCTTAAAATTAGTAAACGAAAAAAAATATTTAAAACTTGAAAAATATAATTTGAGGAGAAGAAGAAAGAAAGAAAGAAAGAAAAGGAGGACAATTATGATAAAATGCACTTCACAAAATAGATGCAAAAAAAGAAAAAAAAAAGGAGAGATGAAAATTGACCAAAAAAAAAAAAAAAAAAAGAGATTTATCCCCTACCCACAATATTAAAAAAAAAAAAAGTCTACATCAAAATTACAATGCAAAGAAAACCTAAAAGAAATTTAAAATATGTGTGATGGAATTAATTCCTAAAGAATTATTACATATCTGTTCTGTGCATTCCATTTGGAAAGCTAGGAGTTGATTGGTTGGGGGAGGGGAGAAAAAAGGAGGGTTTTTACAAGAGATCATATAGACAGGGAAAAAGGGAAGGAAAAAGAACAGTAAGAATGGGCTTTTACCAATCCATATTAACACTTCTGCCGCCATCAGCACAAGGCGAGTGTTGGCAAGGACTCACTGGTTGAATAAACTGCTCTGAGCTGTTAGAGAACATGTATTTGTGCAGCTTGAATCGATATAGGAAAGCCGTCTAATGGAACGCGAGTTTAGACGGCACATGCTAAGGTGCAGTATGGCTTTACATGGCGCAAATGCTTCATCGCATTGACGAAGACAATAGATGCAGCATATCAGAAAAAGCATTTCTTAAGGCTTCCCGCATTCTCAGGTTTTTATATCTCATTGCCTCAAGAGTGATACTTAGTAAACTAAGTTTAGTCTGGCATAAGGCCACAAAGGTGGGAGCACCCAGTGAAAAGTAGGAAGAGTCTGTAAGAACCTTGTTAACCAAAACCCCAAATTTAGGTACCTGTAACTATTTGATAAGCTTAACTTAGTCTGGTACAAGGCCATTTTGAGCACTTTGTATGGCTGAAGCATATGTAAATTGTAATAGACAAATATGCTCCACTTTAAGGTGCCTATATTTATTTAATAAGTTTTCTGTCTGAATTCTTGGAATGAGGAGTTCTCCCTGTTTACATGAGCCCTGATTACTGCTTTACTGGTGGTAGAGAAAAATGACGTAATGCCCATTCATCGGTTGAAAAGTGGTAGAGAAAAATCACTTAATGCTCAGTTATCGGTTGAACAGTGGGTAAACACTTGTAACTATTTTCATATCTACCATGAAGCATTACATACCAATTATTTACGAATTTTGACTCTGGAGCTTAGACTGTAGAGTTAAAATTGTTCAGGAACACAGGGCTGAAAGGGTTAAAATTGTTTAGGAATGCATGGCTGAAAGGGTTAAAATTGTTCAGGAATGCATGGCTGAAAGGGTTAAAATTGTTCAGGAATGCATGGCTGAAAGGGTTAAAATTGTTTAGGAATGCATGGCTGAAAGGGTTAAAATTGTTTAGGAATGCATGGCTGAAAGGGTTAAAATTGTTCAGGAACACAGGGCTCAAAGGTTTAAGACTAATGTCCTCTCTTCGTCTTTGTTGTTATTTGTCTATTAACTTTCTTTGTTAATGCTGACTATGTGATTTCACTCTGAAATTATGGGTTGATGAGTTATTATATATATCCAGACTAATATCAAATGTCACTGTTTTCTGCTTTCTTGCTTCCTTGGTGACTATGAGCTTTGAAAATTTAAATACAATGTCCATCATGATCTTCTGTCTTCTTGAACCCTCTACATTTTATTGTTCTTTCTCCACACTAAAGTCTTCAATTTATTTTCATCAATCACCTGCCCCCAGCCACCAGTAACTCCTTGTGTCTTAGCAGCTTTATTGCTTTGCTTGGGGTGAAATCATTAAAAAATATTTAAAATTTCCACTAATCGTTCTTAAAAAGACTGAAAAAAAACAAAAAAAAACAGAATTAATGAGAAACTTTTAGAACCATAATTAAATTCCTTCTATGTCTAAGATAACTGATGATTCTTAAACTAAGGATGGAATTTCTGTGATTGATGACTGTGTATGAAATCCAATTAAATGGCTCCAAAAAAAAAAAAAAAAAAAAAAAAAAAAAGGAATAAAATAAAAGCTGATGACCAATTAATTGACAAATGTTGATATAGCCAATTACCAATTATCTACCAAAATAATCAGTGCAAACCTGGCACCAAGTCACTGTAATGGTACACCTACTGGATGGGTAATTAGTAAATACTAAACTTTCCAGATAACTTGGAGTATGGATCAGCTATAGCAAATTAAGTATAGGAGAAAAGGGAACACAATCATTCAATCTCTACAAAGCCCGAGAGCCACTTAAGGTAGTGGGTTACAAAGAGGCACAGTTTATGCAGATATGGAGATAAGATTATGGTTAATCTTCAACAGGTTAAGATTGTAGTGATCAGGAAAACCTCTGCTTTGGAGTCGGTTCCACAGAGCAGCAGTTACTGGGAAGAAACTTACATCTCACGAATACAAAGAGAACTAGAGTGGTTTGCTACAATGTGCATAGTATGGTGGGTCTTAGCTGTTAAGGTTAGAACTAGTGGTACTAAGGAATGTAATTTGTCAGTTTACTTTCCATGGAAATAGTGATAGAGCAGTGAGAGTAATGAAAGGGTTGTAGGGTGGAAAGTTAATTTTTTCACCAACAAAGCCACGAAGAAGCTTTGAGTCTGTCGAAAGTGTAAAGTGTAGACTGGACAGCTCCTGTCTATATATAGTAGCAGTATTCTATTTTAGGCCTCATCTGGCCCTTGTAAAAGTAGAGGATAGCATGAGGAATCAGTTACTGGGGAGAACAGGCCATTTTCCCTTTTCCAGCTTCTTTAGCAATGGATCATGTATACGAGCTCTACTTGAGAATTGGGTTGAATTTAGAGCCCAGTAGGCTCTCAGCACTTGTACAATATAGTTTTAAAACTATATCTTGATGGCTTTGTTTATAAATTACAATATATGGTTTTAAAGGGCCTTAATTTGTTTAAAAGCGTCATATAATGCCAAATAAAGATTTTATAAATTATATCTACATGACCTTTAATTATATATCTCAAGTTTTGCAAATCTCCAATGTTCTTAATTGTTGTAATAATGTTGAATGCCAGATTAACGTATACAGCTCCTGTATATTACCAGGGGTGAATTAACTAAAAGTGGGGGAGTATGAAGTGTGTGAATATTACCCAGGGAAGTTTCTCAATCAAAGGTTTGTGGGTGGTGTTTAAGAAGGGAAAGAAAATTATGAATAAAGAAAATGGAATGAAGTAAAATTAATTGTTGCAAAGAATTCTGTGCCTTTGTTTGAAGCTAAAATAAAAAAAGGCAAAATCCAATATGAAGACAGAGAAAGAATGAAAATAGAAACAAGACAAGGATTGAGAAGGTAAAATGTCTATAAAGCTCAAAGAAGAAAAGAAAAAATTACAGATAAATGATAAAAGATCAAAAGAATAAAAATCAGAAGTATTTTCATCATTGATTGATTCAATTTTTATGGCTTGTCAACCCTTTGTATGTTATTTAAAGCCAGAAAATATCTTTAGATTATAAAAATTGTTTTTTGACGGGTGGGAGATAATAATGTTTTAGTGATACAAATCTTACTAATTAACCCATACCTGGGATAAGAGGGGGTGGATTCATGCATAATCAGAAGTTGATAAACAAACAAGAAATTATAACATGTTTATAAAGTGGGGGATCAATTCTATATTACAATCAATATATAAACTGATCCCTCATTTTGTGGCCTCGTTTTTTTTCAATACATTTATATTCCAGAGGATGTAAATAAATCTAAAAGACATGCTTGTGTAGCTAGTCAGTATTTCATTGATTGATCAATTGATTCATTTTCCACGGTTTCTCACTCCTTTGCAGGTTATTTAAAGCCAGAAAATATTTTTAGAGTGTAAGAATTTTTATGGGCGGGGTGGATAATAATGGTTTAGTGATACTAGTTTTACTAATTAACCCATAGACGAGGGGTGAAGTGGTGGATTTATACCTTTCTTGAGGGTATTTTGTGCATAAGTGAATATAATGAACTCAACAGTAATTGGAAGCTATTGTCCATTACACCACCCACACATCCAAACTTACTGCACTTGGCATTCCCAAGTGATCATACATCTAGATAGTAAACAGACTTGGCGATGCTTAGCTTTGGTGATCATATGGGGACCGGTATTTCAACATGATGAGATAAGACTGTAAAGGAAAGAGGAATAAAAGAGAAAGTATGAATGAAATAAGGAAAAAAAGATAAATAAAAGATAGACTAAAGATAAGCAAAAGAAAAATGGGAGATTAAAGGAAAATAATGAAAATAGAAAGAGAGTGTAAAGGAAAGAGAGAAAGAAGCAAATGATGACAAAAAGGAGGAGGAGGAGAAAAATGTGGAAGAAGCTATAAAATAAGGTGGAAGAAAAGAAAGAAATAAACAAATGATGATTAAGTGAGTAGAAGGAAAAGGAAGATTGAATGAAAGAAAGTTTAAAAGAATAAAGGAAAGAAAGAAAGAAGAAAATAATAGCAAAACGGATGAAGAAGAAATGAAAAAAAAAAAAGAAGTATGCTAAAAACAAGCAAAGGAATGTTAGAAAAGAAACTTTAAAATGCCAAGCAAGACATACACAAAAATGGACGAGAGAATGAAAACCAAAAACAGAAATGAAAAAAAAAGAAGCCATAATGGTAAACATGATCCTTACAGGAAGAAAATCTCATTAATTTTGGCTGAGTTATTTTATATGAAATAAAATAATTAAATAAGTTGTTTTTTCACTTTACACAGATGAACTCCTACACACACACACACAAACACACACACATTTGTGTTGGCTTGAATATGATAATTAGATGAAGAATAAAAAATATTGATTAATTTCACGTACAAACCTAAAGTGGGGTGGGTGTTTATTGGAGTCGTATTAAAGCTTCCCAGCTATATCTTTGTATAGACACATTGAAAAAACACCAGCTGAAACATGTATAGCCATGGATTTGCAAACTATGGGAGTCCAGACAATCTTTCATTCTCTCACTCCTTTTTACTCATATTGGTGTAGTTAGTTGTGTGTGCAATATATATATATATATATATAATCAACACAATTATAAAAACAAGAATAAAAGCTAGACCTTAAAATAAGCTAAAAGCTTAAAATATAAAATAAACCATAGGCTCAATGATAAAATCAACAGTGTCTAAATATAATATCATATTGGCTACTCAGAGTTTCATGCAATAGACAGATTTGGTCTCTCTTTCTCTCTCTCTCTCTCTCTCTCTCTCTATATATATATATATATATATATATATGGGGTGTCCATAAAGTTCGTGTGCACTTTAAAAAAATAACTTTATTTGTGATAGAAATAATCTGTAAAAAATGTTATGAAGTTTAATATACCTAGTTTTAAATATAGCTAAAATATCTAATGTGATTTCAGGCATTACTGTAATTCAGTTGGCAAATGTTTTCCGTGAACTGCAAAATTGTATTACCCTTTGTATTGCTAATGATGGAGAACATGTGGAAACTTAAATAAAATTTCAATAAAACCTTAAAAAATATAGATTTACTTCTTTCTAATCCTTTTTACAAATTATTTCTATCACAAATAAAGTTATAAATTTTTTAAAGTTTACACTAATTTTATGGACACCTTGTGTGTGTGTGTATGTGTATATATATATATATATATATATATATATATATATATATATATATATGTAGTCCTCCACATACAAGCCTGTTTCACTGTATCACGGCTCATCAGTATGGTAGATATCCAATTGCTTCAAGCCAGGATCAAGACTGGACAGATTTGGCATCAGTCAGTGATCTTACCCCTAAGCTATCGGCATACAGCTGAAAAAGGGAAATTTCAATGTACTATATATGAAATGTGTATAAACGCCAGTGGTCAAGAGAGCTTAATTCGTTATTGAAAACTGGTGTGTTAATAGCAGTAGCAGTCACTGTTTTGAAATTACTCTTTCTCCTGAGTGCTCAATTCAAAACATATTTGAATAATATATATTCAAATATGTTTCAGTGATTAACATAGTCATATCATGTTATTTATTTTTATACTAATCCTTTCCAGTTCTCTCATCAGTTTCTTGATATTAAGATGAAATTCATCATGAATGGTGCCATAGTTTTTTTTAACCTAAGTACTTTCGATCTTTTCCAAGATCATCTTATAAATGTGGTAAAGAATTTACCAGAGGTAAATTACATAGATAAACTTATTGTAATAAAATCTGCATTTCTTTGTGATGGTGATTTTCAAAAAGCACATATGAATGTACTCTGTTACAGTTATTTTAGAATTTTAATTGCAATTTACCTCGAGCTCCTTGATAAGATCCAAAGAAGAATCAGCAATATTATTGGTCCTGATCTAGCAGCTCAACTTCAGTCACTTGCTTATCACCTTAAGGTTGCCTCTTTGTGCCTTTTTTTATAAATACTTTCATGGTATCTGTTCAGATGAGCTCTTTGCTATGGTACCTAGACTGTATGAATTTAAGCACAATACTAGACTGGCATCAAGATCACAATTTACAGTTGAGCTTGCTAGATGTAGCTGTAACTTCTACAATAACAGTTGCTTTTCTTGCACCTCTCACTTGTGGAACTTCCATCTGGCTCCATGCTTTCTAGCCAATTTAATTTGCAAGAATTTAAATGCAATGTCAATTGCTATCGACTGTCTTCCTGAATGCACTTTTCTCTTTCTATTCATTACTATTGTTTCTCTTCTTAATTTTTCCACATCCTGTAACTCCTTGCATGTTAATAGCTGTACTCGGGATGACATGGATTAAAAATATATATATATATATATATATATATATATATATATATATATATATAAGGTTTATTTAGGCAGCAATTATTCATCCCAAAAAGTTTGATTGAAAAACCCAACAAAGTCTGTCTGCTTAATTTTTTATTGTATGCAATAGTACAATAAAAAAATTAAACAGTCCAGTTCTTTTTTATCGAATTTATTTATTTGTGTGTGTGTATATATATATATATATATATATATATATATATATATATATATATATATATAGGTGCATGGCTGAGTGGTTAGAGCATTCGCTTTCTGACCATGGGACCTTGGTTCGAATCTCACCATGGTTGATTTGTCAGGAAGAAGACTTCCTCATGTTATTGAACTGGATCGAGGTTGATCCCAGTGTGCAGCACCTTTGGAAAGTTCCTGAAAACCATACCACGGGTTGACCCAAGCCTTGTGAGCGAAAATGAATAGGCGGGACTCTTGTGGGGCATAGTTAGCTGTGCTTTCATGAAGCCATCTTGGCCGAGGGCTTGAGTGTTCTGGCCTTGTTCAGATTGTTCATCATGCTAGATAACAAGCTCCCTCCCAGAAACTTTAACTAAGGTCTGCTCAGCATAGTTGCAGTGTAAACCACAGGTGGGCTCCGTGGGTGTTGAGCAAACTCAAGTGTGCCTGAGCAAGCCACTGCAATAGGGATTGGCTAGCCATCCCACTAGACAGGTATCCTCAAATACATATATATATATATATATATATATATGTGTGTGTGAAAGAGAGAGATTAGTGGGTCTTGGAAGAATTATAAGACCAAATTGTTTCTTTACCAAAGTTTCAATTGTTGATTATCATATCTGTTCTGAAATTTAAGGAACCTGCCTTTCATGGAATGTCAATTTCTAGATATTCTTTGGGATATATATTCTATATTCTTTGGGATAAATCATTCTAACACCTAAACATAGAATGCTGAAATATCTACAATGAATAGGTTATGTTTATCTGAAGAATGCAACCAATACTCCACTTTGTCAGTGAATAGGTAATTCCAATTTATATTCTTTTTTAATCTTAATGCTTTCAGATACTAATAATATATTCATAGTTGGATGAAATATGAAGACTAGGAAGGGGGAGGTTCTTTTGGACACTATTCATTGGTCATTTGCTTGGTTGGTTGGTCAGGGGATTTTTTTTTTTTTTTTTTACAATGTTTTTTGTGTATTGAGCATCAGATTTTAGGCTTTTCACATTGGGAGAAAATTGATTTATACAAGTCAAAAATTTTATTAAAGTCTGACAAAATAAATAAAAAAATAAATTTATTTATTTTTTTTTATACATTTATATAACATTATAATTTAAGACTGAGCTTTCTTTGTTATTTCCTGAAATTGAGATATTTCTATTTTTATTTTATTAATTTGTTTTTATTCCTTTTTACAAAAGAAAAAATAGTCAAACTACCTGTAGTTTTCTTTCTGTGCTGGCCACCAATACTAGCTGTTTTAGTTGTACCGTTCAACAAAAATATACACAAAGCTAATGCTCATCAGAACCCAGTATACAGTGTCAGTCCGCTGATAGGCTTTGTTATATTTACAAGTTATTATGCAAGCTTTTCTAACGTCAAGTTGGAACAGCTGTGTGATTCTTACAATGGCTGACAAATTTCATCAATGTGCCTGATATTCAGAAAATATGTTGCCATGACCCTCAATAATATTTCTGTAGAACTGAAGTATGTCTGTGGCACGCATGTTTCATGATGGTCAGTTCAAGGAAAGGAAGTCTTAATTTGTAGCCAACCTTCTTTGGCTTTTCTGGTTCCTATTAGTAATTAAGACATTTTCGGTTACAATTCTTTCTGCCTTGTTTTATCTCTCTTTTTAAATATATTTTTCCTGTTTTTTTAGTCTTTCTGCTGATTCTGTCTTTATTTTTTAAATTCTCTCAAACATTATTTTCACTCTCTCAGATTTTTTTTAATGTTATATGCTTTCATAATTTTCGCTATCATGGCTCTCCACAGCTTCCTTTCTTTGTTATCTGTGAATTACCATACTTGGAAAAGATAATGGTGCTCTCCATTTTGTCTACTGTTTTGAATATAGAGTTGTTCTGCTCCTAGAGTGGATGCCACTTAAGGCTAGACTGCACAATCTACCCTGCTATTTAATGCATAGGGGCATTTGTGTGAAAGTGAATGCAGCAAACTATACCAGATTTTGAATACTGCTCGCAGATTCCACCACTGTCTGCATTCTTTCCATTCTATTAATAGTTCTTTCATTCTTCCAATTTTGTCTTTATTAAACTTTATCATTTTTTACATTTATTTGACTTTCTTAACTTTTCTTTCAATTTTTTTCATTGTCTTACTCATTTGATTCTTTTTAATCTTTTTCATTTGTTTCTTCTTTTGATTGTTTTTCTCTTTTTAGTTTACTGTTTTTATTTCTCACAGTCATTTGTTTAGTCATTCATTTATTTTTTTAGTGAGGTAATAGAGTAAGTAAACAGAATTATAGCACTTATTTAATACTGGACATCATCATACATTTGAGTTAGGCCAAAACGTGCAAAAGTTGAAATTTATTGATAAGAGCAGAAAGGTTGACATTAGATTAAAATATTCGTGAAATAATTAAAGTGCTTCATCTCAGTGTCAGACAAATTATTTGCATTAATTTCTTCATCACAACGTTTTGTACTAATTCCTGTATTTCAAAATTCTGCACTGATACTTGTCTCTCAACATTTCTGTGCTGATTCTTGTGTATCAAAATAAAGTCAAGATTCTGGTGTCTCAAAATTCTGCACTGATTTCTGTGTCTCAAAATTCTGCACTGATTTCTGTGTCTCAAAATTCTGCACTGATTTCTGTGTCTCAAAATTCTGCACTGATTTCTGTGTCTCAAAATTCTGCACTGATTTCTGTGTCTCAAAATTCTGCACTGATTTCTGTGTCTCAAAATTATATGCTGATTTCTGTGTCTCAAAATTATGTGCTGATTCCTTTGTCTCAAAATCCTGTACCAATCCCCTTTGGTTCAAAATTCTGCACTGATACTTGTCTCTCAAAATTTCTGTGCTGATACTTGTCTCTCAAAATTTCTGTGCTGATTCCTGTCTCTCAAAATTCTGTCCTGATTCCTGTCTCTCAAAATTCTGTCCTGATTCCTGTCTCTCAAAATTCTGTCCTGATTCCTGTCTCTCAAAATTCTGTGCCGATTTCTGTGTCATAAAATTCTGTGATTTCTGTGTTTCAAAATTATCTGCTGATTTCTGTATATCACAATTTTATGCTAATTTGTGTGCCTCAAAATTCTGCACTGATTCCTGTGTCTCAAAATTCTGCACTGATTTCTTTGTTTCAAAATTATGTGTTGGTTTTGTGTATCAAAATTCTGCACTGTTTCCTTTATTTATCTACTTTACGTTAAATAGTCCAATGCAATTTGCACAAGCAAAACACCTAGTGCAAGATCAAATTTAAAGATCAGTAGATTGAGCTTATTGACTGATTCTCTACAATATCTATTTCGTAAGCTCATCTTATTTAGACTAAATATAGAGGATCAAAATTGCTACTGTGTTAATAATCTGTAAGACTCACATGCTAATGTTTGCATGTCATTGATTGTTAGTCTTCTGAATCATATCTTTGTCAAACTTCCTTTCTAACACTTTTACTTGACCTTGTGACCTTAGCCTTGTTATAATTCCAGTTTTTCTACACTATTAGTTTAAGAAAAAAATCACCATCAGCAAGATGGTTGGGATCCTAATCTAGCAAGTCATTTTTTTTTGTATTTTAGTGTGCTATGGTATGTGATCTTCCCTGGAGAATTTTTTTTTTAAATATATGTTAGTCTTGTAGTCCCCATAGATATCAAGGAATACTCTAATGGGGAGATGATGTCTTGTGGAAGAAGATATTTTGCTGAACAAATATTTCTTCCATCTAGACAATCTTTCAAAACCTATATAATCTCTTCTTCTCTCTTTCATTTGAAAGATGGAATTTTTTTCTACAATTTTAGTTCTGAAGGCTGTTATCTTTGTTCTATTTTTGCAATATTTATCTGTAACGTTCATCTCTGAATTTCATTTTATTTTTGTGAAAAAGAAATTTTATAATTTCCATAAATAATGTGCAATTTCTATATCATATTCTGATGAGTACTCAAGACACTCTTAATGTTGTCAAGTGTCAGTTGGTAAAATGTAAATTGGCAAGAGTTAGTTGGTAAGATGCAAGTTGCCAAGAACTAGTTGGTAAAATGGCAATCATCAACAAAGTGCAAATTGGCATGTGTTAGTTTGTAAAATGTTATGTCAAGAATTGGTAAAATGCAAGTTGGCAAGAGTTAGTTGGTAAGATGCTTGTCCAGAATGTTGTTAAAATGTAGGTGTCAGTTGTTAAAATTTAAAGTCCTTTGGCAAAAATGCAAGTTGGTAAATGTTGAATGGCAGTGGGTAAGAGGTGGATGTTAATATCTTATGAGAGCAGATACTCTCAGCTGCTAGATTCCAACAAGACTCATCGGGTATGAATCATGGGTTGACAAAAGACGTTTGTGCACAAATGATATTTTGAGACTAAATAAACATCATTACATTCCAGCAACTATTATGTCTCTCCTTACTCTTTTCTTTCTTATGACTTATACCCTCTTTCTTATATTACATTTACTCTCTTCTCTATAGTTCCTCCTGAACCACTTCATTGTCTTTACTGACTTTCCCTTTTTTTTTTTCATTTCTTTCTCACTTGGATTTTGCTGCTCATTTTCTTGTTGTCTCTCTTTTCCTTCCTTTCATCTTTCTTATTCTTTTTCTTTGTTGTCCAGTTTTTTCTTCTTTCTCTGTCTTTATTTCCTTCCTACTGCTCATTTCCTTGTTGTCTCTCTTTTCCTTCTCCCTTTTGATGCTTCTCTTCTTTCCTTTTCTGATTTGTGTTTGTCTATTTTTCCTTTTGTTCTAGTCCTGTCTTTCTTTCTCCTCCAGATTCTGTTTCCTTCACTTTGCTCTAATAGCCTCAGAAAAGGCATGAATCCATTTTTCTCCAGCTATTGTTTAAAATGAACTAAAGATAGGGCTCTCTCGTTTTGAAGTGGCAGCCAGTCAAAAAGAAGACTAATTCAAACCCTGCCTGATGTCTCCATCAGGCCATCTTGCCCAAGACATCACAGCTGCTATAACTGTATTATATGCAGTGCTCTTATTATTGTAATGGATTATTTTCCTCTGTCTCTCTCTAACTTGGAAATCCTTCTCACTCCTCTCACTCTCAGAAATCCTTCTCACTCCTCTCACTCTCAGAAATCCTTCTCACTCCTCTCACTCTCAGAAATCCTTCTCACTCCTCTCACTCTCAGAAATCCTTCTCACCCCTCTCTCTCTCAGAAATCCTTCTCACCCCCGACTCTCTCTCACTCTCGGAAATCCTTCTCACTCCCCCTCTCTCTCTCACTCTTGGAAATCCTTCTCACCCCCCTCTCTCTCTCACTCTCGGAAATCCTTCTCACCCCACTCTCTCTCTCTCACTCTTGGAAATCCTTCTCACCCCCCTCTCTCTCAATCTCAGAAATCCTTCTCATCTCTCTTTTTCTCTCTAACTCAAAAAACCTTCTCACCCCCTCTCTCTCACTCTCAGAAATCCTCATCTCTCTTTTTCTAACTCAAAAATCCTTCTCCCCCTCTCTCTCACTCTCTAATTCAGAAATCCTTCTCACCCATCTTGCTCTCTCACTCTCTAACAGAAATCTTTATCATCCCTTCATCTCTCACTCTAACTCAGAAATCCTTCTAATCTCTCCCTCTCTCTCTTTCTCTCTAACTCAAAAATCCTTCTCACCCATCTTCCTCTCACACTCTCTAACTCAGAAATCCTTCTCACACTCTCTCTCTATGCTTCTATTGTCTTTAGCAATTCTACTTTTCCACTCCCTTTGCATATTTTGCTTCTTTCTTCTTTTCAGGTTTATCTCATTCTCCTTCTTTTGGAGATCATTTTTCAACTTCTTTTTCATTCTTTTGTCATTTTTTTTTCTCTCCACTCCAATCCTGTTAAGTTATTGTATTCAGCAGATGAAATTCCCATAGAAATAAAATAAAACCCAGAACAAATGCAAAAGGCGAAAACAGAAACCAAAAAAAAAAAAAAAAAAAAAAACCAAGACAAACAAACTAGGGGGAAGGAAATGGAATTGTGTTCTTGAATCAGACATTTTGTCCCTTCCTTTGAGTTCCAGCAATGCCAGAACTGATAGGAAACCAACAATTTATTTGCCCTATGTTGCTTCTTAAAAGAGGGTGAAGAAAAATAGCAACCATTTATTAAAGTGGGTACAGGACGCATGAAACCCTCTTCCACTGAAATTTATGCATATTTGCATAAAATTTATTTTCCATTTTTTTCTTTATTTTTTTGTGCTTTAGTGCTTCCTGTGATATACATACATTCATATATATGTATAATGACAATAGGAAAACTGTATTTTAAGCTGATGTCTTTCATGGATGAAACACGTCGGCTACATACAGTTTCACTTATTTTTTTTTTCTTTTATGCATATTGTCTTTTTCAACAGATTAATTTTGAGAATTCTTACATTCATATATATATATATATATATATATATATATATGATCAGCTTTCCCTGATGATTCACTTGGGTGAAACCTGGGTAGGATTGTCTGGCTCACTAGGTTTACCTAGGTCTGCTCTACGGTTGTATTGAGCTCTTTTGTTAGTTGTTTACTCGTGTCGGGATTTTTTCTTTGGGCTTCAAACTGTATCTGTGCGATTTTTTTTCAACAGACTTTCATGTTTCTAGCTCTTTCTTTTTTTTGAAACCTTCTTTTCCTTCATGATTGATTTGATTATTGGCAAATCAAAAAGTCAAAACGAGTATAGTTACCTATATTTATTTACAAAGCTCTAGGTTACTCTATCGAGCACTGTTTTAAATCAACTAAAATATATATATATATATATATATACATACATATACACACCCTTTTTTTAAAATTGGAATTAAGATACCTTTAGTAAATGACCATTTTTAGCTACGAATTTTAATTTCAAAATTCGCAGGATTTTTCAAACTGCTTATAGTATCAGTTTGTAGTGTACTACAAACTGATACCATAGAGAGTTTGAAAACTCTTGCAAATTTTAAAATTCATAGGGGAAAATGGTCATTAACTAAAGATATTTTAAATCCAATTGTAAAGAAAATTTGCTCATGTTTAATGAAAATAAACATTGAATGCTCTTTTGTGAGTCAGTTTTAACATATTTAAAATTCTATGTTGTATTAATAGAACTCGTCTGGATTTTACCAACAGATTACTACATTATATATCCAAATGTAAAAGAATGAAGAATAAAATTTCAGAGATCAAAACATTAATTTAAAATAGGGCTCAATACAAAAGTAGAGCAATAAATATTATTCACTGTTACATTAGAACATGTAAGTATCCAATACAAAATTGAAAATTTGTTTCAACATTAAAAGACTGGGAGTGAAGCAGGGTTTTATTAATTGTAATTGTAAACAAAATCATTTAGTAACATCATTGTTTGCCACCTGAAGAAACATTGATTTAATGTTGAAACAAAATGTACAATTTTGTAGTGGATATTTATATGTTCTAATGTAACAGTCCATTATATATATATATATATATATATATATATATATATATATATATATAATTTATTAAAAAATTATAACATACACACTACTGGTGTCTTATCAAGTGATGGTGTAGAATGTAAAATAAAGAGTTTTTTATTCTTTATTCTACATTCAACACCATCACTTGACAAGACACCAGAACTGTTGAAACAAAATGGCTATTTTTCTAGTGATGTTATAACATGTTTGTTTTAATTTTTGAATAAATAATATTTGCTCTACTCTTTATTGAGCACTCTTTTAAGAATAGTATTTTTGGTTATTGGAATTTATTCCATCTACACCAATCCTATACTTGGGTATATATATATATATATATATATATATATATATATATATAAATCACCCCAAGCAAGAGGATAATGTCACTAAGATACAAGGGTCTACTGGGAGTGAAAGAGAATGAGAAGACTTATCCCTTTTGAAAGTCACTTATAACTTCATGCTTCCCAAAATAGGGGAAAATCTACTGTTAATGAGAGGGTTCAGATCTGATAACAATGCAAAAGCCCCAGACCAGACCAGACCAGACGTGGCAGCTATATTTAGTGCATGGTTTAATGGTAAGACTTTTAAATGTGTAAGATAGATTATATCGAGAAAAATTGTTAAGGATGACAACAGTAAACCAAATTTCCTAGAGGCAGACCTAACAGTTGATATGATATAATCTTTCCGTTTCATGTCCGCAGAAAATGTTAGCCTGAGAAGGTACAATAAGTCAGTCTCCTGGAGGTTAGCGTCTGCCATGCTGATGGAAAGTAAAAAATGTTCACTAAATTAAAATAGAGAAGTTTTGTTCTGGAGTTGTTAAAATTAACAAGAGAAGTTAAAAACAAATGATAGGTCATTTTTGTGACAGTCTACTAATTTGATTTTATTGGAATTATTATTATTATATAGTAAATATTATTATTATATAGTAAGCAAATGGATAATCTTTCAAACTAGGTATACTGACGTTTTTTAATTTTTCACCAATTTAAAGTATGTTTTTAACTAAAGTCACACACACACACACATATATATATATATATATATATATATATTTCAATAAAGGTGCAATCAATTTACAAATTCATGAATTATTCATACATAAAACAAATACAAAGGTTACTGAAAGTATAAACAAGAACACAATATTTCATACTTGAGGATGTCTGTAGGAACAGATGAAAGCTTGTAAAATAAACAGATCTAATGTGACGGAAATTTATAAAATAGGATCTTTTCATTCATAAACAGATTCGGGGTTTTTGTATATTATTGAATTGTTCGCGAAGATGGATTTCTCGCCATTTAATCATTAACCTTTGTATTTGTTTTATGTATGAATAATTCATATATATATATATATATATATATATATATATATATATAATGCATTATTTTAATACCTATATTGTGGTAGTGCGAAAAAACCTGGATAATACTATTTATAAATAAAAATATATTTGAACAAACCAATATCAGAGAAAAGAATTCAGTAAATAAAGACCTCCATGTTGGTTGAAAACAATTAATCAGCAGAGCAGTGCAATGCCTAGTCAAAAGAAAAAACACTGACAGAGTAAATTAAGTAAAAATGTAAAAGTGCTCAATACACGAAGTAGAGCAAAGTCTAAAAAAATTCTAGTGAGCCAGAACCTGCCTACCACAATTTCACCGAATGGATCTTCTGGGTATTACTGGCTAAAGATGGGATAGG
>OZ010600.1:68685366-68725366 GCA_963932145.1 Acanthosepion lycidas
ATATTTGATCGAAGTAGCTAAGTGGTTTAGGCTAATGTAAACCAGTAATACACGGTAGCAGTAATCGACTGGTACTCATCATAGTCACAAGTGATAGGTATAGACCAATAGGATAGCCAATGGCGTAGTTCAATGGGCATCGTCATAGACTTAAACTCTGTCATACCTACACGTCCATCTGTATTTATGACGGACACCAGCCAATCATATTCCAGTGAGATGTATGCATATTCCATTATATCATATCTATATATATATATATATATATATATATATATATATATATATATATATATATATATATATGTGTGTGTGTATCTGTGGTGAAGACATCATGTAATCTAAAAGCCTGCATCTACAAACACAAGAGAGAGAGAGAGAGAGACTTGCTTTTAGACAAACAATCTCTCTTGTATTGCATTGAGACAATGATGGACATACTTTGATTTCATTAATAGCACACTAATTCTGACACGAGTCTTTAAGGAGGAAATACTTTGAAAACTTAATAACATTATTATCAGCTATAAACACATACCTAAAGCATTACATTATATTGCCATTTTTCTTTAAAGAATCTAACTTTCATCTCTCTAATACAAAGAATACATGCTTAAAAAGATCAGCCAGAGATTAGAATGAAATGACACCCTGCTGCACTGTTAATACTGTATATATATATATATATATATATATATATATATATATATATATATATATATGGAGAGAAAAGGAAAACATCTTAACGAACATGTTTCCTCATCTGTAGGACTTTATCAAGGCAAATGTATTGGCTAAGATATGTTTAATCCATTTTCTATCTGAAATTTTCACACACACACACATATTTATATATTATTTTATTCATCTATGTTTCATTTGTTTATTCTTATTGTCACAGTTGCAGTGAAGAATAATATTGGACAGCAGTCCTCAGGTGCCCTAATTCACATACAGCATCAAATAAAGAAAACTAATATCTTTCAAACTGACAGTGTGTGGCAGCCTTCATTTTATACAGGGCTCAAGGATAAAAATAAACACTTTGACCTAGAATAAATAGAACTAAAATGTCACCTATAACATAACAGTTCAAAGAAGTGATACCTTTAGTGTTTTCTTGTCTTTCATTATCTATAATTCTTATATATATATATATATATATATAACCAAATTGGTAAATATATGTAGGTGTATGAGTGAGTGATCATATATAAATACTCTATAGTGTAAGAAAAAATAGTACTCAATGTAAAGTAACAGAGCTATTTAATAAATATATATATATATATATATATATATATATATATAATATCTTACAATAATTGCACAACTCAGAGTTTCATGCTAAAACAGTTTTCAAGTGCTGGAATTATTATAATATTTATATGTTGAGTGAACCTAAAATAGAAATAAATGTAAATATAATAATTCCAACACTTGAAAATTGCTTCAGCATGAAACACTGAGTTGTGCAATTAATCTCTATCTATAAAAGGCAGGATGTGTGTGTGTGTAACGAATGCACGGCCGCAATTTTGGACGGATTTGCACCAAAATTTACATGCAGATGCTCCAAGTTAGTGGGGAGGCCAAGACAGACTTTGCATTTCCCAACTCCCATTGATAGTGGAAATAATCAATTTTTTCATGCTTCTACGGCAGTTTTCATGTAGTTTGCGGCAATTTTGTACTGGCCAGAGTGAGTGCCTATAGCTAGCTGCCACGAATTAGCAGGAAGATTCTATTGGCTGACTGACATGAATGTTAACTAGCATGCTAGCATACACAAAAAAATTGATAGCTGCATTTGTCACAAGTGGGAAAAATTTAAATCTGCATGGCACTTTACTCCAATTGGCTCATTCGCTTGCTTAAACTCAATGTTGATTCCGATTCCACAGAACTGGGTTGGGTGTGAAAAAGTATTTGTTGTTAACATTCTTTTTTCATTCGGTTTTTCCAGTTACGAGTCCTTTTTTAAAGCTGATCGTTTTGTGTTCATTTTGTTTAGTTCTTTTTTCGTAACAGATTTAATGTTTAGTATTGAGCTTAGAAAAAATTCGCAGTGTGAGATAGGCAAGAAGTAAGGCATGTAGCAACATCAGCACGGCAAAGTGTACTCTTTTAAAGGCAAGGAAGGGCAAAAATATTTTAAGTCAAGTGATAGCGATTGCTGTACGAGTCGTACGATTTTTGAATCAAGCACGGGCAATGCCGGGCCATGGTGCTAGTGTAAGATATTATGCACATTGCTTAATAAGTAATATATATAATAGGTACTGTCAAATATTTTCCTTAATTTTGAAAAAAAAATAATAAAGAATAGAGCTGAAACAGACATTTTTTATATTTGATGTTTAATTAGTAATTAAATTCTAATATATTTATTTGTAAAATTAATGTATAGTCTTTTATTTATTAGAAGGTCGAATGGTACTTTAAATCTTTAAGAATAAAATTCGATTAATAATATTTAAATATAAAAAATATGACTTGCACATATTTAAATTACCCTTTTAGAAAATCTTTCTGTATAAAAATGTTTTAAGCAGAGGAATAAAAATGCCAAATTTTTTTTTTTTTTTATATCATTGAAAGCCTAGATGACTCACTGAATAACGGAAGTATACATTTGTTAGCAGGCACCTCCACCTCACCTAAACTTAACCTGACTTTGTAAGTAACATATATTGGATACATAAGCTGTCTAGGGAAATTAAAACCTAAACACCCCTAAATTAAAATAGATTTTCCTTAACTTTATCAACTCATAATATCAATATTGTCTACACTTATAAGTTAAGCAAATTTCTTTGAAAGTTTCTTTCTAACATCGCTTGGCAGTGGAATGAGACTATGGATTTTAAGTTTAATTTTTATAATTAAATTTATAAATTTAGTTTCAGTTTTGAAACATGGAAATTTTCTCTGTCGTTTATGGAATCATATTTTTAAAATTATATATACATATATATATATATATATATATATATATATCATATTTAAAATTTGCTAAATTTATGGGGTAAAATACTAGGTATAAGTATTGGCATAGAAATACAATCATCATTTAGGTTATATGATATTATAAATTGCTGCATCTTCGTTTACATGTTCCCCCACATTTCTATCTATCTATTGCTTTATCTATCTTATTCTGCATATATCCACAGCCTGTCTGAAGTTATTATACAAATCAAATAAACCTCAATAGCCCGTAAAGTTCTGAATCAATATTTGTCAATTTTAAACTCGTCCACTTCCACTATTAGTAAAATATTTAATTAAATTTTCTACTATTTTCAATGGTTAATTTTTGAGATGCTTGGAATTTATGAAAATGGAGTGACTGACTGAAGTTATTATGCAGATTAAACTAATATTCGCTTAAGACCTCTGAAATCTAATAAAAATATATTTTTCTTTTTGTCCTCAATATATGGTTGAAACATGGGTAAAGGGATGGATCTAAAAATTGCTGAAAAACGGAAAATAACAAAGTTATTGAATGAGGGAATGTCCATATTGGAAAATATCAAAGGAGCTTTTGGAAAGATCATTGAACAGTTAAGAAGGTTGTTGAAAATATAAGTTGAGAGCTCAATGCAAAGGGAAAGGCTTTAAGATCTTGCTTCCTTGAGATGAATGTAAAATAAAGCAAGTTATAGTGAATCAGCCATTTTTGACCAGCACTCAGATTTTTGAAAAGGCTGGAATTGAGGGAGTCAAGAAGGACAAAAAGTGTAGAATACTTTGTGAACTGACATCTGTAAAAAAAAAAAAAGTCTCCTAGGCAACCGCCTCTCATTAAAGCAAATATTTTAAAGCATCAATATTGGGCCAAGAAATACACGAAAATTGACTTATCTAAAGTAATTTTCATAGACAAATCTTGAGATTTGATGGACCTGATGTATGGGCCAAAGGATGGATTTTATCTAATTCAGACATGTCTGTGGCCTAAAAGAAGGCAACAAAGAGACAGCAGTATTAGGATGTGGGTTGGAATTGTCTACCAAACCATTATTGGACCGTTCAAAGTTGATGAAATATTTAAACTGAACAGTATTAATTATTACAAATTTATGAACAAGTCTTTCTTTGCATGGTACAAGTCCCAGTCTCAAAGTTAAGTGTGTATTTATACATGACAATGCTCCATCTCATGTATCTATGCTTACCTGTGAATTCTTTAAGCACAAAAGATTTACAGAAGAGAAGATAATGGAATGGCCACCATCAAGTTCTGATCTAAATCTGATCAAAAATTTATGGTCAATTGTGAAGATGAAATTATATGAAGGTGGAAAACAACATAACAGCAAAACAGACCTAAGGGAAGCAATTAAAACTACCTCGTCGGAAATTGAACCTGCTGAAGTAAAAAAATTAACAAAATCTATGGCTAATAGATTACTGGCTGTTGTTAAGAAAGGTCACTATATTAAAATTTCAAGGATTCAAAGACTTATCATAGGTGTTTGTTATTTCTTCTATTCTAGGCGTTGATCAATTTTTGATGATTTTATTACATTTTTATTGAAGTAAAATGATGATTATTTGGTTTTGCCTAATAACTTCAGATGGCAGTTTTTTAGAACACATCAAAAAAGTTGAATATCTTCAATAAAACTTATTGATACTACCTAAAATTTTAACTTAGGCTTTGTATTGTCATCTAAATTGAGTGTTTAAAATTTGACATTTTTTTCTAACCAAATTTGAATTATTGAAGTTTATATGATTTGTTAAATAACTCCAGACAGAATGTATATATCTAACTATCGCAGAAAATTATACATGTACCACAGAAAGTTCACATATATCTATCTCAGAAAATTCATATCTATTTATTAATCAATCTATTTCATATGTATCTACCAATCTCACAAATTTATACATGTATCTCAAAGTTCATGCTTGTTTCAGTAAGTTCATATCTACCTATGATAATAACATTAACTATGTATGTATCTACTTCTATCACAATCTGAGTATTATCTATCTACCTACATATCTCATTTCATTATCCATCTGTCTCTCTCAGTTCATTATCTATCTCAATATCTATCTTAATATCTATCTAATCCTGCTCATATCTATCTATCTAATCCTGCTCATATCTATCTATCTAATCCTGCTCATATCTATCTATCTAATCCTGCTCATATCTATCTATCTATCTATCTATCTTCATTATCTATCTTATCAAAAAACCATTAATGTTCTCAGAACCATATGGGCATCACTCCATAACACGACCAATTGCAGGTTGGTGAGGCTATTTAACACATAGTTGGAGGTTTTTGAATTCAAAGTTGTCCTTCTAGTCTGATTATCCCCGAAGGCTAGAAGACCCAGTCCGTACTGCTATTTACCTGTAACTGAGGTGAGAAGAGGTGGATTCATACCTTTCCCAATATGATTATATAAATTTCTAGATATAAAAACAATTTTGGGCAACTGTATGACAAAATGGAAAAAGAAAGAACTGGAGGGTCATTTTGTGGGGATGCAATACATTACATAGATTTTTTTCCCTATTTTTTTTTCATTCAATAGCCCAATTTGCTCAAGGATGTTATTCTATGAAAATAAAAAATAAAAATGAGAGAAAAAAATTTTTTTTTAGATAAAGTATTTTTATCATTATTTCATTACAACTTTCATATGGTCTAGCGATTGTTCTTTATTCTGACAGTTTGTGTAAACAGTCAAAGAATTTATGTATCAACTCAATCAATAAAACAGTCCCAAAATAGAAGGACCAAATAGAGGAAGAAAATAAGAAGCAAGAAGAAAAATCTCAATAGATGGATTTAGAAAAAATAAAAGAGAAGATAGTTACACCAATCCTCTCAGAAAGATATATAGGCTCTCTATTAATCAGCTGAGAAACCCCTTTCTGCCTTCCATCAGCATGGCTGATGCTAACCTTTAGGAGAGTAACCCATTGCACCTTTTCAGGCTAACATTCTTGGCTGATATGAAGTGGGAAAACTATATTGAATCCATTGCTAGGTCAGCTGTTAAGAAAATTGATTCACTGTGTCATGGAAGACAATTTTCATCTCATTGTTTGGATGAGTTCTTTGCTATCATACTCATTGAGGCTAGTTTTTAAATTGTTGTTTTATTCCCCACCCCCAGAGATAATGAATTGTATATATGGCGACTAGTTAGGACTTTGATAGAGACAATGAGTTATTATGGTGGATGTAGTAAGAATGTGTTGTTTTGGTGTTAGGAATATTGTTGTATGTTTGGGTCAGTGTTTTTGGCTAGCTAAGTTTAATATTAATACAAAAGAAGACCATCCTTTTCACCATTCTCCATTTTGACCTTCTGCCACATTTTCTGTATCTAAGTGGAAATAATTATCACTCTTTGTTATCATACCTAGATTTTATGAATTTAAAAGCAGTACTAGATTGGCAACAAGGTCTCATCAAGTCACATCTGAATTGGCTAGATGTAACCATAAGTTAAGATGCTAACAGCTTCTTTTCTCACACTCCCTACTTGTGAAACTCTCTTCCAGGTCCATGCTTTCTAATAAACCTTGATCTTCAAACATTTGAATGCAATGTTAATTTTAATCTCTACTGTCCACCTGATTATTCTTGTATTGTTTTCGCTCCTCAGTAATGTTTCTGTTTTCTAATTCTTTCAAATTCTCTTGTATCTTAGTGGCTAAATTGCCTTGTTTGGGGTGAACTTCATTAAAAAAAAAAAAAAAGAAAAAGCCACATTTGCTAAGGTAAAACACAAAGATTTATTTGAAGTGCCAGGAGAGCTCAAATTATTTGTGAAATATATTAGAATAATCTGGAACATTTACAGGAAATAAAAACTTAGCATATGGATAGAAAATTAATTGAGCAAATAAACAAAAATAGAAAACATATAAGACAAGGATGCACCTTCTTGCCAGACTTACGTATGTGTCTGTGTGTACACACAAGGGGATGCTGGAATGTTTTTTGCTTAATCCTTTTCCCTAAATCAGTAGTCTGATGTCTCTTCATTGAAATACTGATTTTGGTTTGTAGTTGCTGAAAAGTTTGCAGCCTGACCAAGAAGGGTTTAAAAAAAAAAAAAAACCCACAATAAAACAGAATTCAGATGTTTGGTTATTTGGGCAGGTTTTAAGAAGTGGGTCAGGCCTCAAACTTTTCAGTCCCTACCCCCCTATATATAAATTTGTACTTTTAACTTCATCTTATGAATCTGGCTTTCATTTAAAGGTGCGTCATTTTTTTTTTTTTTTTTTTTTTTTGTATGTTTTTGCCTTATCAAAACAGTCATAATTTTTTTTAGTTTTTTTTTTTTTTTGTAGTTTCTATTTTTGTTTTTAAATAGTTGTTCTTCTCCTTCCTCAGTTCCACTAAGAATTCATCTTAACTTCTTTCCCTGTCTAACCACCCTATGTTAAGTACTTCATCTTAAGGACTTATTAGTTATCCTTTAGAGCTGAAAGATTTGAACAGACCTTTAAAAGACAACACCTATCTCACTCGTACTATATCTTTGTCCTTTGTTACTTTTTATTTCTCTTCTCTTTTTCATCATCTGTCTTTCATTTCTCTCCTTCTTTTCTCATCTTCTCTCTATCTTTCCTTTATTAATTCTTTCTTCCCTTATTTCTCCCCTTCTCTCTTTTATTTCTCATTGTCTTGCTTTTCTTTCTCCTTTTCTCTTTTTTCCTCCTCTCATTCTTTTCTCCTCTTTTTTCATTCTCTCCTTGGCTTTCTTTTTTCTCTCCTTCTTGTGTTTCTTTCTCTCTCTCTCTTTGTCACCTTCTCTTTTTATTTCTCTCCTTCGTTCTCCCCACCTTTTTTCTTTCTCAGTTCCTTTTTTCTTTCTCCTCTTCATTTTTTTATTTTATTTATCCCTTCTTTTTTCTTTTTTCTCCCCTTCTTTTTTTCTCCCCTTCTTTTTTTCTCCCCTTCTTTTTTTCTCCCCTTCTTTTTTTCTCCCCTTCTTTTTTTCTCCCCTTCTTTTTTCTCCCCTTCTTTTTTATTTATACCTTCTTTTTTATTTCTCCCTTTCTTTTCCTCTTCTTTCTTTTCTTTTTCTCCTCTTTCTTTTCTTTTTCTCCTCTTTCTTTTCTTTTTCTCCTCTTTCTTTTCTTTCACATCTTCTCTCTTTTCTTTCTCGCCTTCCTGCCTATTCTTTTCTCTTTTCTTTGTCTCATTCCTTTCCCCACTTCTGTCTTTTCCATCCCTACTCCTCTTTCTTCCTACTTCCCTTCTCTCTCTCCTTTCTCACCTCTTTTTCTGTTTCTCTCCTCCTCTTGTTGTTTGTCTTCTTTCTCTTTTCACTCTTTCTTCTTTCTCTTCACTTAAGACGGTTAGAGAAGTAAATAAAGTTTAAAACTTTAGGTAACAGTTATTAAAATATTATCTTCCTTTATAAAGCATACTAAGCTATACAGTGTTTTCCCCTTTATAAAGGGAACGCAGGTTCAAGCCCAGCTGAAGACTATATTTTCTTTATTAAAATCTTTAAAAAAAAAATGAGAAAAATGAAAAATTATCCTGTTTAAAAAAAAAAAAAAACCCCAGATGTCTACTCAAACCCTACAATATTTTCTATTCACTAAATACAATGTATATACTAATAAAGAATATGCAATATATATAGTTTCAAGGTATGCTATATTTATGGGATATAGTGCTCAATATCAGAGATAGAGCATATGTAAATATAAAAATGAATATTGAAGTTAACACTCAGAGATGACAAACTTTTCATGGTAAGTGACCTGATGATTGTGTTTAGCATGAAACAGTCTGTGACTTCTGAGTAATATATATATATATATATATATATATATATATATATATATATATATATATATGTAAATGAAAAGACAAGAGGAAAACTATACTTGATTTTAGCCAACGTGTTTCATCATCTAACAGATTTAATCAAGCGAAATGTGATGAAGGGAAACAGCTGAATCCATCATTTTAATTTTGGGAGATGTATAATACAAACATCCATCTCGCATTTCAATCCTCAAAAAAATTTCTTTTTCAAGTATACTATATGACGTAATCTAAGGTCCAAATGCCTAGACATTTCAGTTAAACTGATGAATATTAATGAGCATTCTTAAATTTAAAAATTTTGAGTAATGGCCAAATATTTACTTGTTGCAAAATAAAATCATTACATTACCTTGATAAAGTTTGTCAGGTGACAAAATAAGTTGGTGCAAACTAAGTGTAGTTTTCCTTTTGTATTTTCATTCATTTTGTCTCTTCTACAGATATACTCCATCTGAGAATATATATATATATATATCCCTCATCGATAATACAGCTCAAAATATATATATATATATATATATATATATATATATATATATATATATATATATATATATATGTAAATTAAAAAAATTATTTTACATTTGTGAATATTAATTTTTTTTATTAAAGGGAGATTACTTGTTCTTTTTCTATATAAAAAATAAACAAAAAAGAAACCATAATTTACCTTAAAAATAAACTGTAATTCATATTAAAAATTAATCTGGATCACCGACTACATGTAACTATCAATTAATATGGATCAAAACCTATATGCAACCATTAATTCATTTCTCTTGTTTAATAAGCTAGGGTTATTTATGTGTTTACAATTTTTCAACAAGACATAAGTTCTATCTATTTCCTTTTGCTTTATAAGATTTGGCTCTTGCTATAATATCCCAGTTGAGGAAAGATGAATTGCCATCATTCTTTAATTGACAGAAATATTTCGACAGAGAAGTGGTGTTTTTATATTTTATATTACCTAAAGTCATTCGATGATCATAGAAATTAAATTTCCATGGATTTTCAGGATATCTATATCTATATCTATATCACATACATATATATATATATATATATATATATATATATATATATATATCCAAGTATAGGATTGGTGTATACAGAATATATTCCAATAATCAACAAATAATATTCCTAAAAGAGTGCTCAATACAGAGTAGAGCAAATATTCAGCACCATCATTTGAGAAGACACCAGAAGTATTGAAACAAAATGGCTATTTTGTAGTGATTTTATAACATTTTTATGTTATAATTTTTGAGTAAATGATATTTTATATATATATATATATTATATATATATATATATATATATATATATATATATATATATATATATATATATATACACACTACAGTTCAATAGTTTGAGCCCACCCTAGGTAATTTCTTAAATTGGCCGTAAAAGTAGTTGTTTTGTACTTTAAATAAGAGAAAATTATTATACATGGTTAAAGAAAATAAGTGAGACATGATTTTTACTGATGGAACCCTATATATGGAAGGGGAAGGAATGAAAAATGACAAATGCTTTTTATATTTATAATTTATTACTTCAAATGTTATTTTTAGTGGTTACCTCATATTTGAGTCTAGATGCTGTTTATTTCTTAAACTGTATATTTATTTATTTACATCTACCAACCTGAGTATTTGAGAAAATCTGGTTTTACACTGAATTCAGAGTTTTGGCCCTGGAATTCATAATATCCTGGATATAATATATCCGAAATTTTCATGCTCATTGGAAAATATGGCAAACCAAATTCTTTATATAGTGAAATATTTCTAAAGAAGTAATAGATTTTTTAAAATTTATTAATCCAACAGAATTTATCACTTTAAATGTTATTTTTAGTGGATACTCATATTTGAGCAGACAATCCATTTATTTTTTAAATAGTATATCTTTTTTTTTTTTTTTTTTTTTTGTCTACTGGCCTGAATATTCGAGAAGTCTTATTAAAGAAAAATATGTACTCTCCAGCAGGACTTGAACCTGCATCCTCCTAGAGGAAATCATTATTAGATCTGACATGCTTTGAGCTCTTGGTGGATGAAAAAAAAAAAAAAAAAATACTGTTTAATAAGTAAACATTCAAATACGAGTATCCACAAAATATAATACCTAAGTTATATATATATATATATATATATATATATATATATATATATATGGAACAGTGTTATCAGCAAAAGATGCTGATTCATTGGCAAAACCTGTCAGAGTAGAAATTATTGTAATTGTCTTTTATGTTCGATGTTCTGTATTCTCATCCATGTTTACATTTTATATATACATTCTTTGAATTATCCACAGACAAAATGATATTAACTTTACTTCAGTGTCAGAGATAAAAGCATTTCATAATGTATATCACTTAACCAAAGAATTTTCAGACATTTTTCTTCCCAGTAAATTTTGTGCCAATGCTTTAACCACCAATATTGGCAGTAACTTATAGGACGTATTTGTCTTGTACTTAGAAACCAAATTAAATTCCATCAGTAGAAGTTCTTTATTTTCAGAAGACATTTCACAGACAAGCCAAGAATTTGAGTAAAGTTATTTGAAAAATAACTCTGAAGGCGTAATCTAATTAAGGATGAAGCAGAAAGCCCGTCTAAGCAATAAAACACTCAAGGCAAATATTCTTACAAGAATGTGCGATTGACTTTGTAATATTTTAATGTGGGATCATGTCATCCTCAGAACTTTTGTTTGTTGTAATTTACAGACTAATTAAAAAAAGTTATTTTTTTGTAAAACCTTAATTGGTTTTCTTTTGAGTATTAATGGAAAAATTTGTGCTCGGTCACCTGCAGTCAAAATTAACAGTAACACACACACACACTCATTCAGAAATGTACTTTCTGGCAGTCAACTTGAGTGGTTTATATAAGGACCCAAGATGTCTAATATTGCTCAGAAAACAAATTTACTGGTTCCTTTATCAACGAACTTTAGACACAGTCCGGATTTTTAATTTTGGTAAAGAATACATGTGACACGTGGGCATCTGATCTAATGATAAAAGTGACTTTCATTGCTGAATTGATCTAATTAAAAAAAAATATTGTACTTGCTTTATTATTTTCATTTATATTATTTTAATATAAATTACTTCATTTTTTTTTTCTAAAAATAAAAATTTAAATTATAAATAAATGATAAATAAATAAAAATAACTAAAATAAAAATGAATAAAAAGATAAAATTAAAATATTTAAAATAAAAAAAATTATAAAAATGAAAAAAATGACTACATTTTCCTTAGAAAATGATAATTTAAAATTGCAAAAGTGCAGATACTAATACTTCAATCAAATTTAAATTCATACAGTTCTAACATTTAATTCAAATTATATTTCATTCAATTCTAACATTTAATTCAAATTATATTTCATTCAATTCTAACATTTAATTCAAATTATTTCATTCAATTCTAACATTTAATTCAAATTATATTTCATTCAATTCCAAAATTTAATTCAAATTATAATTAATTCTAGAACTTCATTCAAATTATAATTCATCCAATTTTAAAATTTCACTTAAATTATAATTCCTTCAACTGTAAAACATCTTTCAATTTATAATTCATTCAATTCTAAAACTTCATTCAAATTAAAATTCTATTAATTTTAAAAATAAATACAAATGGCAAATCGAAATACTATTTTAGTCATATAATGTGCCATCTTTCCTCATTATTTTAAAATAATTAAAAAATATATGATCGAGAAAAATATATATGTAAATGGCATTTTTGAGCAATATTCTATTGGTGAAAAAGAAGCCCTTGTAGGAGCCGGACATGATGATTAGAAATACTACTGCCCTTACAGGAATTTGTGATAATGAAGAAGAGAAAAAAATGCCTCAAGTGCGTTGAAATTGTTTATGTTTTGCAATCAGTTCAAGTTGATATATAATAATGCACAATGTTTCATGAAGTCAAGAACAACAAATAAAGGACATTAGAAAACATATTTTGTAAGGTTGATATTTATTTGAGTCAAAGATTTTGATATAGAAAAAATTGTTTTAATTCTAATTAAATAATTTGCCATACATTTACTTAGCACACTAACAATGAAGAAATGTTATGTGCCATGCGTGATACATGCTTAGATAATGTATCTTTTGATACATGACTGACGAGGCAGATTTTTTTTTCCTGCAGTAGGTTGCCATTTCTTTCTGTGGCATATCAGTTGCCATTCAAGGCTATAGAACCTGGTCTGTCCTGCTATTTTCCCATAGCTGAGGGAGAAGAATAGGATTTATACCATTCCCAAGGGTCAGTTATGTGCTATGCATGAGACACACTTAGGCGATCATAGACCGTCAGGCGAGGTTCAAACTCAGTACTCGGGATATCAGTCAGTCGGTGATACACGCTTAGGCGATCATGTATCTTTTGTTACATGACTGACGAGGCAGATTTTTTCTTGCAGTAGGTTGCCATTTCTTTCTGCGGTAGACCAGTTGCCATCCAAGGCTATAGAACCCGGTCTGAACTGCTATTTACCCATAGCTGGGGGGAGAAGAAGAGGATTCATACCTTTCCCAAGGGTATTAGCACATAAGTGAATGTAATGGATTTGAATGGAATTCGAACTCGGCTCTCCGATTCCTCAATCTGAGCTGCTATCCATTACTCCATGTTCATATACTCAAACATTACTATACTTATCACACCACACTTCTTTTTATTAGTATTTATTATTAATTATTGTAGGCCGAGTTGTATAAACATATGATAATACCAAGAGTATCTACCTACAGCCCGGGGTAGATGCGTAAATTAGTGTAACGATGTGACTAGCACACACCATAATTTTCACATCATCATGTGCCTGTATGTATTATTTTGTTTTGCAAAGACTTTGTGTGATACCCTGAGCAATGTGGTGGACTCACCCACACTTGTATAAATGTGAGAACAGAGCATAAGACTAGGAAAGACAGCAAAAGCCATATTTAGCGGTCATCTGATAAAATACAGTAGTAATTTGCAGCGGGACTTACTCTAAGAGAGACTGAACTCAACTAAGTAATAGACGCATTATGACAGTATATTATATCTGATGATGGAGATAAAGCATTTATATTGCTTTACACATAGATTTACTGGACATCAAATCCTCAATTTTGAGAAAAAGCTTTACCTGCCATGAAGAAACAAAAGGATCGTGCACGGCTTTGCACAATTTCTCCCGGAGGCCCTGGTTGTCAATGGAAATTTATAAAATCTTTCTCTAAATACAAATTTTCAGGAAAATAGGTTTCTCAATGTCATGTAGCTGTTGTTGGTCTTAAAGGTTGGATTATTCAATTATCATTTTTATACAATTTGTATTTTATTTCCCTCGTCCCATAGTACCGTATATACTAGCATATTGTGTGACTTTTGAAGACCTAATTTTGAAGGTAATTTTAAGAGGGTTGCATCATACATGAGATACGAAATTAATGTATGTACTCCTGGCCCTGGCTACACTACTGACCAAGCTATATATCTATTTACTGTTGTCAAATTAACTTCAAAATTAGATCTTTAAAGGTCACATGATCTGTGAGTATATACAGTAGTAGTTACTTTTGCATACATGTTTTGAAGAATAAATATAACAACCATTATGGGACAGAATTAATAATTTAATTTTTTTTTTTTCCTTTTCTTTTTTTTCTTTTATTCTTTCTTCATTTTTTGCTTTTCCTTTTCTTTTGTGTTTTCATTTTTTCTTTCTTTTGATACTTTTTTGTTTTCTTCTTTTTTATTTATCTTTTATTC
Organism: Acanthosepion lycidas; assembly: GCA_963932145.1. Classification (NCBI taxonomy): domain Eukaryota; kingdom Metazoa; phylum Mollusca; class Cephalopoda; order Sepiida; family Sepiidae; genus Acanthosepion; species Acanthosepion lycidas. The sequence continues at coordinate 68,700,019 of OZ010600.1, forward strand.
TTTTTCACTTGCCATTAGTCTATTTTGCTACCTTTTCTTTCTGTTTCTATCTCTTTTTATTCTTATCTTTCTTTTTCCTTCTTCCCCTGACGTTTTGTTACCTTTTTCTTTTTTTCATCTTTTCCTTTTTCCATTTCCACATTATTTACTTTTCTTTCATTATTCCTTCCTTTCTTATTTTTTACCTCTTTGCTTGTTTTTCTATTTTATTTGCTTTTTACTTTCATTTCTTTTTCTCCTATTTTTACTTACCTTCTTCTTTCTTTTCCTGTTTACTTTTTTCTATTTCCTTCTTTCTTTATCCTTCTTTCTCTGACTTATTCTTGTCTTGTTTTCTTTGTCTCTTTCTTTCTTTTTCGCTTTCTATTCTTTATCCCTTTATCCTTCTTTTTTACATTTTATTTGCGTTTTTCTTTTTTTTTTCATTTCTCCTTCTCTTTACTGTTTTCCCTTTCATTCTTTTTCTTTTTATATTTCTTTATATTTTCTTCTTTCTTTTTCCTTCCTTTCCTACATTTCTTTTAATTCTCCTTCCATTTTTTTCTTTTTTCTCTCTTCTCTTTTCTTCTTTTTTCTCTCTTCTCTTTTCTTCTTTTTTCCCTCTTCTCTTTTCTTCTTTTTTCCCTCTTCTCTTTTCTTCTTTTTTCCTCTTTTCTTTTCTTCTTCTTTTTTCCTCTTTTCTTTTCTTCTTCTTTTTTCCTCTTTTCTTTTCTTCTTCTTTTTTCCTCTTTTCTTTTCTTCTTCTTTTTTCCTCTTTTCTTTTCTTCTTCTTTTTTCCTCTTTTCTTTTCTTCTTCTTTTTTCCTCTTTTCTTTTCTTCTTCTTTTTTCCTCTTTTCTTTTCTTCTTCTTTTTTCCTCTTTTCTTTTCTTCTTCTTTTTTCCTCTTTTCTTTTCTTCTTCTTTTTTCCTCTTTTCTTCTTCTTTTTTCCTCTTTTCTTCTTCTTTTTTCCTCTTTTCTTCTTCTTTTTTCCTCTTTTCTTCTTCTTTTTTTCCTCTTTTCTTTTCTTCTTTTTTCCTCTTCTCTTTTCTTCTTTTTTTTCCTCTTTTTTTTCCTCTTCTTTTTTCCTCTTTTCTTCTTTTTTTCCTCTTTTCTTTTTTTCCTCTTCTCTTTTCTTCTTTTTTTTCCTCTTCTCTTTTCTTCTTTTTTTTCCTCTTCTCTTTTCTTCTTTTTTTTCCTCTTCTCTTTTCTTCTTTTTTTTCCTCTTCTCTTTTCTTCTTTTTTTTTTTGTTTTAATTCCAGAAAAAATTATTTTAGCTATAGATTGAGGCAATTCGATTCTAACAGCAAATAAAATAAAACTCACTTAAATACTCCTAACACACAAATATCAAGATTTTACAAACAACAGCCTGTAAAGCAAACTCAGTGCATTTTCCAGTGCCTCATCACCCTGCTTCTTATCATCCAGCATTGATTGATGATGTCTTTATGTTTATAGGTTTACAAAAATCAGATGCCCTTGTAGATTTTAGATTTGTCTCAAGACTCTGCCCTTTTGTACATCTTGTTTATGTTACTCTCTCTCTCTCTCTCTCTGGCTGTTTCCCCCACTTTTTTTTTTAATTTGTCTGTCTTATACTTTCTTTCTCTGGTTCTTTCATTTACTCTTTTTATTCCTAATTTCTCTCTCATACTTTCCTTTTAGTCTTTTTCTTGCTCTTCTCCCCAGTTTCTGCTTCCTCTCTTTAGCTTGTTCTTTTCTCTCCCCTTCCTCTTACTTTCCCCTTACATGTTCTTTTTATTTTCTTATTTTTCTTTCCCCCCCCCCCCCGCTCTCTATTTCTGCTTCTCTATTGCTCTTTTTCTTTTTTCTCTTGTTCTCTTCCTGCTTTTTCTCTTTCTTCTTCTCTTACTCAGTTTTGGTTTCACACTTTTTGTCTTGCTCATTCTTACTTCCTTTTTCTCTCACTCACTGTTACTCTTTCACTGATTTTGCCCATGGTTTCTCTCTTTTTTCTTGCTCACTGTTACTCTCTCTTTTTTTTTGCTGTTACCCTCTCTTTTTTCTTGCTCACTGTTGTTCTCACTCTTTTTCTTGCTCTCTCTCTCTTTATCTTATTCTCTTACTTTCTCTTTCTCACTCTTGCTCTCTTTTTTCTCTCTTTTCTTTGTGTCTATATTTATCAGTCAGTCTCAGTCTGTTCATATCTGTCTATATATCTATCTATCAGTCTGTTTCAGTATGTTCATATCTATCTATCTATCTCCTCTTCTCCCCATTTTGTTTTCATCAGTATTCTCTTTGGAATTCCATTACACATCTCTCCTTTTTCTCCTTGTGTTTGTCTTTGTTTTATTGCCAAAATTTGTGATGGGTTACTCCTTGTAAAACTAGATGTTTCTCATGTTAGGTCCCTCTGATCCTGAGTGCCCCCCTGCACCCTTCACAACCATCTTTCTGTCCCTATACTCCTAATTATTCCTATCTCATTTAACCTCCCCTCCCCATCTGATTCCACAGACGACCCCACCATACTTACTGTCTTCTGTAACCAGCCAGGCATTGCACAACGGATACTAATCTATCCAAGAATAATTCTTTGTAGCATCTGCTTTTTACCAAGAAAATTAGAAGAGGCTCTTTTGACACCAAATTCTTTAGTGGAAATTTATAGGATTTGTTTGCATGCATTCTATCCATTGTTTCACCAGAATGGGTGTGTACATCTGTATATATGCGTATAACTGCTTCTGTTCAAATATATATATTGTATAATAAGATGAATAAGGACACTAAAAGAACAGTGCTTGATGTAAAATATATAAACAGACCCAATATAAGAAATATGAAAACTTTGATATTCAAATATTGTTGGCATTCCACAATTTAAAGTTTCATTTGTACCTTGGTGTATATATATATATATATATATATATATATATATATATATATATATATATATATATATACTTATTAAGCAATTAAGGAGGCATGGTGGTGTAATGGATAGCGGCTTAGATTGAGGAATCGGAGAGCCGAGTTCAAATTACAATCGAATCCATTACATTCACTTATCTGCTAATACCCTTGGGAAAGGTGTAAATCCTCTTCTTCTCCCTCCAGCTATGGGTAAATAGCAGGACAGACTGGGTTCTATAGCCTTGGATGGCAACTTGTCTAAGAGAAGGACAACTCTGAATTCAAAACCTGCAGAGGGTCGTTTGGGGACCTTGTGGCACGTAGTGCACCAGGTCTCTGTATTCGGCACTTCAAAAAGTGTGGATGGTCCTGCACGAAACCTTCACAACTATAATCAAATCTCATGTGCTGTTGTTGGGCTGTCAGTTTTCTAGGAACTGATTTGCTTGACCCTCATACGTTGAATTCGATGGGAGATTCGAGTATTAAGCAATATACATAATATCTTACATTAATTGCACAATTCAGAGTTTCATGCTGAAGCAATTTTCGAGTGCTGAAATTATTATATTTACTTTTATTTCTATGTATATTTTGGGTCGACCCAACATATAAATAGAAATAAATATAATTATAATTCTAGCACTTGAAAATTGCTTCAGCATGAAACTCTGAGTTGTGCAATTGGCCCCAAAAAATAGTTGCTTTGTAATTTTAAACAAGAGAAAATTATTATACATTGTTTAAAAAAAGAAAAAGTGAGACATAATATTTTATTAGAAATTTTATTATGACAAAAAGAAAAAAAGCATTTTATAATTAAATTTTGCTCGTCAAAATATCCTTACTGCAAAACACATTTTTGGCATTCGTCGAAAAACTAAAAAAAAAAAGGTTGATAATTGATTCTATACTTTTTTCTTCAAAGACTATTTTTTTTTTTTTCACTCTTCTGTCAACTTCATCCCATGCTAATTCTGGATGACTTCTTAGTAGTGTATGTGTGTGTGTATACATATATATATATATATATATATATATATATATATATTTCTGATATTTTTTATGTTTATACATTCTTTTTATAGATACAAATATTTAAGTAAATGTTCTGCTTATAATAAACAATATTAACAACATTTACTGGCCTGAATGTCCAAGAAATTTTCATAGAAAATATGCGTCCTCTGCCAGGAATCGAACCTGTACCCTATACAGAACCGTCATATAGCCTGACGTGCTTTTACCGATTGACCCACTGAGAAGCGTTTCAGTTAGCAAGGTCAATTTTACTTTTTTTAAACTCCAATTCTCCATGATTTTCTCTCATACATTCATATCTGCTCAATGTGTATTCAGATGTAAACATTCAGGCCTGTAAATGTTTTTAATACTGTTTATTATAAACAGAGGATTTACTTAACTATTTGTATCTATACATATAGTTTTTTTTATATAGTTGTCTGACAATCTTCAGGTGGTTCAAAGAACAAGAAACTCAATTCTATATTTTATATTTATTCTATTTTTTAAATTATTTCAACCCAAGCAAGGCAATAATGTCACTAAGATGCAAGGGGTTACTGAGTGTTAGTGAATGTGAGAAAAAAAAACATTGAGGAGAGGGAAAAAGAACAGGAAGCAAAAAGACAGAAGATAAGGATTAACATTGCATTTTAAACTTTAAGAAGCCGGAAGAGAGTTCAACAAGCGATCAGTACAACAGAAGAAACTGTTAACATAGAATTTATGGTTAAATCGAGCCATTTCAACTCTAAAATTATGAAACATTGCCATCAAATAGTACTGCATTTACATTCATAAATCTAGGGTGCCATAGAGGAAAGTTCATCAGAACAATTCCCATGAAAGTATTTATAGAAAAGGTACAGCAATGCGACAATGGGAAAATGGCTGAAGTTGAAATGCCAGGTCAGGATCAATAATATTGCAGATTCTTCTTTGAATTTTATCTAGAGTCTCTAAATATATAGCAGGAGCACCAGACCAAAGGTGGCAGCAATATTTAAAGCAAGGACAAATAGTAGACACACACACACACACATATATATATATATATAAAATGTATGTGTGTGTAAAATGTTAAAATAAATCAACATATCATAAACAATGAAAAAATATTAATATACAACAAATCTTAATGGATAACCCCAAAATAGAATTGAATATCTTGCCCCTTGAACCAACTGTAGATTGTAAAACACCTGTGTAACCAACTATTACTATAACATATATATTACTCTTGCACCTTAGTGGCTTTACCACCTTACTTGGGATGAAATGATTAAGAAAAAGTATAACTTCAACACTTTTAACTATTTGTTGATATTAAACGTGCCTATTCAATACTGCAGGAGTCGGCCATTGTCGAGATCATCAAGGCAATGAGAACGATCCTTTCCTTAGCTGTATAGTATGTGCTTTGCAAGGTCTATATAGTTTTGAATTCAGAGTTTTCCTTCTCCTAGACTGGTTGCCATTTAATGCTATAGAACCTAGTTTATTCTCCTATACTGTTGATGTGGGGAGAAAAATGGATTCATATACTTTCCCATGGGTATTAGCACATAATTAAATGTAATGAACTAGACTGGAATTTGAACTCGTCACTCTGATTCCTCAGTCTGAGCCGTAATCCATTTAATACACTTATCTCTAAATGATCTCAGAGTGAAATATATTTGATTATATAAATGATTACATTATGATTGCAAATCACAATGATTTTAAAATATAAATAAAAAAAAAATATCTGATATAGAAATATGGATTAATCCATGTTTCTATATAATTTTTTTCTTGGCTAAATGTTTGTTTGTTTTCGTAAACATTTCTTGTTGAATTATAGGTGTGTGCGCTGGTGCATATTAAACAACAAGAAATAAGATCATTTATCTAATATCATATATTGAACTGCTGACCTCACTTTACAGCTCATCCCAGTGAGCTGTTTCCTGCTGCTCTTTGGTTGGTCTGAGGTGTTTAAAAAAAGCAGATGTTGCTGCAAAACATGGAAAACAATTTTGTTTTATATTTTTTTAGTATGTTTTCTATTTTAATTTTCAACCCATATTTTATTAGCTGTTCATTTCTTTGCTAATGAATAGCCTCGTTAATTATAGCATAGGGAGATTTAATTTCAATTAATAATTTTCTTAAAAAGGAAAAATAATTTCAGTGATGATAATGATGGTTGCTACAATATAACAACAACAAAAAATAATAATAATAATAATAAACGCTCTGAAATTACACCATGCATGGCTCTCATGGCTTCTGATTTTAATTGATTAGAGGCGTTAATGGATGAGCAAATAAAAAAAACATCTGTAAACTTTAAATTTAAAAATTTAAGTTCAATCCAGGCTCTAAAAGTTCATTTTCTTTTTTGTCATATCCATTCTAAATTTAGATGTTAGTGACTCTCCACAGATTCCTGTTTCTTTTTTCATTTTAATGCTTCAGGTTACGGGTGTTCATAGCCCTCCACAGCTTCCTTTTTCTTTATTATCTGTGTTATATTCTGTGCTAATAGGAATATATACTTGACAAACAAGGTGGATAAAATAAGTAAAGTTTTATTGTAAAAAAACAGCACAATAAGAATAAAGGTAACAGTTATGCACAAGGTTGTTGCAAGTCAGTCCAGTAGTGAGTGCTACTATTGGAAGGTCGGTAGTTCTCGCGTAAGTCTGAGTTGTACTCAACAGATCCCATAGTGAGGAAAGACGGCTTGGAAAATTTGATACTCACAGGACAGAAATGTATAACCTAGCTGGCAAGCTTGTGTGGATGGATGATGGAGTAGAGTTTGAGAGAGATTGCAGAAGTTATTAAGACCTTCAAAGAACAGGAAATTGTGGAGAGCTATGATTGCCAAGGCCCTGAAGGGACACATCATGTAGAAGAAGAAGGAATGACAAATCTAGGTATTAAAAATGTTTTAAATGTATAAAAAATACCAAAAATTAGAACTTGAATTAAAAATCATCATCATCATCATCATCATCTTATATGACCCCACCCCATAACTGAGCGTGAGGTCATAGTATTGCTGCTCAGTTGAGCACCTGACTAGCTCCCTACACATGTGTATTCATGAATAGCATCCAACCACATAGAATGTTTTGAACAAAAGTACAAGGTGCAATGGGTAAATTGTCACCATTTTATATTTTTAATTTTACACATGCACATTAGTTGCTTTTGATTTTGTCAACTGCACAGTATAATAAGATCAGTTAGGTACTATCTGTGAGAGAAAGAGCACCACGACACAATTCCATCCACCAGAAATTTTGAAACAGCATGCTGCACTGCTTGGCATTCATGCTGGAAGCTCTAATAGAAACATTTTAGTGTGTTTGGGTGTCAATCTGAAGATGGTGCAAAGGATTCAGAAAGAGTTAGATGAGTCTAATGGTGATTATGAAGATGCTTAGTGTGATCACTAGTGATAGCAACATTATACATCCATTCATCTTCCCACAGGGTCTCAGACTCAACATCGAGAGGTACATCAATTGCCTTGAGGAAGTAGTGCTTCCATGAGTCAAGAGGGTGGCTGATCAAAGACACTACGTCTGGCAACAGGATTCTGCACCATATCACACAAGCAGGATAATGCAGTCATGCTGCCAGACAATTTTTGTGATCACATCACCCTTTATATCTGGCCACCTAACTTTGCAGACTGCAACTCCCTTGATTATTATTTATTGGGCGAAGTTGAGCGAAAGTCCAACAAAACACCTTGTAACACCCAAGATGAACTGAAGGCAAGAATTATGGCAGCATTCATCAACTAAATCAAGGAGACCGTCCAGAAAATTTGAAGGAGCTTCCAAAGTTGTCTTGAAGCCAATGGCAATTTTATTGAATACATTTTCTCTTTAACATTTCAAGATATTTTTATATAATTTTGGTAAATATAACTGTTAAAATGAGATGTCAGTGTTATTTTCATTTTTGCATAATTTAGATGATAATTTATCCATCACACGCTGAAGACCTGGTAGAGCCCATCCCTCTCTCGGTCAGACCCTAAGTGATGGACTTCATTTGAAGGCTCACTTTGTTCATGGACCTGTGGCTATTGATTCTGTGTCATCCTGAATATACCTGCCAGTAGTTCAATCACACATACAGATTTGGATTGCATTTGGTCAAAACTCATTGTACTTGGCTGAACTCCCCACTGGGGATAACCTCTGAATCACTACACAGTTTGGTGTCAGAGGCAATGAACGAAAGACGTATTTTTGAAAATGAAGTTAAAGAGAAAAATAACAAGGAATAGGCCTGTTGGAAGACTCCTTAACCATCACCAAGAAGAGATTGTTGAAAAATCACATTATAAAGGCCAATAGTCTTTCCACAGATATCAGACAAGGCTCCACCTTAGACAATGAATAGAAGAGGCAGACTGAGGGAAAATAGTCTGTAAGTGGACGAAAAGATTCTTGACAGGGGCTAATACATAGGCAGGCAGCAGAGACATATGGAGGGAGCTGTTCTTTGCAGTGACCCTAGGACCATGCCTGTTTATACGACTGATTTTAATGATGATTTTCTATTAAATAAACAGAAAATAGCTCAAAATCGTGTCTTTGATGCTGTAAGGGTGTTATGGAGTGGTTTCACAGTGGAGGTTTGTATTTGTACTAAGTCGGTCCTAAAACTGGTTCGACGTACAAAACGTTAGGAACTTCATATAATAGGTAATGACGCAGAGAAATCTAGTTGTGGTCGCTGATACTTTAGTATCCGACTAACGGTCGTCCGGCATGAACTGACTGACCCAACTCCCACTACTCCTACTTATTATAGGTGGGTGAGTCTATTAACTATAGAATAGGTGTGTTCCACTATAACAAAGAGTCTGCAATAGTACGTTTTGATTTTTTTGTTATTTTTAATCATTTCACCCCAAGCAAGGCAATAAAATCACTAAGACACAGTGGGTATTAAAGAATACAAGAAAAAGAGAAAGATTATTAAGGAGTGGGAATAGTAAAAGAACAGGACTTAAAAAGATATATGATAGCGATTGATATTGCATTTAAATTTTTGAAGATCAATGTTGACTGGAAAGCAAGAAGTTGGAAGAGAGTTCCACAAGTGAAAAGTGCAGGAAATAAAACTGCTAGCATAGAACTTATAGTTACATCTAGGCATTTCAGTTGTAAAATGATGAGACCTTGCTGTCATTCTAGTACTGCTCTTAAATTTATCATTTTTAATAGTATATTTGTTCTAAGGTAAGGTACCTTAGAGGAAAGTAATATTTATTTGGATATAATACAAAAATGTGGCAAAAGGCCAAAAGGGTCGATTAGTGAAGGCTGGTTTTCAATCTGTCTTAAACTTAGCTAGCCACAATCACTGACCCAAACATAACAGTATTCCTTATGCCAAAATAACAAATTCTTACTACAGCCGCCATAATACATTAAAATCTCTATGCAGTTTTAACTAGTTGCCATATGTACAACTTGTCTGTGGGGAATAAAATAACAACATTTAAAATTGTAAACGCTTAGAGGAAAGTTCCTCAAAACAATTACCATGAAAGTATTTATAGAAAAGGCACAGGGAAGCTACATTATGATGGGGGGATATGAGTGAGGTCGATATGCCAGGTGTAGTAACATTTAAATTCTTTTTGCTTATTTGAGGCCATTCCAGTCAGACAAAGATTTTTTTTCCTTTGTGCTACAAGTATTAATGAAATTGCTCTATGCCATTTTGTTGATTATAGTAACTGCTGTGATAAAAAGCAGTAAAAAAAATGAAAAGAATTCTAAAAGGAAAAAGATTAAAATAATCAAAATATGTTGTTGCAAAATCCCAGACAATTTAAAATACTACTGCTGGGTAGTTAACAGAAGTGAAATAATTTTAAACAAAATCACTGGTACAACTACATGGTATAACAAGCTCCTGTGGTACAAAAATGGGTGTTTGAAAGTATTTTATTATTCTTGATTTTTACTGTTTCATTGGAAGGCTGAAGAATGATCTCTGCCTATAATATTATTAAACTAACATAAGATACAATTTTTTTTTTTCAAGTGTGAATCATCCCCGATCCTTTTGAAGTAAGTTTTATTTGAATAGCCTCTTCCCAAGAATTGATATTTTGTGGAACAACCTTATGGCAGGATGTTTTCCCAATTATGACAGTCTTAACCTCTTCAAGTCTAGGGTTAACCATTGTTTTTCCTACATAGCTCATGAACTTCACTTCTTTATTTTTCTTATGCTCATACAACACCACACAGTAACCCTCTACCTTGGCCTTGTATTTGGTAAACATTAGTATAAAAAAGAGAGGAAAACCTTTTCTGTCAAGGTGTTTCATTCCTTGAGGAAATTTATCAAGGCAAATAAAAAAAATATTCAGTGACCAATATTTATAGACAGAAGTAATACAGTAAAAAATAGCACTAACAATTGAAATGTTGAATTAGAGAACATTGTAACATATTTTTTTGATATATTCAAAATCGGTTTAGTATGATTAGTAATGGTGTAACTTTAATTGATGGTTAGTTCTAGGGTTAAGAATTTATGTACATTGCTATCAATAAAATAAATGATGTGAATTATTTCCCACCCTACAACCACTTTTCCAACAGACAAAAGGTTGCTAGCCTCTTGCTGCTCTGTTGCTATTTCCATTGTATGTATTCTGAATAAGCTACATTTCTTAGTCCTGCCATCCCTGACCTTTGCAACTAGGACCCACCATGATATGTACATAAGTGTGAATCATCCCTAATCATTTTGTATTCCATTAGTATGAAGTAAGTTCTATTTGGATAGCCTCTTCCCAAGAACTGACATTTTGTGGAACAACCTTCTGGCAGGATGTTTTCCCCATTACGACAATCTTAACATCTTCAAGTCTAAGGCTAATCATTATTTTTCCTGCATAGCCCCATGAACTTCACTTCTTTTTCTTACGCTCATACAACACGACACAGTAATCCTCTACCTTGAAAGGCTCTTTGGCCTTGTATTTGGTAAACATTAATATAAAATAAGAGAGGAAAACCATTTCTGTCAAGGAGTTTCACTCCTCGAGGAACTATCAAGGCAACTGAAAAATTTTTATTCAGTGACCAATACTTATAGACAGAAGTAATACGGTAAAGTATGGAATAAGAAAAATATAAGTGTAAAATTTTCAAAGAAAAAGAAATCAGAAATAGAAAAGATTTAAAAAAAAAAAAACTGTTTAAGAAATCAGAACAATATTAAAAAACATCTTTTTTATATGCTAAAAATGAGCAGAAAGTAAACAGTAAAAATTATTAAAATCTAAGAAAACATTAACAAAAAAATTATGAAACAATACAAAATAATTCTAATAAAAAATTTAAATTTTCAGAAGATTAAAAAAAAAAAATTTAAATTAAAATTTATATTTCAGAAGAATAAAAAATAATGAAAATTTCTGAAGTGTAAAACAAAAATTAAAACTTTAAAGTAAAAAAAAAATGAAATATCAGAAGAGTGAAAAAAAAAATGTTTTAAAAGATTGAAAAAAAATAAAAATTTCTGAAGTGAAAAAAATTTAAATTTCAGAAATGTAAAAAAAATAGTTAATCTTTGATAAATTTTTCTATTTTCACTTCTGCTATAAATCAATTTCCTTATTTCATTCAGTTTTTCTATTTTAAAAAAAAAAAAAAAGGTTAGAAAAAAAATCCTTTTTCTACTTTTTTCACAAATACCTTCAATAAACTGTGATAATTAATTAACAAGTCAGTCGTTATTGGTACTGTGAGGATCCCCGGATGCAATTAAATCAACTCTTGCAATTCATTATCCAAAGTACTACTTAAAAAAATACAAATCCCAAGATTGATAAAAATAAATAAAATTAAAAAAAAATGACATGAAATCAGCAGAGAGAAACAAGGAACGTCTCAGCAGTTTTATGGGACAGAGAAAAAGTTGAAATGGAAATAGGAGCTTAAAAGAAGGAAAACTAAAAAAAGGACTCATGGTGTTAGTATGACTAATGAGTGTAGGGTGTGCAGCATCAGTCCAAAATTGGTAAATTGACTTGAACGCTTCTGGCTGTCTAGGAGACCACATCAAAAGCAGGTTGGAGATTCTTCTGCTTCTTAAGTGTTTTATGATTCTTTGAAACAGCTGGAACTGACAATTCTTCTGTTTGTCTATACACAGATATAGTTATTTACGAAAAAAATCTTAGTCTGGCACAAGGCCTCAAAAAACGAGTGATTGACCAAACTCGTGATGATCATCAGTTTTCTTTCTGTGTCTGCTGCCAAAAGCTGTGTCCTTTGTGTATCTTATATCACCAAGATTATGCAACCCAATAATAAATTCTAGTAGGACTTGGGGATTGTCAGAGGTCATGAAAAATCATTATCATCATTCCCATGACTGGGTGTGGGTAGCACTGCCAAGAATCTGACCCCTTCCCTCTACATATCTAGGTTGAAAACCAGACAGCTATTCATTTATGTTTAGCATGTCTTGGGTAAGTAGACATTAACAGAGCCCATCTCTCTTCAAATCAAACCTCAGCTGACGTCCTCCAACTTGAAGGTCCATCTTGGTCATGAACATATCGCTGTTGATCCTTTTGGAGGAAATAGTTTATAGCTGTTGACTTCAGTCTAGAAAACTCTCTGCCCAGTAAGGATGTGTCATCAGTGAACTGGCTGCATCCATAACTACCCCATTGTGCAAGTGGCTGTTGACCCTCTAAGAACATTCATCCACTCTTTGATAGGTCTGTTTTTAATCCTGATAAATGCCTAGCTATATTCCTCATCAGAATGTCTGGTAAGGAAACCAGTTTAGTCACTGATGATCCAAACATGTGACAGGTTGTACTGGTTTATAAGATACCAGCAGCACTTGTAGAATTATTTGAGAAAAAAATGACCAAACTACATTAGGGAATTAGTCTGTGAAATGAGTTTGATGAGCATTAAACTATACTAGGCACTTTGATTATTTATTAAGCAATACTTAACTGAGGGTAGCATAGCTGTTAATAACATGGAAAGTGGGATTAACATGTCAGGTTCAAATTCCTGCTGGGATGATTGCATTTATTATTACACAAATACTATTTAAAGGTATGTTTTTTTTTCCTGATATTATCTAACACTCAGTAACCCTTTGTGTCTCTAGTGGCTTTATTGTTTTGCTAGAAGTAAAATGATTAAAAAAAAATCACTTAAATTGTGTGCACATATGTGTGCATTGAAAGAGACAAATACTTGTAAATTGCACACATACATTTTTATATATATATATATAGGTATATTAATAAAAAGAAAGAACAGTAAGATATATAATCCGGTCTTCTTATAGATATTTTTATTTTTACAAAATAGTGCTCAATGTAAATTTACAGAGCATTAATATTATAAATTAATTGATTTAAAATATGTTTTTTTTGCTACACAGTTCTAACCATGTTTCAAAAATGGAAGCTAAAAGCCCCGAATTTAATTTTGTAATTGAATTAAATTAAATTTCATTCTCAAGCGAATTCGCTTGAGGATTAAATGGAGCTAATGTCTTTAATTTAATTATAAAATTAAATTCGGGGCTTTTAGCTTCCATTTTTGAAACATGGTTAGAACTGTGTAGCGAAAAAAAAACATATTTTAAATCAATTAATTTATAAAATATATATATATAATTCATCAAGTCTAGAACAATCCTCAACAGTATGAAGAAAGCACTGGATGACCATTTCTTCCTATATTTGGGACTCATCAGCAGTGCACATCCAATACCTAGAATCGAATCCGGACTGTTACAAACGTCATACCAACGGGCCTCGGTGATGAAGAAGTAACTAATTAGACTTGGTATAGTTCTGCTCTTCCCAAATTCCATGGTGTAACCCAACAGGCTGAGCCCCCACAAGCCACATCTTCTATCCTCAAGCCACTCCATCTAGAGCATTAAAAGCCCGTTCAAGCAAGGATATATAAGTGATAGAAATTATTATGAGAATTTGAAATAATTATAATTAAGTAATTCATCGAGTCTAGAAGAATCCTCAACAGAATGCAGAAAGCACTGGACGGCCGTTTCATCCTATATTTGGGACTCATCAGCAGGGCACATCCACTACTGAGAATCAAACTCAGACTATTATGATACGACGAAAGCATCATACCAACGGTCCTCAGTGAGGAAGAGGTAACTAATTAGACTCATTATAGTGCTACTCTTCATGAGTTTCGTGCTGTAATTCATCCAAGTTTCTCTAAAGCAACTGACTATATATATATATATATATATAGGCTTGCCTATCATCCAGTTCACAATCCTCCGTGGTCTTGTGAACAGGAGTAGAGGTTTATCCCTTGTTTCCTGTTTAGGATTGAGTTTCTGATTCCTTCAACTCTGTACATCTGTCATCCCTTCCTGAAATCTGAAATTTTATTCAGTGATTATTATTATTATTATTATTATTATTATTGTTTCCTCCTCCCAATAGGAGTAGATAAGTGTGCCTATGGTCAGTGTTTTGAGGGGAAATAAAAAAAAAATTTGTAGAAATAATTCTATGAAGCGGTATCCAAATTATATTTTTAATACTCTAGGATATAAGTAATCATGATGTCCCTCAGATTTCTTTTCCTTATTAATAGTAGATAGGTTTGCTTATCATCCGGTTCATACTCTTCCTCTGACTTTTGAACAGGAGTAGAGGTTCATCCCTTGTTTCCTGTTTAGGATTGGGTTTCTGGTTCCTTCAACTCTGTACTTCTGACGTCTCTGCCCAAAATCTGAAATTTCATTCACTAATTAGTATTTTTTTCCTCTCCAAATAGGAGTAAATAGGTTTAAACTTCTCTCTGATCTTTTGGACTGGAGTAGAGGTTTATCCCTTGTTTTCTGTTTAGGATTGGGTTTCTTGTCACTTCTAAAGTCTACTTTAACTCTATACTTCTAATGTCTCTGCCTGAACTCTGATATTTTATTTTGTTAATTAAATCTTGATGTCTTCAAGTCTAGAATTAGCTATCTTTCCTTATCTTGCCCTTTCCTATGCTAATACAATTCCACACTATAACCCTCTACCTTGAGTGGCCCTTGGGCCTTGTATTGGATGAATATGAGTAAAAAAAAAAAAAAAAAAATTAAATTTAAAAAAATAAAACATACATACATACATACATACATACATACATATACACATTCAAACAGTAGGCAGACAGTGTGTGACGGACAAAGAATCAGTTTTCTTCTTTTATAGTATAGATCCTTACTGTGTACTTGTTTGTTATCAAGTTGGAACTGGGGGTCAGACATTGTTTCCTTGATAACTATAGTATCAGACAACAGTGTAGTTGTGATACTGGCCCATTAATGTACTTTCTTGTGTGTGCTTCTTTGTTTGTGAACAACTTGTGGAAAGACAGAGAGAGCAACGTGAAACTCTCTAAACAATCTTTTGTGAATGAATGCAGAGTTATTTCTGTTCCTCTGATGTCTGGTTGTATTGGGTGGGTGGGTGGTGGAAGCCTCTGAGTTTGACAACAAATGAGTAAGGAAAGCTTAAAAAGATTCAGGATTCGTCTATGTCTGTCTTACTCATAGGAAAGTTATTATTATTGAGATGCGTGTTGTGGACCATTACACAAAAACACACATTCATACATACATAATGCATTCATTTGAGTGTGTGATGTTTACCTGACCGGAATGGTGGAAATTTTAACTTTTTTTTTTATCTAGTTCCATATTGGAACAACTTTTTCAACAGTTTTTAATACTCTTTTCATTTGTTTTTTAATTTTTTATCTAAATTTTTAATTTTTTTTAAATTTCTGATTTTATATCTGTTTATTTTAATATAAGTATTAGTATATAATTCACACTCATAACCTAAGTCCTCAAAAATCTAGAAAAAAATTTCTCTTGTGTATAGTACTATATATATATCTTTAGTTACATTGACGTGAGTTTGTGATCCTGGGTTTAACGGTATTTGTGATCGTCAGACAAACTGATTAATTTTTAAATTTTGGATTTATTTATGGTTGCGTATATCAGTGTTTTTATGGTAGTGGGAGGAAAAATTGTTGTCAGGACACCACTCATATGCATGCAGACATACATACACACATGTTCACGCATTGCAGCTCACACTGGGTGGATGGGTTGCTACTATGTAAGTGGCATAGAATGTTCTTGCTGAAAAGGTTTGCCTTGACAAGACCAGGGAATGTAGTTTGTCAAAGCATTTTCTGTGGAAGTTGAGTTTGTTATTCCCTTATTTGTAAATACCCTTGGGAAAGGTATGAATACACCTCTTCACCTCCCAGCTATGGGTTAATTAGTAAGACTTGTATCACTAAGAAATTCTTAAACTCTAAAAATATTTTCTGGCTTTAAATAACCTGAAAAAGGTTGATAAGCTATAAAACACCAATCAATCATATTTTTATTATTTATTTCTAGAGTTTATATATCACACATTGTTTGATTTTTATAACGTTATTGTTAAAAATCAAGTGTTCATCTGCCTAAGATGAAACACATTTTGTCCTTCTTGATGTAGATTAGCTTTTATAAAATAAGTCTTTTTATCAGGCTTTAATTAACCAGCAAAGTGTTAATAAACCATAATAAAGAAATCAATTAATCAATCAAACCATAGACAAAGTGAAGGCATAGGTACAACATTTGGCTTCATATATGAAAAATATTAATCAGTAATTTAAATGATTTTTGTTATTTCTGTCTCCACGGACTTGAATATATAAATTGGAAGAGAGAATATTTTTGCTGAAAAATCATTTTTCTTAGCACAAAGTGCCATATTCTGTATAAACTAATTAAAATTTGTAGCTGCTAAATTTAACTGAAATTTAACATTGGTATCCAGTTCATATCAATTAAATTTAACCCTAGAACTCTAATGACAAATTTTCCTATTTTTAATTACAATTTTCAGTACCTGATTTTCTTACCTAAATAATGTTTTTCAGTTCCTTTTAATGTTAACTCAAAGTACAAAGTTTGGAGTACCTGCATGTAAAATATCTCAAATTTATATTTAATATTTTTTTGATATTTTCAAAATCGGGTATGATATACCCATGATTAGTAATGGTCTAACTTTAATTGATGGTTAGTTCTAGGGTTAAGAATTTATGAACATTGCTATCAATAAAATAAATGATGTGAATTATTTCCCACCCTACAACCACTTTTCCAACAGACAAAAGGTTGCTAGCCTCTTGCTGCTCTGTTGCTATTTCCATTGTATGTATTCTGAATAAGCTACATTTCTTAATCCTGCCATCCCTGACCTTTGCAACTAGGACCCACCATGATATGTACATAGGTGTGAATCATCCCTAATCATTTTGTATTCCATTAGTGTGAAGTAAGTTCTATTTTGATAGCCTCTTCCCAAGAACTGACATTTTGTGGAACAACCTTCTGGCAGGATGTTTTCCCCATTACGACAATCTTAACATCTTCAAGTCTAAGGCTAATCATTATTTTTCCTGCATAGCCCCATGAACTTCACTTCTTTTTCTTACGCTCATACAACACGACACAGTAATCCTCTACCTTGAAAGGCTCTTTGGCCTTGTATTTGGTAAACATTAATATAAAATAAGAGAGGAAAACCATTTCTGTCAAGGAGTTTCACTCCTCGAGGAACTATCAAGGCAACTGAAAAAATTTTATTCAGTGACCAATACTTATAGACAGAAGTAATACGGTAAAGTATGGAATAAGAAAAATATAAGTGTAAAATTTTCAAAGAAAAAGAAATCAGAAATAGAAAAGATTTAAAAAAAAAAAAAAAAACTGTTTAAGAAATCAGAACAATATTAAAAAACATCTTTTTTATATGCTAAAATTGAGCAGAAAGTAAACAGTAAAAATTATTAAAATCTAAGAAAACATTAACAAAAAAATTATGAAACAATACAAAATAATTCTAATAAAAAATTTAAATTTTCAGAAGATTAAAAAAAAAAACTGCTCAAGAAATCAGAACAATATTAAAAATATTTGTCCTTGGATTTGGTAAACATTAGTATCAAAAAAAAAAAAAAAAAAAAAAAAAAAAAAAAAAAGAGAGGAAAACCTTTTCTGTCAAGGTGTTTCATTCCTTGCGGAAATTTATCAAGGCAAATAAAAAAAATTATTCAGTGACCAATATTTATAGACAGAAGTAATACAGTAAAAAATAGCACTAACAATTGAAATGTTGAATTAGAGAACATTGTAACATATTTTAAAATCTTATTACATAAAAGGAAAAGTAGATTATGGAGGATGCTAAGTAACATAAATTTTTTTGTATATTAAACAAAAGGGAATCAATGTTTCTGTCTATATTTCTGAGATGAGGTGTTATGTACATTATTTACATTATTTGGACAATTGTTCTCATCTTTGTCACCATATTTATCAGAACGTTTCACCCCTTCAGTATCTGTCTATATTTCTGAGATGAAGTATTATGTACACTATTTACATTATTCGGACTATTGTCCTCATCTTTGTCACCATATTTATCACAACGTTTCAGCCCTTCAGTATCTATATTTCTGAGATGAGGTATTATGTACATTATTTACATTATTTGGACAATTGTCCTCATCTTTGTCACCATATTTATCACAATGTTTCGGCCCTTCAGTATCTGTCTATATTTCTGAGATGAGGTATTATGTACACTATTTACATTATTCAGACTATTGTCTTCATATTTGTCACCATATTTATTACGTTTCAGCAGTTGTACGCTTCAGCCTTCTTCAGGTGTTTGGAATGAGCTGTTGATAGAAGACCAACTTAGAGTAGGTGGTGCAGACTATTTGCATATGAATGATACTGGGCAGGTATTAGGCAATAGTCAGCGTGGGTCTGGGACTGGCAGAGTTATATAACACCAGTGTTTTTTCTCAGTCTAGAGAGGCACTCTTGATGTGTGGACATGTGAAAATCAGACAAGACTGACACATCAAGTTCACAAATTAAACGTTTTCTTTTAAGTTTTTTATGTTTATGTTACATTTTGAAATACGAATTGTATTCATTATTTACATGAAATGCACAGAGTTTGTCGCACAAAAATGTGAAGAGCTTGTCATGAAAACAAGCTCATGTTAAAAGAAACAAAAATTATAGACAAAAGCACATTCCAATGGCTAATTGTTATTTAGCTGTAGAAGCATCATAGCAAAGCATTTCCAAAATACTGTATTATGAATGCACTGCATGACATTGGCAGTAACATCATTTTGAAGAAGGACAAAAATGACTCTGTGGACAATGATGATATTGATATTGTACTGACAACATAGTTTGTTTTTTTTTTTAAATTATTTCAATACAAGCAAGGTAATAAAAATGCAAGGGGTTATTGAGTGTTAGAAAATATGAGAAAAAAAAACACTATTAAGGAAAAGAAACTGATAAGAGTACAGCTCTGGTTCAAAATTTCAGTAGTTCCTCTCAGCAAGTAATATTTACCCCCCCCCCCACCACGAGGGTTGCATATGGCACAAGGCCAAGTTTAACGTGGGATTTCCGAGTCTGTAGGCTCGGCCAAGAATATTCCCTCTTTGAACCCGCATAAACGGGTTCAGGGGCAGTCAACCACCCCAAACGAGACTCTTCCCTTTGCCGGAGCCCCGTCCGGGTTCCTCTCCACCCGAAAGCAGAGAGTTAGACTGTTACTTACCCCAGAGGCAAGTTTACTTACCCCGGAGGCAAGTAAAGTTAAAGTGCCAAGAGAGAAAACACAGCAGTTTAAATAGTATCTGATGAGCCAATCCAACTGGGACAGAAGGGGGACACAACTCTATGCTCCTGCTGCTGCCATGGCTGATAGGACAAGTCCATTAAGTTGGGGAGGCGAGATAACTGGTTATCCCAGTTATAATGAACAATAGTTAACAGAGAACAATAAAAGAACAGGAATTAAGAAGACAAAAGATAACGATTGATCTTGGATTTGCATTTTGGAAGATCAAACTTGAGTGGCAAAGCAAGAAGCTAGTTCCACAAATGAGAAGTGTGACAGAAGAAACTCTTAGGATAGAACATATGGTTACATCTAGCCACTTCAACTGTAAAAGGATGAGACTTTGCTGCCAATCTAGTATTGTGCTTAAATTCATAAAGGCCTAGGTGACATAGCAGAAAGCTCAATAGTACAATAGCCATGAAAATATTAATGGAAAAAGCATATGGAAGCTATGTTACGATGGTAGGGAATTGACTGAAGCCGAGATACCAGATGAAACTCTCATAATGTTGATCTTCGACATCAACAACAGTTAAATAGATTAAAATGTGGTTAATGACTTTGTCATATTTAGTTACTGATTTAGACTCATTGTCACATTTTAGTTAGTAGGGACTATTGATATAACATACATTAGGTCACGCTGTACCAAATATGGTGATGCACATGGTGAACGATTACATATTAATATAAAAATGTTCCCAGGTGAAAGCCTAATAAATGTAATGGGTAAAGTAGTATTAATATAAGATTCTACTGGACATCAAATGAGGGATCAGTTTTCTATTGTTTTTAAGCAATAAACTGACCTCCCTATAAATACTGTATATTAATATAATAATTAGAAAGCATATAGTCAAATGTTCCCAGGTGAAAACCTAATGAGAGGAATGGGTAAAGTAGTATTAATATAAGATTCTACCGGACATAAAATAGGGGATCAGTTTTCTATTGTCATCATCTAATACACTGATCCCCTCCAGAAATACTACATAGTAATATAATGATTGGAAAATGTTCACAGGTGAAAACCTGATATGAATAATGGGTAAAGCTGTATTAAAGATACTACTGGGCATAAAATGGGAGATCCGTTTTCTATTGTTATTAAGTCATAAACTGGTCACCTAAGGAAATACTATATATTAATATAATAATTAGGAAACATACAAAGGTGAAAACCTAATAGTAAGTCATAAGAACTTAAAACATACCATCATTTTTTGGGGGTGGTGATAGTAATTGCGAGTTCAGTCCCTCATCTGGGTAGTGTGAATATAGACTCAGTGGAAACAGGATAAGCAGTACCTGAGCAGTACTAAATAAGAACTAGATGAAATATCTCCAGACCAACTACCCACACAGATTAAATAAAGGGTTTTATTCAAACATTCTCTGACAATTATCTGAATCAACAAGCCTCTGATGAAGGGCTCAACAGTCGAAACATTGTGATCATTACATCAAAGATGGGGAAATTAGTCCCATTGTTAAGAATAGGTAAAGTAGTGTGGAAAATAAAGTTGGGAATTAGGGTGGTCTTGGAGAAAAAAAAAAGATGTGAAAGTTACTTTGTTAGATTAACATAAAAAAATTCAAGTCTCGGTACATTTTGTGTTTGTAAAATCTGTATTATTCAAACAATATAAAAACTTGTCTTTTTTCTTTACCTTTTTCTTTTTTTTTTTTTTTTTTTTGTAAAGATGAGGTCTGTGAAAAGTTTTTTTTTTTTTTTTTTGTTCATTGAATGGAAAGAAAAATGAAAAGAATGCATATGCTCTTCAATAAATAAATAAAAGTGACTTTAAAAAACGATTACTCACTTAATTGTGATTCATGAATGTTTTCTGTCTGTTAGACTCCCTAAAAAAAAATGGGTGACATGTATAGTTGTGAAAATAGGAACAAGAAATATGAGTAAGAGAAAAAAATAGCTTTTTTTCAATGCTTATATTCTTCTGTAATCTTTAAGACCCAAAAGAACATTTGTGGCAAATCTGTTTGAAAAAGGAACTTTGTATTATTATTATTATTATTATTATTGCAACTAGTGTACTTATGCTGTCAGAAATGATGGCTTATTTTTTATCATAATCTTGTAATATCCATAATTTTTCTACCATAATCCATAATTGGGTATAATCCAACTTCATGCAAAGTATGACCGTTGAGTTTTTCATAAATTTTAACCCTTCCAGAAAAGATTTACCTGTGTATCGTGAAACCAGTCACAGAAAAATGCATGATTTTTAGCCTCTTAAAAAAAAGGTTACCTATGTATAGTGTGCCTTTATTTTGTGCATAAAAAAATCTGATCATAAAAACTTGCACTATACTCGAGTATATACGGCATTACAAATTTACATTTTCTGCGACAGCGTTAATAGATATGTTTGAAAGTAATTGTTACTTGTAAATAAATGCTTGCTACTATCACTTGTATCGAAGTTTATCTTATTAGGCTCTCAGATGAGACAGGAAATATATAAATAAATATACATTGCTAATTATTACATGGTGTTTAATTGAAGCTGAAAGAATAATAGTAATAATTTGTAGCAAGAAGGATGCATAAATGTTGTAGCTTACCTAAAGACAATAATGGCTATGTCCACATTCACATAAATACAGTAGTAAATATTGTATGCTGGTCTGGGGTTGAAGATTTATTGTGGAATTCACTTGACTCACTTCTAGCAGTTGGCATCTTCTTCTATGATAGCTGGCAAATCTTATATGTATTGTTCTTGTCCAAAGTATTATCATTCATTACCAACCTTTGTGTGATTATTTTATTCAGTAACCTTCCCTGGGTTACAACAGTAAATTAGGAATGTCTAGACCAGTGGTTCCCAGACATTTTTCTATGGGCCACATTTTTGGAATGAAAATTTGCTGTGCCTCACCAAATTTGATGTGATAAAAAGTGCATTCAAAAATAAAAAAAAACAAAAAAAAAAAAAACTGAGAAATGATTAAGGGAAATAACTGCAGATTTGAAGTCAGAACATTATCATTGATAACATTCTCCTCCAATTTGTGGACACTAATTATTATTAGGTTGGTGCAAAAATAATGACGGTTTTTGACGTTAAAAAATACGTCAAAAACCGTCATTATTTTTGCACCAACCTAGTATATTCTTAATACTTGATATAATGCAAAAATATCACAATGATAAAACTGGTTAATAATTATTTACACTGGGACTCATGCATGCAATTACAAGTAATCCATAATAATATTTTAAATTTTGTACATATATTTCTAAATCTTTGATTTTCTTTCAAACATTCTGCCTCACCTGCTATCCTCTTCCTCCACACCTATGAAGTGTACTCCATCATTTGGAAACCACTAGTTTAGACACTATTAAAGAAAAATACTCTTTAAAGTTAGTTAGCCATATTACTTCCAAGGAGTTAAATCACACTCATTTCCTTTTTGTTCCAGATGTAAAAATAACATTCCACTCAAGCAACTTTTTTCTTGAGGAACTGCCACTATGTGGAAAAATTCTCCCATGTGGTTGCTTCCCTGATCAAAACAATCTTAACCTCTTCAAGTCAAGGGTCAATGTTTATCTATCCACCTTATCCTCATAATCTTCACTAAATACCATCTCTTCGTTCATCTATATCCCATACCTCATTCGGTAACCTATGTTGAATGAGTTTAGGGTCCTGTATAGGGTGAATTTTAATAAAGAAAAAAATGTCTTATTTTTTTGTACATGTCTCATGCTTCATGTTAATTTGTTTCAAGTTTTAATGTTTTCTGTTTTATATCAGTTTTGGTTTAAAGTTTTTGTTTATGAAAGGCTAAATTGACTTCTAGAAAAGCCAACAGAAATTATTTAAACCAATAAGAATATTGCCGCTGATATAAAGAAATATATGGAATAGTTTTTATGGTAAAATATTTCAAGGAGGTAAAGATGAAACCTACCAAACTATGTCTGCAACATACTTATAAAAAAAACCCACTAAGAATAATGGAATCATTATTAATAAAAAAGAAAAAGGCAACACTCAATAATATCAACTACCAACATAGTGTGTTGACCGTCTGTCTATATTTCTGAGATGAGGTATTATGTACAGTATTTACATTATTCGGACTATTGTCCTCATCTTTGTCGCCATATTTATGACAACGTTTCGGCCGTTGTACACTCCGGCCTTCTTCAGGTGGTTGGAATTTCGAACTGAACCCTTTATTTTGATCACTGGGGTAGACTGTTCTAGTTCCACGTGCCATGTTTGATGGATGTCAGTTATCAGTTATCTGCTAATTTTCCCGCTGAAAGTTCTCCACTGCCTTAACCGGGTATTGAACTCACACTCTTTGGGTCTGTCACAGTGACAGTTTATTTTAATGTCAAACAATAATACAAATAACACCAAAAAAACATTTAACACGAGACAAAATTATTAACCCTCTTCACTCAGTAATCAATTGTTTAAACTTTATTCTTGACTATTGCTTTTAATTGTTTTTGATAGTGCCTTACAAGATCACTACACACACTCTTCCTTGGCAATAGCTTCTAGTTCCTCTAAATTCAAAGGACTTTTTTTCTTACTTTTTTCTTCAAATATGTCCATAAATTTTCAATGGCGTTTAGGTCAGGACTTTGTGCAAGGCAAATCAATACCATAATTTTGCTGTCATCTAAGTATTTTGTAACAGTTTGTGTTTTGGATCATCGTCATGTTGGAACATTCAGTGAGCGCCAAAGTCGGATTTCATGCATTTTCATTTTATATTATTTTTAAGAATAGCCAAATACTGCTCTTTATCCCTGATACCCTGTACTCTCACTAGATCTTCTGGTCCAGAAACAGCAAAAATATCCCCAGAACTGTGCTTAATTGTAAGAAGGGCATATTTTAGTTTGCGATCTTCATTCACTTTCCTCCATACATAATGAGAGCTCATGTGATCAAATAATTCTAGTTTGGCTTCATCTGGCCATAAAACAGAGTTCCAGTATTTACTTTTATGTTCTAGATGCCTTCTAGTATAAGCTAATCTGAATTTTAGGTGTTTAGCCTTAAGCAGGGGTTGTTTTCCTTGGGTAACAAGCTCAAAGTCCTGTACGATGAAATCATCTAGTGACTGCCTTTGTCAATACATTCAACCCTGATATCTTTACATCATTGACAATGTCCTTTGTTGTTAAGTGAGGATTCTTCAAGACATCTCTAATAATTTTCCTTCTCGTTCTCTCAGAAATTAACCATTTTCTGTCAGTCCTTAATTTATTCTCAACACAATGAGTCTCATTATACTTCTTGATAATGTTATAAATTGTCAATCTAGGAACATTTAAATGCTTGGAAAGTATTACATATCCATCACCTTGTTTGTACGCATCAACTATCTTCATTTGTAGCTTCTTGTCAAATTCAGCTGTCTTTACCATTGTTGCAGAAAGAATAAGTTATCATGATATGTGGCGCTCACATATTGTCTTCATTATCTTTTAAAATGTTATAGAACCAGGTCAATACTATTTCATTTTCAAAGGGTGTTTGTATTAAATGTTAAATTAACTCTAGAACATTAACCATGAGCATATAGTATGCAACACAAATTTTCCTATTTTTAATTACAATTTTCAGTACCTGATTTTCTTACCTAAATAATGTTTTTCAGTTTCTAT
>OZ010600.1:68730366-68738390 GCA_963932145.1 Acanthosepion lycidas
AATTATTGACTAAAACCGAAAGCTCCTTGTGAGATGTTTAAAAACCCCATGGCAGGGATGGAGGTTTAAGCTCACACATTGAAATAGTAAATTAGGTTAATAGGTTTTAATTTTCAGTAAAATCTTTTAAAACAATTTAGGTTCAATCTGACTCCTCATTTTTCTCATTTCAAGCAATGACCAAATAAGTGACTGTGATCTTTGCATGTGGTTCCACCACACTTGTTATAGACAGTCTTTAATTTATGGCTATGTAATTTGCACAAAACTCCCTGGAGTTACTTGATAGAGATATTCTGAAAACTATTTGACTAACCAGGAAAATTTTACTTGGCACTTTCTAACTATTAAGGAGAAATATTGGTGGTATTCAAATACGCTAACATACTAATGGAGGTTAAAAGAATTTATTTGTAAGGTGAATTTAAGATTGATTTATTTGTTTTTTTATGGTTTGTCAACCTTTTGCCGGTTATTTAAAGCCAGAAAACATTTTTGGATTGTAAGAATTTTTGGGAGATAATAATGAATTACTGGTAAAAGTCTTACTAATTAACCCATAGTTGGGGGAAGGCAAAGAGGTGGATTCATATTGTTCCTAAGGATAAGTGAATATAACAAACCCAACTAGAATTGGAATTCTGGTCTCTAATTTCAATTTCCAAATTGTTATCTACTATACAATCCACACCTCCAAGCTTACAGTACCTGGTATTCCCAAGCAGTTACTCATCTAGGTATTGACCAGGATCAATGTTGCTTAACTTTGGTGAATGTACAATGGGATATAACTATAAACTGGTAAATTGAAGAAGAATTATGACTATTTTCTTTTCTTTTTTAGATTTATTTTTTTTTAAGAATTATTTTTCATTTTTTTTTCTGCTATAATGAACGGCATTTTATTTAACATTCCTCATCCGATGATTAACTACCGATCCTCATCTCTAAGGAATAAGGGATGCAACAATTTCTGCCACCATTTTTTTTTCCTGCCCCCTCCCCACTCTACCCAGCTCCGCCCTTTTTATGTCTTGAAGTCTGTCTGCCTTGTCATGTTATCTTAGGGTAATTGAGAATATTTCATTCGTTAAAAATTAAGTCTGTGTTTCAGTGGCACAAAATAATGGCACAAGATAATGGCGCCTAAAAGAATTACCAACCAAAAAAGAAAATCATTTCAAAGAAAGAGAATAAAGCAAAATAGAAGAACGTTGGCAAAAACATGTAAAAATTTGCAAAAGAAATAACCAAAAAAAAAATAGAAACAAGAAAAGAATTTTATTAGGTTGAGTCATAAATAATTTCTGTTTTTGTTTATCAACCTTATTCTTATAAAAATCCAGTACAATTACATTTTATTCATTTATATATTCACCATTATTTGCAATGACTTGTTGCCACTTATCAGGGCAGCTCTTTGATACTTTGTGAGTAAAATTCTGCAGTTTTTGAGGAGTGGAAATTTTTGACAAATCTGGTTTTTCGCATTAAAGTAATCTTTCAGTGGTCAAAGAAAGGTAATAATCATTTTTTTACTTTTTATTCATTTATATATTCACCATTATTTGCAATGATTTGTTGCCACTTATCAGGGAGTTTTCTGGTGCCTTTGTCAAATTCCGTTAGTTATAACGTGAAATAGATTTCACCAAACACTTGAATCTGGTTTTCATTAAAGAAAGTATTCCTCATTAAAGTGTTTTTGCAGCAATCTCAAAAGGTAATAATCGGTCGGTGTAAGGTTAAGGTTAGGTGAATATGACCTGGGTGTTGTGGGGAGTGGGGAGAATAGACCAACTGAGATCTAAAAGTTTTCCTGCATTATTCTTAGTGTAATTATGCATTGCATTGTTATCAATTCAAATTTTATTGATAATAAAATATCTTTATTTTGATTTGATTCATTCCTAGTTTTAAATATCAAAATCAAAAAAGAAAATAGAATTACTCAGGACCAAAACTAAGTCAGCTAAATTGTTGTCCATTCCTCAAAAAGAAAAATCTCTCACATATCACTGGCCATGAGGTGTCAAAGCTTACAATGGTTACAGCAGCTATTTTGTTGCCTATGCTTGAGGCAGTAGTTTAATTATTGAAAATTAGATTGCCTTATACAACTTCACCCCCTCTTTTTTTTTTGTATACATTATGACATACCAATGACAATAGCCTTTATAATTGACAGGAGGTTTCATGCCTTTTTCAAAGGAATTATAATGAAAGTGATATAAGCTATTTTAATTGTAATTTGAACTCTATCAGTATTATTCTTCAAAACATAAAGTACAATTACATTTTATTCAATTATATAACGACCATTATTTGCAAAAACTTGTTGTCACTTATTAGGCATCTCTCTGATACCT
This sequence comes from Acanthosepion lycidas, assembly GCA_963932145.1. NCBI lineage: Eukaryota > Metazoa > Mollusca > Cephalopoda > Sepiida > Sepiidae > Acanthosepion > Acanthosepion lycidas. The sequence goes on from OZ010600.1 coordinate 68,732,736, forward strand.
TTTGTCAAATTTTGCAAGTTATAACATGAAAAGGTTTTCACCAAACTCTTGAATCTGTTTTTCATTAAAATGTTTTTGCAGCAATCCCAATAGGTAATAATCACTTGGTATAAGGTCAGGTGAATATGACCTGTGTTGGGGGAGAGTATTAGAACAGGCCAACTGTGTTCCAAAATATTTCCTGCGTTCTTGCTGTAAGGCAGCTATACATTGTTACAGAGGTGAACAATATTTTTTTTTCTTTTAATACATTGTGTATGCTGTCATTACTGTGAAAAATTAAGGTATGTTAGTGTCCACCAAATTTACTCTTACCTGTTTGGTATGATTAGTAATTAGGATGATATATTTGTTATTACAGGTGGTTCCCATAAATGGAAATGTACACCTAATGGTTTTTCTGTTTCTTGTATTATTATTATTATTATTATTAATTCCTGAAGAGATATATTTTCTTGTGTTGTCTTTAATGTATTTTTGTTGACTAACATCCTCCTTCAGAAAATCTAATACAATTACATTTTATTCAATTATATATTCAACATTATCTACAATGACTTGTTGCCACGTATCAGGGCAGCTCACCAATGTCCTTTGTCAAATTCTGCAAGTTTTAATGTGAAATAGTTTTTACTAAACACTTGAATCTAATTTTCATTAAAGAAAATATTCCTGATTAAAAATTTTTTTGCAGCAATTCCAAAAGGTAACAATTGGTCAATGTAAGGTCAGGTGACTATGATGGGTTGGGGGAAGGGTAGAACCGACCAACTAAGATCCCAAATTTTTCCTATGTTATTCTTGCTGTCAAGAAGCTCTGCATTGTCACAGAGTTGGACAACATTTTTTTTTTCCCTTTCATAATGACTTTTTTTTTTTTTTTTTTTAAGTAGTGATCCATAAATGTATTCAGTTGAGTCATTATTAATTTCTGTTCTTGTTTTTCAACTTTATTCTTATAAAAATCAATTACAATTACATTTTATTCAATTATGTATTCACCATTATTTGTAATGTCTTGTTGCCACTTATCAGGGCAGCTTTCTGATAACTTCTGAGTAAAATTCTGCAGGTCTTGATATGAAAAAGTTTTCAATAAAATCTTAAATCTGGTTTTCACTGAAAGAGGTTTTCCTTGTCAAAGCATTTTTGCAGCAATCAAAAAAGGTAATAATCAATTAATGCAAGATCAGGTAAATACGATATTTGTTTTGTCTGGCTTACACATTTATCCACTGGTTGCATCTGGTCACTGATTCTGTATGTACATACTGATGGATCAACAACACCTTGGCTGAAATAGATTGTGTTTGCCTTGTCTGGATTTTGCATGTCCGCATGTTGAGAGTGCTCGGGATTTACATAGACTCTCCACCGAGCCAGGTTGTGACACAAGGTTGGTTTTTAATGTAGGGACTCAAGTGTTTCCACTTGAGCCGCTGGTCCAAATTGGTCTTAGCTGGTCATCACTTGTCTAAGCTAGTCCTACCACTGATATGGTCATAGCTGGTCCTACCACTGATATAGAACAAATATTACGCAATGATGGCAGGGTGGGCACAAAGAAGGAGAGAAGATCTCTGGCATAGAACAGATACTACATCCGCAGCATCTTAAAAGTCTTTGATATTTTAATTTGGCTTTGTTTTGTCTGACAAATGACTATCTTTCAGTTTGGTTAGAATGCAATGAAATCCATTGGAGCTCTTTAGTCATTAAAGTTTAAAAAAATGATTGAGATTTTCATCAGTATTTTTTTTTTTTTTTTTTTTTTTTTTTTTTTTAAAGCATTTCACCCCAAGCAAGGCTGGAGTGCCACTAGCATGCAAGGGATTACAGGATGTGAGAGCAAGAGTAAAGAGGGTTTTTTGAGGAAAGGATAAAGAGAAGAAAAGTATCAGAAGATGTTGATTAACATTACATTTGAATATTTGAAGATTATAGCTATCAGGGAAGCAAGTAAGAGGAAGGGAGCTTCACTGTTGGGAAGTGTGAGAGAAGAAGCTGTTGGAGTAGAAGAGACAGCTACATTTAACCATTTTCAACAGTCAAAGGGTGGGCCAACTTAGTAGCATGCTTAAATTCATGCAGTTGGGGTACCAGTGACAGTAACTTGTCAGAGCAGTTGCCATGAAAATATTTATAGGAAAGACAGAGGAAAGCCACAGCACATCTGTGAGAAAGTGACTGTAGATGTGATGTACCTATCCTATTGCATATCCATTTCTAGATTTTGTTGAGGACCTTGAGATGAACAGCACAGGACACCAGACCAGATATGGCAACAGTATTTAATTCAAGAACAAATGATTGATTTGAAGGATGGAATCAGGTGAGAAAAACCTTCTGGCACGACACAGAGAACCAATTTTCCTTAGGGTAGATGAAGCTATTGATTCAATGTAGTTGTTTGGTTCAGTGGAAAGTGTGAGACCAAGAAGGCACAGAGAGACACTTTTATGAAGTTGAGCATCAGCCATGCTGATAAGAGGCAGGGAGGGTTCTCTATGGTGGGTAAATGAGAGCAGTTTTGTTTTGGAGGTATTAAAGTTTACGAGCCATTTCCTGTCCCAGTCAACCACAGATTGGATCTCTTTTTCAAGACCAACAGCCAGGTTAGTTCTGTCAGCAATGCCAGATTTACTATTGTGACAGGAGTAAATAGTAGTGTCGTCTGTGTAGTGATTTTTTAAAAATTTTTTATATAATTTTATCGCCAAATTTAGAAAAAATTGGTTTATAAAATTCATTTCCTATAAATTGCAATGAAAATGACTATTTACTATTTTCTTCCCTCATATTTTATTTCATGGCAAATTACACAAAACTGACTTTGAATTAATTCAATATATTTTTGAAAAGCCAGTAACGCATCATTTTTTTAAAAATTCTTTGCCACAATAAATTATTCTTGTTTTGAAGGCACAAATCTGTTTTTGGTAAACTTTGTCAATGAGATGAATGGTTACTATGAAATATAAGAGATGAAAAATATCTGATGATGGAGAGTTTTGATTTTTATTGGATTATAACGTAACAGCTGAAATGCGCAAAGATGGGTTTTGGGACGAACATTGCAAATATGGTGAATGTTTCGAGAGAAAAAGGAAGAAAAAAAAAGCTTTGAATTTGTTTTTGTGTTTGTGATGTCAAAATGCAGAAAGAGGAAAGATTAAAAGTGAGGGTGGGAATAAAGAAATCTTGAATTGAATGTATGTAAGAAAGAAAGATTAAAAGAATGGAGAAAAGTAAAAATAAAATAGTAAAAGATTAAGTGATTGAAAGAAAAAGCTCAAAGAAAACAATGAAAAAAGTGATAAGAAGGAAGAAAAAGTTTGACTATAAAAAGTGAAAAAAGAACAAAAATGGTTGAGTAAAAGAAAAAATTAAAAAAGAAAGAAGTAACAAAAAAACGAATGAACTTTAAAAGAACAAAATAGGAAAGAAAGATTTAAAAGTATAAGAAAGGGGTGAAAAGAAGAAAGTTAATTGAGTGACTAAAAGAAAGAATGAATGAATTCAAAGAATGAATGAATGAATGAATTCAAAGAATGAATGAATTCAAAGAAAGAATGAATGAACAAATTCAAAGAATGAAAAGATGGATGAATGAATTCAAAGAAAGAATGAATGAACAAATTCAAAGAATGAAAAGATGGATGAATGAATTCAAAGAAAGAATGAATGAACAAATTCAAAGAATGAAAAGATGGATGAATGAATTCAAAGAAAGAATGAATGAACAAATTCAAAGAATGAAAAGATGGATGAATGAATTCAAAGAAAGAATGAATGAACAAATTCAAAGAATGAAAAGATGGATGAATGAATTCAAAGAATGAAAAGATGAATGATTTATTTCAAAGAAAGAAAAAATTCAAAGAAAAAAAGAAAAGAATGACTGAATGAATTCAAAGAAAGAAAGGAGTTATTAATTAATTCAAAGAAACAATTAACTCAAAGAAAGAAAGAAAGAATGAATGAATGACTTAATTAATTCAAAGAAAGAATTCAGAGAATGAAAGAAAGAGTTCAAAGAATGAAAGGATTAATTCAAAGAAAGAAAACGTTAGAATTATATAACAAAATATGCCACGGATATATTTTATTTTTTTAAATGACTAAAAATTTGAAAGAAAAATTGATAGAAAGAAAAAATATAAACACGGTAAAACCTGACAAATAAAGATTAAGAAAAGATGTTAAAAAGAAGGCAAAAAAAAAAAAAAAAAAGGAAAAGAAAGAAAGAGATAGAAAGAAATCATAATTCTTTTCATATAAATTCATTCTTTATACAGCCCGGTGTCTTTGAAGTGGCTAGACATTAACCAGTATGGTTAGGTTCAGACTGCAAAGATGGATACAATCATTTTTATCCTGAACCCACCCATATGAGGCTGTGTGTGTGTGTGTGTGTGTGTGTGTGTGTGTGTTACTTTCTCTTCCCTCTCTTATGTCTTCCTTTACCTCGAACTTTCTCATTTTTTTTTCTTTCGTTTGCAGCCTGGCTCAAATTAGGTAAATAAAGACCGTTAGAAAACTTTGTAAACCTGGGCAGAGATGAAAGAGACGGACATCAGTGTATGTATGTATGTATGTATGTGTGTGTGTGTTCACAAATCTTTCAGCTGATGCACTAGTACGGCTTGTCCTCGCCACCCTGCCTCTGTGATGTTGGGTTTGCAGGGGTCTGCGTTTTATTTGATCTCTGTTTAGAAGGTTGAGCCGAGGATTGCATGACGTTTGCGCATGTCATCGTTGCTGCTCGCTCCTGTTTCATATGGGCGTGTGTGTTGAGGTACGTGTGCGTTGGAGAGCGCGGCAAGTTGTTGAGCTTCAGTTAGAGAAACGCTCCTCACCTGACATCAACCTCCAAAGACCAATGCACATATCAGTGCCCCACCCCCACTCCTTACCAACACACTCTACAAAATTACATTATAAGACATGAGAACACATCGATGTTCATATTTTTCTGTCTTTTTCTGTCCCTTTAAATATTTTTTTGTCTGTCGGACTTTATTCTTTATTCTTTTATCCTTCTTTGCTGACTTGGTCATTAATTTTGCTTCTGTTCTCTTTGACCTTTTACTTATCTTTTTCTTTCCTCCTCTTCAAATTGTTCTCTTTGTTTTCCTTTTCTTTTTTTCTAACCATATCTTTTTTCTTTTCCATTTCATGTCGGACTTTTTCTCTCCTTTTCTTTCCTCCTCTTCAAATTGTTCTCTTTGTTTTTCTTCTCTTTTTCTAACTACTATTTCTTATTCATTTCATGTCGGTTGGTCTTTCTTTCTTTTTTCTTTCCCTTCAAATTGTTCTCTTTGTTTTCCTTCTCTTTTTTCTAACCATTATTTCTTTTATCTTTCCATTTCATGTCGGACTTTTCTCTTTGTTTTTCTTTTCTTTTTTTCTAACCATTTCTTTTTTCCTTTTTCGTTTTCTGTCATTCTTTCTTCTTCTCCTTCAAATTGTTCTCTTTGTTTTCTTTTTCTTTTTTTCTAACCATTATTTCTTTTTTGTTTTTCATTTCATGTCTTTCTTTCTTATTTACCATACCTTTGCATGAATTTTTCTCTTCGCTTTCACTGTATATTTTTCTCTCTTTCTCTTTCTTTCCTTCTTTTTTAGTTTTACTTCAGCCTTTCTCTTCCATTC
>OZ010600.1:68743590-68761090 GCA_963932145.1 Acanthosepion lycidas
AGGGAATTGGGTGGTAGGCTAGTAAATCCCAAAGCAAGGTTATTTACCTTACCCCCCAGCGAGACAAGAAGTGGCACAAGTCCATTTTTAGTGCGGGGCAAAACTGAACCCGTAGGCTAAGGCAAAAAAATTCCCCGTAGACCCCGTAAAAAATGGGGTCGGATAGCTGTTTACCACCCCAGACAAGACTTTGCCCTTCGGCATAGCCTTATCTGGGTTCCTCTCCGCCTTTGGGCAGAGAGTTCGACTAGCTTAGTTGGAGATTCATCTCCAACTAATTGCCGAAGCAAGCCCCCCAGTTATATCCTGTGCTCACTATATATAGCTACTGATATAGTCAGTCCACATAGACAATAGGGAGTGTGGGACATTCCATTACAACACATTAAGTGATGCAAAAACTAATTTCTCAAAATTTCATAACATTAAATAAGTCGTAGTGGTGGAGGGACAGATGTAAAACAGATTTTTTTTAAAAAAGATAAGAAACATTTTTAAAATAATTTCGTTTGCTTGTGAATATGTCCTGAAAGTTTCATTAAAATCTGACGATTATTTGATTTTTGCAAGAAATTCCAAATCAATGTGCTCTTCACTGCAAAAAAGATGTTAAAATTTCCTATAATAATCTTTGGTCCACCTGCTGGTGCAAGCAAAAGAATATTTTTAACTATAGTAGGCAAAATATGATTTGAATTTTTATGTTAATGTTTTCGTTTTCTAGCAACTTGTGTTGTTGGGTGAAACTATTTCCAAGCCACACCAGGTGTAAGGCCAACAAGCTGTAGTTGTGCACGGACAGGAGCCTCTCATTTCAGGCAAGCTGATTGCTGCACACATCTCAGGAACAAAAGAAGGTGCTGGCTCACAAAATGTCCCTCAAAATTCTGAGGGTAACACTGTCAGTGAGTGATTAAAATTTACATTATATTTTGAATATTTTTGAAATGCTACCGGAAGTGCCACTCCAAGCAGATGCTTAAATGACTAATTTTGGTCATTTGATTCCTGACTCTGGAGATGGAAACTTCCATTCAACCGGACATAGGTACCACCACAGATTCGCTAAAAAATGATCATGCCATAATGAAAAAATGCTCAAAACTAAACAAACTGGAAGAGTAAGGAGTCTGTTTTGATGGTAAAATTTTGTTTTTGTTTAGTTTCAAGGATTTTGTTTATTTGACTCCTGACTCTTGAGATGGAAACTTCTGGTCAACCAGACACCTACATTAAATTAACTTAAAATGTAAAAAAAAAAAAATTCAGACATCTAATACTACAATATAATGACAATCTGAAACTTTCATATTAGCTATTTTGAGGTTAAAAAAAAACAATAAGATGTAATTATCATTCATTTTTTATTTATATTCTTTTATAACTCTCATATTTGATATTTTGAAAGAGAAAAAAAATTAAATTGTATTTAACTTAGGAACACAACGGCATCAAATCAATTTAAAAATCATTAAATTTTGTGAAAAGTTAATTTGTATTCCTTTTCATATCTTTTCTTTGTATCTTTAAATGTGTTTATTAAATAATAACTCAGTGGAAGAGGTGCTTTCACTAATTAGTGTGTGAATATCTAAAAGTTTTTCGGACCTCAGAACTCTTTTTAAAATTTATTTATTCCTTCATGTCAATGCAATAGAAAAATTATTTCATTGTACTTTGATTTATATATATTTTCTATTGAATAAAAAATGTTTCAGTAAGTATACCTGTTATTCTCATTCTTTAAAGTTAATCCTGAGGATTAAGTTTCATTTATTTCTTTTTTAATTATTACTCTTACAGAGATGCTGACAATGCCATATTTACTGATAGGCTTAGCAGGCCTAGGACCTCAAAATCAAGAGGTCTTCCAGTCAAGGCGTATAATATTTGTCATAGGCCCCTTTCTTATACATGCTGTCATAAGGCATTGTAGACTCGAAATAACCCTTCAGTAATTTTAGACACCCATCACCATCCGCGGATTTACTCAAATTGTTTAATTTAACACTCTTCCATTTTCTTCTACTCATGACAAGGGGATATTTGGAGGAGCCTCACAAGTGGAATAGCCTAAGGTCTCTCTTCATCTGAATCCTACCCTGGTTGTTGATAGGATGCGTTCTGCATTCCTGATGCATAAAAATCTTTAAGGACGCAGTAACTTTTCCATTTGTGCATCCAAGGTGTGCAACTAAAGTTTCTCATAAAAAGTGATACATTGCGCAAAACAAACCGATAACTGTTTGAATTATGTTGTGGGAATGCGAGTCGTGTTTAGGTAGAAAACATGTGCTGTCTCGTATATTTTTCCCACATCAATTATTGCAGGGGTTCGAATGTGAGTTCAAGTAATAATTGAAGGAAGTAACAACAAAAACTATATACAAACAAACAACAACAATGTATGTATTTACAAAACATAGGTATACATAGACAATACAGGATTTTTGTGTGTGACAAAGCAATGAATATGAAAGAAGAAAACATTTAAACTGGTTTGGTTTGGTTTGGTTTGTTTTACGGCATATCAACCTCATAGATATTGTATGTTTTTAAACACTTTGTATTTTTGTTGTTAACGTACTTTTTGAAACTATGAACACAAAACTTTTTTTAATTGACAAGTGGAGACATTTGTATTTAATATTCAGTTCACTGTTCAAATAACATTTAACAGGGCTAAAAAAAAAAGGTCTTCAGACAAAAAAGAAATTTTCCTTTCTGGATTGGTACAGACTAAGGGAAGGCCAATATTATTTTTTATAATTTTAAATAAATACTGCATTAATCATTTGATATTTCTTCAAATAATTTTTACTAGTGTTTTTGCATTTCACTGCAAGCAAGGTGGGAGTGCCACTAGCATGTAAGGGGTTACAAAGAGTGAGAGCAAGAGTAAACAGGGGTGTGTGAGAAAAGGATATAGAGAAGGATGGGGATCAGGATAAAGGCATCAGGAGATGTCGATTGATATTACATTTGAATATTTGAAAATTATAGCTATCAGGGAAGCAAGTAGGAGGAAGGGAGTTCCACTGTGGGAAGTATGAGCGAGGAAGCTGTTGGAGTAGAAGAGATGGCTACATTAAACTGTTTTGACATTGAAAAGGGCGAGACTGAGATGACAACCGAGTAGCATGCTTGAATTCATGCAGTTGGGGTACCAGTGAAAGTAGCGTGTCAGGGCAGTTGCCATGAAAATATCTGTAGAAAAGACAGAGGGAAGCCACAGCACGTCAGTGAGAAAGTAACTGTAGACAAGATGCCATGTTAGGACCTATTACATTGCATATCTGTCTCTGAATTTTTCTTGAGAACCTCAAGACAAACAGCAGGGGCATCAGACCATATATGGCAACACTATTCAATACAAGAATAAATGGTAGATTTGAAGGATGGACTCTGGCGAGAAAAACCTTCTGGTGTGTCACAGAGAACCAAAATTCCTTTTATTCACTTACTCTTTCCTTTCAAACGAGTTGGAAAGAGTCTTTCAAATATTTTTGGGGTTAAAAACTCAGATTTTGTTGGGCTGCATTCATTGAAAATGAAGGTGATTACATTTATGGTAAATAATATTTAAATGAATATAGCTTGTTTTTTTTTTGTTTTTTGTATTTTTTGTTTTGGATCCTTTCTGGTAAGACATAATTACTTTATGAACACTCTAATATATTGAAAAAAATTGTGACAAAATTAGCTTCATGAATAAAATCATAAGCTTTGAATGTTCAGTAATTAAATAAATTTGTTCTGATGAATGAGGAGCAGAAATCTCAAATAGATGGATTTAGAAATGATCAAGTAAATTGCAGTGATATTTCTTAAGAACTAATAACTGATGTTTCATTATTTGGGAAGATCTTCAAAGAAATATTGCATTATTTAAAAAAGAAATATGAAATAGGTAAATATGATGGTGAATAGCAGGGAGAAGTAAAAATTAAAGTGGATGAGAATAAAGGGGAAGGAAAAAGCAAAGGTGAATAATAATAATAATAATGATAATGATAATAATGGGAAGAAGAAGAAGAGGATGATGGTGAATAGGATGGAGAAGTAGAAAATGAAGATGAGGAGGAAAAGGCAGAGGGGAATAATAATAATGGGAAGAAGAGGAGGATGATGGTGAATAGGATGGAGAAGTAGAAAATGAAGATGAGGAGGAAAAGGCAGAGGGGAATAATAATAATGGGAAGAAGAGGAGGATGATGGTGAATAAGATGGAGAAGTAGAAAATGAAGATGAGGAGGAAAAGGCAGAGGGGAATAATAATAATGGGAAGAAGAGGAGGAGGATGGTGAATAAGATGGAGAAGTAGAAAATGAAGAAGATGAGGATAAAGGAGGAGGAAAAGGCAGAGGGAAATAATAATAATAATAATAATAATAATAATAATGGGAAGGAGAGGAGGATGATGGTGAATAAGATGGAGAAGTAGAAAATGAAGAAGATGAGGATAAAGAAGAAGGAAAACGCAGAGGTGAATAATAATAATAATAATAATAATAATAATAATAATGGGAAGGAGAGGAGGATGATGGTGAATAAGATGGAGAAGTAGAAAATGAACAAGATGACGAGAAAGGAGGAGGAAAAGGCAGAGGGGAATAATAATGGGAAGAAGAAGATGATGGTGAAGTAGAAAATGAAGAAGATGATAAAAGCAGAGATGAATAATAATAATAATGTTAAATAGGATAGAGAAATAGCAAATAATGTTGTTGAAGAAAGAAAAGTCAGTTAATAATGGAAAGAAGTAATGAAGACAATGACTGAGAAGAGGGTTGAGGAGCAGCAAATGAAGGTTTATAAATACAAACAAAAAATGGTTATTACTGAATTTTGCCAGAGTACATATATATTAATAATTGGATTGAATGTTGTCAAGGAAATCTTTCATTTAAAGTTGACTGAAAACATAATTTATCAGACTTCTGTTATGTTTTAAATTTAAACTTGATATTCTCTCCATGGGTTTTCTGGTCATTAAAACTATTAGGTTGGTGCAAAAATAATGACGTAATAATGTCGTTTTTTGACGTTACGTCAAAAAACGACATTATGGCGACATGGCTGATGCTAATGTCGTTTTTTGACGTTACGTCAAAAAACGACATTATTTTTGCACCAAGCTAATATATCTAGTATTAACATCCTAAAGTTAATACATGTACTTTTTTTTTTTTTTTATAAATGCCATCTTACTTCAAGATATTGGGAATCATGCCTCTCCAGAGTTGCCTTTCTTTTTTCTTTTTTTTTGTTCATGCCATGCTTTCTTTGGAAATATAGTGGAGTAGTTTTCCAATGCTTACTCCACAGTTTAGAATTCAGAGTTTTCCTTCTTTTAGACTGGTTGCCATCCAAGGCTGGAGAGACCAATCTACTTGGGTATTTAATCCCCATCTGTAAAATTAAATACCACGTTCCTTCAGTATGTAAATGATCATGGCTCTCCATAGATTCCTTTTTCTTTATTGCCTATGAATTGACATTACCTCTTGGGAAAGGTAACAGAGTGGTTTCCTGTTGCCTTCTCTACAGCCTGGAATTCAGAGTTTGTTTTCCCAGGTTTCATAGTTTATGACAGTCATGAAGATAGAACTTTAATGTGCAATTTCGAAACAAGTTCTCAGAATGGTAACCAATATAGGAGTATTAGGTGTTCATAATTATTATTTAATAATAATTATTATTTTTTGGGGAATTTCATCAGGATTCAGATATAAATCTTTTATATATAAGTGAATACTTCCTCTGTGGTTGACTTGATTTTTCTTTTCTTTTTGTTTTTATCAGTGTTTGTATTTATTTTTTTATAGATGTTAGTGCGATAAAATTTTTTTCTATTGATTCTATGATGAACATTGAAACTAATTTAGTGACTTGTTGAAGTAATTAAGTTTTGTTTTTAATTGGCTCATGGTACAAATTCTCTTCTGGAAATTTTTTGTTCTATATGAGCTGGCAATTATATCAGTGTATAGATAAAATAAAGAAAGGGAAAACTGATCAGATAATATTTGGTTATTGATTGTTGATTTCTGATAGGGAGTTAAATTTTTTGTTCTTGAGAAAACTTTTGCCGTTAAAAAAAACAAACCAAAAACGGCAAAATGTGAATTAAGAAAAAAAAGGAGTGAAAAACTAATGGAATTAATTTTAATTACAGATCTGCAGTCTCAGATAGTCTTTCTTTCTTTCATTCTTTTTTTTTTTTTTTTTTTCTTGTAATCAAGTTTCTTATCTGCAGAAAAAATATAAAAGTAAAAAGAAAATATAAGTAAACAGAAAAAAAGATATCTGACCAATTTTGGTTATTGATTATTAATATTTGATTTGATTTTTCTTTGCAAAGCATTTTTTTCCAAGACAATTCTTCCAAATTATGCTGAGCTTGGCTCAATTTGTTAGCATTATCAAGATGACCAACAATCATGATTAAGTATCAACTGGTCATCATTAATACAATCTCTGTTCAACTTGGGGCTTTTTGATTGGCTGTTATTTGATTATGTGGGTTTTTATTGGAGGAAAATGCGAAAAAGGTTTTTAAAATAATAAAAGATAATCGTGTTCATTTAGTACTTTCAAAGAATAATATAATTCTTGTATTCTGCATTTGTCGGTTCAGCTTAATGGTAGAAACAGAGGATTCCTTGATGACAGAGCATTAGACTGTTTCATTTTTTATTTCTGTGAAGTTTTCACACACAGACATTACAAGAAGGCCTTTTCTCAATCTATCTGCCTCTCTTTGTGAAATGTCTCTCACCTTCTCATAATCTTTGTGACATTCTTTGTTTCTCTCTCTGAGGCTTTCGGTCAAATTTTCTATTAATCTGTCTCTCTTTTTATGAGGTCTTCTTTCACTCTATCCTTCTCCGAGTAAGACTTTCTCTCAATCTCTTCCTCTCTCTATGAGGCTTTCTTTCACACTCTGGCCCTCTCTTTGTCAGGCTTTTTTCTTACTCCACCCCTCTCTTACTGAAACTATCTCTCTCTCTGTCCCTCTCTTTATGTGGCGTTCTCGCACTTTCACCTTCTCTTTCTGAAAGTTTCTATCATCCTGTTACTCTCTTATTAAACCTTTCTCTAACTTTGTCACTTTGTGAAAAAATTCTCCCACAATCTCCTCCTCACTCTGTCCCACTCTTTATGAGGTATTCACTCACTCTCTTCCTCTATTTATGAAGCATTCCCTCACTTTCTTCCTCTCTTTATGAAGCATTCTCTCACTCTCTTCCTCTCTTGATGAAGCATTCTCTCACTCTCTTCCTCTCTTGATGAAGCATTCTCTCACATTCTTTCTTTATGAAGCATTCTCACACTCTGTCCCTTTCTTTAGGAAGCATTCTCTCACTTTGTTCCACTCTTTGTCATTCTTACTCTGCCTCTCTCTTTATGAGTCATTTTCACACTCTGTCACCCTCTTTATGAGGCATTCTTCCACTCTCTCCTTCTCTTTATCAGGCTTTCACTCTCACTTTGTAAGTCTTTTTCTCACTAACTTTGCAAGTATGCTTTTTTCCATTTCTCTCACTCTCTCTCTCTCTCTATCACTCTCACACACACACATTTATTTTGACTTTCCCTTAACATCTCTGCCTTTGTAAGACTTTTTATTACTGTCTTATTTTTATCTGGAGTCTTTCTACCTCACTCTGTTACTCTTTTTGAGTATCTATCTTCTCCTCTTTCTAACACTGTTCATTTCTCTCTCTACCTTGTCTCTCATATATACCGGTGTCTTTATCCATATATAAATCATGAAATCAAAAATTATAAATATATTTATTTTTTTGCATTTAGATGGCATTAGGAGTGTTCAGTTTTTATTTCTGATTGCATCATGAGAATTGTCATATCGGCATGCATTAAAAAAAATGTTCAAAATTGATTCTAAGATTGAAAATGACAGGAACAATATCCTTTTTAATATACGTTTTTACTTAAGAAGGGTAAAAATGCCACTAAAACACAAACATATTTACAGTTTGTGAAGAAGGTTCTGTAAATGATCAAATGCGTTAAAAGTGGTTTACAGAATTGCAAAAAAGAACCCTTGGCTGGCTACAAGTCTAAGAAATGATTTCTTAATCACTGTACAGAATATGATGCTGTGTATGTAGTAGAACCAAAGTTTTTTTTGTTTTTTTTTTTGTATTTTGTTTACCTATGAACCCCTTCCAGAAAACCTATTGATTCAAATAAGTACTATTTTCAGTTAAACCATCTAAATAAGTACTGTTAACCAGTTAAAGATGTATTATAAACTAGTTAAGTATTATTCCAAGTTAAACCCAATGAAGGCAATTTAAAAAAAATGCCTCTAGAATTTATCTAACAAAAGAGTACAATGTTCTATAATATCATCCTTTGATAACAAGGTAGAAGTTGCTGCTAGTAGATTGGGAACTTTTCCCTCACCAGACATAATCCCTTTACTTTACCGTTTATTCTAGTCTTTAGAGAATTTGCTGAATGTATAATTTCCAATACACTGAAAGACTGCAAAAGAGACCTTCAACAGATCTTTGAAGAAGGTTTAAACTTCTTGAGAGGATAATATTGATAAGGACAGGAAACTGTGGAGAGCCTTGATTACCTGTTTCATGAAGAAACACAGTGCATTAAAGAAGATGCTGAGTTCAAATTCTATCCAAGACCATTGTTTGCTTTTACACAAATACTATTGGAAAAGTCTGAATCCTTTTCTTCTCCTCACAGTGAGAGGTTAAGACCCTTGATTGACAACCAGTCTAGGAGAATGACAACTCTGAAGTCAAAACCTGTTTGGCATAGGACTAAAACTTTCACTCCATAAAAACTTGTGTTACAGAAACTGAAGCAGCAACACTTAATGTGGGGAGGCTATGATGCAAGGCTGTGGAAGACAGTATGCAAGATGCATATATTCTTAATATTAAGAATATCTAAGTACCATATGCAAATTGGTAACTTATTTTTAGCTGACCAAAGATTTTTTTCTGCTGAAAAAGCAAAGCATCATGATATTTTCTCATTTCCTTGCTTGTAAACAAGTATCATTTAATGAAAATTTCTCATAAAATAAATTCTTGGAAGGAAAACATTGAGAAATATTGTTTGGAAACTACTTTTCCTTTGGGGGTGGCATGTTCTTCAAAAGAAAAGAGTTATAGAGAAGAAGAAAAAAAAAACTCTTTGAAAAATGCTGGAATTAATGGCAAGTCTTCCTATTCTTAAGACAAATGGACAGACAATAATCATTAAAACTTGAAAGAAAATACCTTTTCATATATATATATATATATATATATATATATATATATATATATATATATATATTTTTTTTTCTCTTACCTTAAATTTTTGTTATTTACATTAGTTGAAATCTGTCAACAAGTTTTTGAGCAAAACAATTTTTTCATTTGATTTGTGTTCTGCATGACTATTATTATTATTTGCAAAAGATGAATTGTCAGAAGTTTTTTTTCTGTATTCCTTAAATCCCCTGCAATATAATAATAATAATATGGTGAATAGGATTGAGAAGTAGAAAATGAAGATTTTAAAAAGAATGAAAAGGCAGAGGTGAATAAAAATAATAATAATAATAATGGGAAGAAGAAAAAGATGATGAAAAGGATGGAGAAGCAGAAAATGAAGAAGATGAGGATAAAGAAGGAGGAAAAGACAGAGGTGAATAATAATAATAATAATAATAATAATAATGGGAAGAAGCTGATGGTTAATAGGATTGAGAAGTAGAAAATGAAGAAGATGAGGAGAAAGAAGAAGGAAAAGGCAGAGGTGAATAATAATAATAATAATAATGGGAAGAAGAAGCTGATGGTTAATAGGATTGAGAAGTAGAAAATGAAGAAGATGAGGATAAAGAAGAGGGAAAAGGCAGAGGTGAATAATAATAATAATAATAATAATAATGGGAAGAAGAAGCTGATGGTTAATAGGATTGAGAAGTAGAAAATGAAGAAGATGAGGATAAAGAAGAGGGAAAAGGCAGAGGTGAATAATAATAATAATAATAATAATAATAATAATGATGGGAAGAATAAGATGATGGTGAATAGGATGGAGAAGTAGAAAATGAAGAAAAGGATAAAAAGAAGGAAAAATAGACATGAATAATAATAATATTGGGAAGAATATGCTGGTGAACAGGATTGAAAAGTTGAAAATGATATGCAATATTTTATTTTTTTTTAACTCCCTTTGTCATTGTTTTTAATTTTTTCTTTCTCCCCCCCCCCATATTTTTCATTCTTGCCCAATTTTTTACTGTCTTTTTTATTTGACATTGTCAACAAGAAGGAAAATATGGAGTCAAGAACAAGAAAAGTCGAATAAACAATTTGAGAATGATAATAAAAAAAAAAAAAAACTCAGCCGGTCTTCCATTTAAATTAAAGGGTTGAACAGAATTAAGAATGTAATTCTCTACTTTAAAAAAAAAACATCTCATTTCACGACAGAATTACTTGTACATTGTCAAGTCAACCTTCCTTCTTGTACTCAGACAGTATGTGTATGTATATATATATATATATATATATATATATATATATATATATATATGTGTTTGTAAAGACACCAGAACCTTTACATATATATATGTTTGTAAAGGGTCCAGTGTCTTTTTGTCTTACTTTACACCTTTCTGACCATAGCTCAATTAGATCTCATTTAAATATTCATGGAGACCTACCGGACACTATTTGTAACCTACTTGTTGACAACACTAATATAATAGCATTATCGACATGCAAAAAAGGCTAAAAATTATAGAAGCCTTATTTATAAAAACAAAAAGACAACACTTAATAATATTAACGATGAACATGGACACAATATCTTGACCGTGTTTTGAAAAATGAAAACATTATATAAATACATACATGCAAGAAACTATTTCTTATTTAACAGGTAAAATATTTCAACCTTGAAAATGGCTAAATGTATAGCCAAATGCACTCAGATAAAAAGAACATTCAGACAGTTTTTATATAATTTATCATCTGAAAAAAAAATTATTAGATTGCATGAGAAATTGTATTAAAAACTAAATAAAAGCACCTTGTCTGTTGTATTCAATGAAATGTTCATGCATATATATATATATATATATATATATATATTTATTGCTGTGTTATCCTAAGTTAAGACAAAGCTTGAAACAAGAAATAATCATTAATACTTTCCAAATAAGGTTTTTATTGTGTCATGCAATACAAAGACTAAAATGAAAAGTAATAAACCAAAAAATAATATATACTATCTTGAATCGGTAAATATGTATATATAAGAAATGAACACGCAAGACCATATTACCAAAAAACTTTGTTGCTGTTGGCTGCTGCAGAAAGTTGTAAACAATGTATGGTGTAGATGCTTAAGGAACAGTTGCAGGTGCAGCCTAATCAGCCGCTAGGTTAAATTTAAGTCTTTAAATTTATCAAACTGTCCTATGGGAAAAATGGCTTAGTGGAGGAAAAGCACTGGTTTGCAAATTTGGTGACATAGTTTTTGAGTTACATCTCTAGGTTGGGTAGTGTGTATTTGCCATTCAGTGGAAAGCAGGTGAGCAATAACTGAACAGGTTAATCAGATCAATATAAACCTGAGGAAGGCTAAAGGGCACAGCAACCGAAACGTTCTGATAGCAACAGGTATAAATTAGCTGATTTCACATTTTTGCAGATTAAAGAAATAGCTCTATCAATCACATGTAAATTATTTTTTTTTTATATTCTTTATGCGCCATGTCCCTTCAGGATGTAGATGACCATGGCTCTCCACAATTTCCTGTCCTTTGTCGTTACTAATAATTTTTTTTCTTTCTCCAAAAACTTGTCCTGCCATCCATTTACTCAAGCTCACTAAGTATGTCATGCACAGTTTTCCTCTGTTCCTGTTGCCTTCAAACTCTCCCGTGAGTATCAGATTTTCCAAGCCCTCTTTCCCCATTATGTGCTCTATATATTTCAACCATATCTTCCTGATTTTAAGTATAAATTCTCTTTTTGTTTTTTTTTATAAAACTTTGTTGTTGTTCACATGTTCGGACTATGATATCCTCAGCATCCTTCTGTAGAACCACATTTCTCTTGCTTCAAATCTCTTCATCTTTGAGGAGATTCTCCAGGATTCAATGCCATATAGGAGGACAGGTATCATGTAAGAGTTCAGAACTCTTTTCTTTGTTTCTAACAAGTTTTTCTATTTCTTAATACTCTGCTTAGCTTTTGGAAGGCATCTTTCACAATCCCAATTTGCCTTTGGATTTCAGTGTCGCACTTTCTGTCCTCTATTAAGACACTTCCTAGATATTTAAACTTTTTTACTTGTCTGATTATGGTGTCTCTGTATTGCAATTTTCATTTTGGAGCTCATCCTTTTGCTGATAAACATGCATTCTGTTTTCTTGCAGTTTATATTTAGTCCTTTCTTCTTGCCTTCCATCATTACATTCTGTAGAAGATTTTGTATTTTTCTTTCCATAAAATTGCATAATTTTTTTTCTTTGCTTTAGTTTGCCATGAACTTGTTTGTCAAAATATCAAAAACGGATTTTCTTCGTATTTTTCTTTAATTTGTATTCAAATGAAAACAAAGGATTGCAACCAAATTTTTTTGTGTAATAAATTAAATGCGCTTAATTGATGAAAAGAGAAACAAATTTATTTTCACTTGTTTTCTCTCTCTCGTCTTCTCTTCTCACTTTAAGCAAATCATTTGTTTGATCTTTTCTAGAAGGTTCTGTGTCATGTCTGCCAATTGGTTGGTGGTTGACCTGTTGCAAACATCAAAGCAAGAAGAAAATATATTTAATTTTCGTATTCTTAATAACGTGTTTCGTCTTTGATGAGGATAATTAAATCGTGTTTCTGGTCAAAGAGAGCAGGGATGAATCAGCATCTTCGTCATCAACTTCGTCATCTCCTTCCCAAAGATATGCTGATCATTTTTGGATTTTCTGTTTTTAGCATTTTTAGTCTTTTTCTGTACATGAAAAGTAACACCTTGTCTCTTTGATATCGTGTTTTTCAGTTAAATTCAAAGAAAACTCTATTTGCACAACGTATGATAGGTAACAGTTAATGTTTGATGATTACCATATTGCTGTAAGGGCTTCAAAATAGAAACAAAACTCATAATTTTATATACCATTTTTTAATTCAAGGAAATTTTTTAAATTATAAAGAATTTTTTTTTTCCACTGAGATTTTTTTTTTTTTTTTTTTTACAGTTACCATTTTCTAATGATCAAAAATTATTATTAGTCATGTTGGAGTGGGGGGCTTTTATTTATCTATTTGTATCATCAAAAATAGCTTTTAAAAGAAATATTAAAATTCTCTTTTAAAATGCAAGCATACTCATCAGAACAGATGTTTTCTGCATAATTAGCACTTCTGTTGAAAATTTAAAAAGTCTGTGCTCTCCATCGAGTATCAAAAAACAGCTTCCCAGGATTTCTGCTCTGGATCAGTATGGTATCTGTGTTCTTTATGAAAAGTGTTATACACTGACATGTGCACGCTACAGCCATCAGTTGCCTATTTATTTCCACATCACAACAGAAATGGTAAAAGAAAGGGGAATAGGTAAGGTATAGTGTAAGTAAAAAAGTTTGCATTATTTACATTATTCGGACTGTTATCCTCATCTTCATATTCATAATGTTTCAGCCATTGTACGCTCCTGCCTTCTTCAGGTGTATGGAATTTCAAACCGAACCCTTTATTTCCACTGGTTGGATCCAGTGACTAGACCCAAAGAGTTGTGAGTTCAATACCAGGCTACAGCAGTTGTGAGCCACAATTTGGAGAGTTGAGTCAAAGGGAAATAACTTAGACATCCAGAAGAGACATGGCACGTGGAACTAGAACAATCTACCCTGGTAGATGAAATAAAGGGTTCAGTTTGAAATTCCAATCATCTGACGAAGGCCAGAGTGGAACAGCTGAGACATTGTGAATATGAAGATGAGGACAACAGTCCAAATAATGTATTAGGTTGGTGCAAAAATAATGACATAATAATGTCGTTTTTTGACGCTAAAAAATACGTCAAAAAACGACATTATTACGTCATTATTTTTGCACCAACCTAATAAATAATGCAAACTTCATTACTTACACTTTATCTTTCTGATTTCCCTTTCCTTTTCCCAATTATGTTGTAATGTGGAAATAAATAGATAGGCAACTGACGGCTGTAGTGTGTGCATGTCAGTATATGACACTTTTCACAAAGAACACAGATACCATACTGATCCAGAACAGAAATCTGAATAATGTAAGTAATCCTAATATCTCCTATAGAGACAGATAAGTAAGAAAGCTTGAGAAAAAAACATTAAGAAAAGCAAGGGAAGAGATAAAAGGGGCAAAGAATGGAGATGAAAAGAAAGGTAATGGGTGAATAAGAAAGAAGAAAAAAAAATGAAAAGAACAAATAGTAAAAGAAAAGGCAAGGGATAGAGAGAGAGAGAGAGAGAGAGAGAGAGAGAGAGAGAGAAATAGATGAAAGGTAGAGGGTAAGCAAGAAAGTGTGAGGAAAATGAAAAAGGAGTGAAAGGGTAAAGGGCAAGGGATGAAAACAAAGTTGAGGAAAGGTATAGGTTGTTCCAAAAGTAATACCTCTTACTTATTTCTGCAGAAACTATGACAGGCACTCTAAGACAGACATGAGTGTGGGGGGGTGTGCTCCAGAAGTAATGCCTCTTGCTTATTTCTACAGACACTGACACACTGACAGATATGAGAGGATGCTCCAAAAGTAATGTCACCTGCTCATTTCCAGAAAGACTATTACAGGTGCTGAAAGGAGGGATGCTCTGAAAGTAATGGCTCCTGCTTATTTCCAGAAAGACTATGACAGGCACTGAAAGACAGATATAAAGGGATGCTCTGAAAGTAATGCCACCTGCTCATTTCCAGAGAGACTATGACAGGCACACAAATATTGATATGATGATGCCCTGAAAGTAATGCCTCCTACTTGTATCTACAAAAACTACAATAGGCACAGGAGCTACAATTACATTGTCGGATTGAGCAAGTTTTCTGTGACAAAAGAAATCTTTCATTTCTTACACTTTTTCACAATAGGGAAAATGTTGTCGGGGAGATTTTTTTTCTGTGTGATTCATCTTCTATCTGCCTGGATATGGATTATCAATAGCATTGTGAATACCATTGCAGAAAGACATTAACTCACTATTTAGATGTCTTCATATCACAGTGTTTTATCAGACTACCCCTCAGCTGCTATCCTTGACAAGAAAAATGATGGGTTATTGGTAGGAAGGTTCAACCTCTGTTACATCCTCAGAACCATATCCATTTGACTTCATGGACAAATATAAACATTATAGAAAGTATTGCTTTTGCATAAATATTTGCATTTGTGGGTTGGGAATGTTATTTCACTTTAATATAATTGGAAAGGCATGAATCTATTTCACCTGCATCTGTACAATTTATCCCAATAAAATATCCTGTCAGTAACTGTTGTAACCTAGGAAAGGTTTACTGAATGAGAAATAACCTAAACAGAGGTAATCTTTATAACATCAACAAAATACAATACTCACCAGCGGCGTGAAGTAGGTAAACCACTACTAGTGGTAGACTACTTGAACAGCATATTACCCCCACTTACAATAGTATCCAATGTATTTATGGGGATTGAAATATACCCATTAGTGTTCATAGGTACGATATATAACAGTAACATACCACATTAGTTGACTGTAAGACTGAATGAATAAATGTATAGCCACTTTCCATCTCTAATTAACAATTGGAAAAAGAATTACTGTTTTTTGAAAGGTATTTTTTTTGTTAACCCAAACAGGATTAATCATGTATTGTGGTATATTATAGGTGTACCAGTTTAGATTGAAAATGTCTTTATACATCACATGTATATTTGAAGCATTTGATTTTGCTCAGATTTGGTAAAAGAATTTTCAGGTTTGATCATTATTATTCACCCTGTGTTTTTTTGGTTTTTAAGTTTTTAGCAACATCATTTTCTTATTATTAACTATCATATTCGCATTATTATTATTATTCACCTCTGCCTTTTCCTTCTTCTTTATCCTCATCTTCATTTTCTACATCTCCATCCTATTCACCATCATATTCTTCTTCCCATTATTATTATTATTATTATTCCCCTCTGTCTTTTCC
This sequence comes from Acanthosepion lycidas, assembly GCA_963932145.1. Taxonomy (NCBI): domain Eukaryota; kingdom Metazoa; phylum Mollusca; class Cephalopoda; order Sepiida; family Sepiidae; genus Acanthosepion; species Acanthosepion lycidas. The sequence continues at coordinate 68,759,802 of OZ010600.1, forward strand.
TTCTTCTTTATCCTCATCTTCTTCATTTTCTACTTCTCCATCCTATTCACCATCATCATCATCTTCTTCTCCTCCTCATTATTATTATTATTATTATTCACCTCTGCCTTTTCCTTCTTCTTTATCCTCATCTTCATTGTCTATTTCTTATACACCCTCATCTTTTCCTTCTCATTATTATTTTATTGCAACTAGATTCATTTGGTTTCAAGTGGCAGCATTCCCCAGCAAATATTTTGAAAATCTCTTAATTAAATTTACTTACTTACACATTTTTTCCAATTATTTTAAACAATTAAATCTCCTCCTCTTCTCTTGATGGAAATCTTGGTCTGAACCCCAAAGTCTTTGCTATATTTTCTTTCTTTTACTTTCTTTTATATGTTGACAAAACCATTTTCCAGCACATATATTCTTCTTCTTCTTCTTAAACTCAGTTGTATCAGCATCACTGCCACTTGTACCATTGTCATAAAGATGGAAGAAATGAGGAGAGATCCATTAGACTGTGGCATGGAAAGGAAATGCTAGTAGTCAGCTTAAGTGATTGATTTTTCATTTTTGTACAATGAATACCTAAGTATTATGGTTTGTAATTTTTGAAGTGGTGGTATTTTGGATTTTAAAAGTAAATCTTCAGTAGATAAATAATAGAGAAAGTTGGAAAAAAGAAGATTATGAATAATAAAAATATAAACTAAAATAAAATAAATTTTTAAAATTGCTAATAAGAATGTAATACAAAAATAAAGCTTAAAATTTGCATATAAATTTAAAAAGTAAATAAAAACTATTAAAATATATATATATATATATATATATATATATATATATATATATATATATATATATATATATATATAAAATACAATAAATATAAAAAAAAACTAAAAAAACCTGTAGCACCACTGATAATGAAGTTAAAAAAAAAAAAATATTTGCCTGTTAACAATAATGCAATATGAAACAAAGAAAAAATATCTTGTCTTAAATCTAATGATGATGACATTGTACAGCCTTCACACTATCTTTAAATTCTGTTTCGTTTATTAAATCATTCAATGAATTTTTTTTTTCTTTCATTTTCTATTATTTTCATTCATTCATTAATTTTTTTACCTTTCTCTTCTTGTTCATAACAGTGATCCAGCATTGTACAATGCCCCCATTGAAAACAATTTTCTAATACTGAATTATCTTGTTCACTCCCTCCAAAACTTGACACTAATTACGGTATTCATCCTCTTTTGAAAACAGCTTTTATAAAACCCATTTAGTCATCTCGTTGT
>OZ010600.1:68763590-68876090 GCA_963932145.1 Acanthosepion lycidas
TGAAAGTAATGACATAATGAAGAAATCCCCTCATTGCTGTAAAATGTGATAACTGTTACTGGACCAGTGAAACCTTTTTTCTTGAAATATATTTCTAAAAGTAAAATTTCATAAGTCTCATCTGAAAGTAGCTCTTGCTGCTTTGTCTATGAGTGCCAAATATTTCCTTATAAGGAAAAAACTAATATTACAATTTCCATAATTGAAATATGACTTGATTTGTGCTGATATATCTAACATGGCTGCCATGCTTTTGTAGCAAATGAAAATAGTTTCTTTTCAGAAATATATAAATTAAGTGCCATCAGAAAATTCCCAGACTATAAATTCTCGGATTTTAGTGGTTAATGGAAATTGGAACATAGCTAACATTCATCGATACCCATCCCTTCTGAGTCAGTCTGTTAATTTTATCTACTGGTATTCAGTTATTAGGTGAGGTTTTGTCATGCTGTATTGGAATGTTTCTGCATTTCTTATAACGGCTGACAAATTTGTGCAATGCAACTGCTCAATTTTTGCCAGAAGGTTGGTGAGTTGGATCCCAATAATTTTGAAATACTTTGGCTTCTGAAAATTTTTAAGGTTTTTTGTATAATTTGCATTGCTAATTTTGTAGATTAAATATTCTACAAAAAAATGTGTTTTATAGTTACAGTAATTATATTTTGAAAATTTCTTCAAAGAAGGAAAGATGTTAGAGTATGGCTTAGAGTTGAAATTGGAAATGCTGTAAATACAAGATTAAAACTACTGAAAAAGATACATAACACATTTTAAATGATTTCTTTAAAGATTGAAACATGAACCATCTCAATTACATTTTCTTTTTTCATCAAATATTGATTACCTGCAAATGTATACTTTAGAGTCCCTTTCATCATGAAAATGCCAACAAATCACACATCCTTTCTTGCTTGTTAATTGAATATTGATTACCTACAAGTATATACTTTAGAGTTCCTTTCATCTAATGAACTACGTTCTTTGGCTGCACCAGTTCAGGCTCACTATGCTATGTCCACAAATCAACCTCATTTCCTCTGTATACCAATTGTAAGGAGCAAGTTCTACTCTGAAATAGTTCAGACAGAACTAAAGACTTGGTAAAACAGATTTGGAGAATGTAGAACACTTTCTTTATCTTGGTAGCCATCTCTCTTCCAGAATTAACCTTCAAGATGAGATACAACATTGTCTTAAAGGTGCAAGATCAGCCTTTGGTCATCTTCAAAATAGTTTTCCATGATCATGACATTAGAACAGACACAAAGATGTTAGTGTACAAGGCAGTACTGATTTCCACTCTCCTGTATGCCTTTGAGACCTGGACAACTTAATGATAACATCTGAAATACCTTGAAAAATTTAATCAGCATTGTCTTGAAATTATCTTGAACATCATTTGGGAAGGCAGAGGAACTAACATCGGGGTATTGGAACAAGCTAAAATGACCAGTATTGAAGCCATTGCCATAAAAAAAAAAAAAAAATCAACCGATGAAGAGGACATCTGGTGCAAATGGATGGCAACCAGCAACCAAAGCAAATCTTTTTATCAAAAAACTCAAAGAAGGAAATTGGGAAAAAGGAGGTCGAAAGAAGAGATTTGTGGACGTTTAAAAGAAAACATGAAGAACTCCATGAATTCAAGCGCCCTACGAGGCTGGCATCCCACTCCCCACCTTACACTGTAGAAACTTTTAAATGTAGCCGTCTCTTCTACTCCAATAGCTTCATACCTCGCACCTCTCGCCTGTGGAACACCCTTCCCAATTACTGTTTCCCTGAAAGCTATAATCTCCAACTATTCAAATGTAATGTCAATTGACACCTCCAGTTACCTTGATCTATCCACTATCCTTCTCTTCATCCTTTCTTCTATCACTCCTATCTACTCTCGCTCCAAATCTTCTGCAACCCCCTTGCATCCTAGTGGCTTCACGCCTTGCTTGGGGTGTAATGCTTAAAAAAAAAAAAAAAAAATATAACATCAACATCAGTAGCTGGAAATCCAGTGCAATGGGCAGGTATCTCTGGAGATCCATTGTCAGGGATGGACTAAAAAATCTTCGGATCCAAATGGTCAGCCAAACTAGAGGAAAAAAAAAATGTTATAAAGGAAAGACACCAACAACCAAGGCCTAATTCCCAATCAGAAACAACCTGTACACAAAGCCAACTGAATGAGACAAGCAATCCATTATCATTGATCTTGAGGGATAGCCACAACCCTGAAAGCTTTTCCCTAAAACCTGCCACTTGTCAGGACAGACTCATGTATGGATGCTTCCCCAAACACTTCAATCATAATTCCTTCAAATCAATAGTCAATCATTATCTTCATTCAGTACATGTCTATTTTGAGTGGCTCTTAAGCCTTGTATTGCATGAAGTTTAGTAAGAAAAAATCATGAAAACACTAAGAAAATAACCCATATTTTCTTGTTTGCTAATTGTATATTGTTTACCTTCAAGTATATACTTTAAAGTTCCTTTCATCATGAAAATCCTAACAAAATCACCCATTCTTCTTTTCTTGTTAATTTAATATTGATTACCTACAAGTATATACTTTAGAGTTCCTTCGCATCATGAAAATATTAAGAAAATCACCCATTCTTTCTTGTTTCTTAATTGAATATTGATTACCTGTAAGTGTCTACTTCATAGTTTCTTTCATCTTTTATTCTTAGATTATATCAGCCAGCATCTCGACGTCCAGTGGCATTTTCACCCAGTGCTGATATGGGCTTGACTGATATTGAAATGGCCCATGCATACGAATTTGAGGATCCTTACTATGATGATGATCGGGCTTATGATATGGAATGCGAGGTAAGTTAATCCTTTCTTTGAAAACAGGGTGGTCCCAGTTCAGCAACATACTATGAAAATATTTTATATTCTTGTGAACAAGGGAAATTTTGAAGATCATCTACAAGGCAGAAATAAAAGTATGGATTTTCTTCTTCATAAATGAAGAAATGTTCATGATAGGTAAAAAGCAACATTTAATTTGGAAATTTCTTCAGTGATTTCAGAAAAAAAAAATTGTCTATATTTTCTGAGATGAGGTATTGTAACTATTTATGTTGTTCAGACTGTTGTTCTTATTAGGTTGGTGCAAAAATAATGTCGTTTTCTCATATATGTTACTATGTGAGAAAACGACATTATTTTTGCACCAACCTAATATCATTATCACATTCACAACATTTCAGCAGTTGTATGCATCAGCCTTCTTCAGGTGATCTTTGTTGGAATTTCAAACTGATCCCTTTATTTAGTCCTCGGCCATGGATTATTCTAATTCCACGTACCATGCCTTTGGATATTGTTGCATTCTGAGTCATCTCTAGGTCCCCATGCTACTACATAAAATGGTATCAACAAAAAGGACGATTTCTTTTTCTTATTCATTTTATTAGGAGAGAGTGGTGGCAGCTTGGATTCTAAGAGGCAGTGGGAAGAATGATGCCATCAGAATACATGTCACACTTTGGCTCTGTGTCCTTCTGCGGGCGGTCTTAACCGGTTGCTAACCTGAGTGTGGGAGATGTATCCACGCTTCAGAATTCTTGCAGCTTTCTGTTGAATTTGTTCCATTTCCCAAACCCAGACAAAGGTAATCCATCACTGTCAAAAAATACCATACCCACAAGGAACTCCAACCATTTGCTGACCTTTCTTGCTTTGGCCTTTGCATTTTGTAACAATATCTCAGTTTTAGTTAATTTGTCTTGATAACTGTCCAAGTTTTTTTTTTCTCCACTGAGGTTATGGATTGAACTCTTAACTCTTTGAGTCGAGTCACTTTTTGGATCAATCAGCCAATGCTTTTGTCCACTGAGCCATGTGCCCTTCACCTGAAGATGGTTGGTGTGTACAATAGTTGTGATATTGAGATTGTGACTGTAAAGATTAGGACAAGAGTCCAAACACTGTAAACAGTGTGAAAAGAAAATTTTGTTGAATAATCTCTTGTCTGAATTGAATTCAATAAATAGTGAGTGTGGGTAAAAGATCCCAGAACTCACTTCTGATAAAAGTAGATACAGAACACACAGTAGGAAGCTATTTCTGTTTCTTCCCTGTTTGTTTGTTTTTTTTAATAAAAAAAAAAAAAAATACTGGAAATCTTTGCATGCCTCTAATACTGAAAAGGAAATATCGAATAGTTTTGTTGAAATTCTTCATGTTGAATCATGTTTTTTTTGTTTTTTTTTTAAACTATGTTCAGCCTATGTTATTCTCATCATCCTTCTGTAAAACCATATTTTTATTGCCTCAAGTCTTTTTTTCATCTATGAGGAGATTGTTCAGCATTCACTACCATAGAGGAGGACCAACATCACATCACAGATCAGGACTCTTTTCTTTGTTTCGAATGGAATGTTTTTTTCTTAATATAGTGGACCTCAATTTAATGGATATTTCCCAGATATTTAAATTTTTGTACTTGTTTGATTTTGGTATCTCCAATCTGTAGTTCATAACTTGGGCTGTTCCTCTTGCTGACAATCATATGTTCTGCCTTCTTACAATAAATGATGCTTAGTCCTTACTTCTTGCTTTCTTTTCCTACCTTATGTAAGAGATCGTCTAATTTCATTTCTGTGTCTGTTATCAACACTGCATCATCTGCATATCTTATGTTATTAAGATGATGACCACTGATAATAAATCCTAGTAGGACTTCCAGTTCTTTCAGGTAGCAGAATAATTATTTATTTTCATCTATTCAGCCTTGTTGATTGTTTGGCAAAAGATCTTTGTCGTTGAGTTGGTCACATTGAATCCAGTGATGGTTCCCTCTGTCTAGGAGATCACTGGTTCAAATCCTGCCAGAAAGCACATATTTTTCTTTAAGATTTCTTGAACATTCAGACCAGTAGATGAAAATACTGTTTAATAAATAAATGGAGCGTCTATTCAAATATGAGTATCTACTAAAAATAATGTTTAAAGTGATAAAATCTGTCAGATTAACAAATTTTAAAAAATTCCTTATTTCTTTAGAAATGTTCCACTATTTAACATACTAGCAGTATAACCTGTCTTTGAACGGGTCTTTCATTACTAGGAATTTTTTCTGTTCAATTGGAGCAGTTTCATTCCCTTGAATGTATTTTTCATCATCGATCTGAGAAATATATAGATGATAGTGTTAAATAATAGTTTCAGACTATTATTTTTTAGTGGCAGTATATTTTGGCTCAAACCTTCTGAGGTTGACTTTTCAGGTCAGATGGTAGACAAAATAGGGAAGTCAATTTTGATTGGCTGAGCCAAATGTGGGAATGAGTTTTAGATTAAGGTTTTATGGGAGTTGCTGTTAGGATGTCGAGCTAGCTGGACATGTTAGATTGCATTTGTGCAAACCCCGTTCTCCCTAGTGGGAAGGGTCTTTCAAGAGTTGGTTGTTACATGTCAAAAAAAAAAGATGTGTGAGATTTTTGTGTTTGAAAGCAGCTCCCAAATATGTAGTAACCCCCACTGGAGAAGATGTACCTATCGACGTGGTTAATAAACTGGTAAGATTTAAAATCCCTTTTGTTGAATTTCTCTTTTGTCTCAGAACAAAACAACTGGCAATCAATGTCTAAGAAAGAAGGCAATGTTATAAGTGAATCAAGACCATCAACCCAAGATCAATCCCCAGAAGAAGGGGCTATACAATATTGTATTAATTGATGCAGTGACTAAGAGACTCCCAGAATGAGGGGGTATACAAAAATAGTTTAGATATCTCTGAACAAGTTGGGCAACATATATAACATCAATACAAGAGTCTTGATCTGAGAAGTCTATTTCAGGTTAATATTTTGATTTCATAACATTTTACGGTGTCAGATAAAAACTGCTAGTACAACGTATGGTGTGAACTGAATAAGATAAATCGCCCTAAGAAGGTGAGATCTACCTGAGGTAGGATTGAGGATACAACACCTGGAATCTTGTAACTGTATCACCTAAGTTTAGAAAACTGAATAAACCAATTTATAACAGATAATTTCTGCTATCAATATGCACTTTCAGCTACAGTCACTTTCCTACCACTGTAACATATCTTCCCTCCATCCATTGGTGCAACCTTATCAACAGGTTACTTACTATTTTCCTCTTTTTAGTCTTGTGAGTGTTAAATTCTCCTAATCTTCTTTCTGTATTATATTCACTAAATGTCAAATATTCCTTTCTAATAATTGACAAGAAATAATTTATGCTAGTAGCATGGCTCTGCGTTGCCTGTGCTTGATTCAAAAATCATATGACTCATACAGCAATCGCTATCACTTGATTTAAAATATTTTTGCCCTTACTTACCTTTAAAGGAGTGCCCTTTGCTGTGCTGATGTTGCTATATGCCTTACTTCTTGCCTATTTCGCACAGCAAATTTTTTCTAAGCTCTATACTAAACATTAAATCTGTTATGAAAAAAGAACTAAACAAAATGAACACAAAACAATCAGCTTTAAAAAAGGACTCGTAACTGGAAAAACCAAATGAAAAAAAGAATGTTAACAACAAATACTTTTTCACACCCAACCCAGTTCTGCGGAATCAGAATCAACGTTGAGTAAAGTGCCATGCAGATTTAAATTTTTCCCACTTGTGACAAATGCAGCTATCAATTTTTTTTGCATGCTAGCATGCTAGTTAACATTCGTGTCAGTCAGCTATTGGCTCTCTAGCTGGCCAATAGAATCTTCCTGTCTATTCGTGGCAGCCAGCTATTGGCTCTCACTTTGGTCAGTACAAAATGGCCGCAAACTACATGAAAACTGCCGTAGAAGCATGGAAAAAACTGATTATTTTCACTATCAATGGGAGTTGGAAAATGCAATGTCTGTCTTGGCCTTTCCACTAACTTGGAGCATCTGCATGTAAATTTTGGTGCAAATCCGTCAAAAATTGCGGCCATGCATTTGTTACACACACACACACATCCTGCCTTTTATAGATAGAGATATTGCTACTCTCATTATAACATTCTTTCATTCTTTTGTGCTATCCCTATGTTTCTTTGCAAATAAGAATGAAAACTTTATCAACATTTAAGAAAGTTATTTATGTTTAAAAACATGAATGCCATCATTAACATAAACACAATGACCTTTCCTATTGTAGTAACCTAATAAAGGTTACTGAATAGAATAATCAAACAAAGGTTGGTAATGAATGATAATATTTAGGACATGAACAACACATATAAGATTCACCAGCAGTGTGTAGAAGTTGTAGTCAACTGCCAGAAGTGAGTCAAGTGAATTCCACAATGAATCTCTAACTGCAGACCAACATACAGTATTTACTACTGAATTTATATGAATGGGGACATAACCATTATGATCCATAGGTATGCTACAACACACACACACACATATATATATATATATCTAAAATATGTCAGGTGGACTTAGTCATCTGATGGAGTGAAATAAGGTCAGACAAGTTTTATATTTTAAAACCTTAGTAACTAGTACCATGATTGTAGAGAGAATTTCTTGGGTGTCACTGCAGAGCAGGTCCAAATCTCGTCTTCTTCATTGTCAGCTTTTTCCAAATCCATATGGTTTAATTAACCGATGGGAGACTACGTCATATCATGTGACCTACCTCTATATATGGGAGCAGACAAATTTTACAGTCCCAACAGTTCTGACATCTTTGCTCCTGTCACTTTCTCACCATTGTAATGTAGCTTCTCTGTCTTTTATATAAATACTTTCATGGTAATTGTTCTGATGAACTTTCTTCTATGATACCTAGACTTTATGAATTTAAGTGTGGCACTAGATTGTGGGCATGGTCTCCTCATTTTACACTTGAAATGGTGAGATGTAGCTATACAATTTATGTCAAGAGTCTCTTCTTGTGCACTTCTCACTTATGGAACTCTCTTCCAGCTTGTTGTTTTCCAGCCAATTTTGAGCTTTAAATGCAATGTCAATTGTTATATTCTATCTCCTTAATTCCTGTTCTTTTATTGTTCTCTCTCCTTAATAACATTTTTGTTTTCTCATATTCTCTCAAGCACAGTAACCAATTGCATTTAGTGGCTTTATTACCTTGCTTGTGGTGAAATGATTAAAAAAAACTAAATGTACTTATAATTATTGGATTTTTAAGATTGAATTTTAAGGCAAAAAGTTTTTGGTTTCACACTATACTTTATAGTAGTTTTGTTTCTGACTGAATTTCTGGTTTGGTTTTGTGTTGTTTGCTTTCTGCTTAACAGCCCTTCAACCACTATAGGTTTATTTAAGGTCAGATAAAGGTTTTAAATCATGGTTGTTTTCGTAATTTCTGTTTGAATTTTTTAAACGTGAAGTTATTATTAACAGTACATTCAGACTATTTCATCAGGTTACTTAGATAGACACACACCTGATGAAGATCACAGGGTACAATGGTCAAAATGTGATAACAAGATTGATATGGACAATAGTCTGAATAGTGTTAATAATGTTTGTGTTAGGTGTAGCTTGATGTTATTTGTTGATGAGTGATAGCTTTGACATGTGTCGCATGATAGGGTAGTTTCATTTTTGAGTAGATGTGAGTGTGCCAGATGTGTATATCCTATTTAGAGTCAGGATAAATGGCTCAGGATCTGGGAGCCATTCTTCTTTAGTTGATTGAATATCATCTAGTTTGGAAGGTCTTGAATTTCTGAGATGAGGACTTATCATTTTTTACATTATTTATACATAGACTATTCTCATCTGGCCACGTTTCGACCATTGTTGCCTCTGGCCTTCATCAAATGTTTGTCAATACAGCTAACCTTCAACAAATTAACTGAACCCTTTATATAATCTATGGGGTAGATTGTTCACCTTCCACTGCCCAAGGATAGGGATATCATGCTGAGTTCTTATTTAGTACTGCTCAGTTATATATCACCCTGTTTCCACCGAGTCCAAGTAGATATTGCCTGGCCCAGGGATTGAATAAAAAATTATGATATTATGGAATTCACAAACCATTGCTTTAATCCATTGAACTATTGTAACATGGGACAATTCTGAGGATAGAATTTGGACCCTTAAACCTTAAAAGTAACTTGCCTACTGATAAGTGCTGATGCTGCTACTTATCAAGCTTGACTGCTTTACTTTTTACTGCATCTGCTTCTTTATTTACTAAGGGATTTTATATTGTATTTATTTCAACAAGCACCTGATGAAGATCAACTGTGATAGTAACAACAAATATGAGGATAGTAGTCTGCATGCAAATAATGTAAGTATTTTTTAGGTTGAGATCTTTGTATAATGAATAAGTCTCAGAGCAACTTTTCATTTCAAGCATAGAAAATATTCACCAATTTAAAAAAAAAATGTATGTTGTACAACTACCAGACCACTTATATGGCTTCCGGAAGATCTGTCATTTTTTTTAGACTGTTTTTGTTGAATTGAATCTCGATATCATTGTTGTAAGTTCCAGTCAGCTGCTTTGTAGGATCAACTAAAATTAACACACTCTCTCTCATATGCTCTCACTATATGTCAGGTTCTTCAGTACGTGGGTGATCATGGCTCTCCATAACTTCCTGTCTTTTGTTGTTTTTTTTTTCCAGTAATTCTTGCTCCTTTATAGCTGTCTTTTATCTTATTCACATTCTTCACTTGTTTCTGATGTATCTTGTGAGTATTAAACTCTCAAAGCCTTCTTTCCTCATTATGTGTCATTATAGTTTTTTTTTATTTAGAACTTCCCTCTTTCTCAAAAACTCTGTCAACCATTGATAAAAATGAAAAAAAAATATTGTTCAGTGACATATAATGGTTTAGTCTGCCTTGTGAGTCTTGAATTTTCAATGCCTTCTTTCCTCATTATGTGACCCAAAAGCTTCACCTGCCTCTTTCTGATCATTAGCAGCCGTGCTTTTATAGTTTTTTTTTCTCTTTAGACAACCTTTAGATTAGGGAAGAATAGGCAGATTTGTATCTTTCCCAAAGATATTTGGGAATGTAAGTAACTCAGCTAGAATTGGAACTCAATTCTCTGATTTCCAATTCTGAGCTGCTATTCATTACATCACCTGCACATCCAAGCTTACAGCACTTAGTATTTCCAAGTGGTCAACCATCTAGGTACTGACTAGGCTTGACATTGCTTAACTTTGGTGATCATGTGGGAACTGTTGTTTCAGCATAAGGTGGCTATAAATCTCATGCCACATAGAAAGAGAGATGGAGTGTTAATTTTAGTCATTCCTATAAAGTAGTTGATTGCAACCAACTACAATGTCAGCTAGGATTCAACAAGAACCAATTTAAAAAATGACAGATCTTCTAGAAGCCATATAAGTGGTCTGGTGACTACAATACACATTATTTTTTAAATTATTAAATATTTTCCAAGTTTGAAGTGAAAAGTTGCTCCAAGACCTATTCATTATGCAAAGATTTCAATCTAACAAAACTATTTAAATTATTTGCACATGAACTATTTTTGCAATCTTTTCCTGGGATATGGTAAATTGTGTTATATTCATATAGGTGTGTTGGACTATTGTTTTAACTAATTGTAACTATGCACTGTTTTTTTTTTCTTGAATATAATTTTTTTTTGATTACCAGTTTTATAAGTCTATCTCAACTTGAACTTTATAGATTTGGAGACCTTACTTATCAATCAACTCTTGTAATTTTAAATTTAAATCTGCCCTGTATGTGTTAAATTTTCTGAGCACTCTTTCCTTATTAGGAATCCTAGAAATTTCAGCTCTATCATTCTGATTCTTATCACCAGTTTCCTTTCAGTTCAAATTTCTCTTTAAGACTTCCTTGTTGTTCAAATGTTTCATCCATGGTATTATCAGCCTTGTTGTTTCATGCACATGCTAAGATTTATAATTCTCAATGTGTGCGCCTGAAATGAAAACAGTAATATTGTCTTCGCTGTTGAACAAATAAACAGTAAAAAGAAAAAAACAAACAAACAACAAATACAATAAAATCAAAAAAAATCTTAATTTAACCACCACCATCATCATCGTCATCATTATCATTGTTATCAAAGATGGAGGCAGGGAACCCTTTGCCACCAGCAGTGATAGCGAAGAAAAATCATTGGTGGTCTGCTTATCAACCTCAAGGGGGTTACACACCATACCAACTCCTAACTGTCCTCCAACGCTCCCAGCCATCACCACCACCCTCATCACATTCTATTAGCCTCACTCTTTCATATTTTCTGCAAAAATAGGCATTTTTTTTCCTATTTTTTGCATATCTGTTTTATATCAGCCTATCTGTTTCTGTCTGTTCATATCTACTTACCTCTCTCTCATTCACTCTGTTTATATCTATTTACATTTCTCCATATCTATATATATTTCTCCCTCACTCTCTTCATATCTGTATATATTTCTCCCTCACTCTCTTCATATCTGTATATATTTCTCCCTCACTCTGTTCTTATCATATATCTTTCTTCCTCACTTTGTTCATACCTGTATATATTTCTCCCTCACACTGTTCATATCTATATATATTTCTCCCTCACTCTCTTCATATCTTTATATAATTCTCCCTCACTCTGTTCATATCTATATGTTTCTCCCTCACTCTGTTCATATCTATTTAGCTTTCTCTCTCTTTTTCTCTGTTCATATCTATTTACCTGTCATTCACTCTCACCATATCTATTTATCTTTCTTTTTCTTTTTCTCACTCTGTTTATATCATTCTTTCTCTTTCAGTTTGTATTTAACTCTCTCATGCTCACTCTGTTCATACTTGAATATTTGCCTCTTTCAATCTGCTCATATCAATCTCCCTTAGTTCACTCATATATCTCTCTCTCTCTCTACAGATGTATTTATCTTACTCTTCGTCTGAAAGAGATAGTCACAGGTTGAGAATGATTGATCGGTATAGTCATAGGTAAGCGGAAGGATATGAACAGACTGAATCAGATATATAAAAATATTTATATATGAATAAAACTGACAGATTGATAAATATGAAGAAACTGATAGAAAGATAGATATGAGCAAACTGATAAATTTGAACAGATAAAGATATGAACAAACTGATAGCTAGCTAGCTAGATATAAAGTGGGCTGAGATAGATAAACAGCTAGCTTGCTAGCTAGATAGACAAATAGATATGTGCAGATTGATAGATAAATAGATGGATAGATATGAAGTGAGCTGAGATAGAGGCAGTGGGAGGAATGAATGGATTTTCCTTGTTTTTTTGATTTTTATTAGTTTTTTTTCTGTTTAATATAATTTATTATATTCCTTGGAAATATAATTCAGAATAAACTGTTCTTTTGTTAAAAAAGAATCGGTGAAAACACATTGGGGGAATTTTTGATTGTATATATTCTGAAATCTGGGATAAAATAGGGGAAGCTATGCAGGCAAAGTGGGTACAAAAAATGTGGGTTAACATTGAAAAAAAAGAAATTCTCAAATTATTTAATTGTAAATATTAATGGTGGTGCATTTTATTTGTGCTTACTCGTAACATGGCGGTGATGAAGGGGGATATTGAAGAGAGAAAGAACGACTTTGTGGGAGTGAAAGGGTAAGAGAGAGCAAGAAACAAAGTGGAAAAGAAAGTAGAAGGAAAGGGAGAAAAAGGAAGAAAAAGTTATAGATAAGATAGAAGAAGACAATTGAGTACAATGAAAGAAATCTCATCTCCCTCTATATTTCTACCTCTTTTTTTTGTCTTTTCCCCTTTCTTTCTTTGTCTCTTTCTTTCTTTCTTGGTCTCTTCCTCTCTTGATCTCTTCCTCTCTTTCTTTCTTGATCTCTTCCTCTCTTTCTTTCTTGATTTCTCTTTCTTTCTTGGTCTCTTTCTTTCTTGGTCTCTTTCTTTCTTGGTCTCTCTCTTTCTTGGTCTCTCTCTTTCTTGGTCTCTCTCTTTCTTGGTCGCTTTCTTTCTTTTTTCTTTCTCGCTTTCTTTCTTTTTTCTTTCTCGCTTTCTTTCTTTTTTCTTTCTCTCTTTCTTTCTTTTTTCTTTCTCGCTTTCTTTCTCGCTTTCTTTCTTTTTTCTTTCTCGCTTTCTTTCTCGCTTTCTTTCTTTTTTCTTTCTCGCTTTCTTTCTTTTTTCTTTCTCGCTTTCTTTCTTTTTTCTTTCTCGCTTTCTTTCTTTTTCTTTCTTTTTTTCTTTCTCGCTTTCTTTTTTCTTTCTTTTTTCTTTCTCGCTTTTTCTTTTTTCTTTCTTTCTTTCTTTTTTCTTTTTCTTTTTTCTTTCTTTCTTTTTTCTTTCTTTCTTTTTTCTTTCTTTCTTTTTTCTTTCTTTCTTTTTTCTTTCTTTCTTTTTTCTTTCTTTCTCTTTTTTCTTTCTTTCTTTCTTTTTTTCTTTCTTTTTTTTCTTTCTTTTTTTCTTTTTTCTTTCTTTCTTTTTTCTTTCTCGCTTTCTTACTTTTTTCTTTCTTGCTTTCTTTCTTTTTTTCTTTCACTCTCTCTCTCTCTCTGTCTTTAATTTTCCATTTCTATGATGTGATGCAATTAATACAATTGGATCCAGAATTTTCTGACATTCTGAGAGACTATGCTGGTCATTCCTTTATCAGAAGGCAGCTTACTTTTGTCTGGCACAAGGTCACATCTGCAGAGCTTTTAGTAATTCTTTCAGTAATATAATGTTTTGCAAGACTAGCTTTCTAAACATTTATAACTGAGTCAACTTCAATATTTACTATGTTTGTCATAGTCTGGCACAAGGTCCAAAGTGTGGGGCATCCAGTAAGGACTGAACATACTTCACATGTGAATTAATCTATAAGAGACTTTTTAAACCACATTTCAGCTAACATTCGTTTTTATTTTATTTATATTTGAACTAATATCCTCATCTTTGTCCATGCTATCACAAAGGCTTATGGCCATATCACACTGAAACAACGATTCTCATACCAACAGTTAAGCAATGTTGAACCTGGTCAGTATATAGGGTGATTGCTTGGGAATACCAGGTACTATAAGATTGGATGTGCAGGTGGTGTAATGGATAATGACTCTGAATCAAAAATTGAAGAGCTGAATTCTAGTTCCAGTTGTTTATATTCATTTATGCACAAATACCCTTGGGAAAGGTATGAAACCCTCTCTTCTCCTCTCAGCTATGGGTTAATTAGTAGGGATTTTATCAGTAAATGATTATTACCCACCAAAATTTCTTACAATCTAAAAACAATTTCTGGCTTTAAATAACATGCAAAACGTTGATAAGCCATAGAAAAAAAACAAATCCATTAAACGATATTATTAGAATTTTTTGGCCATTATGCTGAAATGTGATAATATGATGAGGACATTGTAAAATGACAATATTTTGCTGAAACTTTGTGATAATGAGGACAAAGATGATATTAGTTTGACTATAGTTGTTATTATTTTTGTTCCCCTATGAAAACATTTCATGTAAACTCCTACAAAAACTATGTTTTCTGTTTAAGTTTTTTTATACAACTTTCCCCCTGCTTGTTTGGAATTTTTAAAAGATTAGAATTTTGTTTGTATCATGCTGACAAATCTTGAAATACTCAGTATTTAGTATTGTTGAAGTTATCGCTAACATCTTTCGTCAAGATTTACAAACTCTACCTCTGCCTAGGGTATTTATACTTAGAGTGCTACTACTTTGCCTTATATTTAACCAGAATTGAATATTTATAACAATTAAAGGAAAAGGTTTGAGAAAAACAATATTTTTATTAAATAAGTATTTGTTAATTTAATCATTAAATTGTTTTTCTTTAAAGTGTGAGTATGTTGAATAATAACACTTTTAATTTTTCCATTTAATAAATTAATTAATTAATGAAAATTTATTGTACTAAGCTATGCACCCTAGTAAAGTAACTGTGCTTTGTATCCACTTACCTGTTTGCACTTCTCCCCAAAATTTGGTTTCGATCGGTCAGTGTATGACTATATTAGATGGCGTGATGGACAGACACACTAAGAGAAATCAGATTTTTATATACTAGACTTTTTGCAACACACTGACGCATGTTGAAATACTCACAGTATTTAGTATTGTTGAAGTTATTGCTAACATATTGCGTCGAGATTTATAAAACTCTAATTTCCCAACTGTGTTTATATTTACAATGCTTCTAGTGTGCAATATATTTTATAAAAATGAAATATATATAAAAACTAAAAGAAACGATATGCAAAAAAAATATTGCATTTTTTTTATTAAATAATTATTTGTTATTTTAATCATTAAATTGTTTTCAAAATAGTGGGAGTATTTTGTATGTTAAATAATGAAAAATTAATTTTTCCCAAAAAATGAATGAAAAAATGGACCCTAGTAAAACCAATTGTACTTTGTACCCATCTTACTTGTTTGCATTTCTCCTCCAAATTTGGTTTCGATCAGTCAATGTATGGCTATTTTAGAGGGACGGTCTATGGATGTCACAGAATTTTATATGCAGGTAAGCCATGATTCAGTAGTTGGACAGACTTTTCACCTGGCATATGATATAAGTAACATGTTCTCATTCTACTTACTATATCTAAGGATATCTAATCATATTTTTAAAAAGTTTAAGTTTCTGTCTGTGCACCCCAGCACAGAGACTGAACTTACAATTACTATTCCTGATAAAAGTAACAAAGATGAAGACATCAGTCATTAGATGAATAGAAAATATACATATTAGGTTGGTGCAAAAATAATGTCGTTTTTTGACGTTAAAAAACGACATTATTATGTCATTATTTTTGCACCAACCTAATATTTAGAAAAATATGACTAACTGGAAAAAAAAAAAAAACTTTCCAGTTTGTCACATTTTTCTTAATACTGTTTATTGATATATAAAATTATACAAAATTATATATTGTTATATCATTCATATATATATATATATATATATATATATATATATATATATATAGCATTTTATGAATTCCAGATCTGAAAATTAAAATTCATGTTCATTTCTTATGAAAGAATATAAATATGAGATCTGTTCAGGGTTGGCTCAAGGCACTGGTAACTTGAGCAGTTACCTGAGGGTGCTATCAAGGCCGAGTGGGGTGCATCATGCCATGTATTTGGAATCTTCCAAAACTAAAGCATATAAAAACATACTTGCGGTCATTTATGACTCAAGACTCATATATATATATATATATATATATATATATATATATATATGTGTGAGTGTGTGTGTGTATATATATATATATATATATATATATGCGCATATATACACGTACATATATATATGTATTAGGTTGGTGCAAAAATAATGTCGTTTTCTCATATAGTAACATATGTGAGAAAACGACATTATTTTTGCACCAACCTTATATATATATATATATATATATATATATATATATGACTGGAATTTGAACTCAGCTTTCTGATTCCTTGATCTGAGCCACTATCCATTACTCCACAGTGAAAATTTTTTAAAGTTATACCTGTAAGGGTGCCGAAGTTCAGCTTGCCTGGGGTGCAAGCAATCCTAGGGCCATCACTGCATCTGTAGATGCAGTAGATTTATCATGCATCTGATGAGCGCTTCAACTCAAAGCTAACAAGTCGGCAAACAAGATAAGTCACTTGAACTTTTCTCAATTAATTGAATATTATAGCTCAAGTTATCTATGGAGCATTTTTAGGCAGAATTTTTCTGTATTTTTTTCTTTATTGTTATTAATCATTAAGCATCAATTATCATATGTGTGTCTGTGTGTCCACAGATGCACACACACACCTATTTAGATTTGTGTGTTTATCTACCTGAAAGCATTTACATTCATGCATATATGCACAAAGCCATAGTTAGAAGATGGAAATATTTAAATTCTTCCATTCAAATAAAATGGTCTGAATTAAACTCTTGGAGAAAATGTTAAAAATAAAGTCATATTGATTTTAAATATTTTTCTTCTTTTTACTTGAAATTGTTTCTTTTTTTGTTTTTGTTTTTCCAAACAAATGAGCTTTCTCTTCGTCCTCATCAGGCTTTGTATTAAAGTTAATGTTAATATTGATCAATAATTAACAAAACAAAGAAAATACAGAAACTAGGAATTATTGATTGGTAAGAAGAAATTGTTTGCAAATTTGGAGAAAGAATCATTCAATTCTTTGCAATGATAACCATTCCTGTTTAACAAAAAAAGAAAAAAAAGCACAAGTAAAATCAAAAAGGACAGGAATTTGACATGTGTTTTACTACTTTATTAATTTAAATGAGATGAGACATTTTATAAAGTGTGGATACATATGAGTAGGATCTCATTTAGAAAAATATATATATATATGTGTGTATGTGTGGCATAAATTATTTATTAAATATAGTATTGAGCATTTTTTTTATTAATTTAACCGTTTTGGACAAATATTGGTTTTTGGAAAAAGTTTAATTTTTTGAATTGTGTGTGTGTGTGTGTATATGTTTGTGTGTGTATATATATATATATATATATATATATATATATATATATATGTGTGTGTGTGTGTGTATGTATATGTGTGTGTATATATATATATATATATATATATATATATATATATATATACATACATTAGGATGAAATTAATCAAGGAAAATGCTGTTGTTGTTTGGAATCCAAGTTCTTTCAATCTCCTCCAAGATTATCCACAGGAGTGGATTACAAAGACATACTTATTGTAACTGCGATCGCTTATAATTATTTAAAAATTTTTACGAAAAATTATATAGCTACAAAGGATAAATTAAAAATTATCTCCTAATAATTTTTACAAAAAATTAGGCAAAACTCCCATAGCTACAACAGATAAAAATTTTAAAATAATTATTTATTACCTAAAAATAACAATTACAATTCTAGACTGTTTATACCTAACCCATATTCATTACAGTAATATGGAGTTATAGTTTTAGAATTAAAATCAGCCAATCAAACCAGAATTTTTACTAACTTCAATGAACGGATGTTCCAACAGAGAGGCCCTGTACCTTGAGCATCTATTGGGACTTAAAACCCATACCTCAAGTGGAACTCATACATTCAATCTATGATGAAAGATGCTGGAAAAATTATCAGTTCCCTGTACCTCTCCAACAAGTACCTCACCCTTCCTGCTTTCCTCTACCTTTACAAGATCCAGATCAAGAATGAAGTACTGTTGCTAAATATGAGTAGGAGCTACACAGTCTTCACTTTCCACTCTCCATAGAGTTCAAAAGTGTTTCTTCATCCTTGTGGGTGATGAATTATTTTTCATTCTACAACCGTTTTCTCACAGACAAGAAGTCACAAGTCTCTTGCTGCTCTGTTGCTCTTTCCATGGCGAGTGTTCAGACAAACTACTCTCCTTAGTTTCACTAGTTCTGACCTTTGCAGCTAAGAACCGTCATGCTATGCACATTTTAACGAACCATGCTTCATATTCCCTTGGCAAGATGTAAACGTCTTCTGACGAAGTCACAAGTCTCTTGCTGCTCTGCTGCTATCTCTATGGCGAGTGTTCAGATGAACTACACTCCTTAGTTCCACCAGTTCTAACTTTCACAGCCAAGACCCGCCATGCCACACTGTAATGAAAATAATTCCTTTCATGTTACTTTGGTGAGATATAAGTTCCACTCAAGCAGCAGCTTCCCATGAACCACTTGTTTGTGGAACTAACTCCCAAGAGGAAGCTTCCCTGATCACTACAATCTTAACCTGATCAAGTCTAGGATTAACTATTATCTTACGCACATATCTGCATAATTAGTACCTCTTACTCTGTTCTCTACTTTGAGATGTTCTCGGGCTTTGTGTGACTATTTAATTCCTAGAATAGCCCCGTGAAAGTTTGGTCTTTACTGGATGCTATCACCTTCAAAGAACTCTTGCTATAAACTATACACTTTGTGAGGCAATAATGCCATTCTTGGAATTTGTTATCTTATATATCTTTCAGTAATACAGGCAGGTGTTGCTGGATATCAGGTATGCTAGCAAATCTTTGTCTTTTGAGAGTAGTTTTCAATTTTGGAAATAGTCAAAAGTCACACAGAGCTAATTCTGATCAATATTAGATGATGCATTTTGTAATGGATTTCTTAGCCAGGAGTTTGTGAATGCCTAATATATTATCTGTCGAAATATTTCCATCAGTTTTGTGTGAAGATTCTTACAGTGTTTCACCATTCCTGGCAGAGCTTTTATTACCACAGTGTGAGCTATTTAATAACAAAAGTGATGCAAAGACAAAGAAAAAGAATCTAAATGAAATCAGCTAGATTATATACCTGAAACATGTATTAAAAAAATATTTTTAAATTTGAAATTCCCTGTGATTTTCTTCCATTTGTGCACATGTAGTTGCATCATTATGAACATAAACTTTGTCTGATGAAGTCAAAAAAAGGACAAAATATGTCGCACAGTTATTTATACAAATTGTGCATTGTTATCCATTACCATTAAAAGCATAATGAAAAATTATGGTAATGGATAACAACACACATCTTTGTATAAATACTTATACTAATGAACAACATATAGTTTTGTACTACTTGCACCCCTGAAGATGATCTTGGAAAAAAATCGAAATACTTGGGGAAATGAAAATAAAAGGAATTTAAATAGCTATAGCACATTTCTCTCATCCTTTAACATCAATACATGGAAGGTTATTCATGAGTATGAATGGATTTTGTTAAAAATTAGCAGATATAATGTCTGTAATTTATTCAACCAGACATACTTTTGTACTATTCATTTCCTCTTTTTTTCATTATTTTCCTTGTCATTATACATGCTGATGTATTCTTGTATCATTATTATTAGTATCTTGTTATTTTTTTTTTTGGTCTCGGGTTATTTTTTTTGCTTCCCCCCCACCATTTTTTGATAATGATTTTCTGAAAGAATTCTTTACCCTCCTTTTTTGTGCTATTTCTTTCCTCTCTTTTTTTTCTTTTTCTCTTTCATTTAATTTTTATTGCCTAATTCCCTTTGTTCTCACACTGTATCCTACCTCACCAAATCTCTCAGTTCCAACACCTTCCCACCCTTTTTCCTCTCTGTTCAATAGCTCACTCCCCCTTCCACCTACCACGAAGCTCAATTTTTAAATTTCAGATTATTTTCACAAAAAGTTTTGCACAGTGAGAAATCAGAGATTGGATTTTTACTAATAATTCCATCTACAAACAGGATTCTCCCTAGCCTGTTTATTTCTTGCATCCTTTAATGAAGGAGACAGCTGTGTCTGAAAATTCTAAACTGGGAACTTTAATCTCTGTACTTCATTTGTCATGTGGTTAATGTTAATAATTATAAATGTTTTTCATACTGATCACATCGGTGGCCTTTCATTTGCCTTTGTTTTATTAACCAATTAATCTACTCTATTTTATATATATATAATATATATATATATATAATGTGTGTTGATTAATTAATAATTATTGGTTAATTACTAGATTACCAGCAAGATCTTATCAATTTACAGTTCAAATGGCTAGATGTAACCATAAATTCTATGCTAACAGTTTCTTTTCTCACACTTCTCACTTGTAGAAATCCCTTCCAGCTCTGTGTTTCCTAGAGAACTTAGATTTTAAAAAATTTAAATGCAATGTCAACTGTTATCTACTGTCTTCTTAATTCTTATTCCTTTATTGTTCTCTCTCCTCATAGTAATTTTTCTCATATTCTCCAACACCCTTGCATCCTAGTGGCTTCATTGCCTTCCTTGAGTGAAAGCAAATTTCCAGCAGCCTTTACCTTATCCTCACAGACCACAACAATGCTGTGTAAATAAATTTTAAAAATGTATATGATTATAAAGAACTTTTTTGTTAAAGTAAAGATTTCGTATACAGAATGGTTAGTCCAAATAATTCTGTAAAAAGTCAGGGATCGATTTTACACTGTATTAATATCATGAATGAAATGAAAGCAACAAACCCGACTGGAATTGGAACTTTACTCCCTGATTTCTCTTTCCTAGCTGCTATTCATTATATTGCCCACACCTCCAGAGAAAGTACAGTAACAAACAATAACTATTAATAACAAGATGCCAAGGCCTGATAACATGACCGAGGATATTTTGCTCATCTCAATTTAAAGATTTTGACTGTTAAAAATAGCCTGTCTTTGACACCTGCATTGTATTTTATTGATGCTTGCGATGGTGTTATGGGAATTCTGGATTCCTGTCTGAAAATTTAATCGTACAAGACAAACAAATTGGAAAACAAGAAGAGGAGCTTTGTTTTATTTGAGAGATTTGTTTATGTTTTTTATGACTTATCAACCTTTTGCATTTTACTTAACACCTGAAAATATTTTTTGATAGTAAAAAACTTTTTTAGAGATGATAATGATTTACTGATACAAAACCTACTAATTAACACATAGCTGGGGGGAGAAGTGGTAGATTCATACCTTTCTCAAGGTTATTTGTGCAAAAGTGAATATGACAAACCTAACTAGAACCCAGATCACTAATTTCCAACTCTGAGCTGTTATCCATTACACCACCTGCACATCCAAGCTTACAGCACATGGTATTACAAAGTGGTCACTCATGACTTGACTAGGCACAATGTTGCTTAACTTTGCTGATCATATTAGCCAAGAAGAGAAGGAATATAATACAAAGATTGTTCACAAAATACAAAATGAAGACGGCCAATCATGTGCTGCCTTTCTGAATACTTGAAGCCTGATAATGATTTCGTAAGTAAAAACTATAATGATTAAATATGGAAACAGCCAATATAATTAGAATATGTACCATATATATCTGCATATAAGATAACATATAAATACCCAAAATAACCCTTAAAAATTAGAGGTCATCTTATACTACAGTTCTAAAAAAGAAACCTTAAATTCTGAGTGATGTTTGTTGGTAGCCTAAACTTGGCTTCAGTGCGATAACCAATAACATACATGAAAATATTCACATTATCAAATAAACTGATAATAAAAGTAATAAAACCTTTTCTACCTTACATATTAAATTCCCAGGGCCTTCTTTCCTCATTAGGTGTCTTTCCTTGCAGTTATTATTTTCTTTTTATCATAATTAAACCTTCAAACATAAGTTGAGTATATGTAACTATTTTACTAGCAAAAAAAACTTAAAATATAATTTAACACAAACAATTATCAACATATAAGCACAAACATATGCATACATACATACATACATATGCTGTATATTTCTGCATATAAGATGACCTTTAAATCCCAAAAATCATCCTTAAAAATTAGTGGAAACAACAAAGAAACCTTATACTGTGAGTGATGTCAGTCAGTAGGCTAACCTCGGCCTTTGTGTGATAACCAATAACATACATGTAGAGATACACATTATTAAATAAACTGATAATAAAATAAAACCATTTCTACCTTATATATTACTGGCATGACTTCATAATAAATTGTCTATTCAAAGAATAATTCCATATTAATGAAATCAACTTGTTTATCCATGAAAGCTCAGCTGAGAAAATGTAAATATCAAGTTACGATTACATTCACAGCAATCTTTATCTTTTGCTAAATGTTCAATAATCATCATTTTTGCTCACTGAAAGAGGACAATAAAAGAACAGAGTTCAAGAAAAACAGAAGATAATGATTGACATTGCATTTAAATTTTTGGAGATCATAGCTTTTGCTAACCATTTCACCCCAAGCAAGGCAATAAAACCACTAGGATGCAAGGGGTAACTGAGAATTATAGAAACAGAGAGGACAATGAAAGAACAGATTGAAGTAGACAGAAGACAATGATTGACATTGCATAAAATTATTTGAAGAATAAAAATAACTAAAGATTCTACATCAAGTATCAGTATAATCATGTGTCCAATGTTTGAGTATGGTCATATGGTTGCTGAGCAGCTCTCTCCTTATATTAGGTTGGTGCAAAAATAATGACGTAATAATGTCGTTTTTGACGTATTTTTTAACGTCAAAAAATGACATTATTACGTCATTATTTTTGCACCAACCTAATATCTTGGTTGTGTGCCAATGTCTGTGTCTCTGAAAAGGATCTAAACTGTAAAAATCAATCTTTTTTTTTTTATAGATGTGTTGAATATTTTGACAGGGCTAAATCTTTACCCCTGTTCCTTCCACAAGTTAATTAACTGGAGAAATTAGTAATTCTTTTTTAATTCCTGGTTTATTGATTAAAAACAAACAGATGGTGCAGATTTGTTGGTTAAGGTTTTCAGTTTGCTGAGTATAACACTGAAAAAAAAAAAGCGCTAACCTTTCTGACCTTCACACTAGAGAGTGACCTGTTTCAAGCCAACTCTAATAACTGCTGACTTTGCAACTTTTTTTTCTGTTCCTCTTTTTCTGTGTGGGCATTTCCTGATATATTAGCCTCTTGATGCCGGACAGAAATGTAGAAATCGTATCAGAGATCAATATCTCCAACTCATCCGACCCACCAAACCAGTTTTATTTGATGCGTTTCTTTACTTCTTTTGTTTTTTAGTTTTTTTTTTCTCCCTCATTTTTTTTTCCATTCTTGTTTCTAAAAATACATATCTTGTTTTCATTCCTTACAATAAAAAAAAAAGCCTCAAAACAAAAAAAGAATGAAAGTAAGACCTGGTTCTTATGAGCCTTCGGAGCAACCCTGTCCATAAAATTTTGTTGCTTATTTCTTCTTCTGCTACCTATCTCTTTTTTCCCCACCATCTCTTCATATTTTTTTTCTGACACCTTCCTTCTATTGTCCAGGATTCTCAGTTGATGAGATCTATAAACATGTCAGCTAGAGTAAAATAATAAATAGAAATGAGAAATAAAAAAAAAATGTGCAAAATGCTGATGCTAGGGTTTTCTTTTTTGTTTTTGCTCTTTGTTACAATCATTTCCCATGTCTTTCAGCTGAGACCTTAGGTAAATTAGGATTTTTCTTAGGAAGTTATCATCATCATCATCATCATCATCAATATTAATATTATTACTGTTATTATAATAATGGCAATATTAACCTGTTGAGAAGCACAGTAAAGTAATGGATTGTGGCTCTGATTGGGTAATCAGAGAGCCAAGTTTGAATTCCAGTTGAGCTCATTACATTCACTTATATGCTATTACCCTTGGGAAATGTATGAATCAGCTCTTCTCTTCACTATCTAAGGGTAAATAAGAGGAAAGGTTGGGTTGTATAGCCTTGGGTGGTAACCAGTTTAGAAGAAGGAAAACTCTGAATTCAAAACTCTGGTGGAGCAATGGATAGCGGCTCGGATTGAGGAATTGGAGAGCTGAGTTTGATTCCAGTCAAAGCCATTATATTTACTTATGTGCTAATACCCTCAGGAAGAGTATGAATCCTCTTCTTCTCCCCCCAGCTATGGGTAAATAGCAGGACAGATCAGGTTCTATAGCCTTGTATGGCAATTGGTCTATCACAGAAAGAAATAGCAACTTAGTGTGGGGAAAAAATATCTGCCTCGTCAGTCATGTATTGAAAGATACATGATCGCCTAAGCGTGTATCACACATGGCACATAACTGATTGATGTAACCCTTGGTGAAGCACATAATATGCAGCTAAGGAAAGAATCATTCACATTGACTCAATAATCCAGACTATGGTTGATTCCTTTTTTTTTTTAACCTGTTAATGTTCTTTCCCAGATGAAAAAAGGCTGAATAGTTCTGCTTTGTTTTTCTATGTAGACATTAGACTCCCAATTAGCTTTGTGCCACATTTCATTCCATTGAGTATTTGTTTTAATACTCATTTGAGATTATACAAGTATTTTGCTATGATCAGATATTCGCACATTGCAATTAAGTAATTAATCTAATGATGCTGGGTTATTGACCAATCATGGCATTCATGATGTTGGGCCCTTGACCAATCAAAGCAGTTTTGGTGCTGAGCCATTGACCAACATTTGTGATGCTGGGCCATTGACCAATCATGACATTTGTGATGCTGGGCCATTGACCAATCAAGGCAGTTTTGGTGCTGAGCTATTGGCCAACAATAGTAGTATTGATAATGGACAATTGATAAATCATGACAGTCTTTGAGCTGGATCATTGGCCAATCATTGCAGATCGGATACTTGGCCATTGACCAGTCATGGCAATTGTGGTTAAAACCTAGATATATAAGTTATAAAATTTTATCTTACTTTTTCAACATGAATTAAAAAAAAAAATTAATGAACTTTATCTATCCCCACTTTAATCCCTGGTGCAACATCTGCTAAAAAGAAGTAATTTTTCAAGTGGGTGTGACTGTTTGTGGTCCCCAACTGGACCCCTGTGCATGTGGAACTTTGGTCACATTCTATTCGATTAGGATTGTGCTAAAAAAAGATGTGTTACGTCATGCTGTGCAAAAAGTATGAATAGTGGGAGGTTGTATATTTCAATCTATTGGATTAGAGACATTGTCTTCATGTTCATTACTACTACTACTACTACTACTACTACTACTACTACTACTACTCCAACCAATATTTTTTTTTTGGAAGGTCTAATTCTTTAAACTGACATTCTTCTGGATAATTTAAAATCTATCATTTTTACCTTTCATTAGTGCCGTTGTGAACAGTCATGCCATTATTATTATTATTATTATTATTATTATTATTATTATTATTATACTAATATTACACTAGTTTTATTTTTACTGATCATCATTGTTTTTCCCCATCAGTAGTATCTTGTGGCTTGCTTATGTGAAATTTGGTTTTAAAAAATCCAAAGTCATGTACTGCTGTTTTACTTTGTCAAAGAAAAAAGAAATCAGGATTTGTTATTTCCTCTCTTTGTTTTTGCTTCCGTTTTTAATCTGAAACTTTCACTGTATAATGTTGCATCTCCATCTTGTTCCTGAGTATTTATCATTTAAATAGAACACATTTAATCAAATTTAATCAATTGTCAATGAATTTTTGTCATTTGCTTTTGTTTATTGAATATAAGCGGAAGTTCAGAAGGTGAAACACTTTGCGTAATAAAGCATCTGAAACAAATGATAGTCATCCTTATGCCAATAAAAAAAAAAAAAATCAAACCTTGCAGAGTCCAATTAATTCTGTTCTGATCATTTGTTTGAGTATCATTTCAATTATTACTGATGTTATTTCAAATCAGTCGCATTTCATTCTTTTATTCCATCTTATTTTTCACGGCACTCTTTCTTCACATTGTTTATTTTGGCTTTTCTTATTTTCAATTCTTATTCAGTTTTCTCTCCTCCTTTGTATTATTATTATTAGTCTCTTCCTTTATCTTTATCCACATCTTCCTTATTTTCTGCATCTCCATCCTATTCACCATCATCATCTTCTTCCCATCATTATTCACCTTTGCCTTATCTTTCTTCTTTCTCCTCGTCTTTTTCCTTTTCCATTCTATCATCAACTCCCATTAAGATTATTATTATTAATATTAACCTCAGATTTTTCATTTTCTACATCTCCATCCTATTCACCATCATCTTCTTCTTCCCATTATTATTATTATTATTATATACCTGTGCCTTTTCTTTCTTCTTTCTCCTCATCTTCTTCATTTTCCATCCTATTCACCATCATCAATTCCTATTATAATCATTATTATTATTAACCTCATCTTTTTCATTTTCTACCTCTCCATCCTATTCATCATCATCTTCTTCATCCCATTATTATTATTATTATTATTATTATTATTATTATTCACCTCTGCCTTTTCCTCCTTCTTTATCATGAGCTTCTTCATTTTTTTACCCCTCCATCCTATTCACCATCATCCTCTTCTTCTTGACATTGTTATTATTATTATTATTCACCTCTGCTTCTTCCTTCTTCTTTATCCTCATCATCTTCATTTTCTACTACTCCATTCTATTCACCATCATCTTCTTCTTGCCATTGTTATTATTATTATTATTCACCTCTGCCTTTTCCTTCTTTCTTTATCCTCATCTTCTTCATTTTCTTCTTCTCCCTCACATTCACCATCATCATCATCTTCTTCTTCCCATTATTATCATTAACAACAATAGTTGTGGTAATCTTAGATTAAAATTTTGCTGATTCATCATTTCACCTCTTTTCTTTTCCTTCGACCTCATCCGCTCAACCAATTCTGAGACATTTCTTCCCAATAGCCACTTGCAGGAATCAGTTCATATCACAACAAAAGGAATTATTGTCTGCAAGAAAGAAAGAACTAAATAGCAGAAAGACAACCCGGACATTCTTGCCATGCTAAATTAAAAGAAAAGCAAGGAAGGAAGGAAATAAACTGGTTTTGAGTCAGTGGGGAGATCCAATAAAGAATTTCTCGTCAGTAAGGGAAGATAAAAAAAGACATGGCTCATCTGGTAAATAGTTTAGTGATTTAACTCTCAGCTTTCTCATCATTTTTTTCCATATTATTTCACTTATTGGTTTTCTAACTGCAAGTTTTTGTATGAGTTTGGTGACTGTCATAGAATGTCTCCTGGTATCAGGAGAATTAAGTAGACATAAAAATAAGCATATAATGTGAGTATCATATATTTTACTTGCACATATACACTGTACACCAAAAGTTTTTGAACACTCTCTGGATTTTGAAGTACTGATTAACAAAATTGGAGGTTTCATGCCTTTTTTAAAACTAATTTACTACCTCACTTTGTGCCATACTTGCTCTTCCTGAAGAATTCTATTATATATTTGGCAATATCTCCTCACAGATCAAGAAGAGACTTGAAGCAACAGAAATTTGGTTCTACAGAAGGATGCTGAGAATATCATGGGCCAAGCATGTGAGCAATGACAAAGTTTTAGAGAAAAAGAAAAAAAAGAAAGACACTTGAACTTGGAATCAGAGAGAGAGAATTGAAATGAGGAAAGATGGATTATTAAATTTAATAATCACAGGATAGATCGAAGAAAAAACTGAGTGTAACCTACCAGGTGAGCTTCAGTAAATGAATGGCAGAACAAAGTTTAGGACAGGAAGAAAGACAAAATTTATTAAGAGCTACAAAGGATAGGAAATTGTGATTTCATGCTAGCCCATCAATTGATGGTTTCCAAACAGTTTTGTCTACCCAATTTTATTCATAAGGCTTGGGTTAATCAGTGGTGTAGTTTTTAGAACTTTCTAAAATTGATGTGTGCTGAGATTGCCTCCCCAGGTTGATATAATCAAAGTCACCTCCTTGACAAATCAATGTTGGTAAGATTTGAACATGAGGGTCAGAAAGTGAACATTCTAACCACTCACCAATATATATATATATATATATATATATATATATTTTAAAACAATTTGTGTTTATACATTCTTTTTATAGATACAAATATTTTTTATCGATACAAATATTTACTTAAATATTTGTATCTATAAAAAGAATGTATAAACATAAAATGTCATAAATAATTGTCGGACTTTGTCAATTTCATAATGTGTGACGTCATTTGTTTACATTTGATACGCCCTGAGCAGATATTATTATACATGAGAGATTCATGGAAGATTGAAGTTTAAATGTAGTAAATTCGACCTTGCTAACTGAACGCACCTCTGTGGCCAAATTGGTAAAGGCACGTCAAGCTAAATGACGGTTCCGTATAGGATACAGGTTCGAATCCTGTCGGAAGATGAATATTTCCTGTGAAAATTTCTCGGACATTCAGGCAGGTAAATGTTATTTAATACTGTTTATTATAAACAGAGCATTTACTGAAATATTTGTATCTATAAAAAGAATGTATAAACATAAAATGTTGTAAAATAATTGTTGGACTCTGTCCATTTCAAAATGTATATATATATATATATATATATATATATATATATATATATATATATACACACAAGAGGGATGGAAAATTTTTCACCCTGACTAAGTAAGAGTTCCTACAAAATTTTGATGTTCTAGCCAGTCAGTCATTCTAAGGATTACATACAGATACATACAATTTACTGAAAAGTTCTTTGCTCGAATAAGAAGGGATTCTCCCTAAAATTCTGATGTTTTTGGAAGGGGATTATGCGCAGAAATTTTCTTCACTCCACCCCTGGGTATAGGATTCTATATGAACATACAAATGTGTACACATATGTATATATGGTACACAAAAATATTAAAAATTACCTTATAGGGAAAATAGTCTTATTCAATCCCAGTATAGACTGAGTTTGTATCGGAATTAGAAATTTAACTTTATGTTCCAATACGAACTCAGTCTATACTGGGGGGGAATGAGATTGACAAAGTTTTTGTTGGTCGAAATAAATCTATTCCCCATATGACATAATTTTTTATTTTATTGTATACTAATTATTTGCTCTGTAATAATAAATACATTAAGCTCATTTTGTGGATCAATTTTAATATTTTATATTACTAGGATCCACTAGGATTATATATCAGTTTATTTATTACCTCTATTTTATTTATATATATATATATATATATATATATATATATATATATGAACAAGTAGGAAACAGATCTCAATCTAACATGTTTCACTTTATTAAAGCTTTGTCAGAGATCAAGATAGAAATGATAAAAGTAGAGACATAGATTAATTGTATGTTGTGTTTGGCTATTTCTTATTGGTTAGATACATGTCACGTGTAATGAAGTAACAGATAATATTCAAATCTGTGTGAGAAACACTCTGGATGCTAAACTGTGTAAAAGTTAGTGAGACACAGCAGGGTTTTTGAAAAAATTTGTTTTGGTTTGATTTTTCATTAAAGCATATCACATGCATATTTTGTATATATCTTCATTGATTTTTCTGTATTAGAAAGCGATGAGTTAGATTCACGAAAAATGTATCTGTAGAAAAATGGTCAAGTAATGTAGTTTTTAAATGTGTTGATAGTTGGAAATATTACTATAAATATGTTTTCTTATTTTCTCTTTAAAGGATTATCTTCTTATACATATAGAAACTATATAAACTGCTAGAAGTGAGTTGAGCCAATTCCACAATGAATCTCTAACTGCAGACCAACATACAGTATTCACTACTGTATTTATGTGAATGGGGACATACCCATTATCATCTGCAGGTATGCTACAACTAATACCTGAGAAAGATAATGGTTGACTGTAGACTTAAACAGGTTAAGATTGTAGGGCTTAGGAAAGCATTCTTTTTGAAGTTTCTTCCACAAAGTAGCAGGGAGAAGTCGTCAAAAGAAAGGGACCTGCATATTTCCTGATGACTGCAGTCATTCTGAGCAGTCAGATTTAAAGTACCATTTTAAAAACTTAGTTTGGATCCCTACTTTTATTCATATAATCCTAGCACTGAGAGAATAAGAAGAGATCTCATTTTGGGCTAATCTCTCTATCTAATAACATCTTTATAGCTTAAATCACTTGACCCACCTCAGAGACAGAAGCAATTTATTCTTCCAGCATCACTTGAAAAGAAGCGTGTTGCTTTTAGAAGAATCAGAGGTAGATTTAGTAGACAGTCCTTCTGAAGGTGGTAAATTGCTGGGAGTTTAAGATTGGGCAAGGGAGAAAGGAAGCAAATTGATTAGAGGTAGGATTGTTTCCTCCACTCCCTTACCATACCCTGTATTTTTTTTTTTTTTCAATCCTGTAACTTATCTTTGTAATTAGCCTCTGGCTACCCTAATTTGGAGACCTGGGTAAATGGACCTAATTTACTTAATCCTTAATTGTCTTTTAGGTTTTGGTGTTTCCTTCTTTAATTTTACTTGTTTTTATCTCCCTCCCTTGTCTAATTTTGTTTTTTTGGGTTTTTTTTTTTTTGTTTTAATTTTTTTTTCTTTTCTTTTAAGCTTTCTCTCTACTAGTGTTCTATTTTGTTTTGTTTTTTTTTTATTTCCATTTCTTTCTTTCTATTTTCTTTTTATTTATTTTTTCTTTCTCTCTCCTTTATTTCCTTTTCTTTTTTCTTTCTATTTTCTTTATTTCTTTTTTCCTTTTGTTTTTCTATTTTCATTTTTCTTTCTTTTTCTGTCTATTTTTCTTTTTTTCTAGTTTTGATTTTTTTTCCTTTTTCCTTTCTTTCTGTTTCCTTTTTTCTTTCTCTCTACTTTCTTGCTATTTTCTTTTACTTTCATTTTCTTTCTAATTTTTTATTCTTTTTCTATTTTCTTTTTTCATTATTTCCTTTCTTTTCTTTTAATTTTCATTGTTTCTCTCAACTTTCTTTTCTTTTCTAATATTTTATTCTTTTTCCATTTTGTATTTTCTTTCTATTTACTCTTTTGCTTTTCTTTTGCTATTTTCTTTCTTTCTCTTTCATTTCTCTCTACATTTTCTTTTTTTTTCTTTCTTTTGTTCTTTTCTCCCCACCCACTTTCTCATGTTCCATTCCTCTACATTGCTTATTTTTCTCTTTTATTCTATTCCCTCCACTCCATAATACTTGTTACATTTGCATAGTTTTCCTATGATTACTGGCAATACTTAATCAGTATCCTTTATATCACAACTTTCTGCTGTTAAGTTCAATTTTTAAAATAAAATGAGATGCTTTGAGGCAAACTGTTCTTTAAAGGTGAGCTAAAATGAACATTTTCAAATTTTCCCTTGCCATGCTGATATATTTTACCAACTGTGGATTGAAATGCAAGAAGTTGTTTGCCAAAACCCAAAATAACAAAAGATATTTGAAATTTATATAAAATGAGGCAAATTCCTATTTACTAAGCTTAGCTTAGCTTAGCAGAAGAGCACACAAAAAGGGCAAGTGATAAGGATTGAAGTCATTGCTCAGTTGTAATGGTCAACCAGATGTACACCACTGACATGATGAGTAGCTCTATGCAACCATTTTTATATACATCATTGACAGATAACTAGATAGGTAAGAATAAGCAGTTTGATACTACTCACATCCTATAATGTTTGTTATTTGCTTATTTTTCTTTTTGTTATTAACCACACTTGTTACAGGTAATGATTTTATGATCTAGCAGCAACTTTGTGATGTTTGAAGCTGCCAGTAGTAATTTTAAAAATAAAGTCAAGTCTCTTGAAGCAAAATTTTCTTTAAAGGGAAGCCAAAATGCAAATTTCCCAATTTGCACCTGTTGTGTTGATATATATATATATGTTGTGTTGATATATATTATATTTTATATAAATGATGCCAACCATAGAAAAATGAAATAACAAATGTAACTCAAAAATGTCAATAAAATTCGGCAAACAACTAATGGAATTTTTGACAAGAAAATTTGTGACTGCTCTTAAGTCTGGAATAGACAGGCAGTCTGAAATAAAGGGTAAGTTGGAAAATTTGTTCAAGATTAGTTTGTTTTCAGAATTGAAAAAAACAGGCAGAAGAGGGTAGAATAAACAAGTTGGACAAAAAAGGGGAAAACAAAATAAACTGGGAGTCAGAAATAACAGTGGGTAGGTTTGGAAATTTAAATAGCCAACCAAGTGTATGTATTCCGAACACAAGAGGATTAAATGTAACGGCATTAAATGTAACTATGATGCCATGCCAACAAATTATTGAATGTAAATTAAATTAATTTAAATTTTTCTAGAAAAATAAATGGTTCCAAGCACTGAATTAATAAAGGTATTTCAATACATTTTTTTTTTATAATTTACAAATGTGACAACTAGTATGAGACAAATTTCATACACAAAATTATCAAGTAGCAATTACGATAGAACTGATTACATATTTTATTACTCTTTCCTTTTTTCTTATTATCTACACTCCAACTATTATCCTCATCTTTGTTGTTGACATCACAATGTTTCAGCCATTGGGCCCTCCAGCATTGATCAGGTAGTGTTGATCCGGGTAACTGTCATGATGCTTACGGCTCTATCTCTTTGAAACATTAGTTTTCAGATGATAACCAAAGTTAAGCAACATTGAAGATGATCAGTACCTAGTTGGGTGACTGCTTGGGAATACCACATGCTGTTATCTTGGATGTGTCAGTTTAATGGATAATAGCTCTGAATTTTTAATCGGAGAGCTGAGTTCCAATTGCAAAATCGAACCTGGTCAGTACTTAAATGGGTGACCACCTGGGAATATCAAGTGTAACACCTCTTCCTGTATGATCACCGAAGTTAAGCAATGTAGAGCCTGGTCAGTACTTAGTTTGGGTGACTACATGGGAATAACAGGTGAAATCATGATTCCTGTATGATCACCGATGTTAAGCAAGGTAGTGTCTCATCAGTACCGAGATGGGTGACCACATGGGAATAACAGGTGAAACACCGCTTCCTGTATGATCACCAAAGTTAAGCAATGTAGAGCCTGGTCAGTACCTAGATGAGTTACCACATGGGAATATAAGGTGCTATAAAATTGGATGTGTAGGTGATGTAATGGAAAGCTGTTCAGAATTGGGAATCGAAGATCAAGGTTCCAATTTGAGTCATGTTTGTTATATTCATTTATGTGCAAATACCATTACGAAAGGTATGGATCCACCTCTTCTCTCCCTAGCTATGGGTTAATTATTAGCACTTGTATCAGTAAATCCTTATTATCTTCAAAAAATTTCTTACAATCTAAAAATATTTTCTGGCTTTGAATAACCTGCAAAAAGTTCATAATCCATAAAAAACAAAAAAAAAAAAGAATAATGTTCAGGGATCTGGAAGTGGATCCTTCATTTAATGTACAGGGATAGATTGTTTCTATTCTGCTGTCCATGCTTAGGGATATCTTTCCATCTTTTCACTGACTCTGAGTCTCTACTACCCAGCTTATGGCCATGTCACAAAAGATTGGTTCCCATACAATCACCTAAGTTAAGCAATGTTGAGCCTGGTCAGTGCTTACATGAGTGACTGCTTGGGAGTACCAGGTGATGTAAGCTGGGATGTGCAAGTGGCATAATAGATAATGGCTCAGAATTGTTAATTGGAGAACCAAGTTCTAATTCTAGTTGAGTTATATTCACTTATGTGTAAATACCCTTGGGAAAGTTATGAATCCACCTCTTCTCACTCCAGCTATAGTTTAAATAGTAAGACTTGTATTACTAAAATCATTATTATCTCTAAAAAAAATTCTTACAATTGAAAAAAAATTTTCTGATTTTAAAATAACTTGCAAAGGGTTGATAAGCCATAGAAAATGAAACGACTTTTTCTTATTGTCTGTCATCTATTTTTCTTTTGTGATGGTTACTGTCGTGCCTAACAAAGAACACAATGGCTTAATTTCTTGTTCCTCTGTAAAATGGGTTAATTTTCTTGACCAGAACATTTTCAGTGTACCGCTGTGGTTGCTTGTAGATCAGCAAAGAAAGTTGCTTTGTTTATTGACCAACGATTGATGGACTGGTTGGGGACAAACAGAAATTTGTCATACATAGTCTAATGATCATCACGTCAATCCTTTGCCTACTGTTACTGTTAGATCATAAACTGAAGCCTGATCATCCTTCATGTGTCATATCATTTCAGGACGGTGGCGATCATGCATCTCCACAACTTCCTGTTTTTCATTGCTCAAACTCTATCCTCTTTTGTGCTCCTTTGCGTTGTGTCTTTGTGATCTCTTTAACCAAATAGATTTATAACTGTTACCTGTTTCATTCACTAGGCTCTGTGATTGTCAAATTTTCTATTGTCCTGGGTATGATGATAAACTATATCCTTGTCCTGGGTAAGACATTAAACTACATCCAACTGCAAGTCCTCTGATTAGAGGTTTGAGAAGTATGGAACCACGTTTTAATTGCTGGTGTTCCCAGGTCCACCCTAACCCTGGGGTGGTAGCACCTAATAGGGTCCCAGCTATGGGCAAATCAAAACGCTGTGGAGGTGTAAAAATAGGCATTAATACCAGCAATATTTTTTGTGAGGAAAAATTATTACCTGAAATACATTTTTTGAGAAAATTTTTTTTACCAGCAATACTTTCATGATGAAAAAATTATTACCAGCAATACATTTTTGAAGAAAAAGTTATTACCAGCAATATGATTTTGAAGAAAGTTATTACCAGCAATATGATTTTGAAGAAAGTTATTACCAGCAATATGATTTTGAAGAAAGTTATTACCAGCAATATGATTTTAAAGAAAGTTACTGCCAGCAATATGATTTTGAAGAAAGAGTTATTACCAACAATATAGTTTGGAAGGAAAAATTATTACGGGCAATACATTTTTGAAGGAAAAATTATTACGGGCAATACATTTTTGTAAGAAAAATTATTACTAGTAATCATTTTGTGAAGGAAGAATTATTGCCAGCAATACATTTTTAAAGGAAAATTATTATAAACAAAATATTACCAGCAATACATTTTTTAAGGAAAATTATTATAAACAAAATATTACCAGCAATACATTTTTTAAGGAAAATTATTATAAACAAAATATTACCAGCAATACATTTTTTAAGGAAAATTATTATAAACAAAATATTACCAGCAATACATTTTTTAAGGAAAATTATTATAAACAAAATATTACCAGCAATACATTTTTTAAGGAAAATTATTATAAACAAAATATTATCAGCAATACATTTTTGGAAAAATATTACCTGCAATAGATTTTTGAAAAACAAAATTACCCGCAATAGATTTTTGAAGAAAAATATTACCAAAATAGTTTTTTGAAGGAAAAAAAAAACATTACCAGCAATACATTTTGAAAAAAAAATATTACCAGCAATAAAAATTTTGTCGACATTAAATAACCCATTGAGGTTGATATGTTGTAAAACAAACCAAACCAGACAAAACTAAATTTTCTAAGCTTTCTTTCCTTGTTGTGTGTTCAAAATATTTAGATGTTTCTTTCAGAAGTTAATTTGTAGTTCTTATTCTCTTTAAATCTTCTTCATTGTTCACATGATCTATCCATCAGTATTGCATCAACTCTCTTTATCTGTGAAGAAATTGTCCAATATTCACTGCCATGCCAGATTCAAAACCCTCTTGAGTAACTCCTCTCTGAATCCTTTTGTTCTGACCCCAACAAAATCACAAATGCAGGCTATTCTTTTTATTCTTGTAAAATACAGTGAATAGATAATTGTGATTGATGGATTGATTGTTTTTTTTTATGGCTTATCACCCGTATGTGGGTTATGTAAAACTAAAACATATTTTGGATTGTAAGAATAATACTAAAATTTTGTGAGCAATTATTGCATTAACAATTTTTTTATCAGACAGATCCTACTATTTAACCTGTAGCTGTGGGGGAAGGTGATGGATTCTTATCTACCACAAGGGTATTTGCATGTAATTGAATGTAATGAATCTGATTGATAACCATGAGTATTCACATTGAGGTTGTTGCAGTGGCTGATAAATAAGAAAGAAATATTACTATTTTGAGATTTAATTTCTTTCTAAATTTTACCATTCTTAAGGTCATTATGACATCCAGGCTTCTCCAAGTTTATTAAATATACGTGAACTTGAAAGACATTTCTAATGAGTTTGATCTTTGCATGCTGTGTTATTATGGTGACTAGAATATGTGTGAACTTCAAAGACATTTTCTTTTGCTAACTGTTTCGAGGAACACCAAAAAAAAAACTTTTCTCAGATATTTTCAGCTCAGTATGGCTACATCACTGCTCATTGTACATTTGTGAATGACAAACTTCCAAATTATTTGTATGTATTGTATGTGTGTAGAGTATTGGACTATAGGCTTCATCTGCTGTGTTTTGTGAAGCAAGGTCAGCTAAAAAGAGAACTCAGTATGCCTGGTCTCCTTTTCCATGTAGATAACTGCTACTCAACATGCATATCCATCTGAAAATATTAAATTTTATTTAACCATGTTTCGGGACAAAAAATAAACTCAATCTGGGACTTTTTCTTTTTTTTTTAATCAATTCATCCTAAGCATGGCGACTATGATGTAAGGGGCTACTAAATGTGAAAGAGAAGAAAAAGAAATTAGGAGCCAGAAACTCGATAATAATATAAATTTCAGAGCTTAGGAAGAGACAATAGAAGTATGAAGTTTAAGTAGAATTTAGAAGGTATCAGAAACCCAATCTGAAACAGGAAGTTAGGAATAAACCCCTATATCTATTCAAGGGATCATGGCTACATCATGTTGAAAAACTTGTTCCTGTCCAATCACCAATTGAGCAATGTAGAGCCTGGTCTGTACATAGATGGGTGACCTTTGGGAAATGTCAAATGCTTGGATGTGTGGGTGGTGTAATAGATAATGGCTCAGCATTGGTAATTGGACAGCCATTCTAATTCCTGTTGGATTTGTCATATTCAGTTATGTACAAAAACCATTGAGAAAGGTCTGAATCCACCTCTTCTCTCCCTAGCTATGGATTAATTAGTAAAACTTGTATCACTAAATCATTATTATCTCAAAAAAAATTTATGTACAAAATATTTAGATTTTTGCATTAAATAGCCCACAGAGGTGTTGATATGTTGCTAAACAAAAACAACCAGCCAACAAAATCTACTCCTGTTCAAAAGACCAGGGTGGTGCGTAAACCAGATGGTAGCCAAACTTATCTACTCCTACTGTAAAGAAAAAATAAATAAGTAGTAAAAATTTCAGAGTAACTCAAAACCCCTTTTATATTGCGATGTCTGCCAATGAACTGCATTTATTATGATAATTTGACTTACAATGCTTTGTGGTTGGCCGAAGATTCAAATCTAACCCTTAAATATTTACTCTGTTTTTCTCTGAGCATTCTCTACCATATTTACTATTGTCTTTCGTACATACACTACTAGTAGTCTCTTGATTTATTATTAGATGAGTAATAATAAATGTACACTACAATCGGTCACCAGGACTGAGCAAGGTAACTCATGTAGAATATGACCATATTGATTGACAAGCTCTTTGAGAGCAATCACACTGACATCTCACCCATGAAGCCATGAATGGATGTTACTGTGCTTTCGGATAAGAACATCACAAAGGCAGAAAAGGAGAACATTTCATGGCTTCATGAGTGGGATGTCAGTGTGATTGCTCTCAAAGAACTTGTCAATAAATATGGTCGTATAGATAATTGTGATTGATGGATTATAGAGACGCCAAGACTTGGCAGAGAAAACTGTTGAAATATAACAATCAGTTGCTCAAGTTGTCCTTTTTCATTGATGGCATGCAATTTTCCAGGAATATCTTTGCCTTAAATAGAGGCTTTGGAGATACCTAACATCATTGGAAATGTGCAAGTGGCAACACTGCTTGGAACAGCTCATGTACAGTGGACAGTGTTGTGACTCTAAGTTACTGGTAGGAGGTGAGATCTGACCATCACTGGGATGAAACATTTAAGAGTCAGGGGGTGATATTAAATAAAGTAATAATAATAATAATAGAACTCCTTAGGACACTTGACATCATTGGTAGTGTGCATGTGGTAATACTGCTTAGAACAGATCCTAACCTGGTGTAGTGTTGTTTCTCTAAGCTGTGTGTGTAAGTACTGAGATATAATGATATTCATTATCTGACTGAAACATCCAAGGGCTGGAGATGTCAAATCAGATGATGATAATAAACAATGAAAATGTTTTAATTCAGACAACTTAATATAGATGAAGTATTTTTCATTATTAAATCTTAAGTTTTGTTAAATTTGGTGTTGGTGGGGGTGTGTTCACATGTAAACAATTAATGAAGAAGCATACAAAAACTTAAGTTTATTCTACAGACTTTTTATTCTTTTTTATGGTATAAACTGTAGGGCAGTGTTTCTCAACATTTTTAAGCAATGGCACACCTAGGAGCAAATGAAAATATGACAGCACACTTAGCAAAATTTTTAAAGAGTATTTTAAAAGAAAATGAGTATTAAAACAAAGTATTTAAAATGAGTATTTATTCAAAGTATTTAAAATGAGTATCAAAACAAAGTATTTAGAATGAGTATTTATTCAAAGTATTTAAAGTATTTAAAATGAGTATTTATTCAAAGTATTTGACATATTTAGAATGAGTATTAAAACAAAGTATTTAAAATAACATAATCAAAGAATAGTGAAAAGAATTATTTGAAAAAAGTTAAATACTTATTCATTTATTCAAGTACAAATGCTGTATCATTACTACTTAGACACACACACACACACACACATATATATATCATGACAATATTTTATGGCACAGTTGAGAAGTACTGTTGTAAGGAAACAAAGTTTTCAATATCTCTTTGGTATGTCTATTTCCTTCTTCTGGTTCAGAAGTTAGGGTAAGTAAGGATAAGAATGGCTAAAATGGTCAAATTTAAGTTAGCTTTATGCCGAGTTGGAATGACCAAATTATTTACTTCATAGTAACACAACTCTTCATTGGAAAGTGGTAAGAGGATTCCATTGTGAGTAGACTGGGGAAATGAATGTTCCCAGCAGTGACGTCTTCTGCCACATACTGCTACTTCTTGGAGCAAGAGGGAGAAAGGAAAGAGGAAGGAGGTCTTTTTATAGACTAATGGCTTTTGATGAAATCAAGTGGGGTAATCATATTTCTGGTTCCTTTACTCTTATCATCATGGGAAAATGTATTTCTTTTTATTTATTATTATTTTATTGATTTTATTTCATTTTCCCACATACTAGTCTAGTATTAATAATGAAAATATTTAATTTGGTTTTGATTTATTACTAGGTTCGTATGAATAAAATATGTATTCTTTGTGAGAAATCAGTTTGTAGATCAGGTTTCATTGATGTAGTTTTTTTAAAGAGGGTTTTTGTTGAGAGTCAAATCTTTGCTCTAAAAATCCATTTTTATACCTTCATAGTGTTTTGACACCAGTTTGGGGGTTAACTATTTGCCTATATCTGGGACACTAACAGGTACTACCACCCCAGGTCAGAGTAGTTCTGGGAACAACAGTAATTAAGAGGTGGTTCCATGTTCCTCAAAACCTCCAGTCTTCCTTGCTGCTGGATGTAGTTTATCATCAAACTCAGGATATTGAAAATGTTTGATCTCAGAAATTCGAATTACTTAACTTTCCTTTATGAAAGGAATTTTAAATTTCTGTCTTTTAAATTTTATGAAGTCATATATGTTTAGTGTCATGTTAAAAGTTTTATGAACCTTGTTATTGTTAATGAACTTCACCAACTAAATGTCAATTACACATCTATTAGATATGTTTAAAAAAAATAAATAAATGCCAGTGTCTTCCAAAGACATTAGAGATTTCTGCTTTCTATCCTTCCCTGTAAGTAACAACACGGTGGAAAACAGTGTGTATTGATTTATCGTCTTCAAAAAGCTGTAATTTACAGAAAAATTGTTGTGAATTTGTGTGGAAATAACTGTTTTTATTTGGCACTCTCCTGTAATGGAGGTTAATTTTTTTTTTCCTTCTTTAAGATGATTGGTTTTTGGATGAAGCCACAGAAAAATAAAAATAAATGCTGCTAATATTTCTTTTCTTTAAATCTTTTGGCATTTTCACATACTTTGATACTTTTCTTTTGGAAAGCGGAGACTGTTCCTTTTTTTTTTTAATCACTTATTTTTCACGATCAGAATGCAATTCATGATATTCATTTAGAACTTGATTTACACTACAGTTCAATAAATTATTGTCTTGCTTCTCCTCCCTAAAAGAGTGTGCATCAGTACGTCCATAGCCTGACAACTGAATTTTAATCTGAAATTTTCACTGTATAATGGTCAATCAATGTGACTAATATTTCCTTTTGTATAAAGTGCATTGACAAGGATGTAGATTATCTTGAAAAATATTTATGCAAAATAAATGTATTTTTTTTTACATTATTAGCCATCAGACATACTGATGTACCTACATAGGTTTATATGAGCTTTTGTTCTTCTCTTTTATGCAATGTTGTGGGTAGGTGATAATAGCTATTACCATCTTTATATTTTTTTACTACTCTAAGTAACTTCTGGCCATTTAATACCCAATCTTTGTCCCTGTTTTATCATCCATCTACATAAACTCTGTAAATATCTTATCTATATTTCTGAGATGGGGTATTACGACTATTTACACTATTTGGACTGTTGTCTTCATCTTTATTTAGTCCATGGGGGGGGTAAATTGTTCTAGTTCCACGTGCCATGCCTTTTCTGAATATCTCAGTTTCAGTTATCTCCCTTTAGTAACTCAGCTCTCCAAGTTTTTGTTCACCTCTGCAGTCAGAACTAGAACAATCTATCCCAGTGGATGAAATAAAAAGTTCAGTTCAAAATTCCAGGCTATATCACCTGAAGATGGCCATAGTATACAATGGCTGAAACATTGTGAATATGACAATAAAGATGAGATCAATAGTCTGAACAATGTAAATAGTGTAAATAGTTACAATACCTCATCTCAGAAATATAGACATATATATTCATACATGTTTCATTAAATAATTATTACCCGTAGTATATATATATATATATATATATATATATATATATATATATATTCATACATACATTTTTCATTAAATAATCATTACCCATAGTATATATATATATATATATATTCATACATGTTTCATTAAATAATCATTACCCGTAGTATATATATATATATATATATATTCATACATTTTTCATTAAATAATCATTACCCATAGTATATATATATATATATATATATATATATATATATACATACATGTTTCATTAAATAATCATTACCCATAGTATATATATATATATATATATATATATATATATATTCATACATGTTTCATTAAATAATCATTACCCGTACTATATATATATCTTGATAACATCTGATAACGTTGCTTGGAAATCATCCATGTAAACAGAAACAGAATATCATCATTGTTTCGTCCATGTATTGCTTAATATATTGTACAGTAATTGTTATCTTTGATAATGGCTTATGTAAGCCGAAAGCTTAGATTGGATTAAAGATATTGTATCAATATTGTAATTTTCTCTCTTTGTTTAATTATAATGTTATTAAGCTTATCAGACGTTATGAAAAGAATTTACATAAAATAAATAGAGAACACTTGTCTATATTATTTAATGAAACATGTATGAATGAAAAAATGCTGCCTAAATACACACACACACATACACACACACACACACACACACATATATATATATATATATATATATATATATATATATATATATATATATATATATATAGTACGAGTAATAACTCCATTGGAATATAATCCAAGTGGATCCTAATAGCATAAAATAGTAAAACTGATCCAAAAAAAGAACTCAATGTATTTATTATAACTGAGCGTACAAATTACATAACAAACAAACCCAAAATTACCTCATGAGTATAGACTATTTAAACTAATGTCAATGCGTTAGCCTTATTCAACTCAAAAGGTGGACTGTATTCAGAACTGGTGATTTAAAATTTAATATTTAAAAAAGACCCCATTGAAAAATTGATACAGAGCCAAACCATAACGTAGAAGACAATTGAAAAATTGATACAGAACTATATATATATATATATATATATATATATATATATATATAAGCAATCTGGTTAATTTCAGTTTTTAACTGTTTTTTTTTTCCTGTGCTGATGCCATCAATTACTCTATTTATTGAATGAATTTTAAATAGCTACTTTTAATTTTGTCCTGATTAAAGGAATTGCTACATGGGTGGTATACTTTATTTTACTTTACCTTTTATATTTTTTTTTTTGTTTTTTGGCAGCCTTTTATTGAACATCCTGTCTTAAGGCTTTTCTTGGGAACATTTTTCATTTCCAGATGATTAGACTCATATATTTGGTGCCATCAGCAAACAGTTTAAAGAGTCGGACAGATGAGAAAGCATCAGCAGACAGACAGGCCAACATAGAGTCAGCCATCCAGCCAGCCAAGTTAGTTGGACTGCTGAGCTGGTTGGTTGGTTGGTTGGTTGGCTAGCTTCTCAATCAGAAGCTTCCTATCAGGAAAGCGAGTTATCGTGTTGGGCTCTGGCCTCCTATTCTACCTTCATTTTCTCCACCTCCTCGCTCTGTCTTGTCAAGTTCGCATCATATA
The DNA here is from genome assembly GCA_963932145.1 of Acanthosepion lycidas. Classification (NCBI taxonomy): domain Eukaryota; kingdom Metazoa; phylum Mollusca; class Cephalopoda; order Sepiida; family Sepiidae; genus Acanthosepion; species Acanthosepion lycidas. The sequence continues at coordinate 68,806,517 of OZ010600.1, forward strand.
TAATAACGGTTTATGATTAATTTTGCTTGCTAGACTTTATTTGGAGACCTTTGACCTATCTTGCCACTTCTCATCACAGTATTGGAAATTGTTTGGGGAAAATCTGATCAACAAAAATTAAATCTTTTTTGCTCTCCGGGTTTAATTCTCTGCCATGTTTGCCGTAGAGTGAGTAGTTTTCAAATGAAGCCCAACCAATATCTCTATCTATATGTTGGTGTGAAACTGACAGCCACTCTGCAGTGTTGATTTCTATGTCCACACATCAAACATATATATTGGTTAATTATACCTAAACAGAAGTCTGTGTATCTTATTCTACAAAACTCATTTATATATATATATATATATATATATATATATATATATATATATAAAAGGTTGGTGCAAAAATAATATCGTTTTTTGACATTAAAAAATACGTCAAAAAACGATATTATTTTTGCACCAACCTAATATATATATATATATATATATATATATATATATATATATATATGGATGCACGGTGGAGTAATGTTTTGTGGCTTGGATTGAGGAATCAGAGAGCCAAGTTCGAATTCCAGTTGAATCCATTACATTCATTTACATGCTAATACCCTTGGAAAAGGTAGGAATCCTCCTCTTCTTCTTCCTCCAGCTATGGGTAAATAGCAGGACAGACCAGGTTCTATAGCCTTGGATGGCAACTGGTCTAAGAGAAGGACAACTCTGAATTCAAAATCTGCGGAGGGTTGTTTGAGGACCTTGTGGCACATAATGCACCAGGTCTCTCTATTTGACTCTTCAAAAAGTGTGGTTGGTAGTGTACAAAGCATTCACCACTATAATCAAATCACAAGTGCTGGTGTCTGGCTGTCGGTTCCTTGGAACTGAGCTGCTTGACCCTCATATGTCGAATACGACTGAAGAGTCGATTTATATAAATAAATATTTTTTGGATCTGAGGTAACTGAGAATGGCGAAACATGTAATCAAATCTATTTTCAATGAAATGTTTCCCATTTGTCAAATTTCTTAAAACTTTTGTTGGAATTTTATATCTTATTTTAAAAACATATATTGCCAACACAGAAAACACATTGATAGAGCTAAAACACATAAATCTTTTACTTTCAACACCTTCTGAAGGATTGGATGAAGATTTGCCTTGGATTCATTTTTGAAAAGGCTATGAATTTCTTGCTTTCTAGCCATTCTGAAAATGAGATGAAGATTTATCTTTAATTCAATACAAAAAAAAAAAAAAAAAAAAGCAGGGAATATATATTAACAACTTTTGACATTAACGAAGAATTATAAAGAAAAGATATGGAATAAATATTAACAGCTTTTTAAAAAAAAAAAAAAAAAAAATCACCCATTTTCTTTATTCTTTAAGAAGACGTTTTTATAGACACAATTTCTTCTTCAGAATTATCCGGTTATAAAATATGATTATGAGGCATACAAAAAAGTTGGTATTTCTGAAATTAAATCTCGTTATTATTTGATTCCACATTTATGATTTTATATAGTTTCTATTAATCAACATTGTGTTTGATAAGAAATTTGACAAATGAAAAATGTTTCATTGAAACAAGACTTGATTATGCATTTTTCCTTTCTTGGCTTCATCAGATCCAAAAATGAAAAAAAGAAATGTGTGTGTGTGTGTGTTTCATGCCATTCTGAAAATGAGATGAGGATTTACCTTTAATTTAATAAAAAAAAAAAAAAAAAAAAAGCTGGAAAAAATATATTAACAACTTTCGACATTAACTAAGAAAAGATACAGAATAAATATTAACGTCTTTTTAAAAAAAAAATCACTCACTTTCTTTTTTAATGATGAGAAATGCCAGCTATGTTCTCTTTTGTTCTTGGATCTGATGAAGCCTAGAAAGGTGAAACATGTAATCATATCTATTTTCAATGAAACGTTTTCCATTTGTCAAATTTCTTAAAAACTTTGTTGGGATCATATGTTCTATTTTAAAAACACACACACACACTGTAGTGACATTAAGAGCAGAAACAGGAAGTTACCTTTTTCATAGCTTAAAACATAATGACATATTTCAGGATTTGTGCAATAGGCTCCATGCATGACTTCCGGTTGAAGTTGATTAAATACAATCCTAAATAAATATATGTTGACCAAGGAAAAATGAGTGCACCTTAAATAATCAACAGCTCAATTGAATCCTCTTTCAACTTTGTTAACAATATAAACAGACCACAGTCTAAAAGAGAGAGAGATTACAATAGGAGACACAGAGAAGAATATTTACAATTGTGAGCAGATACATTAAAGGCATCTTGGCTTCAATAACCACTACCACTCCTCACATTTTCCTTGTCATTTTTGGGAAAATTTTTTTTTTATTAAAAACCCATGGAAAATGCCCTCCCTCATGGGTGTAAAAAGAAAATAAGCAAAGTAAAAAAAAAAAGTGGATGGACCTAACTAGCCACGGTGACTTTACTATTAAGCAGGTAGGTGGGGAGAGAGAAAAAAGTGGGAGTAATTGGAAAAAAAAAAGTAGTCAGGTAGCAATAGGTATTTTATATTCTGCCTACATCTACTAAATAATTTTTATTTTTTTTTTATTTATTTTTTTTTTATTTAATGTTTTATTATTGCTACTTAAATTCAATATTGAAAACTTCAATGCACAGCCCACACCTCTACCTACTATTTTTACATGTGCTGCCTTTTTAAGAATATATATATATATATATTCTGTGACTGTTATCATCACATACCAAACTTTCATGTAAACATATATATTCTGCAAACATCCCTATAGAGGAGTTCGAACTTGCTGTTGAAAACCAAGCAAACTGGAGAAACACCTACTACCGAGGTACAAATAACTTTGAAAAGAATTGTCTCTCCCATCTGAGAGAATTAAGAACCAACACTAAATCTCAGGTTAATATATCAACCCATATGACAGTCAACCCTTCAGCATGTCCCTCGTGTGGACTTGTTTTTAATTCCCGTGCAGGATTGTTGTCTCATACGAAACATAAACAGAACTGAAAGACACTTGTACATCAAAAATGACAAGAGAGTCCATCATATATATTCTATGATAAACCTTATCAATATGTATATTTCTTCTGACCTTGCCTTGGAGCAAATATGCTGTTAAAAATTATTAATTTAAGTGCAGGACTAGATTAGCAACAAGGTCTCATCATTTTACAGTTTAAATGATTAAAAAAAAGTAATTATAAGTTCTATGCTAATAGTTTCTTTTCTCTTACTTCTCATTTGTTTCCCTTTCAAATTTGAATTTCAAAAATTTAAATGTAATGTCAATCATTATCTCTTGTCTTAATTTTTGTTCTTTTATTGTTGATGATGTCGTTATGATCGATGTGGGCTGTTGACCCATGCCTACCAGAGACCCTTTTACAATGTATGAGGGTCAGGCCACTCGGTTCCTAGGAACTGACAGCCAGACAATCTGCACTGTTTTTTTTTTTTTTTTTTTTTTTTAAACATTTCACCACCAGCAAGGCGTGAGTGCCACTAGCACACAAGGGGTTACAGATAGTGGGAGCAAGAGTAAGAGACGTGATTGAGGAAAGGGTAACAAGAAGGACAGGGAATTAGATCAAGTCATCAAAAGATGCTGATTGACATTACATTTGAATATTCGAATATAACAAGCAAGGGAAGCAAGTAAGAGGAAGAGAGTTCCACAGGCGAGAAGTGCATATAATTTGATTCTAGTGGTGAAGATTTTGTGCAGGACCAACCACACTTCTTGAAGAGCTGATTTATAACCTGGTGCACCGCATGCCACAAGGTCCCCAAAAGACCCTCCACAGGTTTTGAATTCAGAGTTGTCCTTCTCCTAGACCAGTTGCCATCCAAGGCTATTGAACCCAGTCTGTCCTGCTATTTACCCATAACTGGGGGGAGATGAAAAGGATTCATACCTTTCCCAAGGGTATTAGCATGTAAGTTAATATAACAGATATGACTGGAATTTGAACTCAGCTCTCCAATTCCTCAATCCAAGACACTATCCATTACTCCACTGTGCATATCTCTCTCTCTCTCTCTCTCTCTCTCTCTCTCTCATATATATATATATATATATATATATATAAAAAAATTAGGAAAATCAACCACTCTACTGCCTGATGAAATCTCAGTGGTTGAAACCGTGGTAGTGTAAGTGGTTTATCTTCCTATTTTTAACATGTAAAAGCTCTGCATGTTCATTTTTATTAATTGTGCATGAAGCACTTTTTAATATAACTGTTTCTTAGTCTGATTTAACTTTCACCAACAACAGTTTAAACATATATATATATATATATATATATATATATATATATATATAATGATAAACCTTAGCGATATGTATATTTCCTTTTACATTGGAACAAATATGCTGTTAATTTCTTTTTTTAACATATGAACAATCCACCCACACCTTGGGTTCTGTAATCTTAGCAAAATATTCACTGAGATTTGATTGGTTAAAACCTGGTGGGTCTTCTCAGATGTCTCTCCTGTTGAATCATCAAACAAGGAGAGAGGATGAGAAAACCCCCTTCTTCATTCTTACAGGGATCTCTCCTTCTCCTGCTTCTCTCACCTCTTCTTCCAATATCATGTTGACCCCTAACAAAATATCTTGGATTCACCTTTCCTTATAAATCTTGATTATGCTGTCATCTTAATCCGTATTTATGGATTTTTGGCCATGTTGGTGTAACCTTGGTCATTTTCAGACAATATTTCATTGGTGTTGAATTTGAATTTGATTAGGGGTTAATTCCCTATTAGTGTACCCCAAATGCAGAGTCTATTATGATTTTATCCTCTGACACAACACTTCTACTAAACTGATTGTGTCTTTCTGCCATCCTTAGGGCTGCATTCTCTTCACAATTCATGCAATAGTTTTCTCCGCATTACATAAATTTTATAAATTTCTTTGTGAGCAAGGAAGTTAAGGTTGTCTGAATCGGGTCTATTATGGAGGGCGTGGGCAATAATAATGGTAAGTAAGTATAATAAAATTGATTTTGTGATGCAAAATTTATCCCAGAAGAAAAATAAATAAAATGTGGCAGACAAAAGTAAGCTTCATTAAATAACACATTACTAATGTGAGTTTAATATTCCTTGAGTGCTCCAAACAGTAGCCTTGAGTCATACTAAACCAAACTTAGTGAAAAAAATATTAGTAATGCTAGTTTGATCCTCAATGGGTATCTCATTCATTTGAACATCAGATCAAGATAAAACTGGCAGTCAATATACAGTTGACTATATATATATATATATATATATATATATATATATAAATTATATTAAGAAACAGACAGTTTTAAGGGTTCATGGGATTATAATTTATTTCCTTAGAATGGAAATTTGATTCTAATTCCTCAGACCAACATTTGTATGAAAATGTTGATCTGAGGAATGAGAATCTAATTTCAGTTCTAAGGAAATAAATTATAATCACTATGAACCCATAAAACTGTCTGTTCCTTAATATAATTAATTAATTAATATTTGCTCTGTTTTTACATTGAGCTCTATGGATTATACCCTCCCTGGAATTATCCATACTGATTACCAAACACATCTTTACCTATATATATATATATATATATATATATATATATATATATATATATATATATAAAATGTGTGTGTACTATGTGGGTGAATGGAATTTTTAAAAATCGGTCTGCTCAGAAAATGAAAACATCTCAGTTAATGACAAGTTGTGGCTGCTACATCTTTTATAGTTCTGAGTAGAGTGGCACCTATATATACATAAAAATTGTGTATTTGTGTATATCCCTCATTTGTACAAGCTTCATTAAACCACAGCACCATATCAGTAAAACTTTCTTATATATATATATATAGAGAGAGTAGACTCGTTGCCAACCAAGGCTAAAGAACCAAGTCTGTCCTGCTATTCAATCCATAGCTGGGAGGAGAAGGGATGGATTCATAAATTTCCGATGGGTATTTGTGTGTAAGTGCATATAACAAACTTGACTGGGATTTGATCTTGGCTCTCCAAGTTCTCATTTCAAGCTGATATCCATTACACCATAATGTACATCTATGGTATATTCTGATAGATATATGTATGTATGTGTGTGTGTGTGTGTGTGGATGCGGAGGTAGTATAATGGAGAGCCAAATAGCAATATTATGAAGTACGTGATGATTCCAATAAGCATGAAACTGAGTTGTACTGTCAGCAGGGGGTATTATGTATATTTATTAATATGTACTTAATAGCTCTGTTATTTAGCATTGAGCACTATTTTTCTTACATTAAAGGATATATATTTGTATTTGAACACTTACATGTACATTTATTTATATCTATCTATCTATGTATATATATATATATATATATATATATATATATATACATACGCACATAATATTTAGGCACCAGTCCTTCTTTTATACATGTTTAAAAATTAAAAAACATCATCCTTGATAATGGCTAAAAATATAGCTGAAAGCACTTGAAATTACAGAATATTTGAACAGTTTCTACATAATCTGTGTCCAGAAAAGAAAACACTTATTTGAACACAAGGAAAATTAAATAAAATATTAAGTAGCATCTCTGTTGTCTTTAATGAAATACCTGTGTGTGTGTGTATATATATATATATATATATATATATATATACCTTTAAAAATTAGGGCACCTCGAGGCGGTGTAATGGTTAGTAAGATTGTCTCGCTAGAACAGTTACCACTGAATAGTGAGTTTGATCCTCACTGGGTGCCTCATACTTTCTGCCTTGTGCCACATCTAAGCTATGCTTGGAAAATCACTGTACCTTTAAAAATTAGATCAGTTGAATTAAAAGTTAAAAACTCTACATGTTATTTTTTATTTTATTTTTTTAACACATGTTTTAACTACTTTTTAATACTATTGTTGTCTGGTCTGATTCAACTCTGACTATTAACCTTTTCTCTATTATATATGAAGGAATATAATTTGAAGGTGTGCTATATTTATGGCATAAAGTGCTCAATATCAGAGATAGAGCATATGTAGATATAAATACAAAAGTGAACATTGAAGTCAGCACTAAGAGACGACAGGCTGTTTCATGCTTTACACAATTTTCAGGCTGCCTGTTGATTGCATCTAGCACAGAAACAGCCTGTTGCCTCTGGGTGTTGACTTCAGTGTTCACATTGATATTTATATTTGTATGAATTGATAAATATATATGTATTTATTAATATAGACTTAATAGCTCTGTTATATTTATACAGAGACCTGTATTATTAACACCAGCATTCAATGGGCTCTTGTTTTGAAACATGAGCACTCTTATGTAGCATGTTGGAATCATATTTTTAAATAAATAATTATATTTATGCTCTACTTTTGTATCAAGCACTATTTTTTAAAAATAATAACAAAAATACTAAAGAACTTTGGATTATTTACTTAACGAGTTCTTTCCTATTTTCTATATATTTGCACGCACACACACACACACACACATATATATATATATAATATTCTTAACTGTTCATATATATATATATATAATATTCTTAACTGTTCATATATATATATATATATAATATTCTTAACTGTTCATATATACATATATATATATATAATATTCTTAACTGTTCATATATATATATATATATATATATATAATATTCTTAACTGTTCATATATATATATATATATATATATATATATATATATATATATATACATATATATATATATATATAATTATTTATTTTTAAAGAAAAAAAATTTTATAACATAAATATGTTATAAAATCACTACAAAAATAGCCATTTTCTTTCAACACCCTCGGTGTCTTATCAAGTGATGACGTTGAATGTAAGTAATTGTTGGTTATTGGAATTCATTCCATATACACCAATCATATACTTGGATATATATATATATATATATATATATATATATATATATATATATATATAATATGCTTAACTGTTCATATATACATAATATTAACTGTTCATATATATATATATATATATATATATAATATGGTTAACTGTTCATATATATATATAATATTCTTAACTGTCATATATATATAAATATATATATAAATATAAAAGTGAACATAGAAGTCAACACTTAGAGGCGACAGTCTGTTTCATGCTATATGCAATCGTCACTTTTATATTTACACACGCTCTATCTCTGATACTGAGCACTTTATTCCATAAATATAGCACACCTTAAGACTATATTTCTTTATATATATATATATATATATAGTTATGATTTAAATATTGTTCTAATATTTTGAGTTATTTCTGTTTCAGTTGTAATTTACAGATTAAATTTTTTAGTGAGTACTTTTGAAAGAATAAATTCTTAATAAAGTTTGCAGCAAAGAGTTGTTTCCGGCTTAAAAATTCACCTTCAGCTAAATATGAACTCTGACTGGATAAAGCCATGGAATTTTAAGACAAGCATGTGAAAATAGAAGTAGGATCATCTGAAGTTTATTTAAAGTCAATCTCAAGTAGCCAAGGTTTAGGAATTTTTTGAGAGAGCAAACCCAGGCTTAGGGAAAAATTTGAAAGAAGGCAAAAAAAAAACCAGCAGAAAAAAAAATATATATATAAAAAAAAATCCCCCTGAAAATAGAACCGAATCTTACATTCAAGCAGATGGATGGGGTGTCAAAAAAGATGACAGGATGTTATTCACCATCTTCTCCTGGGTAGATACCTGACGTAACTTTTTTCTGTAGTACACAGATTATCAGGTGCTCTCACTGAGATCAAGTAATGTCTTCATGACATACCAATGATGCAAAAACTGTCTTTGTTCTTCTTCGATGTTCCACATCCCTTCAGGATCATTGTTCTCCAAAACTTCCTAACTGTTGTGGCCCTAAGCAGTTTTTTACCTTTGTTGTGGCTTCCATCCCTATTGTGCCATCCATTCATACTCGCTATCAGATAAAAAGCTGCCTGCCTTCCCTTATTTATCTTGCCATCAGTATGACTTGTGTGTATTAAGTTTTCCAAGCCTTCTTCCCTCATTATGTATCCAGCTATCTCTTCCTGATTCTAAGTTTTCTTCTTGTAGCCATTTTCTTTAAGACTTCCTCATTTCTTACTTGCTCCATCCATAGAATTCTTATTATCCTTCAGCAGAACATCATTTCTGTTGCCTTCAGTTTTCTCTTTATCCGGTAGGGAGATTATCCAGCATCCACTGCCATACATTCCTGCACATTTTTCTTAGTTTCTAATGAAATTATTATATTTCTCAACATTTTTCTTAGCTTTTGGAATGCCTCTTACATTGGTCCAAAATGTGTCAAGTTGTTGGTACCATGTTTTCCATTCTCTGTTAAAAAGCTTTCCTGGTATATTCTGTACTTCCTTGATGTATGTATCTTCAATTTTTGACTCATGTCTTGAACTTTTTCTCTTGTTGACGACAAGACTTTGTCTTTTTGCAATTGATAGTCATTTTATTTCTTGAAATCTTTTACTACACTGCCTTGAAGGTTCTGTGGTTTTCTTTCTGTTAGATCCATGGCTCTACATTTAGCCAACAGATATTTGCTTGACAGACATTTGGCCGAGAGCTGTTTGGCCTAATGGAGATTTAGCCAACAAACATTTCACACACACCCACAAACACACAGAGGCATACATATATATATATATATATATATATATATATATATATATATATATATATGCTTAAGTATTTTTAATATATTACATGCATAAAAGTCTCACGCCTTACAAACTTTTAAGTTAGCTCCTGTGGATGGTTAATTTGTACTCATGTTCAAACTTAAGGGACCCCTGGTTCAGCTTAGAAAACGCCAATGCCAATTTTGAAGAAATAACTTTGAATTCTTCAATTAACTCCATTGAACTTCAAAACATTGCTTTAACTCTGATTCAGGCTATGTCTAATTCCAAAGTTGGTGCCATGGCTGGACATCTGATGGCATGGTTTGACCACGTCACATGGCATAACATCCTCTGCTAGATCATCATGCAAGGCACTGGCAAAGGTGGCTACAAGTGAGGACAGCAATGCAAGAACTAGTCAGAGAACATCAAAATGTGGACAGACATAACAATGCCAAAACTCCTGAAATATACCACCAACAGATCATGCTGGGGGAGGTTGTCTGTTTCTTTTGGACCTAAGACCCCCAACAATTGATGCATTTGAGAGACTGATGAAGAATAAGAAAATAAGTACTTATCATCTAGTTCACATGCCTCACAGATTTTTTGAACAGGAGCAGATGTTATTTCCCTTGAATTTTTTTTTTTAAGCATTTCACCTCAAGCAAGGTGGGAGTGGCACTAGTATGCAAAGGATTACAGAGAGTGAAAGTAAGAGAAAAGACTAGGTATAGGGGGTATTGAGGAAAGGATAAAAAGAACAGGAATCAAGGCATCAGAAGAGATGATGATTGGCATTACATTTAAATATTTGAAGATTATAGTTATCAGGGAAGGAAGTAAGAGGAAGGGAGTTCCACTGTTGGGAAGTGCAAGAGAAGAAACTATTGGAGGAGAAGAGGTGGTTACATTTAACTATTTTGACAGTAAAAGGGTGGAACCTAGATACCAACCTAGTAACACACTTAGATTCACATAGTTGGGGCACAGGAAAACTAGCTTGTCAGAATTGTTGCCATGAAAATATTTGTAGAAAAGATAGAGGGAAGCCACATCACATCTGGAGTTGAGATGCCAAGTCAGGACTGATCACACTGCAGATCTGTATTTAAATAATAAAAAAATATTTGAAATATTAAAAAAATGTTTAATTTATGTCATTTATAACCTTCACTCAATATCAAGTCTCTTTCTATATATCATAATCATTATCATAATCAATAGATTATTTATCATAATCATTAATTTGTTTTTTACAGATTATCAACCCTTTGCAGGTTATTTAAAGCCAAAAAATATTTTTAGATTGACTTTTTTTTTTTTTTTTTTTTTTTTGGCAATGATAATATTTTACTGATACAAGTTCTGCTAATTAATCCATAGCTGTTATGGAAAAGAGGTGAATTCATATCTTTTCCCAGCGGGTAGTTGCATGTAATTGAATATAACAAACCCAATGGGAATTGGAACTCGGCTCTCTGATTTCCAATTCTGAATCATTACCTATTACACCACCCATACACCTAAGCTTACAGCACCTGGTATTCTCAATTAATATATTGTTACTTTTAGGCTACAGTAGTTGACAGAGGAAACCATACATTTCAAGGATTCTTCCCTGCTTATTCATCTTATTTTCTTATTCATTCAGTTATTTAAGTGCCACACTTGGGTAATCGTGTTTCTTTTGATACATGGCTAATGAGGCAGAAGATTTTTCCTGCAGTAGGTTGCCATATCTTTGTGCAATACACCGGTTGCCAACGAAGTCTTAAAAACCCAGTCTGTCCTGCTTTTCAATCCGTAGCTGGGAGGAGAAGGGATGGATTCATAACTTTCCAAAGGTTATTTGTGTGTAAGTGGATATAAAAAACTTGACTGGGATTTGAACTTGGCTCTCTGAGTTTTCATTTTGAGCTGAGATCCATTACATCACAAAATTTAAAAAAAATAAAAACTTTGTAATTAGCATTTAATAGACTTGCTATTATTTCTCTTGAATATTTTCAGTTTTGAGAAGAAAAAATTTTAAAAAAATATTTAAAGCATTTTTAGGAACCCTTCAATTTTGCCATATGCAACCCTCATTCAATGTCAAGCCTTTTTCTATTTATAGAATTCATGTTTTAATCAATCATGTGAAAATGTTTATTAGCAATAAGCACAATTATTATTATTATTATTATTATAGATATTAATCATTAACCCATAAAGTTGTATAATAGGCACTTCAACCAGAAATAATTATTGTTTTTGATATTTTTTCATATTACTATAGATTAACCACTTCAGATTTTGAATAATAAAAAAAACAAAAAAAAAACAGTTAAGTTTTGTAGCAGTTAATAGTTTAGGGTACAGTTTGCTAAATCATTGTGCATTGATACCCAAAACAAATATCTGCATTTGAAACAAATTTTTGAAATTCATTACCTCGCATTTTGTTGTCACTTCACAATCACAATTAAACTTTCCAGATCTCTGAAATTTAAACAAAACTTTTTTTTGCATTTTAAAGAAATCATGTTTTGAAATCTTGTAATAATATTTAGTAATAATAACCTAACAAAATATATTCTTTTTTTTTTTTTTTTCAGAATAATTTTGTGAGTATAGGGAGTTCCACTGTTAATAGAAACAAAACACAATAATATCATACACATTTTATATAGATAATATTTTAAATCTTTGAATGTTGCTGAGAATTTCAATGGAAAAAAAGGGTTGTAGGTTGGAAAGTAATTAATATCCCAAAAGATTGTATAAAGGTTTTTGGACTGCATCAAGACTGGAAATGTTTATAGAATATAAAATATATATAGAATATAAAAATGTACTTATATACACATATAAAGGGTGTTTCATTAAGACATATCAAAGTCAGCATTAAATAAATCAGTGTTATTAGTGAAAATTTATTTATTTTTCTATTGGATCACGCTGTTTAAGTCACAGAAATTATGTGGGAAAAATAACATTGCCCAAACGTTTGCCAAATCTGAAAGAAAAAGAAAAAAATCATTAGACGCTTAAATTTAATTCACACTAAAATAGGTCCAAGTTACTGGAACACCCTTTATTAATATTATATAGTGAAAATGATAGATCAAAATTCAGATAGTAACTCTATCAGGCCACAAACTTATTGATCCCTTCTTGTGTATGTATTCATAATTTTATGCATGCAGATGACATATATTCTGTTGTATACTGGGGCAAGGAATGGCTTGTTAATTTTAACAGCTCCAAAACAAAATTGCTCTTTATTAATAATCTGAGAGCTCTTTCTGTCTTACATTAACATGGCTGATGCTAACCTCCAGAAGAATGACTCCTTACACTTTCTTGGACTAACGTTTTCCACTGACTTTAAATGGAAAGATTATATTGAATCACTTGCTAAGTCTGCTGCTCAGAAAATTGGTTCCCTGTGTTGTGCTAGACAATTTTTTCCTCCTGAATTTATCTTACATATATATAAGTCTACCATTCATCCATGCATTGGATATTGCTGCCACATCTGGGGTCTGGTATTTTCCTTTTTGGTACCCTGACTTCATGATTTTGAGTGTAGTACTAGATTGGCAGTGAGGTTTCATCATTTTATTGTTGAATTGGCTAGAAGTAACCATAAGTTCTATTCTAATAGTTTCTTCTCTCACACTTCTTACCTGTGGAGCTCTTTTTCAGTTTCTTACTTTCCTGTCAACTACAACCTTTAAGTCTTTAAATGCAACATAAATTATCACCTTATGCTTCCTTGAAAACTGTCTTTTTGTTGCAGTAAATTTTTCTCATTTTCCTTCACTTGTCTTTCATTTTCCATAACTGATTGCATATTTGTGGCTTTATCACCTTGATTTGGGGTGAAATGATTGAAAAATTTTTTTTTAGTTTAGCCTTGAATTGGGAGAAGTGATTAAAAACAAAAAAAGAAAGATAAAGAGGTTAATACTTTTAATATAGTCAGGAGTGAAAACTGGGAAAAAATTAAAAAAAAACAAACTTATTTTTAATCATTTCACCCCCAATCAAGGTGATAAAGCCACTAAGATGCTAATATTTACAGAGAGTGAAAGAGAATGAAAAAACTTTAGTAAGGAGAATGAAAGAACAGGATTCAGGAAGACAAAACATAGTGATTGATATTGGATTTAAATTTTTAAAGCTCATAAGTGGCAGGGAAGCTAGAAACCTGAAGAGTTCCATAGGTAAGAAGTGCAAGAAAAAAAACTATTAGAATTGTAACTCTGGTTATATTTAGCTATTTGAACAGTAAAACGATGAGACCTAATTGCCAATCTAGTAGTGCACTTAAATTCATGTATTTGAGGTGCCAAGAAGAAGAGCTCATTAGAACAACATTAAGATATTTCTAGAAAAGACAGAGGAAAGCCATATCATGATGGTGAGAAAGTAACTGAAGTTCACATACCAGATCAGGACTGATTAGATTACTAACCCTTCTTTGGATGTTGCTGAGAATTTCAATGGAAAAAAAGGGTTGTTGGTTGGAAAGTAATTAATATCCCAAAAGATTGTATAAAGGTTTTTGGACTGCATCAAGACTGCGAAATGAAACTCCAATTATTTTTAGATATAACATGGGTACCTCAAGTTGGTCTAATGGTTAGCAAGCTTGTCTTGCTAGCACAATTATGACTGAGTAGTGAGTTCGATCTTCACTGGGTACCCCATTCTTTCAGCCTTGTGCCACATCTTAGCTATGCTTGGAAAATCACTATTTTTAGGTATAACATTATTTTAAGGTGCTACATTTTTCAATTTCAAGATCCTTATATTCACTTATTTTGTCATATTCTTTAGCAGATAGATTTTTATCTGATCACACTTTGAAAAGGTATGATTATTATTATTATTTCCTTGGCTTACTGTTGTATATATATATATAGAGAGAGAGAGAGGTCAGACTAATAGTGTGTAGGTAAATGGAGAAATTCCTCTGAAAAAATTCATTCTCCGAACATAACACATCAGTAAAAAGTCTTTTTTTAGCCAATAGTCCTATCATTTTTTAAAAAAAAGCTATCATTTAGATAGTGCCATCATCCCCAGTTCTTTGAGATTTCCAGAGTGGAATAGGTGGTCTGTTTGAATCTCAACATCACTTATTATTATTATTAATAATAATTCACATATTATTATTATTAATAATAATAATAGTAATTCACATATTATTATTATTATTAATAATGATAATAATAATATTATTATTTCCTTAGTTTTATGTTGTATAGAAATTTCTGTCTGGGTCCCAACCAGAGGCCTAAGGTCAAAAATGGCTTCATGAAATTTTCCACTGATCATTTTTGTAAAAAAAAACAAAAAAAACCTAAGATCACACGCATTTTATATAGATAAAGTTCTTTGTAATGTACAATTTTTTGTATTTCTTTAGGAAATGGGTTACCAGGAATCTCTTTAATATATCTATCAGAACCTTTTGCAGTCACTCCAACTACAACTGGAATTATTGATATCCTCATGTGCCACATTTTTCAGATTTCCACCTCAAGATCCTTGTATTTTGGTAGTTTTTAGAAGATCTTCAAAGATACTTTAGAATCTGCCAGAACTTCCATATCAGTAAGAAAGCACATTCTGTTCATGTGGTCTTTGATTACAACCATGACCATGACTAGAGTAATAATAATGATAATAATATTTTAAATTTTACTCTGAAGAGAAAAGAAAGAAAATTTAAGACAGGCATTTTTGATAACAGATATCAGTTTTTTGCAAAAGTGACAGTTTTGAAGATAATATATTGAAATTAGTAAAGAGTTTTATAAAGAAGACCAGAAGACCATATGCCAGTGAAGGAAACTCTCTTATCATGGCCTAAGTGCCAAAATTGTTTTGAAAGAATAACCAAGGGTCTAAACACAGACTTGTCTTTCTGTCAGAACTGGCAACAGATTTTGTTCATTCTTAGATAGGTTATCTAAAAAAGGAAACAGATTTTCAAAGAAAAAAAAAATGTTTAAAAAAAATGTAATTTCAAGATCTGGTGGAATCATTTTCATTTTGACATTCTGTTATCTCCAGTTCCTGACTTGTTAAATCCATATTAATCTTGAGATTTATTCAGTATAGCAACTTGTTTTTGACTGACTCCTGCAAATCTGTATATTATAATACATATCAAGTGCAATATATATATATATATATATATATATATATATAATGTGCATTTAGGCAGAAAATTCTCTTTTAGGCATGTCTGATTGAATAAATTACAAGCATTATGTCTGCTAATTTTTAAAAAAATTCATTCATACCCATAAACTTCCATGTATTGATATTAAAGAATGAGAGAAATGTGCTATAGCTATTTAAATTCCTTTTATTTTCATTTCCCCAAGTACTTTCGATTTTTTTCCAAGATCATCTTCAGGGGTGCAACTAGTACAAAACTATATGTTGTTCATTAGTATAAGTATTTATACAAAGATGTGCGTTGTTATCCATTACCATAATTTTTTCATTATGCTTTTAAATGCAAAATGGTTGACAATGTGCTAAGTATTCATTAGAATTTGAAAATATTATCCATTTTTAGATATATATATATATATATATATATATATATATATATATATATGATTTATTCTAGGATATTAAAACAAAGACATGTTAAAAATCACTACACAATTACAATTATGTTTCAACACTACAAATGCATTGCCTTGGATGATGCCAAACTCACCAGTAGTTTACCACCACCTGAGGAGACACATTTGTAGTGTTGAAACATAATTGCAATTGTGTAGCGATTTTTAACACATTTTTGTTTTAATGCCCTAGAAAAAAAATAATATTTAGCTCTACTTTGTATTGAGCCCTCTTTTAAATTAAATGTTATGGACAGTGGAATTATACTCCATTTGTTCTCATTTTACCTGGAGATATATATATATATATATATATATATATAATCAACCAACCTTCAATTGCCATGTTTTAATGAAGCTAGTGCTGTTGACCATGATGATTAAATATTAATTTTGATTCTCACTGGGTGCCACATACAATAATATTCAACATTAAAAACCCAACAAGTAAAATCAAATTAGCAACTGTTATGGTTTGTCAGGTTTAACATTATGACTGAATATTGAGTTTGATCATCACTGGGTGGCCTATGTAATATTCAACATTTAAAAAAAAGAATCAACAGGGGTTGATACGTTATAAAAACCCAAACAAAAACCCAGATTTTAGAAGATTGAAAGTAGCTGCATCAACTTGGCACTCATACCAACCATATGGAAATCAGTGGGAAAGAAATAGAAAGGTTCCTAGTTTGCTTTAGTTTGTTTCAATATTGAAAAAAGTAAGTAATATGGAATTGATGAAAAATATAAAAAAAAATAGGAGGACAAAAAAAAGGTACAGATTTTTGAAAATAATACTGAACAATTTGCCAAACATGTGGCATTATTCTCATTGTATATTTGAAAATTCATTCATGTGTACATGCCTTGACAATAGAAAAGCATTTCATGATGATCAAGCGGATGGCATTTTCACACAGAAGATAGATTTTTATCTTGAATATTTTTTTTTTTTGCAGGGGTTGTGTTGAGGTCTGGGAGATATGACTGGTTGAAGATGGTGAATATGAAGTAGATGCTAGTTTGAATGATTAAATAACTCATATTGACTGGTTATTGGTTTTTCATGGGGAAGAACGATGAGGTATTTGGGAAAATGTTCCAAAAATTGAGTGACAATATATATATATATATATATATATATATATATAGAGAGAGAGAGAGAGAGAGAGAGAGAGTAAAATACATTTACAGGTACCTTTTAAGATAGTTTTAAAAAGTTCAAGATTGAAGAATATATGTATATATTAATATTTCTTCAATCTTGAAATTTTTGTTTGAGATAAAGAATAAAATTATATAAAACTTAATGCTAAAAAGTAAGGAAAGAAATCAAATACTTGCCTTTCATCACCTCACACTCTCCACCTATATATCCATATATATATATATATATATATATATATATATATATATATATGGGATAACAATATATAGATTATTATATATCAAGAACAGATTCAAAGGAAAAGATGTATGACAAATTGGAAAAACTTTTCTGATGCATTTCATCTGTTAGGAATTTATCAAACTTGGTTTCTTGACTCTGTTATGACTACACATGCGCATGAAGGAGTTTCAATATATTTTTTTTGCAAAGGCCAAGACCAAACTAAAGTTGTTGCATGACAAAGATGGGTATTCAGTATTAGATGAAAAAGAAAATGAAAAACAGGTTTCAAATTCTTTTTTAAAGTCTAATAATCAGGCCTTAGCCCCACATGCAAATTGCAGCAAGACAATCTTCCTCCCTAATTCTTCTCACATTATGCCTTTCTACAGCATTAAGTAAAACAATATCAATTGCCTACCCACTGACACCAGCAGTCAATGTTTCAACTTTAGTCAAAGCCAAATTTTTAAATGCCGATTTTCAGAGTGGGCAGAAAGATAAACCCCACTTACTTTGGAGAATGGCATAAGATTAAAAAATTAAAATTAAAATTAAAAATTCTGACTGTTATTTCATTTTAATGTTTTATTTTTTAAAATCCCAGGTTGAGTATTTTACAACATTAATAATAAAAAAAATATAAATTAAATTACCTCCATTACATATTCTAAATGTCTTTCTTAATCAGTTTAATAACAACATTAAGAAATTAATCTGTGAATTTGAGAGGATTAAAATAGACATGTGTGAGATTATCCAACCAAACATAAATATGATTGAATGAAGATATGATATATATATATATATATAAAGTTAATGGTCAGAGTTGAATTATATATATTTATATTATAATTTATAATAAATATATATAAAGAAAGAACAGTAAGATATATAATCCGGTGTTCTTGTTAAAATTAAATTCAGAGCTTTCAGCTTCCATTTTTGAAACATGGTTAGAACTGTGCAGTGAAAAAAACACATATTTTAGATCAATTAATTTATAATATATATATATATAAAGTTAATAGTCAGAGTTGAATTAGACCAGGAAACAATAGTATTAAAATATATAAATTATTATATATCAAGAACAGTTTTGAAAAAAATATGCATAATAAATTAGGACTTCATTGGACGAACTTGTTTTGTTGACACTGTTATGAGTACATATGTGCATGAAGGAGAGATGCTGTGAGTTTCAATATATATTTTTTGCAAAGGCCAAGACCAAACAAAAGTTGTTGCATGACAAAGATGGGTTTTCAATAATAGACGAAAAAGAAAATGAAGACCAGGTTTCGAATGCCGATTTTAAAGTCTAACAAGCAGGCCTTAACCTCACATGCAAATCTGCAGCAACACAATCTTCCTCCCCAATTCCCCTCTCACATTTAATGTCTTTCTACAGCATTAAGTAAAACAATGTCAAGTGCTTATCCACCAATGCTATTTCTGTATTTATATATCAAGAACAGTTTTGAAAAAGATGCATGACAAATTGGAAACAGTTTTTGTGACATGTTTCATCCGTTAGGACTTCATCAGATTGGGTTTGTTTACATTGTTGTGACTACACATGCACACAAACAAGAGATGCTAAGAGTTTTAAAATTTGGAAAGAATTTTTTTTTTTTTTTGTTGGATACAATCTGGCCAAATAGTCACAACAATATAAACAAACCCAGTCCAGTGAAATCCTAACGGATAAAATGCATCACAAATGAATACATGTCCATGTATTGTGCAACAGTGAGGATCTGAGTACACAGCAACAGGAATATTTGCTGACAATTTTCCCGATTGTCCTTCATCTCTTACCCAGTCAATATGACCGATTTCAAAATTTCTGATACCACTCTGGTACAAATATTTATAGTTTCTTTTTCTATCCAAGGCAACTCACTCATAGTATGACGTACATTGAGAGATGGATGATTTTATTTTTGTTTTATAATTGGGTGTAAAACTACAAACAAGATGACAGTTTCTACACACTCTGTATCCAGAAAAGAAAACTCTTATTCAAACACAAGAAAAATTAAATAAAAGGCTTAATTGCAGTACCTTGTCTGTCACCTTTAATGAAACATGTATAAATGTAGGATTGCTACCTAAACACACACACACTCACACACAATGAAGGACAGCACAAGTCGTCATTCAAATTTCACACACTTATGATCTTCAGGCAATGAGAACACCTGACTATAAATTATTCTCGTTACCTGAAGATCTTGAGAGTCTGAAATTTGAGTGGCAATTCAAGTTGTCCTTTATTGAGCGTTGATGTTGTGATATTTTTCTTGTCTCAGGTATTTGGTCATCTGGTAAGTTTTCTGTTGGTCGCATCAACATTGTTAGTGTTTTTAATATATATATATTCCTATTATATTAGGATTATGCTTCATACCCAAAGTTTGAATAATACTACAAACATTACTAGGGTGTGTGAATAGTTTATGAAGCATTTTAGTGAAAATAAAAAATAAAAGCTATATGTCTAGATATGAATGACTATAACTGGGTAGCCTTCATAGCCTAATTAATGTGATTAGCTGTTATAGAAAGTCAAACTTTTGAGTCCTGCAGGAAGTAAATAATTGCCATCCATGCTGTTGACCAATGACAATAGAATGATGATATGGAAGCTGCAATAAAATGTAACAGAAATTAAAAAAGAAGAAAATAAGATGATGATGATGGTGAATAGGATGAGGATAAAGAAGAAGAAAAAGGCAGAGGTGAATAATAATAATAATAATAATAATAATAATAATAATGGGAAGAAGAAGATGATGGTGAACAGGATGGAGAAGTAGAAAATGAAGATGAGGATAAAGAAGAAGGAAAAGGCAGAGGTGAATAATAATAATAATAATAATAATAATAATAATAATGGGAAGAGGATGATGGTGAATAGGATAGAGATGTAGAGAATGAAGAAGATGAGGATAAAGAAGAAGGAAAAAGCAGAGGTGAATAATAATAATAACAACAATAATAATAATAATAATAATGGGAAGAAGATGATGGTGAAAATGATGGAGAAGTAGAAAATGAAGAAAAGGATAAAGAAGGAAAAGGCAGAGCTGAATAATAGTAATAATAATCTCCTCCTCTTCCTCCTCCAAACAGTTCTCCTCAGGTTTTCTTTCTCCTAAATTGGTTTCACTTGCCATGGCAATAACTATGACACTATCCTCTCACACACACCCCTTAAATATATATAAATATATATATATATATATATATATATATATAGAAAGAGAGAGTGTGTGTGTGTGTGTGTGTGTGTGTGTGTAGTTTTGGATTTTTTCATTTGGTTCTCTTTTATCCATGAGCAAAAGACTAGTTCCATTGTTGACTAAAATTCCTGCATTTTACTCAGCTTATTCTTGTCTGGTCTGCATTAACACCAACCCTACCTGTGTCCCCTCAATTCATCATCTCCTCTGTCACCCCCACCAACATACATCATATGTTAAAACTTGAGCAAGGTTTGTATAAACAAAAAGAGCCAAGTATAGGAATTAATAGGGCAGGGTGAGGAGACAAATCTTGGTTCTTTTTTTTTTTTATTTCTTATTTTATGAACTTTTATTTTATTGACTGGTCATATATACTGATTGACATGCACTATGGGTGTGGCATTCTCTCTCTCTCTCTCTCTCTCTCTCTCTCTCTCTGTTTTTTACACAATTTTTTCCCTTTCTTCTTCGTGATTTTTTTTCACTTTTAATCTTATCTTTACTTTTACTTTTTATTCAATATGTTGATTGCTTATTTTTATCTTTCTTTTTTTCTCTTTCTACTTACCTTTTCTTTCTTTTCTTCTTCTTTTTTCTTCTTTTTTCTTCTTCATTTGTTCTTTTTTATTCTTTCTCCTCTCTTTCTTTTCTTTCTTCTTTCCTTTTCGTTTTTCTTTCTATTTTCTTTCTTTATCTCCTTTACTTTTTACCTCTTTCTTTTTCTTTAGCACTTTTCATCTTTCCTTATTCTTTTTTCATTTTTGTCTTTCTTCCTTTTTTCTTATTTGATTTTCCATTTTTTTGTCTTCTGTCATTTTCCATATTTTTTTCATTTTTTTTCTTTCTTTTACTTCTTTCTTTCTTTCTTTCTTTCTTTCTTTAATTTTCTCTTCCTCTTTGTTTTAACTCTTTCTTTTTCCTCTTTTATTTCATTTTCCTCTTTTCTTATTTCATTTTCCTCTTTTCTTTTTCCTCTTTCTTTCTTGCTTTTTCTTCTTTCTTTTTTCCTTTTCTTTTTCTTTCTTTTTCCCCCTTATTTCTTTTCCATCTTTCCTTCTTTTTCCTCCTTCCTTCTGCTTCCTTTTTCTTTTTTGCTATCTCTTCTATACCAGTTTCTTCTTGATTTCAAAATGCAATTTGCAACAAATTTTCATAAAATTCATCCTGAATGTTTTTCTTAGGTTTTCCAACTTTTAAAATTTTGCCATTTTATTGAATCACTGACTTCTGCTTCTCCCACTTTTCTAAAAGAACCTAGACTCAAGGAAGAAAACCTGTCCCTCATGAAGAGTATGTAAAAAAAACAAAAAAAAACAAGAAAAAAAACTTTGATTTCTCTTCAAAATAGATATTTCCATTTCCTCCATCAATTTTTTTTCTTGCGTTCATATCTAATGTAGTTGATTAAATTTCAGATAAATGTATTATGCACTTCCCTATTAAGGCAAATCTTTTTTTTTTTTTTTTTTTTTATTGGGGTGGATATTTTCATTTGTGTTTTCTCTATCATTTTCTTTTTCTCTTTCTTTACTCATCACCTTTTTCTCTCTCTTTTTTTTTTCTTTTCTTGATTTCCATTATCACTACTCACATTTTCTGTAAGTTTTCTTTTTCTCTTCCTGTTTCTTTCCCTACTTTTCTTTCTTTCCTTTTTCATCTATCTCTGTTTTTTTTTCATTCTTTTTCTTTTTTTCTGAATTTTCTTTTCATTTTATCATTCACCCTCTTTTTTACCTCCATTATCATTTCTTTCTTTCTTTTTTGCATTATAAACGTTTATTAATTTTTTTTCATTCATCTCCTTTTTTTTCCCTTTAAAGGACTTTATTTCTTTCGTTTCATTCATTCCCTCTTTTTTCCATCAGAGGCATTTCTTTCTTCTTATTCATTCATCCTCTCTTTTTCCATGATAAGCATTTATTTAATTTCTTTTCATTCATCTCCTTTTTTCCTTTTATAAGACAATTTCTTTCTTTATTTGTTTTTCTTTCTTTTTTCTTTCCTTCTTTTTCTCTTTCTTTCTTTTCATTCATCTCCTTTTTTCCTTTTATAGGAAAATTTCTTTCTTTCTTTATTTGTTTTTCTTTCTTTTTTCTTTCCTTCTTTTTTCCCTTTCACTTTCTTTCTTTCTTTGTTTTCATTCATCCTCTTTTTTTCCATTATATACATTTCTTTCTTTTCATTCATCATCTCCATTTTCTTTATAGACCTTTTCTTTCATTCTTTTCATTCATTCTCTCCTTTTTCTACATTATAAACATTTCCTTCTTCCTTCTTTCCTTCACTTTTTTTATCTCATTTTGTTTCATCTTCTTTTTTTCTCCACTTTCCCACCCTTTTCTTCTTTCCATCTTCATTCATTTGTGTTGTTCTTCGATTTCCTTTTCTCTCTAATCCTCTCTGTATCTTTCTTCGGTTTAGTTTGGTTCACCTCAATTTTTGGCCACCTCAGCAGAAATGGATAATTTGGATGCAGTGTGGGGTCCCCATCCTGTCATCCCTCTCTAAGCCCTGTGACTTCATCATATAAGATGTTCCTGCCCACCAGCAAATACTCTTTTTCTGAATGATGATTGTACCCAATTCACAAATTATTACACTGGAAATTAATTTGAAAATGCTGTAGCTTCTCTAGGCAAAAAACTGTCACAAGGGAGAAAATGAAAAGTGGAGAGAAAAATAGTAAAAGTAAAAAAAAACAAAAATAATCATAAAAACAAAAAAATCAAGAAAACAGGCAAAAAGAAAATAAAGAGAAAAATAACAGTAATGAAATCATGATGGAGAAAAATAAAATAATATAGTCCCCGTTGATATCAACATCATAATAGCAATAGTAATAGTAAAAATAATGAAAAGACTGAAGGTAAGACTATTAATAATTGTGAAAATGAAAACTAACAGTAGGAAGGGAAATTATTAATAAAAATTGCAATGCATATAATCCTACTAGTAATACAAATAGTAAAAATAAAAACCACCAAAGATAAAATGAATTGCAATTAGACTACTAATAACTACAATGAAAATAATTATCCTTCTCCTAAGAATAATAATATAAAAAAATATAAAACTAATAAGAAAGGTGGCTTCTTTCAGCTGGTTAATTTAATTCGGTATTAATCTTTGTTAATTTTGAAATTTTCTTATGGGATAAAAATTTAAATGAATTAATAGAAAGATAGACTTTAGAGTCAGAATTGGTTTACACTAAAGTTCTAAAGGGAAACAGAAAAGACAGGCACATGTCTGGTTCACAAGTTGAGTTAAAAAGGTAGACACAGGTTCAATTTATGCTCGAGTCTTAATGGTAGACAAAAGTCTGATTTATGCTAGTGTCAAAAATCTTCAGAGATAGGTCTAGTTTGCACTACAGTCAAATAGGTAGGCACATGTCCAGTTCACAAGTTGAGTCAAAAAGGGAGACACAGGTTCAATTTACACTAACTGTTTACAATAGAGTCAAAAAGGTTAAGATAGTTATTGTTAACATAAACATTTGACAGCTAACGAAGTCAAAACCCCAAAATAACTGATACTCTTTTGGCAATTTAACTTTAGAGCACAAATTTATATATTTTAATTCTAAGTGAAACCATGGTAGTGTGCAGTAATATACAGTATTATTATCTCTTTTTATTGTATTGGCTTGGACTGTATGTCTGTTTTTTTTTAAGGCAGCTGCATTGAGCATTTTAGTATACATACATTTTTTGATACGGTAGTTTTTCCATCCTTTTAACATACATATATATATATATATATATATATATATATATATATATATATATATATATGAGAAAATTTATGAGGAATAAGGTTGTCTTTGTTGCTGTTGTTTTGCCATTGTCTGGATTGTGCTGTCTGGTGCAATTCTTTTTTTTTTTTTTTTTTTTTTTAAATGAATAAGACAAAAAAGATGAGTCCCAAACCCCAGGAATTTGGGAGAAAATGTGATTAAGATTGAAACAAAACACAACTGATAAAAAAAAAGTAAAAAAAAAGACTCATAATACTGTATCACACCCTCAAAATCTGTTTTTCACCCCTCACTCAACCACAATAGGGTGGGGGGAAAAAAGGAAAAAAATTACCTTAAAATTTTTTGTGTTAGCCTGGAAGTTGTCAATAAGGGTTCAGGTTCAGCCTGAAACTATTAGACATTCCTTGTTTTTTGTCTCTTTCTTTCATCACTTTATGTTTATTATTATTATTATTATTATTAGTAGTAGTAGTAGTAGTAGTTGTCATAGTATTAGTAATAGCAGTAGGAGACAAAGAAGAATGATTTTACTTCTTATATCTTATTTATTGTTTCATCCTGCTCTGACGATTGGACACGGCTTCATTCCAATTATTGACCCAGAATTCACGAAGCATTATTGCATCTGATTGTAATACACAATGATAGACCAGATACTCAGTTGAAACACTTTATCAGGGAAGTGTGTGATTGCTGGTTCAATATCAGCTGTAAACTTAATTTACCTTGGGAAAGAATCAATTTGGCTTTTTAAACTATCGCAAAGGGCTTAGCAAAATTACTGCTCTTAACTTCCTATCAATGCAAACCGATTTTCCTCACTAGTGCCAGAACCTTTCCCAACTGTAACTGACAGTTACCATTTTTCTGGTGTTGTAATTAAGATTCATTTTCCATGGCTTATCAATCATTTGCAGGTTATTTAAAGCCAGAAAATATTTTTAGATTCTAATTTTTTTTTTTTTTTTTTTTTTTTTTTTTTTTGAGATAATGATTTAGTGATACAAGTCTTAATAATGAACCCATAACTGGGGCAAGGAGAGGTGGATTCATGCCTAATAGAAATTGTATATACAAACAAGAAATTATAACGTGGGTATAAAGTGGGGGATCAATTCTATATTACAATCAATATATAAACTGATCTCTCATTTTGTGACCTCAGTAGTTTCTATACACTTATATTCCAGAGAATGTAAATAAATCTAAAAGACATGCCTGTGTAGCTAGTCAGTATTTGATTGATTGATCAATTGATTCATTTTCCATGACTTATCAATCCTTTGCAGGTTAGTTAAATGAAGAAAATAGTTTTAGATTCTAAATTTTTTTTTTTTTTGAGATAATAATGATTTAGTGATACAAGTCTTACTAATTAACCCATAGCTGGGGGAAGAAGAGGTGGATTCATACCTTTCTCAAGTGTATTTGTGCATAAGTGAATATAACAAACCCAATGGGACTTGGAACTCACCTCTCCGATTAACAATTCTGAGTCATTATCCACTAAACTAACTACACATCCAAGCTTCCATCTCCTGGTATTCTCAAGCAGTCACCCATCTAAGCAGTGACAAGGCTCAATGTTGCTTAATTTTGGTTATAATTAAGTTATTCATAGGTAACAAATGCAATAGGTTTCAATACTGGCATGCTATTACAATTTTGAAATTGATGTGTTAACATTTCTTGTCATGCTGAGTATAATATTTACAATAAAGTCAATTCGTCAGCATATATATATATATATATATATATATATACAAAATTATATTTACTAGTTTGGTATCTATCTTTTCACTGATAGCAAGATGAGCAAATTTGAAATCTAAATTATTTGTCCAATTAAAATATTATATATATATATATATATATCAGCACACTGGAAAAGTTTGTGCCCAGGTTTCATTGTTAATATAAAATGACTGGAACTTGACACTAGTGTTTGTTTTGGTCCTAATTTCTGGTGTGTTTTAGATTAAAGCCTTACATTATTCAGTTGTGAGTCAAACTTTTATTGAATGTTCACATTTTATCCACAAAATACCTTAAAGATGGAGGATGTGTTCAATTTCCTTTCCTCCTACACTAAATTTATTATAATTAGTCTATATATGGATGTGGTTAGTATTTATCAATTTCCTATCCTGAATTTTATTATAATTGGTCTATACACTGATGTATTTGAAGTGTTTAGAATTTATCAATTCCCCATCCTGAACTTTTGTGATGGATTCAGGGTATGTGTCATATGACTCTTGTTCCAATTCTAGATTGTAGTTTCTATCCAAGAAAGGTTTATCTGAAGTTTTACTTCTTAAAACATTTGGTAGAGAATTCATTTGTCTGAAGCCATTTTTATTCATTGTTTCTGTTGAAGGATTGCCGTTTTTAATATTTAAAGGATTAATTTGTTTGAAGCTATTACAAAGGCACCCCTAGAACAATTTATCCTGTGTTTAACTTCCTTATCTCCTCTATGGAATTTCTTATAACTGATCCATATGCTTACATTTTGATGCTTTATTATTTACAATTATCTCCTTCATTATGTCATTATTTTCTCTTCTAGTTACATGTGCTATCCATTTTTGTTGCTGCTGCTGTTGGAAGTCTTCAAGTGGTTTTTGTTATTTGGTATTGCTCTTTATAATTTTATAGCACCAGTCCATAGGGTCTGGTGAATGATGATTTTCTTTAAGGATTTATTCACTTGAAGTAATTTTTAATCATTAATCTAAGAGAATGGTTGCATATAGCTGATAGTTTAGATATTTCTAAACAAGTTGGATGACATGCAAGGTATCGATATAAGAGTCTTGATCTGACGAGTCTATTTAAAAACAGGATTCTAGTTTTTTAGATTAATATTTTGATTTTCTATCAACTTATGATGTTGGACAAAACTCTCCCCCCCCACCTGGCAGCACATGTTCAATTTCCTTTTCTTCTCTACTAAATTTATTATAATTGGTCTATACATTTCTATGGATAGAATTTATTAATTCCTCATCCTGAACTTTTGTGATAGATTCAGGTTATGTGCCACATGCCACATTCCAATTCCAGATTGTAGTTTCTGTTCGGGAAAGGTTTATCTCCTGTTCTACTTCTTAAAACATTTGGTATAGAATTCATTTGTTTGAAGCCATTTTTATTCATTGTTTCTGTTGAAGGATTGCCGTTTTTAATATTTAAAGGATTAATTTGTTTGAAGCTATTACAAAGGCACCCCTAGAACAATTTATCCTGTGTTTAACTTCCTTATCTCCTCTATGGAATTTCTTATAACTGATCCATATGCTTACATTTTGATGCTTTATTATTTACAATTATCTCCTTCATTATGTCATTATTTTCTCTTCTAGTTACATGTGCTATCCATTTTTGTTGCTGCTGCTGTTGGAAGTCTTCAAGTGGTTTTTGTTATTTGGTATTGCTCTTTATAATTTTATAGCACCAGTCCATAGGGTCTGGTGAATGATGATTTTCTTTAAGGATTTATTCACTTGAAGTAATTTTTAATCATTAATCTAAGAGAATGGTTGCATATAGCTGATAGTTTAGATATTTCTAAACAAGTTGGATGACATGCAAGGTATCGATATAAGAGTTTTGATCTGATTAAAAACAGGCTTCTAGTTTTTTAGGTTAATATTTTGATTTTTCTATCATCTTAGGATGCTGGACAAAACTCCCCCCACCCCCGCACTATTCAATTTCCTTTTCTCCTACACTAATTTTATTATAATTGGTCTATACACCAAATATGGTTATAATTTATCTCTTCCTCATCCTGAATTTTGCCTCATGACTCTTGTTCCGATTTCAGATCGTAGTTTCTGTTCAGGAAAGTTCTACTTCTTAGAACATTTGGTAGAGAATTCATTTGTCTGAAGCCATTTTTAATCATTGATCTGAGAAAATGGTTGTATATAGATGACAGTTTAGACATTTCTGAAGATATATAGCAGGAGCCCCTTGCTTTTGGTCATGTGGAAAGTCACCATCTTGGTTATAGCATTATTTTCCCTTCCACTTACATGTTCTAGCATTTTTGCTTGTTGCACATTAATTTCCTTCTTTTACCTGAATTTGGGAGATTATATATATTTCATTGAATAATATAGAAATATTATGTCTATTTATTTTTATACTAATCCTTTCCAGATCTCTAATTAGTTTCTTGATGTTAAAATGAAATTCAACAAGGAAGGTGCCATAGCTTTTTTTTCTACCCAAGTACTTTTGATCTCCTCCATGATCATCCTCAGGTAAATTACAAAGACAAACTTAGTATAACTCTGATAAAACCTGCTTTTTGTTGTGATAGCGATTTTTTTTTTTTTTTTTTTTTTAAAATACGAGTAGACGCTCTGTTATAATTATTTTAAAATTTAAAATTGATTCGTTGTGGCTATGGAATTTTTTGAAAAATAAGCATCTCAGTATTATGGAGCTGACTGGAAATTGGTAGCATGTAAATTGGCATTAGATATTTGTCATATGCACTTCAAATTATCACTGCTATACTCATAATAAATTTCTGTCAACATTTTGGTTATATCATTATTTTCTCTTCTATTCATTTTAATTGTTGCTGCTGCTGGAAGTCTTCACATGATGCAGTTTTTGTCAACTTGTATAACTCTTTGTTTCTAAAGCCATTTTATAGCATCTAATGAAGAATTCTTGCCTTTAAGATTTAAAAGATTAATTCCTTTGAAGGTATTTTTAAACCTTGTTAAAACGGTTGTATGTAGGCGATAGTTTAGACATATCTGTATGACACATGGCACAGTGGGTAAAGTCATTGGTTAGGTCCAGTGACAGGACCCGGACAAGGCAGTGGAGAACTTTTAGAGGGAAATTAACAGGAGGTAACTGATAACTGACATCCATTAAACATGACACGTGGAAGTAGAACAGTCTACCCCAGTTAGCGAAATAAAGGGTTAAGTTCGACATTCCAACCACCTGAAGAAGGCTGGAGAGTACAACGGTTGAAACGTTGTAATAAATATGGCGACAAAGATGAGGACAATAGTCTGAATAATGTAAATAATATCTGAATGAGTTTAGTCTAGACCTAACAAGGCTATGTAAGAACATGACTCATATTTTGAAATTGCTATTTTGATCTTGTAAAATCTTATGTTGTTAGACAAAAGTATCTCTAGCACAATGGATTTCCCTTTCAACCTCTTTGACTCCTATATTAAATTTGTTATAACTGATCCATGTTTGTGCATTCTATAATGCATTTTTTTTTTAATCATGTCACCCCAAGCAAGCCATGAAGATGCAAAGGGGTTACTGAGTGTGTGAGAACATAAGAAAAATATACTATTAAGGAGAGAAGACAATAAAAAAATCAAGAATTACGAAGACAGAAGTTAACTATTGACATTGAATTTAAATTTTTGAAGATTGAAGTTGACAGGGAAGCAAGAAGTTGAAAGACAGTTGCACAAGTGAGAAGTGCGATTGAAGAAACTGTTAGCATAGAACTTACGGTTACATCTAGCCATTTCAACCGTAATATGAGACCTTAACACCAATCTACTACACTTAAATGCATAAAGTTTAGGTAACATAGAAGGGAGTCTCTAAGAATAATTTATTTATATTTACAAAAAAGGCACAGGGAAGCTAAGTTATGGCAGTGGAAAAGTGACTGAATCTAAGATCTCAGTTCAGGTCAATATTATATTTTAATTGTGCACTATGACATTGGATCAGTGCAGATAATGCCAAAACACATTTTAATATCTATGACTGTGGTATGAATGATTGAATCCACTCCAGTAATATCTACCACTACAGACACACATTGGAAAGATCTTCCTCAAGATCTTAAAAAAGAAATTCCTTCATCTGATCCTCTAGACCGGTGCTACATGATCATAAACAAAAACTTTACCAAATAAAAATATATATATATATATATATATATATATATATATATATCACTTGAAGACTTCCAACAGCAGCAACAACTAAAATGTCAAGCACACACCATGGCTAGGCACATGAGATGTGCACCTGTCTCTACATGTGTGATGATAACAGGGAAATAAAATTTCACTAAGTTGGACAAACAACTAAGTTAACTTGTGTCGTCCTATGGGCAGGTAGACTACAAATCACAAAATTGGACAGATCAAGCAAACTCCGGTACATGCTTCCACATGCCTAGCCAGAGACACAGGGAGGTTGGTTACATGATCACAAACCAAATAACAAAACTATATAACTTGAAGACTTCCAACAGCAGCAACAACTAAATGCATAGCACATGTAACTAGAAAAGAAAATGATGAAGCAAGGAAGTAGACAATTGTGGATATCAAAGCATAGCCATGTAGGTAAGCCTTCATTTAAGCAGTGTAAAATAAACTGCTATTTGCAGAATGGCGTAAAATCAGTAAGACCAAAGTGTATCTGTTTATTATGATCGACCAGCTGTTATATTCTGGAACACTTGCATATCTTTCATGCTCACAACTGGTGTGTCCACTTACATTCATATCTTGGTCATCCTATAAACCTTTCAGCTGACCCTCTTATAATCAGGGTCTATGAGACAAACCTGCTAACACTTATCCCATTACGAGGTGCTTTCTAGAAGAGCACCTCGCTGCACCTTCTTTGCCTTATGCTTTTGACTGACTTGAAGTGGGACAACTACATTGAATCAATAGCTGCATCTACTGCAAGGAAAGTTGGCTCACTGTGTTGTGCCAGAAGGTTTTTCTCGTCAAGAATTAATCTTACATATCTATAAATCTACCATTTGTCTGTGTATTTAGTGCTGTTCCTATACCTGGTCTGGTGCTCTAGCTGTTCATTTCAAGATTCTTGAGGAGATCCAGAGAAGGGTCTGCAATCTTATTGATCATAACTTGGCATCTTGACTTCAGTCACTTTCTCACAAACGAGATGTGATGTGGCTTCCCTCTGTCATTTCTACAAATATTTTCATGGCTACTGTTCGGACAAGCTTTTTCCCCTGACTACATAAATTTAAGCATGCTACTAGACTACCATGTCGGTCCTACCCTTTACCATTGAAATAGTTAAATGTAACCACCACTTCTACTCTAACAGCTTCCTTTCTCACACTTCCCGCCTGTGGGACTCCTTTCCGTTTACTTGCTTCTCTGATAACTACAGTCTTCAAAAATTTAAATGCAACATCATTCACCATTTTCTGATGTCTTGAACCCTGTTCATCTTTTCCTTGCTGTCTCCTATACACACTCTTTTCTCTCACCTTCACTCTATGTAACCCCCTGCAAACCAGTGGCATTCCTATCTTGCTTAGGGTAATATGCTTAAAACAAAAAATAAAGAATGGGTACATTCTAATCTACTTGGAGGCTAATTCTGTGCCAGATACTTCTGGAAATTTTAATACTCAGGTAGGAGGGAAACAGTGGCTAACTGTGTTTGTGTGAATGGGTTGCAGAGTGAAGACAAAGTGGGAGGGTAAAAATCCAACATTAAAGCTACAAGGAACAAAACAGAGAGAGACATGACTGCCCATGTTCTGATGAGACACTGCACATAGAAGAAATAATAATACTTGTAAAATCAGAAAGTGTTGACATTTCTGGGATGCATTATAGAGAATGAGGGTTAGAAAACAGAAAACAGTAGGTGGGTGAATTAAAGGAAACAGGAACTTGCCTGATGAATGGATAGCAGAACTGGGGACAAAAAAGGGAGCAAAGAGTCAAACATTGCTTAAAACAACCTGAGACATGAAGCTGTAGAGAGTCATAACCATCCATGGAACATTAAAGAAGACTGCTTGTTTAAAGGTTGAAGAATATAAAAACAATAAGATACACATCTCTTGATTGTGTGCCTGAAATGGGAAATGCCACTTAGTAGTTTTTATTTTATGCTCTGTAAAATGTCTTGATTGTTAACCAATTCAATGCTATTTTGTTTTTTTTTGTTTTCTGCTAAAGTTCTTGGTAATAAAATTTTTTATTTTACATGAGGTTTGTAGAGCCTCTTTCAATATCAAAAATTAAAAAAAAAAGAATTTTCACCTCCCCTCCAATTATAACTAATACAAATCTATTGATATGTTCAGTGAGTTATTGTAAAATAAGGCATATCTCATACCTGCATTTTGTGACAGTCAAGAATAGCAAGCATTTAAAAATTATCAAAAACTTATTGTTTAATTTGATGAGTTTTTTGAGTACTTGCCACTCATGGTGGTGATAGCACAAGGGAACACTTGTCAAAATAATTAGAAGTCTTTCATCTGAAAAGTTGGTGGCAGCTACTGACATCTTAATGGTCTTTTCAAATTCTCTTGATGGAATGCAAGCTTTAGACAATAGTGGAATATTATTCTTGATTTTTAATTGTCTCTCTATTAAAAAAAAATATGTTGTGTAGGGTAGTGAAATTCATTAAAAGGATTTTTTTTTGGTCTTTCATCGATAAGTTGGAAGAAAATTGCATACCACATGAACGACCGTAAAAGAAATAGTATTCATTTGAAGGTCCATATTTAATCTCTCTCCATTTCTCAGTCTATTTATAAATGTCCATCTTGGCTTTTACATTCACTGTTGACCTTGACAAAAATTAAGCAGTCATTCACTCATTAAACTTTTCATTGTCGGCTGAGATCAATTTATCTCTTTCTGTTTATGCATGTCTCATTTACTAAGCTTAGTCTTAGTACAAGGCCAATTGTTTGGGGGCACCCAGTGAGGATCAAACTCACTGAGAATGATCCATGAGTTTTGGTTTGGTTTGTTTTATTGCATATCAACCTCAGTGGGTTATTTAATGCTGACAAGGTATTGCTGGTAATATTTTGATGGTAATAATTTTTCTTCAAAGATTTATTGCTGTTAATTTTTTTACAAAAATGTATTGCTTGTATTAAAACCTATTTTCACACTTTCATAGTGTTTTGACCCCATTTTGGTGGTTAACTATTTGTCCATAGCTGGGACCCTAACAGGTGCTACAACCCCGGGATAAGGTGGACCTGGGAACACCAGCAATTATTTTCCTTTAGGACTTCATCAGATTAAAGTGATGTTTATGTTGATACAACTACATATACATATGAAGGAGAGGAGTACTGAGAATTTAAAATTTAAATTTAATTATTTTTTTGAATATCATTTTTGGGTTTAGCCAATTTCATTTCAATTTCTTTTTGTCCTCTTTCCATCACTTTTGTTATATATAATTAAATATAACTTACTAGTTATCAAGTACATCTCACACACCATGGACTAATGATGAGGAGGGCTATGCTGATGACATAGGTATTCATTGTTGGGATGAGGATGATCTTGAACAGAAAATCAGCATCCTCTATCAAGTGTTTCAAGAAATAGGACTCAAGATATGATCTGGAATTGGAATGAAAACAACAATGATGGTACTTTTTTTAAGCATTTCATTGTCTAAAGTTTGCATTCCATCAAGAGAATTTGAAAAGACCATTAAGATGTCAGTAGCTGCCACCAACTTTTCAGATCTATTACCACCACGAGTGGCAAGGCAGGAGTGCCACTAGCATGCAAGGAGTTATAGAGAGTTGGAGCAAGAGTAAAGAGGTATGATAGAGGAAAGGATGAAGAGAAGATCAGAGAATAAATCAAGGCATCAGAAGATATTGATTGACATTACATTTGAATATTTGGAGATTATAGCTATCAGGGAAGCAAGTAGGAGGAATGGAGTTTCACAGATGGGAAGTGCGAGACATGAAGCTATTGGAGTAGAAAAGACAGCTACATTTAACCGTTTCGACAGTGAACTGAATCCATCATAAAAAGCAGGATGTGGAATTAGTAAATACCAAACATGTCAGATAACTCAATGTATGGTTCAGCTTATGCAAATTAAATAGAGGAGAAAAAGAAATTGAACATAGCTGTGCCAGAGGTAGTTTTGCCTAACACTACAAATTGCTACATCATCCTGAAAATCAAGTTCATAAAAACTTCATCAGATTCAGACTTTCATATAGTTGTCATCTATGGTGCAAAACCTGTTCAGAAATATCTAAACTGTCAGCTGTTTCAAACTGCTTCTTAAGACCAGTAGTGAAAAAAGGCTTTGAGGGAGTAAAGCCTGAGGGTCTTGGTGGAAATCATACTTCTTTGAAAATTGTGAACTGGTGCTACAGAATCACAAACAAAGAACTGTACCAAATAACAGAAACCACATTACTTGATGACTACCAACAGCAGCAACAACTAAAATAGATAGCACATGTAACTCAATGAGAAAATAATACCATAATCAAGATGTTAACATTCCGCACCAATAAAAATAAAATGTTTGGAAGGAAACCCTCATCAGTACCTGAAAGAGCAATAAAAGCTACTGGATTTGAGCAGTTGGTTTTAAGAGAAAGATTTTATAGGTTTCAACTGAAAACTTTAGTGGCTGTTTAGTCAATGAATGCCAAATGCTTCCTTATAGGGAAATGGCTAACATTACCATTAACATTATTCCTAGTAGTTGTTTTGAGATGAAGTATTTGCAGTTTTCCATACATATTTGATTGGTATTTTTCCATACATATTTGATTGGTATTTTTCCATACATATTTGATTGGTATTTTTCCATACATATTTGTTTGGTATTTTTCCATACATATTTGTTTGGTATTTTTCCATACATATTTGTTTGGTATTTTTCCATACATATTTGTTTGGTATTTTTCCATACATATTTGTTTGGTATTTTTCCATACATATTTGTTTGGTATTTTTCCATACATATTTGATTAGTATTTTTCCATACATATTTGATTAGTATTTTTGCCACCATTTTTCCAGACCTATTTGATTGGTATTTTTCCATAACTATTTGATTGGTATTTTTCCATACTTATTTGATTGGTATTTTTCCATATATATTTGATTATTATTTTTGCCATCATTTTTCCATACATATTTGATTGGTATTTTTGCCACCATCTTTCTATACATATTTGATTGGTATTTTTGCCACCATCTTTCTATACATATTTGATTGGTATTTTTGCCATCATCTTTCCATACATATTTGATTGGTATTTTTGCCACCATCTTTCTATACATATTTGATTGGTATTTTTGCCATTATTTTTCAGTTACCCTTCAGATTTTCTTGCTTTTTATCATGCTGCTTTCTTGTTTTCTACAGTCTTCTCGTTAAACTGCAGCTGTTTGGATCGAAGTTCCAGGAAGTGAAAATGTCTATGCTCAAACACATAAAAATGGCAAAAAACAGTGGATCTACTGTTAAAAAAAGGGGGAAAGAAAAGCGTATTCAGTTGTTGAAATTAATTCATATCAGAATTTACAGTCTATTTTTTTTTTTTTTAGACAACATTTTTTTTTTCCATCTTCAACTTAATATAGCATTTCCAATTCTCTTTTCCCGTTTTTGTGGAAAAGAACAGAGAAAAGGGACTGACAATTAAGAGTTTTTAAGGGGGCACAAACATAAATTGAACGGGAGCTGAGATAAAAAAAAAATATAAAGAAAGTAGAAGGAATTATATTGATCTGTTACGGTTCTTTCTCAAATGGTTGAATGGTTTTTGTTCATTTACTCTGTATTGCTTTATGTATCAGTCAGGTACTTTATAAATTGTCATGACTAACGCGAATGCCCAAGAGTGTCCGTTATGGCGAGATGTGTCTAAATATTCTTCCTCTCGTAATCCAGTTGACCATCTCCAGCAACCAGCAATAGATTAGCTTATCTTTCTGGTTTTTGGATCAATAAGACACACCTTATAAGCAGACACAACTTGATGCCTGCTATTGAATTGGAAATGTGCATCAGAACATCTATCTGTCCTCATCTCTCTATCTATCTTTATCTCTTCATATCTATTTCATTCAATTCATATCAATTGCAATCAATTCACATCTATTTCTGTACTCTTCATATCTATCTCATTCAATTCTTAGCTATCTATTTTTGTCTCTTCATATCTATCTTCATAATTTTTATTTCTATCTTCATCTCTTCACATCTATCTCATTCAGTTCATATCTATCTATTTTTGTCTCTTCATATCTTATTCATTTCATATCTATCTCGCTCAATTCACATCTACTTTTGTGCTCTTCATATCTGTCTTCATCTCTATATATCTATCTTCCTATCTATTTCATTCAATTTGTATCAATCTATTTTTGTACTTTTCATATCTATCCACCAGTTTTGTTAGACCATTGAGTAAAGGAGACAACTCTTCATCTGATTTTATAAAATGATGCTACAGAATCATAAGCTAGAACTTTACCAAGTAACAAAAACCACAAGACTTGAAAGTTTTCAACAGCAGCAACAACTAAAATGTATAGCACAGGTAACTGTTGCTATGACAATGAATTAAGGCAAGCATTGCTGGGAGACTGTTGCTATGACAATGAATTAAGGCAAGCATTGCTGGGAGACTGTTGCTATGACAATGAATTAAGGCAAGCATTGCTGGGAGACTGTTGCTATGACAATGAATTAAGGCAAGCATTGCTGGGAGACTGTTGCTATGACAATGAATTAAGGCAAGCATTGCTGGGAGACTGTTGCTATGACAATGAATTAAGGCAAGCATTGCTGGGAGACTGTTGCTATGACAATGAATTAAGGCAAGCATTGCTGGGAGACTGTTGCTATGACAATGAATTAAGGCAAGCATTGCTGGGAGACTGTTGCTATGACAATGAATTAAGGCAAGCATTGCTGGGAGACTGTTGCTATGACAATGAATTAAGGCAAGCATTGCTGGGAGACTGTTGCTATGACAATGAATTAAGGCAAGCATTGCTGGGAGACTGTTGCTATGACAATGAATTAAGGCAAGCATTGCTGGGAGACTGTTGCTATGACAATGAATTAAGGCAAGCATTGCTGGGAGACTGTTGCTATGACAATGAATTAAGGCAAGCATTGCTGGGAGACTGTTGCTATGACAATGAATTAAGGCAAGCATTGCTGGGAGACTGTTGCTATGACAATGAATTAAGGCAAGCATTGCTGGGAGACTGTTGCTATGACAATGAATTAAGGCAAGCATTGCTGGGAGACTGTTGCTATGACAATGAATTAAGGCAAGCATTGCTGGGAGACTGTTGCTATGACAATGAATTAAGGCAAGCATTGCTGGGAGACTGTTGCTATGACAATGAATTAAGGCAAGCATTGCTGGGAGACTGTTGCTATGACAATGAATTAAGGCAAGCATTGCTGGGAGACTGTTACTATTACATGTATAACATGCACTAATAAAAATTTTACTGAATAGATTCATTGCAAATAATCATATGATAAAAATACTTTTTAAATGGTTTTACAGTAGAAATCAGGAAGAAAGAGATTGTCAGTGGTTAGGCATCAAGGCAAATGTCATTGATGAGACAGGGTTATTATATGTGCATTGCAAATACATTGATTCTACAATAGACACATTATTAATAAAATAACAATAGACAGGACTGTTATATGTGTAATGCAATTGATTTTACAATAGAAGCGTGTTGTTATGTTTAGCAATATGAATCCAATGAAAATCAAGACGATACAGACCATAAGTGATTATGAATTAATGTATTATTGATAAAAAGGCGGTTTCATAGAAACATATGATTAATAGGATTGCTTTATTTCCTATGAAATGTTGATTGGTTGACTCTTTGATCATGTTTAAGATTTGATTGATGCAACAGAAGGGCACTGAGAAAATGGTAAAGTGTTTTAAGAATTTTTTTCTGTAAATTCTGAATTTGGATTATGGTACCTTAACCCTTACGTTTATTTGCTGCACATCCCAGAAAGATCCAGTGGATTGAAAGAAAAAAATCAAGCTTTTCAGGCTGGAATAAAAAGAACAAATTTAAAAAAAAATAAAAAGGTAAAAGGAATGAAAAAAAAAAATGGAGGAAAAGACAATTTTCTGCTCACATAGTCAAAGTGATATTCTGTCACAGGTCAGATGACCCTTATTGACAGTTGATGTGTTTTATAGTATTCTATACTACCTTCCCTTTTAATAATGGCTTGTCCAGCAAAGGTAGCAAGGCTGCAATAGCGGCAGCATGCCAGACACGTTTATATTGCCAGAGAAATGGTTTATGGCATGTTGGATTTTTTATTTATTTTTTTTTCCCCACTTTTACCTTTGCTTCAAATGTCTTCCCTACCACCAAATCCAGTTCCCTTTTGCTTGTTTTTGTCCTTTACAACAGGGACAGTAAACGCAACATGAGAATTTGCTGGTTTGGTGATGGGTAGAGGTGATTTGGGGGTCTTGGGAAGGCCTGGACAAAATTCTTAGGGTTTGTGCAGGGGTTGCATGCACTCTGGCTCCATTTGCTTGCCGTGTTCTTTACCTGCCATTACCAGTCCTTCTTAAATTGCAGGTGGACAAAAAAACGAAACCTTTCTCATGTTATGTGCGTGTGTCATTTGGGATTGGACCATTGAGTTTGGGTTGGTAAAACATTTTTCTGGGTTTTTCTATGAAGATGAAAATCAAGTAGTTTTTTTTTTTATATGATTATCCAGTTTTATATTTATTTATATGTTGGTGAAATATATATGAAACACACACACACACACACACACACGTGTGTGTGTGTGTGTGTGTGTGTGCGTGCATAAATATATATATATAACTAGCAGCCATATCCAGCTGGTTGATTTGAAAAAGCGTTCAATTAGAATGGAGCAAAAACAGAATCATGTTTAGATGTAACAGAGTCTATCTTCTTCAATTACTTTAAAGTACTTTCATTTAAAAAAAAACATTTTGAGTTAATGCATTTACTGATATAACAGAAGTAGTCTGTATTTATTCAATCAAAGTTAGCCAAGGACATGAAGGGGTAAAACTGGTAATATGAAGATCCACTTCAGACCACAATTATTTTAGAGTTTTTGAAATTCAGTTCATGAAAGTACTACCAGGGATGTAGGAGAGAATATATTTATAAAGCAATTGTTAATTTTGATGAAAATTGATTGAAAGATCAATGAAAAATAAGAAAGAAACCAGTAAAAATCACTATTCTTTGCTATTTACATGGGTTTTCACAATATGGGTGGACTCAATTATCAAGTTAAATGGCTGTTAAATAAACAATTTATTGTTGGCTACAATTGAGTAAAGTTTGTATCAGATTGCTTGAAAACTGAGGGAGTTTTTAGTTTAAAATTTGTGTTGAAATCAATTTTTCGTTTTTCAGTTTTTCACCAAATGCACTCATGTAGAAATAAAAATGAGGTATTGTTGTGCCTGTTATGATGTAAGTAACCGAGATACTTAGTTTGAATGAAATCAGAGGAAAATTTGAATTTATCGAATTTTGATCGGATTTATCGTTTATTGATTTTTAAAAATTTATCGATTCCTTATGCTAAGAACCTATCTCTTACATTGTACAATGTATGTGCCAAGTTTGGTCAAAATTGGTTGGATGCATCTTGAGTGAAAAGGTATCACACAGACAGACATCCTTTGTTTTATATATATATATATATATATATATATATATATATATATATATATATTACTTCAAACATTATTAGTGGATATTCATATTTAAAATAGATGCCCCATTTTATTTTTGTTTTAATCAAGTACAGTTTTATTTGATTTTTTTGTATGATTATCCAGTTGTATATTTATTTACATGTTGGACACACACACACATATATTACTTCAAATATTATTATAGTGGATACTCACATTTGAAATAGATGCCCCATTTTGGGATAGGGTTTCAACCATGTTCATTACATCTGTTGGCATGCCAAAGAAATTTTCTCACTGGCAAAGATAGAAACCTGTGTCCTGCTTTGTAAAAGAAACCACCATTTGATCCAATGTGTTTTGCTGCTTGCCCGTGAAGAGTGCCCCAGTTCAGCAAGGCACTATTTTTCCCTTTTTAGGGAAGCACACTTTCATATGTACATTATTTTTTTTCTCTTCCCACTCCTTTGTCATTTTCCATTCATACTCCCTTTTTTATTCCTCCTCCCTCTCCTCGTTTGCACAGTTTCATATTCAAGATGTAAAGAATGCAATTTCTAAAGAATTAGTAGATTTATATTTTAATTTGACGTTTATGCTTGCCAGTCAGATCTCGAATAGTATTCAAATAAGAGATAAAGATATTTATCTTCAATAATTTTGAGATCAGTGCACTTTCAATGCATTTTCCTCTCAGTGAATCCTTAGACTTGAATTTATGGTCAGATGTGTTATGGTAAATGATAAATGATAAATCTCATACAAGGCCTGTACAGAATATCAATGATCATATATATATATATATATATATATATATATATATATAACATTAGAACATTTAAGTTACCACTACAAAATTGCAATTTTGTTTTGATGCCAAATTCAGACATCTCATCAGGTGGTGGTCAAAGATAGTTAACTAGTATTTTTGTGGTGGTTGCTTAAATGTTCGAATATAACTTATAATAAATAATTATTGCTCTACTTTAGTATTGAGCTCTCTTTTAAATTATGAATGTTTGAATTTATATTTGTTTTGTTCTCTTCCCATTTGTGTGTATATATATATATATATATATATATATATATATATATATATATATATATATATTTGAGGATTATTGTCCTCATCTTTAAGGCTACATTCACAACATTTTGGATATTGCATGCTCCAGCTGTCTTCAGGTGATTGGAGTTTTGAACAGAACTCTTTATTTCATCCACTGGGGTAGAGTGTTCTTCCTAGATGTATGAATATCCTGAACAGAGCTTGGGTTCAAGAAATCCATATATCTCAACCCAATATTCACTGGGCAATACCTCAACTTCAACTCCCACCACCCACACAGTGTAAAGAAAGGGATCGTCCACTGCTTACAAAATCGAGCAAAAGTCATAAGTATGCCATCCGTTGCAGTGTGGTAAGAAATATAAAAGTTTTGCCCCCTTAAAGTAAGACTGCAAAAACATCATAAAGCTGTAACATGAGGTGAAACAGAAAAATCAGCCATAGCTGATCACCACCTCCTGTGGGATGATGTTGAAATGGGATCAGTACATATGCTTGGACACAAAAAATCTCCTAAGATGGCCAAACAGAAATGAATGCAATATGGGAACCAGTGATACGGATTGCTAGAGAAAAGCAATGAATAACAACAAAAACTGCAATATGAGCTCTGGTAAAAAATGATTACTAAGACTTTGATATACTGAAGTCTTCAAGGACACATGGCCAACTGGATAAAAGCATGCCTGTACAGAATATCAATGATCATATATATATATAATATATATATATATATATATATATAACATTAGAACTGTTTTGATGCCAAATTCAGACATCTCATCAGGTGGTGGTCAAAGATAGTTAACTAGTATTTTTGTGGTGGTTGCTTAAATGTTCGAATATAACTTATAATAAATAATTATTTGAATGTTTGAATTTATATTTGTTTTGTTCAATGTAATATATATATATATATATATATATATATATATATATATATATATATGCAGTATATTTTCATTTAAACATGTTTTGTTGAATAATAGAAACATATTGTGTCTACTTATTTATTTTTGATCCTTTAAAATTGTCTAATTAGTTTCTTGATATTCTGATGAAATCCATCAAGGAATGTGCCATAGTTTTTTTCAACACAAGTACTTTCAACTTTCTTAAGATCTTATTTGTGAGTAAATTTGTAAATATTTTAGAATAAGATCATATTTCTACTTGTTCAAAAATCACTATGACAAAGGAACACGTTTCATTTTATTGCTGTTACTATAGCATGTTTGTCTTTGTAATTTACCCCTGAAGATGATCTTAG
This sequence comes from Acanthosepion lycidas, assembly GCA_963932145.1. Classification (NCBI taxonomy): domain Eukaryota; kingdom Metazoa; phylum Mollusca; class Cephalopoda; order Sepiida; family Sepiidae; genus Acanthosepion; species Acanthosepion lycidas. The sequence goes on from OZ010600.1 coordinate 68,849,109, forward strand.
AAAAGGTCGGAAAGATTTGGGTTAAAAAACTACAGTGCCTTCCTTGATTGATTTCATCTCAATATCAAATTACCTAATTAGACAACTTGAAAATATCAATATAAAATTATATAATATTACTTTAAATGTTATTTTTTTTATGGATAACTGTATTTGAAATAGACAACCCATTTTTATTTTAAACTGAGTATTACATCTATTGACTTGTGCATTGAAGAAACCTTAACAAAAAAAAATGTGCCCTCCAGTATGGTTTGAATCAGCATCCTACTTTGTATGAGAAACCCCCATTTGATCTGGTGTGACTGAAACTGCTAAGTCGCAGAGAGCAAACAGCATCTTTTTAAGGAAAGTGTATACTCTTCACTCAGATTATTTTCTGTTTAATTATGTGTTCACAACATAAACAAAGCAATTTCTAGATAATTCATGGATTTATTTTTAATCCAACTTTATTACTTCATTATTATTACTTGAACATTATTAATTCATTATTATTACTTGAACATTATTACTTCATTATTATTACTGCAACATTATTACTTCATTATTATTACTGCAACATTATTACTTCATTATTATTACTTGAACATTATTACTTCATTATTATTACTGCAACATTATTACTTGAACATTATTACATCATTATTATTACTGCAACATTATTACTTCATTATTATTACTTGAACATTATTACTTCATTATTATTACTTGAACATTATCACAGTAGAGGTAATGAAAATGTTAGATTAAAAATAAATGTTTTCTTTTCTCTCACACTCATTAACTTTTTTTTATCTTAGTGGCTTTAGTGCCTTGCTTTGATGAAGGAGTGCGTCCAGAAATATTTATAGTATTTTTATTCTTTTATATTTCCTGGTATTTAAAGTTTATTTCAAATGGTGCTGTTTGAAATTTTTTAATAGGTTTCACTCTCAGCTATCGAAATAGAATTTTACTCCTCTTCAAAAGTGTTTAAATTCATTAATGCAATTGATAACAACATTGAAGTGGGTTTTAAAAAACTATTTAAAAATAAAATCCTGGATTACATTTACATTTTACTTATGCTTCGTTGCTGAAATTGTACCTCTTCTCTGTTTTTTCTGCTACATTTTTTTTCCCCTTCCTTGTTTTTCATCTCCTCTTTCTTTTTGCCTGTTGTCGTCATCTTCTACCACTCCGCTATCATTTTCATTGTTGTCATCGTCCTTCTCCAATTCCTTATTGGTCTCTCTCTCATTGTCATTTTTTGTCTCTTACTCAATCATCTTTTTTTATTATCTTCTGCTACTATTCATTTTCTTTCCTCTTCTTATCCTCCTCCATGATAACTTTGTCTTCTAATCCACCTTCTCTTTCATTAACGCAACTGATAGGAACGTTGAAGTGGATTTTAAAAAACTATTTAAAAATAAGATCCTGGATTACTTTTAACTTTTACTTATGATTTGTTGCTTAAATTCTGCTTCTTCTGCCTTTTCTGCTCCAATCTTCCACCCCCCCCACCTTGTCTTTCATCTCTTTCTTTTTACTTGTTGTTGTAAACTTCTGCCACTCTGCTATCTCTTTCATTGTCATCATCGTCTTCTCCACTTCCTTATCGGTCTCTCTTTCTCTCTCATCATCGTCTTTGTCTCCTACTCCCCCATTTATTTTATCATCTTCTGCTACTCCTCATTCCTTTCCTCTTTTTATCTTCTTCCTTGTCTTTCATCTTCCTACACGTCCTCCTCTTTTGTCAACTTTTACTTCTACATATCATCCGTCATCTCTTTTGTTATTGTCACGTCCTCCTACTTCCAGTCTTTTTGGTCATCATCTTCTCCTGCTCCTCCTCCTCCTCCTCCTCTCCATTGTCATTTCTTCCTCCTCCCTTTATTTCTTTTGCCGTTGTCTCTTCCTCCTGTTCTTGCTTCTTTTGTCATTATTGTCTTCTATATTGTATATAGACGATTCCTCCTCTGTCTCCAGTGTCTTCATTTTCTATACCTCCTCTTTTTTCACTAATACTTCTTCTTTTTTGCTATCTTTTATTCTTCCTCCTCTTTCATCATCATCATCATCTACTGCACCTCCTCCTTTTTCCTTTTTTCACTAATACTTCTTCTTTTTTGCTATCTTTTATTCTTCCTCCTCTTTCATCATCATCATCATCTACTGCACCTCATCCTTTTTTCACTAATACTTCTTCTTTTTTGCTATCTTTTATTCTTCCTCCTCTTTCATCATCATCATCATCTACTGCACCTCCTCCTTTTTCCTTTTTTCACTAATACTTCTTCTTTTTTGCTATCTTTTATTCTTCCTCCTCTTTCATCATCATCATCATCTACTGCACCTCATCCTTTTTTCACTAATACTTCTTTTTTGCTATCTTTTATTCTTCCTCCTCTTTCATCATCATCATCATCTACTGCACCTCCTCCTTTTTCCTTTTTTCACTAATTCTCCATCTTTTTTGCCATCTTCTACTGTTCCTCCTCCTTTTTCATCATTTTACACATCACCTCTCCTTTGTCATCTTCTACTCCTCTTTCGGCATCTTCTTCTTCTTCTAAGCTCAAGTGAATCTTTTCCACCCCCTTGTACTCTTCATTTGTCTTCACCCTGTCTTGCTCACACATCCGTTTCTCCCTTTCTCAATTCTTTTTTTTTTTTATTCACTTATCTTCCTCATTTGTGATTGTTGTCTGTTTCCTCTCTTCCACCTTCATCGTCTTGTCTTTCCGTTCTTTACCACCTCCTTCCCACCTCCCCCCCTTTGTCTTCTCTTCCTCCTCGTTCACTTTTCTCTTCATTTTTTTTTTTTTCTCAGGTTTCTTTTTTTCTCTAATCTTTTCTTTCTCAACTAATAAGACTTTACTCTCCTCCCAGCCACCTGTGCACTTGCCAAACTTTAAACAAACTTTCACTTCCTCTTCTCTCAACACAACATTGCCCACTGCATTTCCTACCCTTATTCTGTTCTGATGTCACTTTGAACTATCAATGTACGACCCAGGTATGGCAAAACAAACAAAAAAAAAACAATAAAAAAAATGTCGCCTTAATTCATTTTTTTTGTTCCTTTTTTTTATATTTTTGTTTTTGGAGGTGGTGTTGGGAGTGGGGTTTTGGGTCTTTGCCGTGCTCAGCAGCCAATCAAAATGTCTGCTTACAGGTCTGCATGCAAAAACTTTGGCGCCATAGCCTCAGAATTGGTTGGAATTCCAACTGTGCTTCTCTTGTCCTTCCCCAGGAGGAGGAGAAGAAGTAGAAAGAAAAAAAGAAATTATAAACGCACAATTTTTCTTGCCACTGTCACGGCAATCACCACCACAATCTTTTTGCAACCTAATTTTGATGGTGGAAATTGCCTCAGTCTTACCAACTTTGAACAAGATAGATAAATAATGAAAAGACTTAGAAAGATAGATAATGAAAAGACTTATAAAGATAGATAGATAGATAATGAAAAGACTTAGAAAGATAGATAGATAGATAATGAAAAGACTTAGAAAGATAGATAGATAGATAATGAAAAGACTTAGATAGATAGATAGATAATGAAAAGACTTAGATAGATAATGAAAAGACTTAGATAGATAGATAATGAAAAGACTTAGAAAGATAGATAACGAAAAGACTTAGAAAGATAGATAATGAAAAGACTTAGAAAGATAGATAATGAAAAGACTTAGAAAGATAGATAGATAATGAAAAGACTTAGAAAGATAGATAGATAGATAATGAAAAGACTTAGAAAGATAGATAGATAGATAATGAAAAGACTTAGAAAGATAGATAGATAGATAATGAAAAGACTTAGAAAGATAGATAGATAGATAATGAAAAGACTTAGAAAGATAGATAGATAATGAAAAGACTTAGAAAGATAGATAGATAGATAATGAAAAGACTTAGAAAGATAGATAATGAAAAGACTTAGAAAGATAGATAATGAAAAGACTTAGAAAGATAGATAGATAATGAAAAGACTTAGAAAGATAGATAATGAAAATACTTAGAAAGATAGATAATGAAAAGACTTAGAAAGATAGATAATGAAAAGACTTAGAAAGATAGATAATGAAAAGACTTAGAAAGATAGATAATGAAAAGACTTAGAAAGATAGATAATGAAAAGACTTAGAAAGATAGATAATAAAAAAACTAAGATAATGAACACATTGATATATAATGAACATACTGAGATAGATAAATAAATAGATCGATAATGAACAGACCTAGATAGATAGATCGATGCTGCATTCTTTCATTTCTCTGCTTAGAGCTGCTTACCTCTTCCTCTTAGCAAAAATAATGTCCCCTAAATTGGATTTTCATTTAGGGAAGCAATTGTGATCCAATCCCCTTGTTCCGGATCCAATTTTCTTAGGTTGGACTGATTGTTAGGTTGAAGGATCTTCAAGACATCCCTGGATCCTTAACCATAGTCTCAATTTTTTAGGTGTCCCTAACATTTTTCTTTTCTTTTTAAACTACAGCGAAAATTGATTCTATTAGTGAAGCCAAATCTCTTTAGATGCACTTGGCCACCTGTATACTATTCTTGCCTTTCTCTCTTTTCTCTAGCCATACCAATTGCTTAACTCATAAATGATTACCTAGGTACATCAGCAAGTCCGTAGCCAAATGACGATAAAAATAAATAACAAAATATGATAAGTTTCTTTTTTTTTTTTTTTAAATCATATGCAACAAACTCTCAATATATAAAGCCAAGAAAAGGTGCCTGAAAGCATTAATCCTATTTTTCTGTTATTTCCATTTGGACTATTGTCTTTTACATCATTGTTAAAAACAAAGTTTCAGCTGTTGGTGCTTCATCTTTCTTCAGGTGCTTTGCAATGTAAATCAAAAAATAATAAAGGAACACAGTCTGTGGAGTGCCACTATGATTTATGTCATGAGTAGCAATGGAATCTAAGAAATGGAATTATTAAAAAGAAAAATTTAAATGAAAAATATATTCTTTTTTTAATTGCTAACACCCCACCACCACCAAGCAAGGCAAAAAAAGCCTGTAAGATGCAAGGAGTTACTGAGAAAAAAATAAACTGAAAAAAAAAATCATTCTTAATTAGAGAGGACAATAAAAGAACATGATTCAAGAAATCAAAAGATGATTGGCATCACATTTAAATTTTTGAAGATCAAAATTGAAAGCAAGTAAATGGAAGAGAGTTCTACAAGTGGAGCTGTACAATCCTCTCTTTCCTACCCTTGTCAGATTTCAAAAATATTCAAGCAGCCTTTTGGGTGAAAACTTATCTTACAGCCTACAACCTCCTTTCCCACATATGAAACATTGCTAGCCTCTCACTACTTCATCACTATTTTCATGGCAGATGTACAGGTGAGCTATATTCCTTTGTTCCAACCTTCACAGCTAGAACCCATCATACTACATCCATCCTTATTCTCTTCATATGCCATTGGTAAGGAGGAAGCTCCTCTTAGACACCTTCTATCCCAGAACTAATACCTTGTGGAACAGTCCCTAACGGATGTTTCCCCGATCACTGTTATCGTAAGCTTTTTTAAGTCTATGTCAACTGTTACGTATCCTACATATCATCATAATATACACTTCTTACTCCCTCCTTGCACACCCTTACAACAACATAATTCAGTAACGCTCTACCTTGTGTAGCTCTTGAGTCTTGGCGAACTATAATATTAAAAATATGACGAATAATCACATCATCATTTTCACTGGAATTGGGGTTACATTTTGAAACCCTTTCACTGTTTTTAGGCTATCTTGCTAAAAAAAAATAAAAGAGGCTAAAATATGGAAGATAAAGATGGTATTTTATCAAAAAGGTCTAACCCAACCTTATATTAAATATGTCTGCATTATGTGTGCAAGAAGTCGAGGTGAGGTGATGTTTTAGGAATTCTGTGACTGTATTAACATGTGAGTTGTATCTGTGTAATCATAGCACTTGCCATGCAATGTACACAAAGCTGAATCATCTTCATTCCTATTCCATTGGTAAAGAGGAGGTTCCTCTCAGACAGCTTCTTACCCACAACCGGTGTATTGTGGAACAGATTCCAGGGTGGATGCGTCCCTGATCACTTTAATCTTAACATCTTTAAGTCTAGAGTCAACTGTTATCTGTCTTACATATCCTCATAATAGGCAGTTCTTACTCTTACTCTGCACACCTTTAAGACAACTTAATTCTGTAAAACTCTATCTTGATTGGCTCTTAGGCTTTGGGGAACAATAATATTAAGGGATAAGACAAATAATTGCACCATCATTTTCAGCAGGGTTAAGGTTACATTTTAAAACCTTTTCACACATTTTTAGGCTTGTTAAAAAAGAATAAAAATAAAAATGGAATTTTATGAAACAGGTCTAACCCAACCTTATATTAAAGACGTCTGCATTACATGTGCAAGAAGTCTAGGTGAGGTGGTGTTTTAGGAATTGCGATTGGGGTTTGATAGACAAGGAAGTTTTGAGCCAGTGTGAACATGGATTGCCACACATATGTGATCTGTAATCGGACTTGCTAATGTTCTTTGAAGCTGTTATGCAAGCTTTTTTATTTTATGTCTTTTACTTCACCCATCTTCTTTTCGGCATTTTGCTAATTTTGTTGAGTGCTAAATATTTGATATTCTGGGTCAACATAAATGACATGCAAGGACTTTTCGACTAAAAATGGTAAAAAAGGAAACTACCAAAAAAAAAGAAAAAAAAAAAAAATGAAGAAAAACGTGGAAGAGAAAAAAACAATAAAAAAAAAACAAATGAAAAGAAATGTAGAGATAGAGTGAGAGAAAGAAAGGAAAGGGAAGTGGATAATAGAGAGAAAGAGGAAGACAGTAAGAATGAAGGAGAATCTAAGAAAAAGGAAGAAATAATAGAGAGCTAGTAAGAGAAAGAGAGAATCAAAGGAAGAGGATAATAGAGAGGAAGAGAGAGAGATAATCTAAGAAAAGGAAGAGGTTAATAGAAAGAAAGAGGAAGGCAGAGATAGTGATGGTGAAAAAGGAACAGGATAATAGAAAGAAATAAGATAGAGTGAGAATCTAAGAAAAGGGAAGAGGATAATAGAGAAAGAGAAAGATGGTAAGAGAGAGGGAGAATCTAAGAAAAGGAAAGAGGATAAAAGAGAAAGATGGTAAGAGAGAGGGAGAATCTAAGAAAAGGAAAGAGGATAAAAGAGAAAGATGGTAAGAGAGAGGGAGAAACTAAGAAAAGGGAAGAGGATAATAGAGAAAGAGAAAGATGGTAAGAGAGAGGGAGAATCTAAGAAAAGGAAAGAGGATAAAAGAGAAAGATGGTAAGAGAGAGGGAGAATCTAAGAAAAGGAAAGAGGATAAAAGAGAAAGATGGTAAGAGAGAAGGAGAAACTAAGAAAAGGGAAGAGGATAATAGAGAAAGAGAAAGATGGTAAGAGAGAGGGAGAATCTAAGAAAAGGAAAGAGGATAAAAGAGAAAGATGGTAAGAGAGAGGGAGAATCTAAGAAAAGGAAAGAGGATAAAAGAGAAAGATGGTAAGAGAGAGGGAGAAACTAAGAAAAGGGAAGAGGATAATAGAGAAAGAGAAAGATGGTAAGAGAGAGGGAGAATCTAAGAAAAGGAAAGAGGATAAAAGAGAAAGATGGTAAGAGAGAGGGAGAATCTAAGAAAAGGAAAGAGGATAAAAGAGAAAGATGGTAAGAGAGAGGGAGAAACTAAGAAAAGGGAAGAGGATAACAGAGAAAGAGAAATATAGTAAGAGAGAGGGAGAATCTAAGAAAAGGGAAGAGGATAATAGAGAAAGAGAAAGATGGTAAGAGGGAGAATCTAAGAAAAGGGAAGAGGATAATAGAGAAAGAGAAAGATGGTAAGAGAGAGGGAGAATCTAAGAAAAGGAAAGAGGATAAAAGAGAAAGATGGTAAGAGAGAGGGAGAATCTAAGAAAAGGAAAGAGGATAAAAGAGAAAGATGGTAAGAGAGAGGGAGAAACTAAGAAAAGGGAAGAGGATAATAGAGAAAGAGAAAGATGGTAAGAGAGAGGGAGAATCTAAGAAAAGGAAAGAGGATAAAAGAGAAAGATGGTAAGAGAGAGGGAGAATCTAAGAAAAGGAAAGAGGATAAAAGAGAAAGATGGTAAGAGAGAAGGAGAAACTAAGAAAAGGGAAGAGGATAATAGAGAAAGAGAAAGATGGTAAGAGAGAGGGAGAATCTAAGAAAAGGAAAGAGGATAAAAGAGAAAGATGGTAAGAGAGAGGGAGAATCTAAGAAAAGGAAAGAGGATAAAAGAGAAAGATGGTAAGAGAGAGAGAGAAACTAAGAAAAGGGAAGAGGATAATAGAGAAAGAGAAAGATGGTAAGAGAGAGGGAGAATCTAAGAAAAGGAAAGAGGATAAAAGAGAAAGATGGTAAGAGAGAGGGAGAATCTAAGAAAAGGAAAGAGGATAAAAGAGAAAGATGGTAAGAGAGAGGGAGAAACTAAGAAAAGGGAAGAGGATAACAGAGAAAGAGAAATATAGTAAGAGAGAGGGAGAATCTAAGAAAAGGGAAGAGGATAATAGAGAAAGAGAAAGATGGTAAGAGGGAGAATCTAAGAAAAGGGAAGAGGATAATAGAGAAAGAGAAAGATGGTAAGAGAGAGGGAGAATCTAAGAAAAGGAAAGAGGATAAAAGAGAAAGATGGTAAGAGAGAGGGAGAATCTAAGAAAAGGAAAGAGGATAAAAGAGAAAGATGGTAAGAGAGAGGGAGAATCTAAGAAAAGGGAAGAGGATAACAGAGAAAGAGAAAGATGGTAAGAGGGAGAATCTAAGAAAAGGGAAGAGGATAATAGAGAAAGAGAAAGATGGTAAGAGGGAGAATCTAAGAAAAGGGAAGAGGATAATAGAGAAAGAGAAAGATGGTAAGAGAGAGGGAGAATCTAAGAAAAGGAAAGAGGATAAAAGAGAAAGATGGTAAGAGAGAGGGAGAATCTAAGAAAAGGAAAGAGGATAAAAGAGAAAGATGGTAAGAGAGAGGGAGAATCTAAGAAAAGGAAAGAGGATAAAAGAGAAAGATGGTAAGAGAGAGGGAGAATCTAAGAAAAGGGAAGAGGATAATAGAGAAAGAGAAAGATGGTAAGAGGGAGAATCTAAGAAAAGGGAAGAGGATAATAGAGAAAGAGAAAGATGGTAAGAGAGAGGGAGAATCTAAGAAAAGGAAAGAGGATAAAAGAGAAAGATGGTAAGAGAGAGGGAGAATCTAAGAAAAGGAAAGAGGATAAAAGAGAAAGATGGTAAGAGAGAGGGAGAAACTAAGAAAAGGGAAGAGGATAATAGAGAAAGAGAAATATAGTAAGAGAGAGGGAGAATCTAAGAAAAGGGAAGAGGATAATAGAGAAAGAGAAAGATGGTAAGAGGGAGAATCTAAGAAAAGGGAAGAGGATAATAGAGAAAGAGAAAGATGGTAAGAGAGAGGGAGAATCTAAGAAAAGGAAAGAGGATAAAAGAGAAAGATGGTAAGAGAGAGGGAGAATCTAAGAAAAGGAAAGAGGATAAAAGAGAAAATGGTAAGAGAGAGGGAGAAACTAAGAAAAGGGAAGAGGATAATAGAGAAAGAGAAATATAGTAAGAGAGAGGGAGAATCTAAGAAAAGGGAAGAGGATAATAGAGAAAGAGAAAGATGGTAAGAGGGAGAATCTAAGAAAAGGGAAGAGGATAATAGAGAAAGAGAAAGATGGTAAGAGGGAGAATCTAAGAAAAGGGAAGAGGATAATAGAGAAAGAGAAATATAGTAAGAGAGAGGGAGAATCTAAGAAAAGGGAAGAGGATAATAGAGAAAGAGAAAGATGGTAAGAGGGAGAATCTAAGAAAAGGGAAGAGGATAATAGAGAAAGAGAAAGATGGTAAGAGAGAGGGAGAATCTAAGAAAAGGAAAGAGGATAAAAGAGAAAGATGGTAAGAGAGAGGGAGAATCTAAGAAAAGGAAAGAGGATAAAAGAGAAAGATGGTAAGAGAGAGGGAGAAACTAAGAAAAGGGAAGAGGATAATAGAGAAAGAGAAATATAGTAAGAGAGAGGGAGAATCTAAGAAAAGGGAAGAGGATAATAGAGAAAGAGAAAGATGGTAAGAGGGAGAATCTAAGAAAAGGGAAGAGGATAATAGAGAAAGAGAAAGATGGTAAGAGAGAGGGAGAATCTAAGAAAAGGAAAGAGGATAAAAGAGAAAGATGGTAAGAGAGAGGGAGAATCTAAGAAAAGGAAAGAGGATAAAAGAGAAAGATGGTAAGAGAGAGGGAGAAACTAAGAAAAGGGAAGAGGATAATAGAGAAAGAGAAATATAGTAAGAGAGAGGGAGAATCTAAGAAAAGGGAAGAGGATAATAGAGAAAGAGAAAGATGGTAAGAGGGAGAATCTAAGAAAAGGGAAGAGGATAATAGAGAAAGAGAAAGATGGTAAGAGGGAGAATCTAAGAAAAGGGAAGAGGATAATAGAGAAAGAGAAATATAGTAAGAGAGAGGGAGAATCTAAGAAAAGGGAAGAGGATAATAGAGAAAGAGAAAGATGGTAAGAGGGAGAATCTAAGAAAAGGGAAGAGGATAACAGAGAAAGAGAAAGATGGTAAGAGAGAGGGAGAATCTAAGAAAAGGAAAGAGGATAAAAGAGAAAGATGGTAAGAGAGAGGGAGAAACTAAGAAAAGGGAAGAGGATAATAGAGAAAGAGAAATATAGTAAGAGAGAGGGAGAATCTAAGAAAAGGAAAGAGGATAAAAGAGAAAGATGGTAAGAGAGAGGGAGAAACTAAGAAAAGGAAAGAGGATAAAAGAGAAAGATGGTAAGAGAGAGGGAGAATCTAAGAAAAGGGAAGAGGATAATAGAGAAAGATGGTAAGAGAGAGGGAGAATCTAAGAAAAGGGAAGAGGATAACAGAGAAAGAGAAAGATGGTAAGAGAGAGGGAGAATCTAAGAAAAGGGAAGAGGATAAAAGAGAAAGAGAAAGATGGTAAGAGAGAGGGATAATCTAAGAAAAGGGAAGAGGATAATAGAGAAAGATGGTAAGAGAGAGGGAGAAACTAAGAAAAGGGAAGAGGATAATAGAGAAAGAGAAATATAGTAAGAGAGAGGGAGAATCTAAGAAAAGGAAAGAGGATAAAAGAGAAAGATGGTAAGAGAGAGGGAGAAACTAAGAAAAGGAAAGAGGATAAAAGAGAAAGATGGTAAGAGAGAGGGAGAATCTAAGAAAAGGGAAGAGGATAATAGAGAAAGATGGTAAGAGAGAGGGAGAATCTAAGAAAAGGGAAGAGGATAACAGAGAAAGAGAAAGATGGTAAGAGAGAGGGAGAATCTAAGAAAAGGAAAGAGGATAAAAGAGAAAGATGGTAAGAGAGAGGGAGAATCTAAGAAAAGGAAAGAGGATAAAAGAGAAAGATGGTAAGAGAGAGGGAGAAACTAAGAAAAGGGAAGAGGATAATAGAGAAAGAGAAATATAGTAAGAGAGAGGGAGAATCTAAGAAAAGGAAAGAGGATAAAAGAGAAAGATGGTAAGAGAGAGGGAGAAACTAAGAAAAGGAAAGAGGATAAAAGAGAAAGATGGTAAGAGAGAGGGAGAATCTAAGAAAAGGGAAGAGGATAATAGAGAAAGATGGTAAGAGAGAGGGAGAATCTAAGAAAAGGGAAGAGGATAACAGAGAAAGAGAAAGATGGTAAGAGAGAGGGAGAATCTAAGAAAAGGGAAGAGGATAAAAGAGAAAGAGAAAGATGGTAAGAGAGAGGGATAATCTAAGAAAAGGGAAGAGGATAATAGAGAAAGATGGTAAGAGAGAGGGAGAAACTAAGAAAAGGGAAGAGATAATAGAGAAAGAGAAATATAGTAAGAGAGAGGGAGAATCTAAGAAAAGGAAAGAGGATAAAAGAGAAAGATGGTAAGAGAGAGGGAGAAACTAAGAAAAGGAAAGAGGATAAAAGAGAAAGATGGTAAGAGAGAGGGAGAATCTAAGAAAAGGGAAGAGGATAATAGAGAAAGATGGTAAGAGAGAGGGAGAAACTAAGAAAAGGGAAGAGGATAATAGAGAAAGAGAAATATAGTAAGAGAGAGGGAGAATCTAAGAAAAGGAAAGAGGATAAAAGAGAAAGATGGTAAGAGAGAGGGAGAAACTAAGAAAAGGAAAGAGGATAAAAGAGAAAGATGGTAAGAGAGAGGGAGAATCTAAGAAAAGGGAAGAGGATAAAAGAGAAAGATGGTAAGAGAGAGGGAGAATCTAAGAAAAGGGAAGAGGATAAAAGAGAAATATAGTAAGAGAGAGGGAGAATCTAAGAAAAGGGAAGAGGATAATAGAGAAATATAGTAAGAGAGAGGGAGAATCTAAGAAAAGGGAAGAGGATAATAGAGAAAGAGAAAGATGGTAAGAGGGAGAATCTAAGAAAAGGGAAGAGGATAATAGAGAAAGAGAAAGATGGTAAGAGGGAGAATCTAAGAAAAGGGAAGAGGATAATAGAGAAAGAGAAAGATGGTAAGAGAGAGGGAGAATCTAAGAAAAGGGAAGAGGATAATATAAAGAAATAACATAAGGGAGATGTAGGAAATAATAGAGAGAAAGAATAAGAGGATTGGGAGATAAAATTAAAGAGAGAGAGAGGGAGGACATGAATGTTACAAAGGGAAAGAGAGAGTAAAGACAACAGAGAGTGACAGGGAATGGGTGGAGGAGGATAAGTAAAAATGAGAGAAAAGTAGAATGAAAAAACAATTAAGTGGTTAAGTGTGTGAAAGAGTGAAAGGGACAAATTTAAAATAAGAGAAAAACTAAAACGTCTGGAAATGTATAGAATAACCATAAGCTGGGAAAAATGTCAGAGAAGCAAAAGAAAAAGAGAGAGAAAAGAAGAAATACAAAGAAAGGATGAATGATTAAGTGAAAAAGAGAGGGGAGTTAATATGAAGAGGGATGGAGAGTGAAGAAGAAAAGAGATTGAAGTAGTAATGGTGAGAATCAGGGCTGGATTGAGAGGCCCCTGGCTAAGAAAAAAAAAAAAAAAAAAAATGACCCCTTCCCCTCCTGCCTCCTGGGCTAAGAAAATTTCGATTTGCCTTCATTATGCATGTTTGCCCACTCTCCACTCGCCAGTGTCTATAAAAAAAACAAAAAAAAACAATATATTTTTAGATGATGCCTTTTTGGTGTAAAACCAGAAACACTTCAACTAAAATTTTTAATGATTTTGAAATTTACCCAATTTATTTCATTAGCAACTTCATGATATTTTTTTATCCAAAGTTTACATGTATCGAGAATGAAGGTCCTGTATGACACTGAAATTCTATATTCATCAAATTCAAAAGAGGACCAAATACTTTTAATTGTTTCAAATTAGTTCAAAGATGTCCCATTAAATCTAAAAATAAAAAAATCTCTTTTTTTCTACATTCATCAAATGCCTAAGACTAGAGGTCCCTTGGGATCCCCTGGGCTGCAGCCCATACAAGCCCATGTGTAAATCCAGCACTGGTAAAAATAGCCATCTCCACAGAGGAAACATTCAGCATTCTTTGACCAGAGTGTTGGTGTTACTATCAGTTAAAATTTATAGAATCTTTCTCGTTAAACAGTTTTTGGTAAAACAAGCTTTTCAGGTCACTGTTATTGCTCTTTCTCATATTGCGATTGCTTCTTACCCTTTTGTTTAAAGTTGTATGGAAAGTCAGCATCTTATGGCATTATTTTCCCTTCAAGTTACATGTAATATCCATTTTAATTGTCACTGTTGTTGGAAGTCTTTGAACGATGTGGCTTCTCTAACTTGGTTTAAGCTCTTTGTAATTCTTTAGTGGCAGTCTATGAAATGGGATGAAGGGTTTGCATCTTTAACACCTAGTATCATTTGCTCAAAGCTGTTCTAACCATTGATCTGAGAAAGCGGTTGTATACACCTAACAGTTTAAATATTTCTGAATACCATGCATGACATCTGTTTGAAAGTCTCAATCTGATGAGGCTATTTAAGAACATGACTAGAGTTTTTAATCTATAATACCTGATGAAGGTTTGTCATCTCTTTCAAAAATAGTTTCATTTAAAGCTATTTGTAACCATTGATCAAAAATATATATATAAAAGTGAACATTGAAGTCAACACTTAGAGGCTCTAAGTGTTGACTTCAATGTTCATTTTATATTCACACGCTCTATTTCTGATATTGAGCACTTTATCCCATAAATATAGCACATTTTAAGACTATATTTCTTTATACTAATACTCGGTTTGCCAAAAAACCTCGGATAGCACAACTTGTAAGTATATCAAAACAAATTGGTACCCGAGGAAAAAAATTGGGAAAAAAGAAAGATCTAAGAACACACACACACACACACATATATATATATATATATATAGCAGTTTTATATATGTTTGAATGTATTATCCTATAATAAAGAATACTGCTCTACTATTGTATTGAGCCCTATTTAAATGTTGTGAATGTTTGAATCTATATTTAATTCATTCTTCAGGGTGTTCTGTATTTAAATAGGTGTTTCCAGTTTTTTTTCAATTTTTTACCATTTTTTTCCTCACTTTATTAATCCATTTTGTACACACACTCATGAATTTTGGTCTTTTTTTTTATACACACATTCATGGATTTCCTCATAATTTTTTTATAGTTTTCGAATTTTTCTTTTGCTTGCAATTTAGAATTTTTCTTCTACAGAATTTTTAGAACTAATTTTTTATGAATGTTTTATATTGAAATTGTTGTAGTGTGTTACATTATTAATTAAATTTTAGTATTTAGTATTTTAGTATTTAGTATTTTAGTATTTATTAATTTGTATTATTTATCAAATTCTAATATTCTATGTTGCATTTGATGAACTATATTATTATTAAAATAACAAAGTAAATATTTGTTGGTATCAACTCATTATGGCTATAAATATTACTTTTAGTAGGTGCATTTGATATCAGTGATTTTTATTATTTTTCTTCTTTAAGAACATGACCCAAGTTTTATTTTATTTTTTGTTTGTTTGGGTTTTATGGCATATCAACCACTGTGGGTTATTTAATGCCAAATCCAGTTTATATGAATTTTAAATGCCTATTTTGTATGGAATAAAAAATGTATAGCTGGCAACATTATTGTTTCAATAAAAAATGTATAGCTGGCAACATTACTCCTTTACAAAAAACATATAGCTGGCAACATTACTCCTTTACAAAAAAACGTATAGCTGGCAACATTATTGTTTCAAAAACTTAGAGCTGGCAACATTATTTTTCTGAAAACATTATCTGAGACCTTGCTGTTGGATGCAGTTTATCGCCGTACCCAGGACGTGGATGTAGTTTATCGTCATACCCAGGACGTGGATGTAGTTTATCGTCATACCCAGGATGTCCAAGTTTTAGGTTAATGTTTTGGGTTTTATAGCAACTTGTGGTATTTGGTGAAACTATCCCTGGTACAGCTTACTCTATATTCCATTTTCTTATCTCTTATACTAAGTTTTTTTTTTTTATAAATGATTCATAAACTATTGTATTTGAAGTGTTTGGTATTTAGTAATTGTACTTCCGGGATTTTTATGATGGATCCATGAAAGGTGCCATTGTTCTTTCATTCCAATTTCTGATTTGGAAAGATTTTTTGTAAGTCGTATTTAAAGAAGAGAAGCAAAAGAAAATGGTAGATAGAAAGTACAAAGGCAAGTATAACGAAGGAGTAAGAGCTAGTTTGATAGATGAATCGATATGAAAAGAAGGAAATTAAGATGATTGCAAGGGAGAAAAAAAAAAGAAAGAAGAGTTAATCAGAAAAAAAAATCAGACAGAGAAGAAAAAAAATCGTAATGAGTGGAAATGAGTTCAATGTTCATTGAGTAACCGACATTTGTATCCGTATTATGTGATGTAAGGAATTGGAAAAAGTGACAGGGTTGGTGGGAGGTTAAGGAGCTGGAATGGAGAAGAAGGAAATTAAGAAAAAAATGCTCAGGAAATATATGGAAACTTCAAGAGTTGCCGTATTGAATAATGGAATGATTGATAGAAATTCAGGTGCCAAAAAGAAAAAAAGATTACGAAAAGGTGATAAAGAAAAATTTAAAAAAAAGAAAAGAATTTTAGAAAGGTTCAGATTTTTTTAAATTAATTCCAAACATTTTATAATTTGTTTTATTTATTTCTACCTTTTTCTTCTTTATCCTCATCTTCTTCGTTTTCTACTTCTCCTTTCTATTCACCATCATCTTCTTCTTCTTCTTCTTCTTCTTATTATTATTCCCCTCTGCCTTTTCCTTCTTCTTTATCATCATCTTCTTCATTTTCTACTTCTCAATCCTATTCACCATCATCTTCTTCTTCCCATTATTATTATTATTATTCCCCTCTGCCTTTGCCTCCTTCTTCTTTTCCCTGTTTTCTTTATTTTCTTTGTCTCCATCCTATTCACCTTCTTTATCCTCATCTTCTGCATTTACTACTTGATCCCATTTGCCAATCAACTTATTCTTCCCATTATTATCATTATTATTATTCACTTTTGCCCTTTACTTATTTGTCGTTTTTATTTTTCTATACGATTAACAATTATCTTTTTTATTACCAAATCATTAAGGCACTTATTTTAATATTTTTTAGTGACTATGGGACAAATAAGGAAGCATTAAGTGAAAAGAAAGAAGAGAAAATATTAAGTTTCTTTTTTTTTTTTTTATTCTTTCCTTTTTTTTTTTTTTTTTAAATGTGTGAGTGGGTGGGGTCATAATAGTTATCGATTCTGAAAGGGGAGTCAGCATGTCGAGTTCAAATTCCATCCTAGGCTACTGCATTCGCAGTAGCAAATATTCTTGGGAATTATATGAATCCACCTCATCTCTCCCTACTTCTGTTTTGCCTTGGATGACTGCCAGTCTAGGAGTAGTTCTAGTTTGTACTGGAAACTGTGGAGAAGACTACAAGGAAGTACTATCTTTCCCAAGGAATCATGACAGTTCTTTTTTTTTCTTTCTATGTGCTGTGTCCTTTCAGGATGTAGGCAATCATGGCTCTCCACTATCTCTTGCAGCTCTCAATAATTTTCTTCCCTCTGCTATCTCCCCATAGACGACATTCTGTCATCCACTTGCTTAAGGTCACTAGATATGCCATGTGTTGTTTTTCCTTGTCTCTCTTTCTCTCTATTTAACCTGTGAGTATCAAATTCTCCAGGCCCTCCTTCCTCATTATGTGTCACAGGAACTTCAGCTGTCTCTTCCTGATGTTAATTATTAGCCTCCTTTTTGTTTGCATCCTCATTGTTGCTCACATGCTCGGTCCATGGTATCCTCAGCATGCTTCTGTAGAACCATATCACTGTCGTTTCGAGTCTCTTCTTCATCTTTGAGGAAATCGTCCCACATTTGCGGCCACAATGAAGAACAGATGTTGTATAACAGTTCAGTATTCTTTTCTTTGTTACCAAAGAAATCCTCCTGTCACGCAGTACTCTGCCCAGCTTTTGGAATGCGTCCTTGGCCATCCCAAATTGTCTACGGATCTCAGTGTCGCATTTACTGTCCTTTGTCAGAATACTTCCCAAATGTTTAAACTTCTGAGTTTGTTTGATTCTAGTGTTCCTGACCTGCAAATCACATTTAGGGCTCATCTTTTTATTGATGACCATGCATTCTGTTTTCTTGTAGTTTATACTTAGGACTTTCTTCACACTCTCTGTTGGTTCACAGGTAATAAACGGAACCTGTGAGGAGAGCCATTATTGTCTATGCTCTTAAGAGACATGCAGATGAAAAGAAGAAAATAGAGAAAGAAAGAAGAGAATGTTGTAAGGAAGGAAAATATGCATATAAAATAAAAGAGGAAATACAAGTAAAGAGGCCAAAGTGGTGAATGTTAGTGTCTCATTTGAACCAAATCAAAAAGCAAAGGGAGGAAATTCTAAATGTGCTTCCCCCCCCCAAACCCACCTGATATCTGCTGTTTATTCATTAATGCAGACGGTCATCATTGTCTGTTTTTCTTCTTCCCCTTCCTCATTCTCTGCTGCATCCTTCCCCTGTCTTGAACCATTTTCGATTCTTTTGATGTCTGTAAGGTGGAATGGGCAACAAACCTAGACACAGGAAGAGGAACGATTACTTTCTGGACGGAGAGACTTTAGTTCTTCCGCTTGCCTCGATCTTTGTTGTGCATGCGCATTTGATGACGTAGACGGTGAGAGCAGAATGAGAAGCTGCTGTTGCTGGGACGATGAAGTATAAATAGAGAACAAAAAAGAAAGCAAAAAAAAACAAACTTGAAGACGAGGAAAAATTAAACTAGAAAAAATGGGGAACTATTAACACTAGAAAAAAGAAAATCAAACAAAGTAAATTCTTCATCTCTGTGTGTGTTCAGGATGTCGGCGAACATGGCTCTCCACAGCTTCTTTTCATTTATAGCTCTAAGCTGTTTATCTCCTTGCCAGTTACTGCTCTCTCATCCTTTTACTTATACATAAACATTTTTACGGATATTTGCTTTTTCTTCAAATCCCTCTTGCCTTCAGTATGTCTTGTGAGTGTTAGATTCTCCAAGTCATCCTTCCTCATTATGCATTCCAGAGATTTCCACTGTATCTTTCAGATTGTTAGTTTATGTGTCCCTTTCATTCTCATTTTCCTTAAAACTCCCTTGTTAAAGCTCACGAACCTCTATATTCAATCTCATATATAAAATGTGTGGACACTGATGTCAGCACCAAGAAGCAACAAGCCTGAAGATTGTGTCCACATCACTTATATTTACACATGTTCTATCCCGGATATTGAATAGTTTACTCAATAAATATCAGTCAGTTAAGTGCCACATGTGATACATGCTTGGGCGATCATGTATCTTTTGATACATGACTAACGAGGCAGAAGATTTTTCCTGTGGTAGGCTGCCATTTCTTTCTACAGTTGACTGGTTGCCAACCAAGGCTAAAGAACCCAGTCTGTCCTGCTATTCAATCCATATCTGGGAGGAAAGGGATGGATTCATACTTTTCCAACAGGTATTTGTGTGTAAGTGGATATAACAAACTAGACTGGGATTCAAACTTGGCTCTCTAAGTTCTCATTTCATTTATATCAGGTGTAGCAGCAAAATTGTCCAATTGTTAGATTAAGCTTTGAACTGTTATATCTTAGAAATGATTAAAGATATCTTACTGGAATTCTCCAAGATTTTTATAACACTACTGGACTCTACTTTGACAAATAAGAATGTATAATTACTCTATAAGTTTAACAGAAGTATCTTGATAAAATCAGTCATAAATGAAACTGATGTGTTCATCATTAATTAAGCATGGCTAAGGATCAGAAGCTCATGAAGGATTGAAATAAAGTTCAAATATATATATAATTCCAGGATCATTTTCTAACTTATTCAAGATGATGTTAGCCTTCTCTAACCTAACTTTGTATCCCAGAGTTGCCTCACAGGTTTCATGTACGATTTCATTTTCAAGTCTTTTTTCACTGCTCTTTGCACTGTCATGGCTGTACTCCTCTCTCACGTGCCAAATGTCTTATGAATTGTGTCGGATCTTTTCTAATTGATCTCTTTAGCTCTAAGTTGAAATGACAATCCCTCTTGCTGTTGTGACTGCCTGATCCAGTTTTCCTCCATACTGTTCTCTATTTTTATTCTTATTCACCATTTTCTTGATGGTTCTTGAATGGACTTTGAAGATAGAAGCCAGAGTATGAATGTTGGTACCATTACGGAAGGCCTGAATGATCTTTTTCCTCTTGTCATTGCTCAGTTGAGAAAACATAGTTGAGCTGACACAAAATAATTTCAACCTGTTCTCTTTCTAGCTGAATAACTCGAAGGGTTTTTTTCAGTGATTCTGAATCACTGATTATGACAAATGGTGTCATGATGGCTAAATGTCTTATCTGAAAACTTGGGAAAAAGAAACTCAATTGGTTTAGTGAATTTTTAGATATTAAACATTTTGTGCGATGGATAATTTTGCTGTTACACCTGGTATGCTGAACTTTCTCATCGTTTTTGAGGTATAAAGGTGCAACAGCTCAGCCAGATGACTCGCATATGTCATTCGATTATGGTGGTGAATGTTTGTGCAAACCAGCCACATTTTCTTGATGCCAAGAACTGGTGCACATAATGTGCCCCCCACCCCAAACAACCCACCTAATTTTTTGAATTCAGAATTTTCAATCCATCATTTCTATCCCCTGCTATGAGTAAATAACAGGACAGATTGGGTCCTATAGTCTTGGGTGGAAACCAATCTGGGAGTAGGACAACTCTGAATTCAAAACCTGTTGATTGTTGTTTGGAGACCTTGTTGCAGACTGTGTACCAGTACTCTGTCTTTGATTCTTCCAAAAGGTGTGTGATTGGTTCTGAACCAGCTTTGAGCACTATGATCAAATGATATGTGCTGGTTGTTACTTCTAAGAACTGAGCTGCTTGACTCTCATACATAAAAAATGATGGGAGAGTCCAATATATATATATATATATATATATATATATATATATATATATATATATAGATATATATACACGCATATATATAGATATATATACACGCATATATATAGATATATATATATATATATATATATATACACACACACACACTAATTATTCCTCCCCACTAGCACAACTGAGTTCATATTCACTTAATAAAAATTTTTTGATATGAAGGCAAGGACTTTAGATTTCAGATCTCTCGTTTAAAATGTCCTTTGGATCTAGAAATGTCATAATCACTAATTTTGCATGTTGACAAAGGGTAGCAAATGCTGGTATGATTAGTGTATGGTTTTATTTTATTTTTTTCACATAAGTATTGAGCACTTTTTATACTACTGTTTCCTGGTCTGATTCAACTCTGACCATTAACCTTATCTATCTATATATATATATATATATATATATATATATATATATATATGCACACATTCATGGGCGAATCAATGTAAAAATGGAGAAACATTTTTGGGTGACATGTCTCATCCTTTAGGACTTCCTTTGTCTAAAGTGATGTTTATGTTGATGTAAGCATGGACAGAGGATGCTGAAATTTTAATCATTGGGGTAAAGTGAGATGATGTAATCCCCATAAATTCAGTAAACATGAAAAGTGTATGTGAACTGAATAATACAGATCTTTGAATTACTCTTACTTTGAAACAGCAAAATGTCATGAGCAGATCATGTGACAAATGAGGACATTTTAAGAATAGGGAGGCAGCTGAAATTTTATTTTCTTTTTACATCTAATGAAGAGAGACAGTTTGAAGTATTTAATACACAAAGTATACACTGTAAGCAAGAGTAAAAACAGAGAGTGGGTAATATATATGATAAGCTTGAGAAAATGGAGTTATGAGTACCACAAGAAGAAAGGGGATCATAAAGAGGAGAGTTATAATAGGAGAGAAGATAGTGAGGAAAGAGGGTGTCAAAAATTTAACCCTCATGAGGCATTATTGACAGCAAGAGAGATAGGGGAAGGCAGTATGTTACTTAACTGACAAGCTTGTCTAAATGAATTTCAAAATTGAGGTGGGGCTTAACAAAGGGAATAAAGGGCCATAAGCAATAGGAATTTGTGGAGAACCATGATTGTCTATGATCTGAAGAGATGCAACATATAGAAGAATAAGTGCATATGTGTAAATTTTTCTGCTGATGCAAACCAACATGAAGTTTCCATAACAAGCACAGATTAATAGTGAGGTAGATGAAAGGTCTCAACAAAGTTTGGGAAATAGCAGATGTCCATGATTTAAGCATGTCTAAAAATGTGTGACATGGAACGGCTAATATTTGTCCAAACAATAATTAGAAAAGAGTGGGGGGATTTATTTTGCAAGAAACATGTACTGTGATGAATGTAGGGAAAAAAATCTGAGGAACTCCAAATTCATCAAATGTGAGAAATACCTTAAATTTTGACAATTGTCAATTCTGCTACTGCTATTGATTCTCAGATCTATCTTCTTTTTTTTTTCAGTAATGTTCACTCTGTACAAGGCTCAAGAGCCACTCAAGCTAGAATCTTACAGAATAATAGGCAACGTATATGGAGATATGTAAGGAAGATAACTGTTGACCCTAGATTTGAAGAGGTCAAGATTGTAGTAGTAGTAGTTCGGGTAGCATCCTCTTGGGAGTTGATTCCAGAAATCAGCAATTTGTGGGAAGGAGATGCTTGAGTGTAACTTACATCTCACCAATTGTATATAAAGGGATTGAGGGTGGTTCTCCATAAAGTGTATGTCTTAACTGTGAAGGTTGGAACTGGTGGAATTTAGTTTGGCAGAACACTTTTCATAGAAATAGTGATATAGCAAGATGAGACTTGTGACATTTTTGTCTGTGAGAAAGGTGGTGTTAAAATCACTAATGATCTTGTCTTCTTGATTTCAAGCATCTCGGACGTCACCCACTCATCAGGGTTTATATAATTTAACCGAATTTAATAGACGTTATACATTACTTAAAAATGTTACATAAAAACCATAGTGGACTGATCTGGATGTCAGCTTGCCTGAGGCAAGTGGGGCCTTCATGGAACAGGTCTCCTATATTAAATAAAAAATGGTGTGTCCTTTTGATTCCATTTTCTTAAAAAAATTTCCCACTGCTCACATGCTATGGTATTCTCTGTATCCTTTTGGAAAGCCACGTTTCTTTTGCTTTAGGTCTCTTCATCTGTGCTTACAGCCACGTCACATTCAAACACCGGTTCCCATATTGATCAGCAAAGTTAAGCAATGTCAAGTCTGGTCATTACCTAGGTATATGACTGCTTGAGAATACTATTAGGTTGGTGCAAAAATAATGTCGTTTTCTCACATATGTTACTATGTGAGAAAGCGACATTATTTTTGCACCGACCTAATAGTTATTGTAAGAGTGTATGTGTGGCTGGAGTAATGGATAAAGGATTGGAATTGTTAATCAGAGAGCTGAGTTCCAATTCCTGTTGGGTTCTTTATATTCACTTGCATAAATACCCTTGGGAAAGGTATGAATTCACCTCTTCTCCCCCAGCTATTGGTTAATTTGTAAGACTTTTATCATTAAATCATTATGATCTCCTAATAAATAAAAAAAATATTCGTACAATCTAAAAAATATTTTCTGGCTTTAAATAACCTGCAAAGTGTTGATAAATCATAATAAACAAATCCATCAATCAGTCTTGTTCATCTGTGACTAAATTTACTGTTTATATTTTGGAAGACATCTTTTTTTCCTGTTTCTTAATACTTTGTTTATGTTTTGGAAGACATCTTTTGCTATTCCAGTGTGCTTTCAGATTTCAGGGTTGCATTTTCTGTTGGGTGTTAAAACACTTCTTAACAGATACCTGTCCAAGAAATTCCTGAATTAAAGCACTACTATTTATTCTTACCATCAGATAAGCAATTTTTATACATATTCTGTTTTATCACTTGTACCATATTCCCAAAAATATAAGGAGTGCTTTAAATAAAAATCCCCCCCACCACCATGTTTTATATATTATACGGTTGGATTACAGTTACTGAATTAATATCTTATTACTACTGACCTGCTAGTCTCTTGATTAACTCTGAATGTAATATATATATATATATATATGGTTACAAATGATTAAATTCAGATTACAAATTAAAATCTTCTATTTGACACATTAGTCCCCTGATTAATACAGAATTATATATATATATATATATAGAGGGTTACAAATTAAAATGATGTTAAAATATATATTAAAAATCTCCTGATTACAAACTTGTCTCCTGATGACTTCAGAATTAACTATATATATGACTGCAAACGATTAAATTATGATTGCAAATCAAAATTAGATCAAAATATAAGTAAAAGCCTCTGATTTGACAGTCAAGTCTACAGAATTATATATGTGATTAAATTAAGCCTATAAATCAAAATTATGTTCAAACATAAAAAAGCCTGTTTCACATACTTGCTCCTCAATAATCCTATAATGAAATATATAAAGATACACACTCACTAATAATAAATATATGTATTTGTTCATTCTTCACCAATTGGTGCAACCAAATGCTGAGGAACACACACACACACACACACGCAGAGGTTGCGATGGGTAAATTGTCACCATTTTATACTTTTAATATCTTGCATGAGTGTTTGTTTTTGATTTTGTCAACTGCACAGTATAGTAGGGTCAGTTGGACACCATCTGTGAGAACACCACTGTGACACAATTCACTCCACCAGAAATTTGGAAACGGCATCCTTTACTGCTTGGCATTGGTGCTGGAAGCTCCAATATGAACATTTCAGAGAGTTTGGGTGTCAATCTGTGGACAATGCAGGGGATTCAGAAAGAGTTGGATGAGTCTAATCATCATTATGACGGTATGGAAGCTTGGAAAACTAACTCTGATCATTCTGATGACAAAACACCTCATTTTGTTGGTGAGGGACTCAGACTCAACATGGAGACCTACATCAAGTGACTTGAGGAGATAGTGCTGTTCTGGGACTCTGCACCATACCTCACAAGCAGGAAAATCCAGTAATGGCTATCAGACAATTTCTGCAGTCACATCACCCTTTATATCTGGCCTTATAACTTCCATGAATGCAATCCCCTTGATTATTATGTGTGGAGTGCAGTTGAGTGAGGGACCAACGAAACTCCTTGTAACAACAAAGATAAACTGAAGGCAAGGAGCAAAAGTAATCAGGAGGACATTAGATAGTGATTGACACTGCACTGGAATTTTTAAAGATTTTTTTGAGTGAGAGACCAATGACTTTAATTGTAAGTTGACTGGAAAGCCTGGAGCCAGAAGGGCATTTCACAAGTGAGAAGTGCAAGAAAAGAAAATAATATATATATATATATATATATATATATATATATATAAACATTTGTCCATTAGCTCATTGATGTTACCTTCAGCATCCCAATTCCAGATTTTCATAGGTGAACCTGTCCATCCACTCTTCAGGAGATACCAGCTTTTGCCTGCTTATATTTCTTGATTTTTCTTTTTTTATGCACTTACCATTGGTGTAAGATTCTTCCATATCATTGTTGTTCCTGTGTTTGAAATATCTATCTATATATATTTATTATTAGTATAAATTTATTTGCTATGTTATTTTACATCAAGGACAGTTTTATTGCCCCCAGCTTTATTACCATTAATATGCACTCTTATACATATATATAATTAAAAATTGTTAAATTATTATTACAACATATTTTAAAAAAAGCATGAGTTTAATATATATATATATATATATATGTTAAAACCCACTAAGATATAAGGGTTTACTGGGTGTGAAAGAACTAGAAACAGAAACATTACTAATGAGCTGGAACAAAAGGAGTAATCAGGAGGACATTAGATAGTGACTGACATTGCATTGGAATTTTTGAAGATTAAAGTTGACTGGAAAGCATGGAGCCAGAAGGGAGTTCCACAAGCAAGAAGTGCACGAAAAGAAAATTTTTTCCTTACCACCAGCTTTATTAACATTATTGTGCGCTATTATATATATATATATATGTATATAAAATTAAAAATTGTTAAATTATTATTACACATTTAAAAAAGCATTTAATAACAAAACAATATATGTAAGTATGAATGAATTACCAGTTGAGTATTATTTCTTTTTTCCATAAACATTCCTTGCCAAATTCTTGGTGCATATTATGCAGTGAGAAATAGGGTATTTATTTGTTCTTTGATGGTGTTGATTGGTAAGCAGTGAGCAGGTAGGGGTTGTTGCAGTCGAAATAATTGGCGAATGTGACATACCTTTGCTGTGACTAACAATGATGTTTGCCTGTGTCCCAATTGTGCAACTCCGACCCACATCACTTTCCATCATTGCACTCTGTTCCCCTATGCCTAACGACTCCTGCCCACCCACCATAACACATACCTCCCTTGTTATCCATGCATGTTCATTGGTCGGCAAAGGAAGAAGTCGGTGGTTGCATGCTCGTTTTTTTGGAGGGCAACTTGTTCAAGCCCATACGAAAAAGAAATGAAGGAGAAAAATATGAATGAATGAATGAATAAATAAAAAGAATGAAAGATGAAAAAAGAATGAAGATGTTAAAAATGATTTGCAACTGTTTGCTTCTTGATTTTGTCTGCTGCGAAATATGCATTATATTTGTGTTTGGGTTTCAGCACACTTTTATTGCTCGTATAACAGGCAAGGAAAAAAAATCCCTTTGATTATTGATACTATCCTAACCCCTCTCCTCCTTCTTCTTTCTTTAAATTTTTCTTCTTTCCCTCGTTCCATTTTTGTAAAGTTAACTGCTTTTATTTCTTTATCTTCAATTCATTTTGCATTTGTCTTCAGTCATGCATCTTTCTTTCTTGTCATGTCTTTTAATATTTCTTTCTTTCTCATATTTCTTTGATATTTCCTCCTTCCTTTCTCATATCTCTTAATCTTTCTTCCTTTCTCATATCTCTTGATATTTTGTTATTTCTTATCATATATCTTAATATTTCTTTCTTTTTTCTCATATCACTTAATCTTTCTTCCTTTCTCATATCTCTTAATATTTCGTTATTTCTTATCATATATCTTAATATTTCTTTCTTTTTTCTCATATCACTTAATATTTCGTTATTTCTTATCATATATCTTAATATTTCTTTCTTTTTTCTCATATCTCTTAATCTTTCTTCCTTTCTCATATCTCTTAATATTTCGTTATTTCTTATCATATATCTTAATATTTCTTTTTTTTTCTCATATCACTTAATCTTTCTTCCTTTCTCATATTTCTTAATATCTTTTTCTTTCTTTCTTTTTTTGTTCTCGTATCTATTAAATTTTCTTTATATGTATCTTTTCCACTTTCTTTTACTTAAATTTATCTGGTCATCAGTTGGTCAAGCCAAGATACAGAAAACACTTGAACTCTTAAGACTGACCAAGTGTGTTGTATTTTATTGTAATTAATGTGTGGAATGACTTTCTTAACAATAT
>OZ010600.1:68878590-68898590 GCA_963932145.1 Acanthosepion lycidas
TGTTAGAACCACCGCAAGGTAATTTTATGTAGTCCTGTGAAGTTTTGTTGAAATTGGTTGAAAAGTGTAGGAAATCTGATCCAATATATAAACGTAACAGATACATACACACAATCTGCGTTTTATAATAAGTAAGATTATTTACATTGTTCAGACTACTTTCCTTCTTTTTATTGTCATGTACACAATGTGTTGGCCGTTGTATGCTTTGGCCTTATTCAGGTGATTGGAATTTCAAACTGAACACTTTATTTCATCCAATGGAATAGATTGTTTTAGTTCCACATGACAATCACCTGAAGAAGGCCAGAGCATACAATGGCTGAATTACCATAAACATGACAATAAAGATGAGGACAACAGTCTAAACCATTTAAATAATGTAAATTATTAAAATGCCTCGTCTCAGAAATATAGACAGAATATTTATTAGATTATTTATTTGCAAAAATGATTTTATATTTACAATATTCTAAAAACTAATACAATGCAATATTTATCATTTACCAATTTATAAAGAAATAAATATCAAAACAATTTTTATTCATAAATTTATAAACATTTGCTAAATTATTAAATATATGTGAATCAAGTACTATAAGGAAATCATTATTTACCATTTTATAAAGTTTGAATCAATTGGCAATTCGTGAATGATTTGCTAACCATTACAATCAAGAATCTATAAGTTCTTGAAAACTGACAACAAAATATTAAATACTATTTGTTTCTTAGATTGTTTATTTACAAGAATAATTTTATATTTACCATTTCATAAAGTTCGAATCAATTAGTAATTGACCTCAGGACATAGGCGATCATGCCCTCCACACTTTTCTATCCTTTGTACCTCTTAATAAATTTTGCCTTGTTGTTATCTCTCTCCTAACCCTTATTATTTACCATTTTATAAAGTTCGAATCAATTGGCAATTAGCCGATGTTTTGCCAACCATTACAATAAACAATATAAATAATAAATGAAGAATCGAATAAATTTGTTACTTTAATCTGGACTTATGTATACCTTTTACTGTAAAGCGAACCCTGGTTTAAATTTCGATTCCAGTGTGGTGAAGACTATAAGATTTATATTCGACATTAAATAAACAGCAAACATGGACCTTCATGCCGTAAAAAAACAGAATGTCAAAAGGAAGGTTTTTCTCATGACATCGCATTTATTTCAACTCTTTGGCAATGTTTATTGTTTTAAAAAATGATGATTAAAATTGTAATAAAATTTAGACATATAATGAATGGTGGAGTAATGGATAAGCGGCTCGGATAGGAGAGCCGAGTTCGAATTCCAATCGAATCCATTACATTCACTTGGGAAAGGTATGAATCCTCTTCTTCTCAACCCCCCACCCCCAGCTAAGGGTAAATAGCCGGACAGAGTGGGTTAGAAGTTTAGCCTTCGATGGCAACGGGTCTACCGCAGAAAGAAATCGCAACCTACTGCGAGAAAAAAAATATGCCTCGTGAGTCACGTATCAAAAGATATATAATCACCTAAGCGCGTATCACGCATGGCATATAACTGACTAATGAAAGTGAATTTATACATGTTTTTGTTCTTGAGAATTAGACAACAAAATATTAAACACTATTTACTTCTTAGATTAATTATTGACAAAAATAATTTTATATTTACAACATTAAAAACTAATAAGATTGTATTAAAATTTGTGCAATGCAGTATTTAGCATTTATCAATTTATAACAATGAAATATGAAAACAATTTTTTATTCATAAATTTATAAACATTTACTACATTATTAAAATATGTGAATCAACTCTAAGGAAGTTCTTAGTATTTACCATTTTATAAAGTTTGAATCAATCGACAATTAGCTGACATTTTTGCCAATCATTCTCCCAGAGCATTCTAATTGTGTGTCAGACAATGTTTAAGTTAATTTCAGCTTAAACATGATCAGTTTACAAAAATGCATAAGGCTGTAAGCATTTTAATATTAATTTTCACCCGATATAAGGCTCAAAAGCCACTCAAGGTATAAGGTTACTGTGTGGTGCTGTATTAGCATAAGAAAAGGCAAGAAGTGCAGCTCATGAGATTATGTAGGAAAGATAATGGTTAACCTTAGAATTGAAAAGGTCAAGATTGTAGTGATTGAGAAAGCATCCTCTCAGGAGTCTGTTTCACAAAGTAGCTGTTCTTGTGAAGAAGCTTTTCAAGTGGAACTTCTTTCTTACTAATGGAATACAAAGGGAATGAAGACGATTCGCCCATGTGTATGTGGCATGGTGGGTCCCAGCTGCAAAGGTAAGGGCTGGTGGAACCAAGTAATGTTGTTCATCAGAACACTTTCCATGAAAATAAGCAATAGTGCAACGAGGCTTGCGACATTTCATCTGTGGGAAAGGGGTTTCCGAATGGAAAGTAATTCACCACCTGCAAGGCTTTGTCGACACTTTTGAACTCTATTAAGACAGGCAAGTGAGTGCTGGGCAGACATAGTCAGGCTATAGCAGCATTAGTCCGTGAATTAATCTGATGATATTTCTATTTTATACAGAATGCGATGGGTAAATTGTCGCCATTTTATATCTTTAATTTTGCACATGCATGTTGTTTGTTTTTGATTTTTGTAGACTGCACAGTTTAGTAGGGTCAGTTGGGCACCCGTCTGTGAGAAAAAGAGCATCATGACACAATTCACTCCACCAGAAATTTGGAAACGGCATCCTTTACTGCTTGGCATTGGTGCCGGAAGCTCCAATATGAACATTTCAGTGTGTTTGGGTGTTGAACAGTGCAGAGGAATCGAAAACAGTTCCATTACTCTAATGGTGATTACAAAGGTACAGCAATTTGGAAAACTAACTCTGATTGTTCTGATGACAAAACACCTGATTTTTTTGGTGAGGGACTCAACATGGATGCTTACATCAAGTGACTCGAGGAGATAGTGCTGGCCTGGGTCTAGAGGGTGGCAGACCCTATATCTAGCAACAGACAATTTCTGTGACCACTCACCTCTTACATTTTGCCACCTAACTCCCCATATTGCAACCGCCTTGATTATTATGTGTGGGTTACAATTGAACAAGAGATCAACAAAACTCTTTTAATACTAATGAACTGAATGCATTTATGGGAGCCTTCACCAACTTAAGGAGACTGCCCAGAAGAGATGCTGGAGATTCCAAAGTCATCTGCAGGCTGTGGTTGAAGCCAATGGTGAATCTATTTGAGAAATTTACTCTTTAGTATTTCATGATATTTTTGTGTAATTTTGATAAATATATCTGTGATATCAGTGTTATTTTCATCATCACACACTGTATAATAGTATGCTGTCATCATTGCAGTGAGTAACAGTTACAAGTATTGATATATAAGCAACTCTATAAGCAACTGAGTTGATAAACCTACATGTACTTATTCATATAAATGTATATGTAAGCCAAACTCTGTCTGTGAAATTTGCTAGTGAACAATGCCGAAAGATGATGATTCATTTTTCACCGTTAATTGCGATTGAAAAAATGAACAAGTCACTCCAGTGTCAGACAAAATAATAATAATAAAAATCCCAGCAAATTGCTTTTTCGCATTGGTTCAGCCAATTTTTCTCTTCCAATTTTTATTTCCATCGTTATCGCTGCAGTCATCATTATCATTCATTTTTATTCTTATCTTTAATAATTACTGTTAGTATTTCTGTGATTAGTAGCAATATCATTTTTATTCACCCACCCAGACTTTTTCTTCATCATCATCATCATCTTTGCTTCGACCTTTACATTTTTTCTTCCTCATTTCTCATCTCACTATTATTATTATTATTATTATTATTATTCACCTCTGCCTTTTCCATTTTCTTTATCCTCATCTTCTTCATTTTCTACTTCTCCATCCTATTCACCATCATCTTCCTCTTCCCATTATTATTATTATTATTATTATTATTATTATTATTATTATTATTATTCACCTCTGCCTTTTCCATTTTCTTTATCCTCATCTTCTTCATTTTCTACTTCTCCATCCTATTCATCATCATCTTCTTCTTCACATTATTATTATTATTATTATTATTATTATTATTATTATTATTATTATTATTCACCTCTGCCTTTTCCTTCTTCTTTATCCTCATCTTCTTCATTTTCTACTTCTCCATCCTATTCACCATCATCTTCTTCTTCACATTATTATTATTATTATTATTATTATTATTATTATTATTATTATTATTCACCTCTGCCTTTTCCATTTTCTTTATCCTCATCTTCTTCATTTTCTACTTCTCCATCCTATTCATCATCATCTTCTTCTTCACATTATTATTATTATTATTATTATTATTATTATTATTATTATTATTCCCCTCTGCCTTTTCCTTCTTCTTTATCCTCATCTTCTTCATTTTCTACTTCTCCATCCTATTCACCATCATCTTCTTCTTCCCATTATTATTATTATTATTATTATTATTATTATTCACCTCTGCCTTTTCCATTTTCTTTATCCTCATCTTCTTCATTTTCTACTTCTCCATCCTATTCACCATCATCTTCTTCTTCACATTATTATTATTATTATTATTATTATTATTATTATTATTATTATTCACCTCAGCCTTTTCCATTTTCTTTATCCTCATCTTCTTCATTTTCTACTTCTCCATCCTATTCACCATCATCTTCTTCTTCCCATTATTATTATTATTATTATTATTATTATTATTATTATTATTCACCTCTGCCTTTTCCATTTTCGTTATCCTCATCTTCTTCATTTTTTACTTCTTCATCCGATTCGCCATCATCATCTTCTTCCCATTATTATTACTATTATTATTATTAGCATCATCATCATTATTATTATTATTACTCACTCTCTTTTCCTTCTTCTTCATCCTCATCTTCTTCATTTTCTACTTCCCCATCCTATTCACCATCATCTTCTGCTTCCAATTATTATTATTATTATTATTATTATTCACCTCTTCTTTTTCCTCATCATCCCCATTTTCCTAACGGAAATTCAAACAATAAATATGTTTTAAAAAACAGAATTCATGATATTTTTGCAGGATATCTTGTCATAAATTCAAATAAAGAAAATATTCAATTTTTCAAAGAATACTGCTCATTTGAACATGTAAAATCTCCTGTTTTTACTTACGGATCAAAAATTTTTGAATAAGAACTTTTTGTTTCTGGCATTTTTAAACTGCAACAAGGAATTTCCTTACAGCCACAATTGTCATGTCCTCTTCAGGACATGGGTGATCATGGCTCTCCTTAACTTCCTGTCATTTGTAGCTCTTAGTAAGATTTGTCTTTTTGCTATACCCCTCATCACTGTTCTACCAAACATTTCAAGAATGAGTATACATGTCATAGGTATAAGAATTCTTCTTTTGTGTGCCAAGTCCTCTTCAGGGCATGAGCAACTATGGGTCTCCACAACTTCCATAAAAGTTAAACACCATGATTGAGAAGGAAGAAAAAAAACTGGAATTGTAAGGATTTGTGATCCTTTTGCTATGATTTGCATGTTTTTACTATTAAATCTGCTGTAATTACAGAACTGGCAATTCTCATATACGCACAAACGTATATGCTAGAATTGATGAAAACTTGAAAATGATAAAAGCTAAAAAATGCTTATAAGCCACCAAAAACAAAGCTATGAAGGAAGGAACTGGCTCAATAATCTAAAATTTCTTGAAAGAAAACTTAAAATAGATTTGTAATCTAATCTGAAAACTTTCAGTTCTGCAAAAATAGAAATACGTGCTGAATTGTGCAGCAATTTCTTCAGAGAGTGAAACATGAAGTCGCAGTTAGGATTTGTGCTTGTGATATTTTTCGATTTGAAAAGAAAGAACAGTCAGATTTATAATTCAATGTTCTTTTACATTTATTTTTAAAAACAGTTTCTCAATACACAATAGAGCATAATATTATAATTATTCTTTTTTTAAAATATGTATTCATTGCAACACAAAAATTACCATGTTTCAAATCCTAAATCTTAAATTAAACTAGTATTTGGCGTATAAATAGAATTATCCATTTTTTTTCAAAGCTTATTCTGCATTGCTTGATAATTGAACTGAACAATAAATTTTATTTATAATTTAAAATTTTGGTTTTGGTTTCAAAACATGGAAATTTCTGTGTTGAGATGAAAAAAAAAATTATATTTCACATAGTGTGCTGGTGTTAATAAAACAGTGCTCAATGTGATATAACAGAGCTATATTCATATATATATATATATATATATATATATATATATATATATGCAAACAATACATACATATATATATATATATATGTGTATATATATATGCAAACAATACATGTGTATATATTCTCATATGCAAACAATGTAAATAAATAAATATTCATATATGCAAACAATATATATATATATATATTTTATGAATAGATGTGTATGAATGTACATTTATCTGTGTGCATGTTTCTACATAAACTTTTGTATATCTATGTAAATGTGGATGTATATACTCTATTTGTATATGTGGTTATGCCATTGATATATGTGTGTACATTTGTATTATAATTGAAAATTCATATTAAATGTTTATATTTGGATTTAAATTATAGTTATATATTTGTATTTGGATGTTATCTAAGTTTATATTGCTTTTTTCCCCTGTAAATAAATGTACTATTCCAGTATCATTACAGTATGTTACTAAAATGAATATTTAAATTATGCAATGGTCAGTTTTCAGTTACTACCTTATGATTATATTGTGCATGAAACTCAGAGCTGTATTACCGGTGAGGATATATATATATATATATATATATATATATATGAGTACACAAACAGGAAAAAAGATATTTCATGTAATAGTGCATACAATATTTGCATATAGAATGTCTACAGACATCTACATATGTGTCCTGAAGAAGAAAGAATTTGGTGCATGCCTCAGATTTTAAATAGATGTTCTATGGATTCCATGTATGCTGAGAATATTAGGGACATGTGAGCAACAAAGAAGTTTTAAAGAAATTAGGAATTGAAATATCAGTAAGAGAAGATAGGTTCACCTATCGCCCGGTTCACACTCCTCCCTAGTCTTTTGAATAGGTGTAGAGGTTTATCTCTTCTTTCTTGTTTAGGACAAGAGTGTCTGATTCCTTCTAAAGTCTTTTCATTCTCTTTGACTCCCAGTAACCCCTTGCATCTTTGTGGCATTACCGCCTGCTACTACCATGAAAAATTCCACAAAAAACTACATTTCTTGGTTCTGCAAGGTCTAACATTCATGGCTAGGACCTGCCATGTCACTTACATAGTAGCAAAACACCCACATTCCCTCTGTATTAACCCTCTACCTCAAGTAGCCACCAAGCCTTGTACAGGGTGAAACTTACTGTAGAAAAAAAAAATTGAAGTTATCTTCAATTTATTTTAGAATTAATCAACTGATTATTTGCACATATTAGTTTGGTGCAAAAATAATGTCGTTTTCTCACATATGTTACTATGTGGGAAAACGACATTATTTTTGCACCAACCTAATACTACAGTGAATGCAATGTTAAAACTGGCAGGACAATAAAAAAAAAAAATTAAATTGGGAACGGCTATAAACGACAATAAAAGCAACACCTTGAACTGTAATAGTGGGCTTTATGCAACGGAAAAGGTAACTTCACCTGAAAGATTGATAGCTTGGCCAAGAGAAGGGGAATGTGTAATTTGGACTCAAAACCGGCACTGAAGAATTATCTATCAAAGAAAAAAAAATTTAATTGAAATCGGATGAAAACGACATTATTTTTGCACCAACCTAATAACATTGACTTCAATGGTTGTCTATTGCTAATAATTTCCCAGACAACCCTAACTCTACCTCCAGTCACCAGAGAAATCCTAATTTAATAACATCTTTATTGTATTTCATTAGCTCTGTCTTGAGTCTTTCTGGTCACATTTCATTATTATGGTATTTCTTTCTCTTCAAAGTTCTGGTAATTTCTCCAAAATTATAATTTTTTCCTTCCTTCATTTGTAATTTTACTGAGACATTGATTGCAAGCATAAACACTGTTTTCCTCTACATTAATAGAAATATGAACACAAAAGCACATATTTGAAATATTTTCCTTTTGTGTGTGTGTATGTGTTTATATATATATTTGTGTGCATGTATG
This sequence comes from Acanthosepion lycidas, assembly GCA_963932145.1. Classification (NCBI taxonomy): domain Eukaryota; kingdom Metazoa; phylum Mollusca; class Cephalopoda; order Sepiida; family Sepiidae; genus Acanthosepion; species Acanthosepion lycidas. The sequence continues at coordinate 68,886,772 of OZ010600.1, forward strand.
TATGTGTGTGTGTGTAAAAATCAATCTCACACCCAGAACTAGTGCATGAATTAATTTTTAATGGAAATGAGAAAATCTGTAATCAATTGGTGAAACCTCCTGATGAGTGGATCAAATGATTACTAAACTGTTTATCTACAAAACTCCAGTGTTCAGGTGTTGAATGTAATATCAATCAGCTAAGTGACAAATTTTATTTGTATTAATCTTATATATATATATATATATATATATATATAATCAAATGGATAAATATAGGTAAATGTATGAGCAAGTGTTTTATATATATATATATATATATATATATATATATACACACACAACTATACACCCTATAGTGTAAGAAAAAAGGAGTGGTCAATGTTAAATGATAGAGCTATTTAATATATTAAAAAATATACATAATGTTCCATTGATTGCACAGCTCAGAGTTTCATGACTTATGCAAGGAATGAAATTCTGAGTTGTCCAATCAATGTAGAGTATTATATATATATATATTTTTAATGTGTGTGTGTAGCATTAATACATGTAAAATTTGTCAAAAAAAGTGATTTTTTTGGTTCAAAATATTGATTGAAAATGAAACATTACTAAAGATTTTAATTTAATTCGATAATTTAGAGTTTTTAGTTTCTGTTTTTGAAAACATGGTAATTCCGGTGTAGCGATGGGACCAAAATTTTTAGATTAGTAAATTTATAATATATGTATAAGTGGATATTGAAGTCAACACCCAGCATCAACAGTCTCTTTCATTTTTAAACGTAATCTTCAGGCCATGAAGAATGGCATGAAGATTCACTTAAAAACCAACTCACACGATGAGTGAAGCCTTATGAGTAAAATTAGGTAGATGGATCCCATGTGGGAGCCATTGATGGTTGTCTTCTAGTGAAGTCATAAGCCATCGTGACCAAGGCTTTGAGCATACTGGCATTGTTCAAACTGATGATCATGACTGATTATACATTCCCTCACAGAAACTGTAATTAAAGTCCACTTAGCACAGCTGCATAATAAACCACAGGTATGCTCTGTGGGTGTTCAAAGACAAATGTGACTGAGCAAGCGTCTGCAACAGGGAGTGGCTAGCTGTCCTAATAGATATGCTCAGAAAATGAATGTAACTGACTTATGTATATATATAAGTCAGCTACACTCATTTTCTGAGCATATCTATTAGGATAGCTATATATATATATATATATATATATATATATATATATATATATATATATATATACACACACACGCACACATACATATATATATAGTTTTTTCCCACCATGACAAATGTCATCCAAGAATGTTTCAGTTTGACACATATATATACATATGCATTTACCTGATTGGACCAAATCACATTATTGTCTACAAGAAATTCATATGTCAACCAATGATTGATGTCCTTTCCTTGGCTGGTACTCCTGTGTTCTTTCTGGGGATGACTGGGTATTTGCATTGGGGTGGTGCGGAAATTGTTGAACATGGTACATATGTGAATTTAGGACAGGGGAGGGCAAGGTGCTCCATTTTCTGTATTCTATATTTATTTTTCATTCTTATTTTTTTCTCTTTTCGTTGTTTTATTTTTTTATTTTTTTCAACAAATCCTCCATTTCCTTTCATTGGGTTATATTCAGATTTTTTTAAAAATCTGTTTTGAATAATTTAACATTGCTATTCTTAACTTTTTTTTTCATTGAAAGGGGACAGTGTCTTTTGTTTCAATCCTTTCACTTTTTTTTTTCTTCCTTTTTCTTTTCTTCCTTTTTCTTTTAAACATTGCAAACTTCTCACTGCTCTATCATTATTTCCATGAATGAACTACATTTCTTTGTTCCACCATTCACAGTTAAGACCCTCATTCTCTTCGTATCCTATTGGCGAGATCTAAGTTCTACTCAAATAGCTTTCATACAAACTTTGACTTTATAGCATTGACTCCCGAGAGGATGTTTTCCTGATCACTCCAATTTTAACCTTTTACTATTATATTCCCTATTATATCCTCATAAACTGTACCACTTACATTTTACTATGTAACCCTCTACCTCAAGTAGCTCTTGGGGCTTGTACAGGGTGAACATTGTCATAGAAAAAATACATTTCAATATGTTGTTTTTTACTGTTGTCCTTTCTTTTTTTCAATGTTTTGTTTTTATTATATTTCTTGACTTGAGTTGTTTTTTTTTTATCTTACATTTTTTTTGTGCCAATTTTTTCAGTTTTCCTATTTATTGTGATTATTACTTGAATATTAATAAACAGATATTTTTGTTTTTTCTTTCTTCATTCATTTTATCCTCTTTCTCTTCATTTTATTCTTTCCATCCTCTTCATTTTTTCTGTTTTTTCTTATCTCATTCCATTTTCCTTCTTTCTTCATTCTTTTTGCTGTAACCTAGAAAAGATTACTGAATGAGGAATAACCAAAACAGAGGTTGTAAATAAAATGGTAATCTTTATAACATCAACAAAATACAATACTCGCCAGCGGCGTGAAGTAGGTAAACCACTGCCAGTGGTGGACTACTTAGGCAGCATATTACCCACCCCCTCACACACACTTATAATAGTGTCCAACATATTTATAAGGATTGGGACATACTCATTAGTGTTCATATATATGTTATATAATACTTAATACTGGATTTTCAGTTCACTCCTTTTTGTCAATGTTTCCATGTGCTCATAAGTCCCCTTTAAAGGTTATTTAAAGCCAGAATATATATTTGGATTGCAAGAATTTTTTGAAGATCATAATGATTTTTCTCTAATACACATCTTACTATTTAACCCATATCTGGGTGGAGAAGAGATGGATTCATACCTTTTCTATGGTCATTTGCTCATAAATGAATATAACAAACCTGATTTGAATTCGAACACGGATCTTCAATTTCACATTTCAAAGCATTATCTATTACATCACGCATACATCCAAGTAGTCACCCATCTTAACATTGCTTAACTTCAGTGGTCAGATGAGAACCAATGTTTCAATATTATATGGCTATAAGCCTTTTTTTTTCTGAGGACAATATTTCTTTTGTCATATTTATATATGGGCTTCTGACCATATTATGCTGAAACACCAGTGTTTGTCTGACCTTGAAAATTAAGCAATGTTGTGTCTAGTCAGTACCTAGATGGGTGACCACTCGGGATTACACTAGATAATGTAAGTATGGAGGTTCAACTGGTGTAATAGATAATGATTTGGAATTAAAAATCTGAAATCCAAGTTCTAATTCCAATTGTTCATTATATTCACATACAATAAATACCCTTTGGAAAGGATATGAATGCACCTCTTCTCCTCCAACTGTGGATTAATTAGTAGAACTTATTTGAGTAAAAATTATTTTATCTACCCGCTAAAACTTCTTATGATCTGAAAATATTATCTGGCTTTAAATAGCCTGCAAAAGGTTGATAAGCCATAAAAATCAAACCAACTAATTCATATATTCTTAATCCAAATTTTTATCTCTTTTTCATTATTTTTATCTGCTTCTTGGCACTTTAACTGTTTTGATTTTTCATTCTTTTATTTGATGTAGATATTTCTTTAATCCTTATTTGTTTACTATTTATATATATTATTAGTAATTTATTATTAATTTTTTTTTACCTCAATAGGAGTAGATAGGTTTACCTATTGTCCAGTTCACACTCCTCCCTCATCTTGAGAACAGGAGTTGTTTCCTCTTTAAGATTGTGTTTCTGGTTCCTTCTAAAGTCTACTTCAACTCTGTATTTTTAATGCCTCCACCTAAACACTGAAATTTTATTTACTATTCATTTGTTTGTTTTTCTTCATTTGGAGTAGCTAGGTTTACCTGTTGTCTGGTTCACACTCAACTCTGATATTTTGAACAGGTGTAGATGCATTGCTTGGGGTGAAATGATTACAAAAAAAAGAAAAATCATCTCCCTTTATCAGACTTTGTTCTTTTCACAAACTTTTTACATTCTTCTTTCCTTCTTCAATTTTCTTCATTAATTTCCTTCTTCTTTTGTTCTATCTTCCAATATCTTGTTGTACCATCCTAGGTATGACGATAAACTACATCTAACAGAAAAGCCTTTGATCAGGAGGTTTTGAAGAGCATGGAACCACCTCTTAATTGCTGGTGTTCCCAGATACACCCTGATCTGGGCTGGTAGCACCTGTCAGGGTCTAAGCTATGGGCAAATAGTTACCCCCCACCCCAAAGGGGTCAAAACACTATGAAAGTATAAAATAAGTTTTAATACCAGCAATACTTTTTTGGAAAAATTATTACCAGCAATACATTTTTGGAAAAAAAAAATAAAAAAAATACCAGCAATAAAGATTCCGTTCAGCATTAAATAATCCATTGAGGTTGAAATGCCCTAAAATAAACAAACCAAACCAATCTTGTTGCCTTGTCCACAACTTTTATGACTGTTGCTCTTATTTTCTCCATTTTTTTCTCTCTCCTTTCGTTCATCCACCATCTTGTCCACTCTTCTTGAAACTTTTCTTTGGCTATTTAATCACCTATTACTATCACGCCATCTATCTCTGACGAACCAATCTCCTCAAACCATGTCACTTCTCCATTTCCTCCTCCTCCTCTTCTGCTGTTGTCATTGATGCTGTCACCAGATTATTTTCATAGTATACGAAAATAAATAAAAAAAAAATTCAAATGTTAGTTTTCCAATGTAGAGAGCATAATAGACCAATTACTGTAAATCAGTGAATCAGTCTCCTTGGCTTTCAGGGTCCAGTGAGCTGCTTTAGAATCAACCGTGCCAATAGCTGATTGGCTAGTTGCTGAGTTTATATAACAACATCAAAATTGAAGGAAAGTCACTGCCAATAAGCCTGAAAGATATAGTTGTCATTATCGTTGGCATGCAAGCTAGCTGTACTATGTGACTATGCGCATAATGTCACCGATAATAATGACAACAACAACGATAATATGCGAGTATGGCAACGATGATTAAACCAAAATATCCGACATTAAGAAAACTAAAATAAAGTCTAGTATCCCATCACTTCAGAAGTTTGCATTACCTGGCACTTCAAATATTCTATGAAAGGAGCTCTCTGTTTGCAGTTGTGCAACTTGATGGTGAACACCTATAATGCAAGATCTCCAATGAAAAAATTAAAAACTGTGTGGAATAAAAAAATAATAATTACTTACAATATGATAAGATTGCTCACTAGTACATACATTGGTTAATATGCTAGACATCCAACCTCCCCCACAAAGAAAATTGATGCGAACATAAGCCGCCACAAGTTGTACAGAATGATGAGGTTAGCATCTTCTTAAATTTTAGCATTCTGACTTACATGGAAATCCAAACAAATCGACCAGACAAAATTGTGGAAAATCATGTTGAAAATACATGTCTGCTATTTGAAAACATCTGAGAAACTAAATAAATATATGAACTTTGATATAGAAATTAGAAGTAAGGGGCATCTCAACACAACAATATTGTCTGTTGTTATTGTGACTATAGGGAAATATATCAAAAGGAGAAAACAAATATGTAATTCAAATTCCTGGTAGCCTTAAATTATGTGAATTGCCAAAAATCTTTCTCACATCTTGTGTAGATTTCACACTATGCAATGACCACAATAATTTTTTTTTCTCTATAATTGCTTGGCACTGCATGTGTTTGCATCTTCTGATACAAAAAAAAACCTGTCTCATGAAGTCTCCAGTCTCATACTACATAAGGCAAAGACAAAAGAAAACACTAAAAAATATAAGGACGTGGAAATAGAAATTTCAAGAATGTGGCATTTAAACACAACCAAAGTTACAGTAATAATAGGAGCACTAGGAGTGACTGAAAAGAATACTGCAAATGCATTAAGAAAACCTCAGGAAATCTGCCATTATCTGAGACACAAAGATTTATGCTCATGAACACAACTCACTTCTATGTGCCTCAGAATATGGGTGATCATGGTTCTCCACAACTTCCTCTCCTTTGTAGCACTTAGTGAATTTTGTCTTTTCACTTTCTCTCCTAATCCCTGTTCTACCAACCATTTACACAAGATCATTACGTAAGTTATTCACTATTTTCAACTGTCCATTCTGGCTTCAATATGTCCTGTTAATGTCAGATTTTCTGAGCCATCTTTTCTAATTATATGCCCTAGAACTTCCAGCTGTCTCTTCCTGACATTAAGTATAAGTGTCCTTATTGTTTTCATTTACTCTAAAATGTTGTCATTTCTCGCATGTTCAGTCCATGGCAATCTCAGCATCCTTCTGTAGAACCATATTTCTGTTGCTTAAAGCTTTTTTATTTTTTATGAGATTGTTCAGCATTCACTGCATATAAGAGGACTGATACTGCATAATAGTTGAGTACTACTTTTTGTGTTTCTAACAAAACTTTCTTCCTTCTTAATACTTTGCTTAGCTTTTTAAAGGTATCTTTTTCTGCTATCCCAGTGTCTTCGGATTTAGATGTCACACTTTCCATTCTCTGTTAAAACTTCCAAGATAGTTAGAATTTCGTACATGCTTAATTTTGGCATCCCCAATTTGTAATTCACTCTTATTTTTGCTTACAACCATAATAACTTTATGAGAAAAACATTCCTTTACAAAGTCTTAGTGAAGGATGATATCAAAGAACAAATTATTTATATATATATATATATAAATATATATGTGTATGTGTGTGATGAGTAAAAGTTAACAAATAACACTATAAAACAGCTAGAAATAACTGCATTCAGATACATAATTATTTCTACTTAATAGCCTCAAGAATAGTTTAAAATATAACCATTACCCAATAAGTGAGGATAATACAATAGACCTTGCTACCCATAATGCACCATTTGACAGCCTATATAAATAGTTGAGCCAACACACAACATACATGGCTGAAGATTGTTTTCAAGTATGAAACACACTGTAGCCACTTAGTGTTGACCTGAATAACTATTTTTATATTTACATATGCTTCATCCACAGTATTAAGCTTTCATCCATAATTATAGCATAATTTAAAACTATATTTTTATCCTTATAATATATATATATATATATATATATATATATATATCTGCCTCATCAGGCTGACTACATTTTATGAAATGATACAAATTCAGCCAGACAATCTGAAACTAAACCAGACATTTAAAAATACAAAATAAAAAAAATAAAAAAATTGAAAGATAAAAATGAAGTAGCAAAATTAACATGACCTTAGAAATTGGGTGGTGTAGGGGTCACACTAATGAAGAGCGAGAAGTTGGGGAAGAAAAAAGGGGGAAAAAGAGAAAGGCGAGATGTTTGCATATTAGAGTAAGGGAAAGGTAGGGGAGGATTTTATGGGTAAGTTATAAAATATGAAAAAACCTTTAACCACAACAAGTATCTAATAATTTTTACAGAAATGGAATAAATGTCGTTATTTATTTAAGCATCATATATTTTTTTGTTTTTTTGTAGCTTTTACAGTTAAATCTAAATTTGACATGAACTCATTCTATACCGGGGTTGAATAAGACAGATGGATTTTATTTTTTTGCCAATTAAAATAAGCTTATTATAAGAGAACACAGAGAATAGGGAGGAGTGTAAAAAGGACAAAAAATGAATAGGGGTCAAGACAACAGAATATGAATTTAAATTTTTGAAGATTCTAATTATCAGGGAAGCAAGAAAACAGAAGGAGGTTCCACAGGCGGGAAGTGTGAGAAAAAATCTGTTGGTGTAGAAGTGGCAGTTGCATTTAGTTATTTCAACAGTAAAACGGTGGGATCTAGTTGCCACTCTAGTAGCATGCTTACATTCATGTATTCAGGGCACCAGGGAAAAAAGCTCGTTCAAGGATTTGCCATGAAAATATTTGTAGAAAAGACGGAGGGAAGCCATGTTACGTTGGTGAGAAAGTCATTGAAGTTCAGATGCCTGGTCAGGATCCTTCTTAATTCAAATGCAAAAAATTCTATGTGACGTGCTTCATTTGAAATGACTTCTTCAGAATAATTAAATCATACCATATGGAGGAGGGAATGAAATATAATAAATATCACTTATGGTTATACAGCAAGAGAAATATTGACGATGATAGGAAAGCAGCAAAGAAGAAGGAGCTTTATTGATTATTAAATCAGTTATTATATTAATGACTATTTCCATTGGCATATGTTCAGATGAGCTTCATTCATTCATTCCACCAATTCAGGCATTTACTGCTAGGATACAACATACCACTTCCACAGAGTTGTATCATCCTTATTTCTCAGCATGGGTGCTTTTCTGAATCCTTAAACTCTTAAAGTCGAGAGTCAGTCATATCCAATGTTCTTATTTTCATAATCTCCACCTCATACCACAGTTGCTTCCATTTATATCACACATCTTTTTTGAAAGTAAACCTCTACCTTGGGTGGCTTTCAAGCCATGTATTGTGTGAAATATGTTTTTTAGTAAATATTTGGATGGTCCAAATAGGCATTTTTTTTACTATTTTTTAAAATTCTTGACTAAATCTGTCTGAAATCTAGTCCTCTGAAAAATCTATAACCCTCTACATTGAGTGGCTCTCGAGTCTTGTATTGGATGAAATTTGTATGGGCCGAATAGACTTTTTTTCTTTTTTTAACAATTTTCCTTACTGACTCTGTCTGAAATCTTGTCCTCCGTTAATTCTTCATTTTTTTTGGCAAGCTAATAATCTCTTTATCTCAGAACTTTTTCTGCCCAGCTGACTTGTGACCGAAGATCTGATTCCAGAAACAGAGGTGAACATTCATATTGATGCCTACTGGCAGATATGAGTAGCCACCCCTTGGCATATTTTTTATTTTGGCTTTGCCAAAAGTTAGTGTCTTTGGGAGTTCGTTCCAAATGTAAGAACTCTCTTTGAAATTCTTTCCAATTGAAGCATATTTCTTTCGCATTATTTTCTTCTTGTTTTTTCTTTTTTTTTTTTTTTCATTCAAATTATCCATGTTTAAAAACATATGAAGAACTCAATTGCCTACAGGTAAGATATTGGCACCTGGAAATAGCAGTAAAGGTTCAAATCTTGATAACCCATTCTGGGAAACTATTTAGCTGGAAAAGTCTAGGAAACAATATTCATTGTGGATTTCTGAGCTATGCAAACATCCAAGAAAATCTAGCTTGAGGCTGAATTCCAAAAAATAGCCAGTGTGCTTGCTTTAGGAAAGATTAGAATTTAGGAGATGAATATGTTTCAATCAATGAATTCTTGACATATAAAAAGCACATGAATGTAATACTTCAGCATGGTGTTAGCCTTTTATTTATGCATAACTTTGAAAAAAAAAAATTCTATATGACACATTTTGTCTTTAGAAGGACTTCTTCAGACTAAAGAAAGGTTTTTACAGATGGAACCCTATCTATGTAAGGGGAGAGAATGAAATATGACAAATGTTTATTATACATAATCTTTAAGTACCTACTGCTTTTTTTTTTTTTTTTGATTTTATCACTTGTTAGTTTCAGTCCTTATTAGGAATGACTGCAAACAATTTCCTCCTTTCCAATTTATAGGTAGAAGTGCACTAATGTATGCTGGGATTTCTTCCTAGCCAGTAAAATAAGCCAGTTCTCAATTTCACCTGACTTGGTCCTGGTTTTTCTTGTCTTGAAGTCAGAATGCTATATTCGCTTGTTCAAACTTGCTCTTTATATGCTTTATAAACTTGCTTGTGATATGCTTTAAGATTCTGGGTGTAATTTCACCAGGGAAATTAGTGCACTTTGTAAGGGGAAAACATAGAAAGTGTACTAATATCTGAGACTTCCATAGAAAATTTACATCCAAGGTGATACTGCAAACCACCTTTCTAAACAAAACTTCTGTTTAAAAAAAAAAAAATAGAAAAGACTTCTTCAGACTAAAGAAAGGTTTTTACTGATGGAACCCTATATATGTAAGGGGAGAGAATGAAATATGACAAATGTTTTTTATATTTATAATTTATTACTTTAAACGTTATTTTTAGTGGATACTCATATTTGAGTAGATGTTCTGTTTATTTATTAAACTGGATATATATTTATTTTCATTTACCTGCCAGAGTATTCAAGAAATCTTATTAGAAAAATATGCCCTCTCCTGCAGGATAGGACATTGTGTTCCCCTAGGGGAAACTATCATTGCATCTGACCTCTCAGCTACAGACAACCTAATGGCCAAGCAAAGTCTGAATAGTGCTTTTATACACAGATTTTTCCCCCGATTCTCGAAATATACATCTCTGCTAAGTTTTGTGTCCTAATGTAAACAAAGCAATTTTTAGGAATGGATTTTTCATTTATTAATCTGACATAATCTGACATTTATTAATCCGACATATTCTATTACTTAAACGTTATTTTTAGTGCATATGTATATATACTAATAAGGTTGCTATTGATTAGTTATAGTATTTTTTATTTATTCATTATTTGTTGTTGATTGTTATAATTAAGTTTACTTAGTTGTGCTTATGTGTCTATTTGTAGAGTTTTTATATATATATATATATATATATAGCTGGCCACTCTATATAATTGGCTAGCCACCCATCTACTAGGGTGGCTAGCCGATCCCTATTGCAGACGCTCGCTCAGGCACATTTGTGTTCGCTCAACACCCACAGAATCCACCTGTGGTTTATACTGCAACTATGTTGAGCAGACTTTTCTCTGGGAGAGAGCATGTTATCTAGCATGATCAACAATTTGAACAAGGCCAGCATGCTCAAGCCCTTGGCCATGATGACTTGTGGCTTTGTGTTAGCACAGCTATCAACGGCCCTCATGAGTTCCATCTACCCAGTTTCACTCACGAGGCTTGGGTTAACCCATGGTATGGTTTTCAGGCAATTTTCTAAAAGTACTGCATGCTTGGATCGACCTCGATCCATTCTGATAACATCAGGATTTCTCCTTCCTGACAAATTGATCATAGTGAGTTTCGAATGTTCTAACCACTCAGCTATGTGCCCATGTGTGTGTGTGTGTGTGTATATATATATATAATGTACACACTACAGTTGAATAGTCGCCCTAAAAATATTTGTTTTTGTACTTTAAATAAGAGAAAATTATTATGAATGGTTAAAAAAAAAAGAGAGACATTATTAGAAATTTCATTATGACAAAAAGAAAAAAAGCATTTTATGATTAAATTTTGCTCTCATTAAAATATCCTCCTTTAGTCTTGATTACTGCAGCAAAAGCTTTTGGCATTCATTGCAAAAATCCCTGAAAGTATAAGTTTGATACTTGATTCCATTCTTTTTTTAATGACTCTAAGAGCTTTATTTTATTTTTTTATTTTTTTCACTCATCTGCCAAGTTCATCCCATGCTAATTCTGAGGGAGGCTTCAAACTTTTGAACTATAGTGTATATATACAGGAATCCCTCGATTACCATAGCTAATGTGTACATTAAAAATATGCACTAATTGGAAATAATAACTTATGGGAAATGATGTAATTTTGGTCTGATTCACAATTAATTTCTAAATTGCATGCTTTTTAATTAAAATATAGGTACATATAAGAAGATACAATAAAAATGCTGTGAATTAATGTTTATTAATCTGAATTTTTAAGGAAAAACTTATTTAGAGTAGTTTGTTGCATGGTATTTTTTCTGTTCTTCATATAATTGGCGGTACTGAGAAATTGGCCTTTCAAATTTTCCTAACATATCATAATCATTAGTATTTTAACCTGAAAATTTTATTTATGATCTTTCCATAGTAAATGCATATGTCTGTTATATTTTGATATTTTTTAATAAATGTAAATTTCTG
>OZ010600.1:68901090-68976090 GCA_963932145.1 Acanthosepion lycidas
ATCAAAAGGAGTTACTTCCCTTTGGGAATGTATCTTTCTCAGATATAGAATGAAACTTCATCTCTGAGTTCTTAATATGTGAAAACCCAAGGCCCACTGTTTCTCGTTTGTGGAATATGGGACATAGATGAATTCGACCCGCTCGAATCTGGAGTCATAAACATGACTTTTCCAGACATGTTATATGTAATTGTTTCTTATTATATGTAATTTGTTTCTCCTTACACTCTGCTTGCTGTGTAGATACATATGGTATATTATTATCTGTGTGGGATAATTGTGTATATGTAAAGAAGAAGGAAAAGCTAGAGGTGAATAATAATAATGGAAAAAGGAAAAGGCAGAAGCGAATAATAATGATAATAATAATAGATGGGAAAAAGGATAAATAAAAAATTAATAAGGTTTAAATAATTTATCATAATAATGAATTATACTAAGTGATTACAAAAGATTGCAAAAGATTCTGGGTGGAATTTTATCTTTTTAAATAAGTCTTGATTATTAGGGGTAGGGATGAGAATCCCTGCACCTATTCAAGATGAATTGTCTAGTTTAGTTCTTAGGAAACAGCCTTTCCAGCTAGTGATAACATCTTTAATTTTTTTCTTACTTATGCTTTCTATGGTGTTTTGTTTTGTGAATAACAATGATGATGACGAAGAAGAAAGTGAGAATACCAATGGATGATTCCAAATGATCTTCCATCTCAGGCGACTAACAAAGAAAGTTAAATGGTTGACTGGGTTTGTTTAGTGGCATGTCAACCTCTGGGTTATTTCATGCTGAAATATACATATTTTGAACACAATTTTATGCCTTCAACTAAAGATAAAATATATTGCTGGTCATTTTGCTTTAAATATATATTGTTGCTTGGTTGATTTTGTTTTGTGGCATATAAACCTTTATGGGTTATTGCATACCAAAATCTAAATATTTTGTTCTTAATTTTGTGCTTTCAACTACATATATTTTGTACATAAATTTACACTTTCATAGTAAAGGCATGATTTTTTTTAGATATATAGTTTGTAGATCATAAAATATATTGTTGATAATTTTACTATAAAAATATATTTTTATATTTTACTGTTGCATCAATTGTCATTTTGCTATAAAAATATATTGTTGCCCATTTTATAATAAAAATGTACTGCTGATTTTTTGTTTGGGGGTCCACTATTTGCCCATAGCTAGGACCCAAACATGTGCTACCACCTCGAATGGACCTGGAACAAACAGCAGTTAACAGGTGGTTTCCATGATCCTCAAAACCTCCAATCTCCCGATCAAAGGCCTTGCTGCCTGATGTAGTTTATCATCATACCCAGGAAGAAAGTTAAATGGTGAAAGGATTCTAAGAAAGTGATAGGAGGATAATGTAAAACAAAAGATTTTATCAGTGTGTACTGCCCACATAATTAGAAAATCTCTTTCAATACCTCTCCCTCCTGCAACAAATGTTCATTTATGTTTGGTCTCAGGTGAAAGACCTCGTAATTGATAGTATAAAATGGCAGATCAGAATGAATAAAAAAAACAATAATAATACAAAAAACAGACTATCAAGACCTTGACTCTGAAAGTTGGAGAGCTGTAGTGATAATAAGTGACAAATCTGGAATTCTGCCTAAAATATAATGGAGGTGGGGGTGCGTGCTGAAGAGTTTTTCAGTCCAACCCACTTCTGACCAAATGAGCAAATATTAGAATTTTGGTGTGAAGAGTATGTTGGTCTGACCAAGAACTTTACAGTAGCCTCTCTCATTACAGGCTCAAACCTTTGTGTTCAGGTCTGAAAATTGTTGAAGAGACCATTATCTTTAATAAGATGAAGTACACAGACCAATAGATGTAATGCACATTGTTCGAAATAAAAACACAGCATTTATTTTAAATATGGGTACCCACTAAAAATAACATTTAAAGTAATAAAAATAAATCCATTACTTCTTTTTATATATATATATATATATACACACATACGCACTACAGTTCAAAAGTTTAAAGCCACCTCCAGAATTAGCACGGGATGAACTAAAGTGAACCTTTCAATTCCAAAAATGAAAAAAGAATGGAATCAATTATCAAACGTATAATTTGAGAAACTTTTGCAATGAATGCCAAAAATGTGTGTTGCAGTAATTAAAGGTAAAGGAGGATATTTTGACAAGAGCAAAATTTAATCATAAAATACATTTTTCTCTTTTTGTCGTAACAAAATTTCTAATAAAAAAAATTCATATTTTCTCTTATTTAAAGCATAAAACAACTACTTTCAGGGACAATTTAAAAAATTATCAGGGGTGGCCTCAAACTTTTCAATTATAATGTACATTCAGTTGCATTGATATCCATACAACTGAATATGTTAGTTCTATCACTGATATTGAGCACATTCCAATAAGTACCGTATATATATATATATATGCCACTTAAGATTAGCGCATAAACTTTCATAACTGAATCAATAAGCTGTCAGATCCTCATACGTTGAAACTGATGGGAGAGTCCATTATTATATATATTGCAGAATAGTCATTCAAAGAATAAATCAATAAATTTTAGTCTTGGAATTTTACCTGAAATTACCTTTAATTGAGAAAAAAAGTAACATCTATGCCTAAGGATGGTAAACGTTTTATCAAAAGTACTTGCAATATGGACTGAGCATCTAATCCATTTTACAATTAATAGAAACAAGGATTATGTCATTCAGCAAGTTGTCAGTGAGATAATCCCTTATTTAGTCTGTTAGCAAATTGAATTCGCCATTAATTACATTAACTTTGTTGATTTATTCTTTGAATTACTACTTTAAAATATTAAGCTGCATTATTTAGTAATATATACACAGACACAATATAAAAGGCTCAAACACTAACATATTTTGTTTACTTTTTGAATTTCTGGGTCTGATGAATTGGATTCTGATTACGATTGCAATGTAATAAATTATAACCATGGAATAATAGTGTTTGAACCTTTTATATTATATTCTTGCTCTGTATTGTACATTGAGCTCTTCCTGGATTTTATCCATTTGGAAATATATATAGGGTGCGATGGGTATTTGTCACCATTTTATATTTTTAATTTTGCACTTGCATGTTGTTTGTTTTTGATTTTGTCAACTACACAGTGTAGTAAGGTCAGTTGGGCACCATCTGTGAGAAAAAGCAAGCATACCATGATGCAATTCAATTTGAAAACAGCATGCTGTATAGCTTGGCATTTGTGCTGGAAGCTCATATATGAACATTCAGTGTCAAAGAGAGAAGAAATATATGTATGTTTGTATGAGAAACAAAAACATCTAAGTATGTGTGTGTATGTATATATTGAGAGAGATTGTGTGTATAAAAACAAGATATAGGGGGAAATTTGCCAGATCCTCACCTGCACTGTGACCCTATGACCAACCCTGGTTCTGGGACAGATAATTTGATGATAATAGAAGTGAAAGGTATATATTTCATCACAATTTAAGAAAAGATTCTCAGCAACCAAGGTGTGGTTCTATTGATAAATGAAAAACTTCTAAGGAGAATAGGAACTGTAAAGAAACTGCAATTATTGCAATACATAATGAAGAAAAAAGACTTGGAGATGTTAACACTCACAAGGCACGTTGAAAGGAAGAGAAGTAGAGAAAAGCAGTGAGTTACATACCTGACAAGTTTATGGAAAATTGATAAATGAATAAGATTTGCAAAGAGAAAATATTACTGGGAACAACAAAATACAGAAAGCTGTGGAGAGTTGTGGTTACCCATATCCAGAAAGAAAGAGAGAAGGACAAAGAGTGAGAAAAAGAGAGAGATAAAAAGGGACAGTGAATGAGAGAGACAGACAGAGAAAGAGAGAGAAAGTGAAAGAGAGAGATAGAGACAGAGCGAAAGAGAGAAAAGTAAAAAGAAAATTACAGAGACAGAGTGAGAAAGAGAGAGACCAACAGAGATAGTGAGAGTAAGAGATAGTGAGAAAAAAAGTGAGAGAGAGATAGACTGACAGAAGGAGAGAGAGAGAGAGAGAATTTTCAACATACCTATATATCATTAGGTTGGTGCAAAAATAATGTCGTTTTTTTACATAGTAACATATGTGAGAAAACGACATTATTTTTGCACCAACCTAATATATGCATATTTAAAGCAGGTTTTGCTGAGTTGGGCCAGGGAAAATTTGTTTTTTTAAGTCTGCAATCTGTAAGGAACATTTTTTCAAAAATTATAATTGTTTTTGTGGAAGAATATATACTAAAGTATTCAAAGAAAAAAAATGTTATATATAGATATGTAAATTTAGACATTTTGTTCAAAAATCTTATTTGAATGTTATTTTTTCTCATTTGGATTTAAACACACACACACACACACACACACACACACACACACACACACACACACACACACACACACAAAAACAAAAAAAAAACAAATGGTCCATGCAAATTTAAAAAAAAAATAAATAAAAAATGTCATAGCAAATGGATGAATCAATCTTACAAGTTGAAATACCCTCTGATTATTTTTTTTTACATCTTTTTTTGTTAACAGCTCATCCATTTTGAAATTTATTTTTTCTGACAGTTTATTGCTTTGCAGAGTTATCTTCCCTTGCTTCTTAAAAGTTCTAAGTTCTCTTTTATTTCCCTTTCATCACATTTAAAAACTTTTTTTTAGCAATTAAGTTTAAATCTAGGAAAAATAAAGGTGTGTGTCAGTGGTTTAGAATGAAAGAATTGTTATGAATGAGTGCAAAAGAAAGAAATAGATAAAGAACAGAGAAGCACGTAATGTTAAGTAAATTGGAGAATGAGGAGAGTGTAATGAAACATGAAAAAAATTGAATGAAGAAGATATGAAGGAAATAGATATAAAAGAGAAGAAGAAACGAAATGGAGGAAGAATAACATTGGTTAGGGAAAAAAAAAGATTATTGTTAGAAAATGAATGAATAAAAGAATGAAAGAAAACCAAAAAAAGGAGAAGGAATTTCAATTGTGAAAGGAAAGAAAGAAAATATTGCAAAACTGATAAAGAAGGTATAAAAAATTTGAAAAAATAAATACTGAGATATAAAGCAACCCCTGCTCAAAGAAAAAAATATCTCTTTGGTAAACCTACCAGAACTCAACTAAAATCAATATCTGGGAAATTCTTTGTTTCTCTAAGGATGAATTATTCAACTTCGGCTTATCACCAGAAATATTTTTTTACTATATGTTTTTGTTCTTTCATTTTTTTTCTTTTTTTTTTCTCAGATCTTTCACTTTTAACTCTTCTATATTATTTGTCATTGTTTCAAGAGAAATAAAAAAAAAAAAAATACTTGTGTCCACATCTTTTTGCTTGAAGTGATATTTGCAGATGAGGATCCAAGGACATTAGCTTATAGCCTCCTTTCCAAAATTGTATTTTATAATTATAATTTAGATATATGGAGAAAAAGAAAATGTCATTTTAAACTGATACCTTTCCCCTCTGATACATGAATTTCTAAATTATAATATTGGGAAGTGGAAATTTCACTGAAATTTGTTGGAAAATTAACAAGCTTTCATCCCAAATCAAAAGATTATCAATTTTAATCAAAATGGCCACCATATATATAAAAAAAAATGTAGGTGTCAATTTAAATTGATGCTTGGAGGATAGGTGTTTATAATAATTGTAAGGCCATGAAAAAAGGTTATCATTTTTAACAGGATTGGTAAACCACTGATGGGCATAAAGTGAGGGATCGGCTTTCTACTGTTATTAAGTAGTAAATTGACCCAATCTAGAATAACAAAACTATAAGTTTTTAGGACATAGTTATATATGAATATAAGTTTCTACTGGGCATAAAATGAGGGATCGATTTTCTATTGTTATTAAGTAATAAATAGACACAATCTGGAATTGTTATTTAATATAATAATCGAAACAAATATATTAAGATTAACATGTGTAAACCTTTTAATCCACATCCTCCAGGTATCAGTTTAAAACCTTTGAATTGTTTATATTGATATGAGTAACCTACAGGGAATTCTGAACTAAAACCTTTATTTAGTCTATAGAGGTTGACTGTTCTCGTTCCACTGTCCATGTCTAAGGATATCGTTCAGTTCTTATTTATAGTACTGCTCAGTTATTGCTCATTTTTTTCCACTGAGTTCAAATATACAGTGCTGGGTCGAGGGATTAATCACTATGTCACCACATTTATAAACCAATGCTTCAATGCACTAGGCCATTGTCTCCTTCTGACATGATCTTTCTTTATAAGAATCAGATGAGACCAAAAATGGAATATTGTTGTTATATCTGAGCTGGTAACCCACCAGTCCTCACTGAACAGCCTTGGCAGAAAAAATTCAAAAGCATTTACACCGCCTTGTGAGTGATGAATCCTTTATCCACTGTGCTATGTGTTCTTAAGGTTAGATCCAGTGACAAGACCCAAAGAGTTGTGAGTTCAATACCTGGTTAAGGCAGTGAAGAACTTGGAGAGGGGAATTAACAGGAGATAACTGATAGCTGACATCCATTAGACATGGCACGTGGAACTAGAACAGTCTACCCCATTGAGTGAAATAAAGGGTTCCTGGGAGGAATTTCTAATGCATTACATATTATCTCTCAGTTGCATCTCTGTCTTTGGGCAGAGTGTGCTCAGGGGCGGCTTCGTCAAAGGACAGAGTTGTAACTGAGGAAAATTATACTGGGGAACAGCTGCCTGAGGCCGCACCTTCTCATTGCACTAGCGAGAAGGATCGGTGTACACACCAAGGCCAGCACAACAGATGGTTGACCTTGTGTCACAACCTGACTTTGTCGGAGGTTGAGGAAATACAAATAAAGGGTTCAGTTCAACATTCCAACCACCTGAAGAAGGCCGGAGCGTACAATGGCTGAAACATTGTGATAAATATGGTAACAAAGATGAGGACAACAGTCTGAATAATGTAAATAGTGTACATAATACCTCATCTTAGAAATAAAACATATACAATTTTAACTTATTCAAGTCTATTTTCAACTAATATTTATCCTACACATCGTCATCATATTTACATCTTCTACCTTGATCCTACCTTTACGCACTTACAACTATCTCATTTGGTAACTTGAGTGGCTCTTGGTCCTTGTAGCAGGTGAGAAATAGTTTTGAAGGAAAAAATAAACAGAGATAATACTAACAAAGAGGAATGACAAAGGGACAAAAAGTTAGAGCAAGAAGAGAAGGATATTGTGGAGAGTCATGATCATACACATCCTGAAAGGGTAAGTAATATCTGGCTGCTTGTATTGGGGTATGCATGTCTCCTAGGTCAGTTAGCTAATCCCCATTGAAGCCGCCTGCTCAGGCACATTTGTGTTAATTCAACACCTTGAGTTCACCTGTGGCTTATACTGCAAATATTGCTGAGTGGACATTAGTTGCTATTTCTGAGAGAGAGTGCATTATCTGGCATGACCAACAGTCTGAGCAAAGCCAGTACGCTCAAACCATTGGTCATGATGACTTGCAACTAATGCTAGTTCAATTATCAACAACTCTCAAATAGTTCTGTCTACCCAATTTCACTCACAAAGCTTGCGTAAAACTGTAGCATGATTTTCACGCACTTTCCAAAGGTGCAGCATTCTGGGATCACCTTCCTCAGTTGATAACATCAAGAAGTCACCTTCCTGACTAATAACCCATAGAGCGATTTGAACCCGGGTTTCATTGTTGGAAAGTGAACATTCTAACTACTCAGTCATGTGTCGATTAACCTGAATGGGTGTAGCATATGAAAGAAGCAAGCAGCATTAAAGGAGTTAACAATTCACAAAATTCAGCTGTGAAGGGAGATAACTCAAATTGGCAAAATTGAGCTGGTAGAGGATAAATGTTTGCAAATCCTCTGGATTCATTCAGCTGCTCATCTAACAGATGGTATGCTTGCTCATGAGGTTGTTTACAAATTGTATTCAGTGAAAGCAAAAGAAAATTGAAATTCTTCAAAGTCAAGATCAATGAGTTTAAATGATCTCGTTCTTAGAGATTTTACTTATTTCACGCCTCAGATCATAGTATTAGGTCTACGTAAACCACCCTCCCAAAGGGGGGAAAAAAAGGAAGAAAAATAAGAAGACTGCTAAATGTTAAGACTTGTACCCCCACCTCGGGGAATTAGAATTTTAAAGAAATTTGCTTGTCTTAATGAATTCAAAGACCCTTTCATCTGACACTTTAAACATTCTTACTTATGTTCCTAATGTCTAACTAAACTGAAAACTATCTACTTGACTTCAAATATGGTGTCCTGGGTATGATGATGAACAACATCTGGCAGCAAGGTCTCTGATCAGGAGATTGGATGTTTTGAGGAGCATGGAAATTATAATATTTGTTAATTTGGTCAGATCTTTAGATAGAAGTAGGTTGGGCTGAGAAACTCTTCAGCACACCCCATTATATTTTCGGCAAAATTCCAAATTTGTCCATTTATTATAACTTCAGCTCCCCAACTCTGAGAGTCAAAGTCTTGATAGTCTGTTTTTTGTATTATTATTGTTTGTTTTTTTGTTTTTTTTATTCATTCTGATTTGCTGTTCTGTACAATCAACTACCAGGTCTTTCACCTGAGACCAAACATAAAGGAACATTTGTCGGTGGTGGTGCAGGGGGGGTAGTTATTAAGAGATTTTCTAAATATGTGAGCATATTGATAAAATCTTTTGTGTACAGTATAC
Source organism: Acanthosepion lycidas (assembly GCA_963932145.1). Lineage (NCBI taxonomy): Eukaryota > Metazoa > Mollusca > Cephalopoda > Sepiida > Sepiidae > Acanthosepion > Acanthosepion lycidas. Next base: position 68,909,826 of record OZ010600.1, read on the forward strand.
TCCTATGAATTTCTTACAATCCTTTCACCATTTAACTTTCGTCCTGGGTGTGAGGATAAACTACATCTGGCACCAAGGTCTCTCATCAGGATTGGAAGTTTTGAGGAATGTGGAATCACCTCTTAATTGCTGTTGTTCTCAGGGTCACCCTGACCAGAGGTGGTAGCACTTGTTAGGGTCCCAGTTATGGGAAAATAGTGACCCCCCCCCACAAACAAACAAAGCACTATGAAAGGATAAAAATAAATTGTTAGAGTAAAAATACCAGCAGTACATTTTTATCTAAAAAAAATTATGACAAATATATATTTATAGTAAAATAACCAACAATATCTATTACAGTGTAACCCAGATATAAGAGAGTTGTCGGGACTGGAAAAGAGGTCTCTTATATCCGGGTTTGGTCTATTTTGTTTGGCTCTAATTTGGGACCAGAGAAAATCTCTCTTATATCCGGGTTTTTCTTTTATCCGGGTTACACTGTATCTTCAAAATGAGGTATTGTAACTATTTACATTATTCGGACTGTTGTCCTCATCTTTATTGCCATATTCATAATGTTTCGGCTGTTGTATGCTCTGGCCTTCTTCGGGTGATATACATTGGAATTTCAAATCAGATCCTTTATTTAGTGCATGGCAGTAGATTGTTCTAATTCCATGTGCCATGCCTTTTAGATATCTCATCTGGCTGAAGGGATAAGTGTTGGTTGAGTAATCCAAAGACTGATTTGATCCAAAGAGCTGTGAGTTCAATACTTGGCCACAGCAGAGGTGAACAAAATCTTGGGGAGTTGAGTTACTAAAGGAAATTATCTGAAACTGAGGTATCCAAAAAAGACATGGCATGTGAAATAAGAACAATCTACCTCTCTGTGGACTAAATAAAGGGTTTGGTTTGAAATTCCAATTCTGAACAGTGTACAATGGCCAAAGCATCATGAATATGGCAACAAAGGTGAGGACAACTGTCCGAATGATGTAAATAGTGTAAATACCTATTTATTATCTGTCTATATTTCTGAGATGAGATATTATGTACACTATTTACATTATTCAGACTATTGTCCTCATCTTTGTCACCATATTTATTATAACGTTTCGGCCATTGTATGCTCCGGCCTTCTTCAGATGGTTGGAATGTCGAACTGAACCCTTTATTTTGCACACTGGGATAGACTGTTCTAGTTCCACATGCCAGGTTTAATGGATGTCAGTTATCTGTTAATTCTCCTCTGCAAGTTCTCCACTGCCTTAACTGGGTATTGAACTCACACTCTTTGGGTCCTGTCACTGGATCTAACCACAGTGAGTGAAATAAAGGGTTCAGTTTGACATTCCAACCACCTGAAGAAGGCCGGAGCATACAATGGCCGAAACGTAATAAATATGGCAACAAAGATGAGGACAATAGTCCGAATAATGTAAATGATATACCTATTTATGGTAAAATTACCAACAATACATATTTAAAGCAGAATGACCTACAATACATTCTATCTATAGTTGAAGGCATACAATGGTGTTCAAAATATATCCATTTTGGTATTAAATAACCCATAGAGGTGTTGATATGCCGCTAAACAAAATCAACCAATTGATCTAATGTTTTCCACTGACATGATGAGAAACATTTATATATCGAATGAATTGCTAAGTCAGCTAATAGGAAAGTTGGGCTCCATGTTTTGTGCTAGACAATTTTTCTCACCAAAATCAATCTTGAACCCTTAAATTCTGTTTCACCCACCCTCATCCTATCTTCCTCACTCTTATCATATCTATCTCACTCACATTCACTCTCTCTCAACCACTCTCAAATGTGTCTCTTCCTCTCATCTACTCTCTCTCTCATATCTGTCTCACCCACTCTATCTCTCTCATTCACTCTTATCCCATTTGTCTCACTCTCATTCTCTCTCTCTTGACCAGTCTCTGTCTTCCTTTCATCCTCTTTCATATCTGTCTCACCCACTCTCATTCACTCTTATTCTGTCTGCCTCACATTCACTCACTCACTCACTCCTCTCAACTGTCTCTTCCTCTCATCATCTCCATCTCACTCTCATATCTATCTCACCCACTCTCATCTTTCTCTCTCACTCATCACAGCTGTCTGTTCTTCATATCCTGTTTGTCTCACCCCCCTCTCAACCTGTCTGCCTTTCTCTGACCATTCTCAGTCTTGCTCTCTCACTCTCTCCTATCCTGAGTAGGGGCACACACTGGGAGATTGGAAAAAGTCAAGCAGTTATACATGTTGATCTTATTTCTTTTCTCTCAACCCTTTTCCCCCCCACCCATGATCTTTTTTTAACTATGCAGAAACTACCATACACATACATAAAAACAGTGCTATCTAATTTATATATTAAGAACTATACTCACACTCTCACAAATAAATGTGTGTGTTTGTATACACACACACACACACACACACACACACACAGTTTATCTTTTCCTTTTTATACATGTGGATATACACATTTGGAATTTGACCCCAAATTTTTCAAGTGACTATTTTTCTAAACCATTTTCTAGTTTTATTTTGCTAGCCTCTCCTTGACTCTGACCTTTCTCGCCCTCTTTGAGTTGGAGAAAAGAAAAGATCTTCAGCCCTCTAAGTAAACATCCTGGTTGTTTTACCTGCACATCCACCTGCCCAGCCAAAATCTAGGGACAACATATGATGATGAAGCAGTCCTGACTCACCTATCATAACACACAACACCCATGCTGACCTTATCCTTTACTTCCTATTCCCCAAAACCACTAACTTCCCATTTTCTCCTTCCTCTTACAAGTATCTCAAACAGACATCACTTTTTGTAGTGGATTTAAAAAAAAAAGTAAGAAAGAATAATTCATTTTATGGCTAATTTGCATTCCTTATGCAAATAAATAAAATAATTTTCACAATTTTGGCGAATTTAACCCCCACCCAATTAATTATTTGCTGTGACCAAAACAAGTCTCTTGGGTTTATATCAATTGAATGCAGACACTTTTGACAAAGAAAATATTACTTAAAAGTATTATTACTTTAATAATTAAATTTCAAAGCACAGGACTTCTATTAGGAAATCTTTAATAACAAAGGTGTGCTATAATAATAATTGATTAATAGATTCATTTTCTATGGATTATCAACACATTGGAAATTATTTAAAGCCAGGAAATATTTTTAGGTTGTAAGAATTTTTTGGTGGGGTGGGGAGATAATAATGGATTAATGATAATCAACTTACTAATCAACCCATAGCTGGTGGGGGAGAAGGAATGGATACATGCCTAATCAGAATTTGATGAACAAACAAGAAATTATAATGTGTATATAAAATAGAGGATTAATTGTATATTACAATCAATATACAGTACTTTTTTAAATATTTACATTTCAGGGAATGTAAATAAATCTAAAATACACATCTGTGTACATAATCAGTATCTCATTGATTGATAGATTCATTTTTTATGGCTTATCAATCATTTGAGGGTTATTTAAAGCCAGAAAATATTTTTAGATTGTGAGAATTTTTTTCTTTTTGGAGATAATCTTTTTTGCAGTAGACAAGTTGCCATCCAAGGCTATAGAACTCAGTCTGTCCTGCTATTTACTCATATCTGGAGGGGAGAGAAGATGTGGATTCATACTTTTCCCAAGGGTATTAGCACATAAGTGAATGTAGTGGATTCAAATGGAATTTGAAGTCAGTTCTCCGATCCCTCAATCCGAGCTGCTATCCATTACTCCATTGTGCCTCCTCAGTTCATATTACATTTTCTTTTTTTAATCATTTCACCCCAAGCCGAGTGATAATGCCACTAGGATGCAGGTGGGTACAGGGAGTGATAGATCGTAAGACTTTAGTGAGGAGAAGTGAGGAAAGGACAATAAAAGAACAGGGTTCAGAAAAACAGAAGATGGTGATTGATGTTACATTTAAATTTTTGAAAATTTTACATAGCAGTGAAGCAAGGAATCAGAAAGGAGTTCCACAGGTGAGAAGTGTGAGAAAAGAAATCGTTAGAACAGAAGTGGTGGTTGCATCTAACTAGTTCAACAGTAAAATGGTGAGATCTAATTGCCAATCTAGTCAGTCATTTAAGTGCCATACATAATACAGATTTTGGTGATTATGTATCTTTTGATAAATCACTGATAAGGCAGATATTTTCCTGTTGTAGGTTACCAATTCTTTTTGCAGTAGACTGGTTGCCAACCAAGGCTAAAAAAACAGTTTCTCCTGCTATTTAACCCATAACTGGTGAGAGATGGATTCATGCCGTTTCCAAAGGTATTTGTGTGTAAGTGAATCTAACAAACTTGACTAGAATTCAAACTTCAAGCTGATATCCATTACACTACTACACAGTCCAATCTACTAGCATGCTTAAAGTCAGGCAGAAGACACTAAGGAAAAAAGCTAATCAGGATAATTACCACTAAAATATTTGTAGAAAAGACAGAGAGAAGTCATGTTAGTTGGTGAGAAAGTGAATGACTACAAGATCAAAATCAATTCCGTTATAATCCCTTCTTTCGATTTTGTCAAAGATCTCAAGATATGCAGCAGGAGCACCAGACCACATATGGCAGCAGTATTCAATGCATATAGATTTGTAAATGTGCATGATGGAAAGTAAAAATTTTCTGGCATGACAGTGACCCAACTTTCCTTGCAGTAGATGCAGCTTTTGATTCAATGTAGTCACTCCGCTTCAAGTCAATTGATAATGTGATGCCAAGAAGGTGCAGTGAAAGAAAATGAGACATATATGAAGGATTGAAGAAAGGACAAAAAAATGTAAGATAGTGATCGACATTGCATTTAAATTTTTGAAGATTTTACTTATCAGGGAAGCAATGTAACAGAAGGGAGTCCCACAGGTGTGAAGTGAGAGAAAAGAAACTGTTGGAGTAGAAGTGGCAGTTGAATTTAGCTATTTCAACTGTAAAACAATGAGACCTAGTTGCCAATCTATTAGTACACTTAAATTCATGTAGTTAGGGCACTAGGAAAAAAAAAATTCATCAGAGTAAATGCCAGGAAAATGTTTGTAGAAAAGACAGAGGGAAGCTACGTTATGTCAGTGAGAAAGTGGTTGAAGTTGAGATGCCTGGTCAGGATCGATTACATTACGGTATCCTTCTTTGGATTTTGTCAAGAATCTTGACATATGGTAGCAGGAGTAACAGACCAGATATGGCAGCAGTATTTGATGCACGGTTGAATCATGTGCATGATGGATTCTGATGAAAAAAATTTTCTGGCACAGTACAGTGAACAAAGTTTCCTAGCAGTAGACCTATGAATTGATTCAATATAGTCACCCCACTCCATGTCAGTAGAAAATGTGAATTGAAAAAGGCATACAGTGTGGCTCTCCTAGAGTTTAGCATCAGCCATACTAATGGCAGACAGAGAAGGGTTCTCCATGGTGATTGAATGAAAGCAATTTTGTTTTGGAGGTATTAAATTTTACAATCCATTTCTTGCCCCAGTTAACCATTGATTAGACGTCATTTTCAAGAGCAGTTGCCAGATTTACTTTGTCGGATCTCTTTACACTATTTACATTTTTTGAACTACTGTCCTCATCTTCATTGTTATATTCCCAATGTTTCGGCTGTTGTACGCTCTGAACCCTTTATTCCATCCACTGGGGTAGATTGATCTAATTCCATGTGCCCTTCCTTTACTGAATGTCTTAGTTTCAGTTAATTCCTTTTAGTAAGTCATATCTCCAAGTTTGTTTTTTTTTTTTTTTTTCTACCTCACCTGTGGCCAAGCATTGGAATCACGGGGCTAGATTATTATAGTTCCATATCAAATACTTTTTCTGGATGCCTGTGATGAGAGTAAATACTTGCATCATCTCTGTAAATACCTAGTTGGGAATTGAATCCCTATAAAAGGTTGATAAGAATCAGATTTACCATTTTTGTTAACTTGTATTCTAATAAATATGAATTATGAGCAAAGAGCAGCTTTTCTGAAAGTTTAAAATGACAAAAGAAAAAGAAAAATGCCAAAGAATTGCTTCATTTTGTGATTATTTTTTTTTTTGTGTCTGAAAAAGGAATGTTTCTAAGAGACTAAAAAACTGTAAATGATCGATTACTATGTCTGTTAAAAGTCTTTTTCACCATTTTTCATTCCTGAAATACCACCTGCTTTTCTTGGAAGTCTAAAGAATTAATTTATAACTGTAAAAAGCTTCATGTAAAAAATTTTCGGTAATATGGTTGAATAAAATAAAAGATATATATTGTGTATTTGGGAAGCAATCCCTCTTTTATGCAAGTTTCATTAAAAATGACTGACAAGTTAAGTTTTTTATGGAATTTTTTCATGTGTTCTTATAATTTTTTTCATTTCAGGACAAAAATTATATAAAAAATGTCAGAATGCTTTATACATCCAAATGCTTTCAGCTATACTTTTAGCCATTGTCAACAATAAATTTTATTTTACTTTTAACTGAATATACGACTTGATTTATGTATCTAGATTTATAGTAATGTTCTATTTTCCAAACATGGTCAGTGCATTGTGGCCATATTCATAGTTGTTATTATTGAGAAAATATATACTACAAAAATTTCTTGAACATTACGGTAAATGTAATTAATAATGTTTAATTAAAAATACAGAACATTTACTTAAATTATATCTGTAAAAATAACGTATAAATTGAAATATATTAAAATAATTGTCGGACTTAATACATTTCATAATATATATATATATATATATATATATATGTGTGTGTGTTTGTGTGTGTAAAAATTTCATTTAGAGTATATATGTAAAAGGACAAAATGAATAACAACAAAAGGAAAACTTAGCTGATGTGTTTCATCTTCTGAGAGACTTTATCAAGGCAACCTTAATAATGTCCCTCAGAGGATGAAATGCGTCTGCTAAAACAAGTTTTCTTTTTCTCTTTATTTTCACACACACACACACACATATATATATATATATATATATATATATATATATATATATAAAAGTGAAGAGGTTATAGTAGTTCCAATGAGAGAAAAGTGTGTATAATAAAAAAAGAGAAACTGCAACCATTTTTGGTTGTAATGTGGATTTTTTAAAAGAATATTATCCTTTAATTTTCATAATTTTGCTACACACGTTTCCAGTCTTGTAACCTTCATCAGTCAAAGAGTGGATATTTCCGCATGTTATTAAAAGGAATTAATTTTTCTTAGGTTTTTCGATGTTAAATATTCTTGATATTAGACATTGTCTTTTTTCTGCGTTAGTGACCCAAATATCTTTGTTGAACTGGCAGTGAAAGAATTCTGTGGGAAGGGTATTAAAGCAATTAAGACTGGTCCCAGAAAGAGTGAGAAAGATATCTCTATTCTTATCTTTTAATGACCCCTGTGTGTTCTTAGATCTATTTCCATTTTTTTGTGTTTTGTCATCGAGCATATATTCCCACTCCATACATACATACTGTCTTATTATAAGGAATTTGTATACACTTATGTATACAAACACACATACACACTTTTATATATATATATATATATATATATATATATATATATATATATATATATATATATATTTCAAGAACAGTTTTAGAGGAAAGACATATGACAAAGTGTGATGTATTTCATCCCTGAGGACTTCATTAGACTAGGTTTGTTTGATGGAAGAACTGACACACACACACACACACACACACATATATATATATATATATATATATATATATATATATATATATATATGTCACACATTATGAAATGGAAAAAGGCCGACAATAATTTTAAGACATTTTTATGTTTATACATTCTTTTTATAGATACAAATATTTAAGTAAATGCTCTGTTTTATAATAAGCAGTATTAATAACAATTACTGGCCTAAATGAAAATTTCTCAGACATTCAGGTCGGTAAATGTTATTAATACTGTTTATTTTAAAACAGAGCATTTACTTAAATATTTGTATCTATAAAAAGAATGTATAAACATAAAAATGTCTTAAAATATATATATATATATATATATATATATATATATATATATATATATATAATGAAGAAATATAGTTTCAAGGTGTGCTATATTTATTGGATAAAGTGCTCAATTTCAGAGATATTGTATGTCAATCCCTGATGATTGTGTTTAGCATGAAACAGCCTGTTGCTCCTGAGTTTTGACTTCAGTGTTCACTTAAATATATCCAAGTAAAATGAGAATAAATTTTCCTTTTCTCCTTAAAAGAGGTAGTATGTGGTTTTAACTCTTAATAAATTGTCTATTCACCAGTTATTTACTAATGCCTGATGAGATGTGTTAATATACATCGAAACATGATTGCATTTGTGTAGCATTTTGATGTAATATCCTAAAATTATATATATATATATATATATATATATATATATATATATATATATATAATATAATCTTATTACTATAAATATTACTTTTAGTGGGTACATATGTTTGACTTGACATCAATGTTTTTTATTTTCTTCTTTAAGAACATGACTCGAGTTTTTAGATTATGTTTTAGTTTTGGAGCAACTTGTGGTTTTGGGCAAATCTATCTTGAGTGCAGCCTATTCTATGCTCAATTTCTTTTTCTCCTATACTTAATTTGTTATAACTAATCCATATGCTGTGGTATTTGAAGTGTTTAGTATTTACTAATCCTACCTCCTGAATTTTTATGATGGATTCATTGTATGTTCCATCGCTACTTTTGTTCTAATTCTAGATCATAGTTTCCCTTTTGGAAAGGTTTATCTTAAGTCCTCTTTCTTGGAACTCTTGGTAGAGGATTTTCTATTCAAGATCATTCTTATCCTGACTATGAATACCTATGTTATTGGCATGAATAATAGCAATATTTTCCCTCCCTCTGTAAAAGCCAGTGTCTGTTGCCTTGTAATGCAAAAAACATAATGTTTTTAGCTTTCCTTACTCACAAATAATAAAAAAATTCTTGAATTTATGAACAGCTGAACCAAAAAAATAAAAAAAAGGTCATCAAAAAAATCTGATGTCACAATTGCAAAAGTATATTTTTAACATTAAAACACCATCATATGATGGTGAGTACTCCCTTAATAATGCAAACAAGAAAATGATGAATAAAATATTTATTTATTTTTTCTTGATTATTTAAAAAAAAAAAAATTAATTTGTTGTTTTTCTTTGGTTTCCAAGTTTTTTTTATTTTTATAAAAGCAAATGCAAATTAACTATAGCTTCCCACCTCTGGTTTTCCCAACAAAGTATAAATTAACCAGAAAATAACATCTTCTCTTCAAAGAAGAAATTAATAAATAAAAACTACACTTGCCAAAAATTCCTTGCAGCCTGCCGTGTCTGAAAAATGAATGACTCAAGGTTTGAGCTATGTGGATTTGCATCTTTCTTTCTATTGGTTGAAATTTCTTTCTTTTTGTAACTAATTTTATTTGTTCTTTATTTCTCAAGTAATTTTCTTCTTTCTTTCTAATATTTTTCTTTCTTTTTTCTCAATTAATTTGGTTCTTTGTTACTTTTTAAGTAATTTATTTTTATTTTTTGTCTTTCTTAATTAACTTTGTGTCTTTATTTTCTCAAGTAATTTTTCTTTCTTCTCTATTAATTTTCTTTTTATTTCTCTCTTCTCAATTAATTTTGTTCTTTCTTTCTTAAGTTATTTTATTCTTTCTTTCTCTGTTTCTTTCTTAATTTTATTCTTTCTGTCTTCTCAAGTAATTTTGTTTTTTCTTTAGTAATTTTTTCTTTCTTGCTTCTGAACTAATTTTGTTCTTTCTAATTCTATTCTGTTTGATAATTTTATTTTTTGCCATGTTTTCACTTTTTCTTTCTTTCCAGAAATTTTTCTTTATTTTTTTCATTTTAAAGTCCATCTGCTAAAATCTTTCAATTACTGTTATTATTTCTGACACCAAGAATTGATACAAGAATTGCTCTTTGTACAACTTAAAATTCCTCCCTTTTTCTTTTGAGAAGTGTACAGAATTCTCAAAAATAAAGCAATAAGCAAAGAAGCAGCATTTAAAAGCAAGCATACATACATACATACATAGATATATAAAAGGGAGTAGTCTTTAAAAAAAAAAAAATGTGTAAAAATGAAATTTTCCCTTTGCTTGCTCTGGGTTAAACAAAATGTAGAAACAAATACCAAACATATTTTATTTTGTTTTATTTTTAATCAATGTCTTTTTTTTCTCACAAAATTAAATTTTCAAAACATTTGTTCCTGCAATTATCAGAGCTAAACAAAATTCCCCCCAGCAAGATTTTAGAAAGAATTTACCGTTTCTCTTTAAAAAAAAAAAAAAAATAAAATAAATAAAAAAGCATCAGTTTTTAAAGCTTTTATAAATCCAAGTGTTTTCATAGATCTGTCGTTTTACTTTAAAATTTCTGCATTTTCTCTCTCTTTTCGGGAAAATCGGTAAATATCTTTTTTGGCATGACAAGTTCAGGAAAGAGAGAAAAAGATGAGAACAGACTAAAATTTTTCAGGTAAACTTCAAGGTGAATTTGTAAAGGTTCACCAAGAACTGGCTATGATTTTGTTATAGTGGAACACACCTATTCTATATTTAATAGACTCTCCCACCTATAATAAGTAGGAGTTGTAAGAGTAACTAGTGAGTCGGCTCAGTGGGTCGGTCAGTCAGTCGATGTCGGATGACGGTTAGTTGAATACTACAGTATCAGTGACCACAAGTAGATTTACTCTGCATTATACCTATTATATCAAGTTCCTAACAGTTTGTACGTCAAACCTATTTTAGGACCGACTTAGTACAAATACAAGCCTCCACTGTGAAATCACTCCATAACAGATTTTAACACACAGTTTTTATTTTATTTAATAAGATTGTGAAGTAAGGTATTCTCAACACATGAGCGATCATGGCTCTCCATAACTTCCTATCCTTTGTAATGTTAAGTAATGTTTATCCGCCAGAGTCCTTGCTTTACCATCTATTTACATAAACACATTAGCTAAGTTATTCCTTTTCTCCTGCTTGCCTTCAATATGTCCTGTGAGTTTCACACTCTCCAAGCCCTCTTTCCTTAAGATAACTCCCAGAAATTTCAACTGCCACTTTTAGATTCTCAGCATAATTGTCTTTTTTTTTCCATTTTCCTTAAAACTTTCTCGTTGCTCACATGTTTCATCCATAGTATTTTGAGCATCCTTTTGATGAACAAAAATTCTTGCTTTAAGTCTCACATTCATCCATGAGGAAATTGTCCAGCATTTACTGCCATATTTTGTGACATCACAGTCCTAATGAAGATAGTAGTTATTTAACATGTTGACTGTCAACCAGGAGATAACATTTACTGATTTTCATCTGTGGGTGGCAACAAAAAGTTTATTTGCAGTGATACATTTAGTGTGAAATACTAAATAATATACTAATAATGTTAAAACTTCTAAGCTATAATTCAACTTATAAAAATATTTTATTACCTAAGTTGGGTATTATAAAGTTGGGGTTTGACGTCAAATTTCATAATTGATCTCTGGCAGTGAACGTTGATTAATTGATTGATTTGTCTGTTTAACACCATATCAACTCCTTATGCGCCAAAATTTAATTTTTTTAGGGGCTTGGAAGTAATAAAGACACAATATATGTTATTCTGCTTTCACAGATGAATACATGGTAGATAATATTCAGCTTTTATGCTTTCCCAACCAATACAATCTTGACCCTCTTCATGTCTCAGGTTAGTTGCTATTTTTCCTGCATAACCCCATGAACTTCACTTGACTTTTCCTTATACTCATCTCTACCTTGAGTGGCTCTTGGGCCTTGTATTGGATGGACATTTGTATAAAAAATCTGTTGAATGGGAAGCATTTTGAAAGCACAATATTTAGAAGTGGTAGCATTATTTTAAAAATCTCTCTAGAGCAGTGGTTCAGAAACCATAGGTGTAGCAGAAGAGGATAGCATGTGAGGCAAATGAATGAAAGACAATCAAAGATTTAGAAACAGCTTCAAAAAAATTAATATACCAAAAATAAATATGATTTAAAATATCATTATGGATTACTTGCATGCATGAGTCCCAGTATAAATAGTTACAAATATTTATTGACTGATTTTATTTTTGTGATATTTTTTGCATTATATCAAGTATTGTCTGCAAATTGGAGGAGAGAGTTATCAATGATAATATTTTGACTTTGTATCCATGGTTATTTCTATTTAACCCTTTCCTTGTTTTTTTATTTTTATTTTTAAATGTATTTTTTATCACATAAAATTTGGTGAGGTGCAAGTGAATTTTTCACTCCGGAAATGCAGGCCAGAGAGAAAAAGTTTGGCAACCACTGCTCTAGAGAATGGAAAATGTGATAAAAAAATCTGAAGAATAGTGAAAGTGCCTTCTAAAGTCTAAGCAAAATATCAAGAAAGAGTCCTCCTATATGACCGTGAACACTAAACATTCTCCTCACAGATGAAGAAGAGAGCAAAAAAAAATGTGGTTTTACAGAAGGCTGCAGAGAATACCAGGGATGGAACATGCAAGCAATGAGGAAGTTTTAAGGAAAATGAAATATATGTATAAACAAATACTCCTGTGCATTATATTTCTTAGAAAAAAAATGTTCTGTTGTAATCAGATACTGGAATGTTTTGCACTTGAGTTTTGACATATCTGACTGATGCCCGGTTGATATTGACAGGAGATATGCTTCAAGATTGTACTAGAGACAGCATTGCCTCTAGTTCAGATTGAACCTTCATCTCTCGTAATTACATAAATACTTTTTACTTTCATCTGCTTCTCATTTCAGTATCTCTTTCTTTTGCCTATATATAAACACAAATTTATGTATTTCTAAAGAAGAAATGGATTTTTATATTTATTAATCTGACAGACTTTGTCACTATTTACACTGTTCGGACTATTATCCTCATCTTTATTGTCCCATTCACAATGTTTCGAGTGTTGTACACTCCGGACTTCTTCAGGATCTGTCTATAATTCTGAGATGAGGTATTTTCATTATTTACAATATTTACATTGTTCAGACATGTCCTCATCTTTATTGTCACATTCACAACGTTTCGAGTGTTGTACACTCCGGACTTCTTCAGGATCTGTCTATAATTCTGAGATGAGGTATTTTCATTATTTACAATATTTACATTGTTCAGACATGTCCTCATCTTTATTGTCACATTCACAACGTTTCGAGTGTTGTACACTCCGGACTTCTTCAGGATCTGTCTATAATTCTGAGATGAGGTATTTTCATTATTTACAATATTTACATTGTTCAGACATGTCCTCATCTTTATTGTCACATTCACAATGTTTCGAGTGTTGTACACTTCGGACTTCTTCAGGATCTGTCTATAATTCTGAAATGAGTTATTTTCATTATTTACAATATTTACATTGTTCAGACATGTCCTCATCTTTATTGTCACTTTCACAATGTTTCGGGTGTTGTACACTCCGGACTTCTGCAGGATCAGACTATATTTCTGAGATGAGGTATTGTAACTATTTACACTATTTACATTGTTCAGACCATTGTCACATTCACAGTGTTTTAGCCATTGTATACACCAGTTTTCTTCACCGACTTTCAAACTTACCCCTTTATTTATCCACCATTTTAGATGATTCTAATTTCATGTAACCATGCCTTTGGGTATCTCGGTTTTAGTTAATTCACCTTGATAACCCTCCCAGTTTTTGCTCTCTTCATTGACACTAGGGACTGAACTCACTACTATTTGGATCTAAATAAAGAGATCAGTTTGAAAATCTAACAAATATCACCAGTAGAATTCCACAGCAAACAACGGCTGAAACGTCATGAATGTAACAGTAAAAATATATATATAATTTTCTTGCTATGTAGGAGCTTTTCATTTAATGATTTTTAAATAAGTTCAAATAAAGCCTTTTTTTTAAAAAAAATCTTGCAACTTTTGTCATTGGTTGATATTAAAAGTTTTTTTTTTTTTTTTTTTATATAAACCTAGTTTATGATCTCAAATTGATAAGCACCAAGATTTTTATTCATTTTTATTGACTCTTCCCTGTTCTTTTTTCCCGATTACACATATCTATCTCTCACTTTCACACATGCAAATCTGTAAATGGCATGTAAATTCAGAAATAACGTTGGTCATATGTAGTTTGAATCTTGCTGGTGAGTTGTCAAATAGATTGGCCATTTTCATTTGTTTATAATAAATGATCTAATTGTTCTGTGTCTACAGGGGTCATATCCAGAGCTGAGTGCCAAAGTGTTAATCCGTTAATTGTTCATTAATGAAGATGGCATTTTAATTGGTGATTTGAATTTCAAGTTAACTTCAAGAATCATCACAGGAGGGTGCTGTTAACCAAAAAAATTAACTTTGTTAACCACTGCTCAGTTAGCTCCTTAAAATTACAATGGAAGTTATCGATAACCTGTTAACGCTAAGTTCAGAGCCTGTTTCTGCTGAAGTCTAGTGGCATTGACAGTTTTAACCTCAATGACATCAACAGATTCAAGTTCTTGAGATGCTATGATGATGTTCAAAGTTGACTTGGGGTTGAATCGTTGGTGAAAATGTTAACTTTGATAATTAGAGCGATTAATGGATTAGCAGTTTGGTGCCCAGCTCTGACTATAAGGCACTATTAACTGAAGGCTACGAGTGTTTGCAATTAACAGAGGATCTATGAATGAATAAATTATCATTATACTTTATTTTTTGAAGAATAAAGTTGATAAACAAGAAAATGAAATGCTCAAAAATGCATGGAGACAAGGGATACCCCAAAAGTAATAACCCCTATTTTATTTAATTGTCCTAAAACATCAGAGGTGGATTTTGCTGGTATAAAAGTAGAGACTGAACCTTCCCAACAATAACCCATATTTCTTCTTTGTTTTCTTGTAGATAGCAACTGAGAATGAGTCAGATAAAAAAGACATGAAAGAAAAAAAAAAATGTTACTCTATCCAATGGTGTTATTAGACTGCCAGTATCTGTTGTACTTTTTGTCATAATAAATAGGAAGTATAAACTTTTGAGCATCCCTTGTGTGTATGTGTCTGTATACAGGTAAAACATATATGTGTATGCTTATATATTTCTGTGTGTGTGTGTAATCCAAAAATGTCAGAGACAGAAAAACTTCATGATGACTTTCATGCTATCAAGCGATCTTCAGATGTTTTAGAGACAGATATAAATATATATATATATATATATATATATATTCATATTAGTATTTATTACTCTTTCATGTAAACAAATTTATTAGCACCTTATATATATATATATATATATATATATAAAAACTACTTCATGTCATTCTTTCACTCTTCTATATGGACATAGATGCACACAACCATACACACACACACACGTGTATATATATATATATATATATATATATATACACACGCGTGTGCAGTCATATACATATATATGTATACATATACACACATGCACATTCATATATATATATACAGACACACACACAGACATGCACCATTAAATATATATATATATATATACTTGCACACACACACACACACGTGTGTGTGTGTGTGTATATATATATATATATATATATACACACACACTTACACCATCAAATGTATATATTTGCATACACGCGTATATATATATATATATATATATATATATATATATACACACACACACACTAGTTTCTTTCCCTGTGTTGCATACCTGGACACGAATGTAGCCTAAGGCAAACATTCCGAGTGTCTATGTTACTGGTTTTTAATCAAGCCAGAAACATTGTAAATTTGTCTTTTTTTTTTCTTTTTTTTTTTTTTTTGTTTCCTCTGGAAATGAGTTTCTATGTTATGTTATTTTTTTATTTTTAACTTTTTTTCTTTTCTTTTTCATTTGAAATTCTCCATTTGTATATTACCTCCCATCATTCCCCCCACACTGCCCACATATCCAAGCGCATGTGTCAGTGGACATTATTATTACTATTATAATTATTTAATTCTATTTTATTTTTTGATAATGCTCTTGGAAAAATTTATTGCAGAACAAACAATTTCTTTCATGAAAATATCTCCCAGTATCTTACTGTTTTTTTTCAAATTTGATAATTATTGTAATTTAAGTCACTGACTTTTTAAATGTCATACAAATTTAATCAGATAATAAATCGAACTTTGTTTCTTTTCATAGATATAGAAGTATATATAAACTCTTTCCAGTTTTATTAAGGATATTAAAGTTCTTATAATGAAATCTTTCCACCCCCTCCTCCTCCTACTTCTTTCTCATCTTAATCTTCTTCTTTTTCCTTCTTCATATACTTGTTTCTCATCTTCGTTTTCCTCCTCCTTCTATTTCTATCTCATCTTCTTCCTTTTCCACCTTCTTTTACATCTTTCTCTTCTTTTCACCTTCCTTTTCTTCTTCTTTTTCTTCTTCATCTTTTTTTCCTCCTCCTCCTATTTCTCTTATCTTCTTCATTTTCTTCCTTTTCCTCCTCGTTCTACCTCTTTCTCATCTTCTTCATCTTCTTTTTTTCTCCTACTTCTATTTCTATCTCATCTTCTTCTTCTCCTTCTTGTTTCTCATCTTCTTCATCTTGTTTTTTTCTTCCTCCTCCTACTTCTTTCTCATCTTCTACTTTCTCGTCATTTTCTTCTTCATTTCTTCCTCTTCCTCCTACTTTTTTCTCTTCTTATTTTTCTCCTCCTATGTCTTTCACTTCTTTGTCTTCTACTTCTTTTTCTTCCTTCTTCTTCTTCCACTTCTTTCTTTTCTTCTAATTCTTTCTTTTCTTCTACTTCTTTCTTTTCTTCTATTGATAATTCCATTATGTCTTCAAGATCTCCCTGAAGTCACAAAGACTAGATATTAAAATATATTTGTATTTTTTAGTTATTTCTGTCCATCTATTTTTTTTGTTTTGTTTTACAAATAAATATTAACCAATCAATGTACAAATTTCCAGACACATGACCAATACTTCACGTGATCTTTAACTTATAACATCAGTTATTAAAAATATTGTAATGTTAGCAAGCTCCACTTGCTAGATTACAAATGAGTAGTGAGTTTGATCCTCACTGAGTGCTCCACACTTTCGGCCTTGTGCCACATCTAAGCTACACTTAGAAAATCATTTAGGGCACTTTGATGTGATGTAAAGGTTTGTAAGCATGTCTCACTAGATCAATTGTGACTGAGCAGTGAGTTTGATCCTCACTGGGTGTACCATCCTTTTGGCCATGTGCCACATCTAAGCTAATGCTTAGAAAATCATTTTAAGCAATTCAATATGGTGTGATGGTTAGCATGCTTCTCTCGCTAGATCAATTACAACTGAATAGTTTGATTCTCACTGGGTACCCATGCTATCTGCCTTGTGCCACATCTAAGCTATGCTTAGAAAATCATGGACACTTTGATGCATACAGCTGGGGTTTTGGGCACTGCAATTCTCCAAGAAAATTTGACCAATTACAGGGGTATTTTTAGGCCATATGAAATGGGTATTAGAAGATATTCTAAGGCAAACTTTAACTACTTCAACCCATTGGTTTATGATTCTATCACTGAAAATGCTTTATTTTAGTAACAAGCATGAAATAAAAAAAAAACATTCACTCATTAAAACAGTTGCTTCAGGAGTCCCTCTGGGAGTAGGGGTCCCAAAGCTTAAGTATCATTAGTTTCATTGTAAATTCATCACTGCATACACCAATCAATTTTTCTGAAAATTTTCGATGGTTTCATTGTTAACTCTTTGAGCCTTGTCCACCACTTTACCGGTGACCACCGCTTTACCAGTGGTAGAGAAAAATGATGTAATACCCAGTCACCGCTTTACCAGTGGTAGAGAAAAATGACGTAATACCCAGTCACCGCTTTACCAGTGGTAGAGAAAAATGACGTAATACCCAGTCACCGCTTTACCAGTGGTAGAGAAAAATGACGTAATACCCAGTCACCGCTTTACCAGTGGTAGAGAAAAATGACGTAATGCTCAGCCACTATTGAACAGTGGGTAAACACTTGAAACTATTTTCATATCTACCGTGAAGCATTACATACCAATTATTTGCAAATTTTGACTCCTCAGGAGCTCAGGAAGAAGGATTAAAATTGTTCAGGAATGCAGAGCTCAAAGGGTTAACATTACTTTCAACATTTTTTATTGCTTCCCTGAATTATTTCATGCTTGAATATTGTTTTGCATTTTCATATACATTACTTTTAATGATAGACCACAACTTTTCTATTGGAGTAATATCTGAAGAGGCTAGTAGCCATTCTATTAATTTAATGCATTTTAACCATTTTGGGCAAGGTGGGCAGTAATCTAAAATGTTGTTACTCATACTACTTAAAAAAAACATCCTGTCCAAGAATTTACAATAATTTTCTATGTTTATCTTCACAATATCATCAACTTTGAAATGATCTATACTTTAACTTCCAACATTATAAGACCAAATCTTGCAAGTCACGTTGGTTATTTTCATGTAGGTCAATACATTTCTAGGCCTTTCCTCAGGTCCTTCCAATGTAGCTCTACATTCATCAGTTTTCACACACTACTTCACCCAACTTATACACTTTTTAAAAAATTTATTTAATCATTTCAAGGTGGGAATATCACTAGTGCGCAGGGGTGTTACAAGGTGTAAAAGTGAAAGAGAAGGCAGAGAATAGGGAGGAGGATTGAGAAAAAGACAAAAGATGAACAGGACTCAGGAAAATAGAATAATTGATGTTGCATGTAAATTTTTGAAGATTGTAGTTATCAGGGAAGCAAGTAAAATGAAAGGTGGGAAGAGAGAAAAGCATCTGTTGGATTAGAAGTGGCAGTTGCATTTAATTGTTCCTATGTTTTACGGGGTGGGACCTAGATACCAATGTAGTAGCCGCTTAAATTCATTTAGTCAGGGTACCAGATTGTCAGAGCAGTTGCCATGAAAATATCTAGCCTGAATTTCTAGGATGAGGAGTTTTTTATTATTTATATGCAGACTATTATCTTTATCTTTGTTGTTGTTATCACAACTTTTGGCTGTTGTGCCCTAAGACACAAATCAGTGAGAAATTTAGCAACTCCTCAAATTGAGTCATTGCTTAAGAACAAAGATGGGACAATTGAACAAATTCAAAAATATACTTTGTATAAGAAATACATTATACAATGAGAATAGAGGATTGTTAAAAATAGATTCCTTTAGCAGTTAAAGTCATGTCATCAGGGATGAAATCCAAATATATGTATATGTTTGAAATTTATTGAAACACTTATCTAATGTTAATCATATTATTCTTCTGATAGCTACTTTTCCTTGCATTACTAAGGTTTGCTTGTGGTCAGCATTGCTTGTGTTTGGAGTATGTTAAAACATGTCTGTTCTATTTGGCAAATAATTTTTGGTCTTCCCCATTATTATCAGATAAATGCATCCATCTATCAGCAGGTGTTATCAACCAAGGGAAGATAACCCTATATTTTTAGTCGTGCTTGTTGAACAGTTAGCCATCAGGAAATTTCAAAATGAACCCTTTATTTAATCTATAGGGGTTGATTGTTCTAGTTCAACTGACCATATCTGGGAATATCTTGTTCTTATTTTGTACCTGCTCAGTTATGGCCCACTTTGCTTCTATTGAATCCATGTCTACACTGTCCAGCCCAGGGATTGAACTCACAATTATGATGCCAATAAATATATTTACATTTACAAAGCTCACCTCTTCAAATATTTTCTTGCTGGTCAGTCCACACTTTTTTAGCCATTTATAAAAAGTTGGAGAGTAAACATGGGGGTAAAATTTGGATCTAGTATCCTAAAAGCAGTTTGATGTTGCTTCTAACATTGATCTAGCAACTCCTGTGAGGACACCAGTGCCAAGTAGTATTGGCCAGCCTCTAGGTCTTAGTGAGGAAAATATTTTTTCAAACCTCATGGAAGCAAGTAAAAAAAATATTAAGATGAAATTAAGTACTAGACAAAATATTGATAATATTAGCTTTCTTTTTTTTTTTTATTTGTGTTTTTTCTTTGATTTTTCTATCATTCTGTCTTAAAACTTGTACTTTAGTTAGAGCCATACAGCTGGGGCTGCCTATACAATAAGTCATTCTCAAAAAGGCCCTGACATAAAATGATGGTTTTGGGTAACGTGGTCAGTATTATTTGTTATCTATATGCAAATCACCTATGTCATGTGGGGCAGAGATACCGAATGCATTCATCTGTAAGTGTACACTACAGTTCAAAAGTTTGAAGCCACCCCCAGAATTAGGATGGGATGAACTTGACAGAAGAAAAAAGTGAAAAAATAATGAAAAAGAGTTGTTAGTCATTGAAAAAAAGAATCGAATCGGTTATCAAACTTATACTTTGAGAAACTTTTAGAACAAATGCCAAAAATTTGTGCTGCAGTAATCAACGCTAAAGGAGGATATTTTGACGAGAGTGAAATTTAATCATGAAATGCTTCCTTTTTCTTTTTTCTTTTTTGTCATAATGAAATTTCAAATAAAAACATCATATCTCCCTTTTTTCTAACCATGTATAATAATTTTCTCTTATTTACAATATAAAACAACTTCTTTTTGGGTCAATTAAAAAAATTACCAGGGGCTGCATCAAACTTTTGAACTGTAGTGTATATATTAGATTTGTGCAGAAGTTTCCAGCACTCTTTTTTTTTTTTTTTTTTTTTTTTTTTGTGAAAGATAGAGACTGAATATATTGTAGAAAAGATGGAATAAGAGTAGATAGGTTTGCCTATCATCCGGTTCACACTCCTCTCTGGTCTTCTGAACAGGAGTAGAGGTTTATCCCTTGTTTCCTGATTAGGATTGGATTTCTGGTTCCTTCTAACTTCTACTTCAACTCTATGCTCATAACACTACAAACACTGAAATTTTTATTCAGTAATCTTGACATCTTCAAGTCTGGAATTAGCTAATTTTCCTGTTATCTTGCTCTTTCTTACACTAATACACTTCTAAACAGTAACCCTCTACCTTAATTAGGTGAACATTAGTAAAAAAAAAAAAAAAAAAAAAAAAAGCACTTTTTTTTGGTGGACATTTTTGTGTACATCTTCTTGATGATGCAAATAGAAATTGGAATGAATTGGTATTAATTTGTTTATTAGTGAGTACTTATTGGTAATTTTGGGGATTATTATTTTATATTTTTTCATCTTGTAATTTGTCTTGGTGTACTTAGCAAAAGAAATGTAGAATTAAATAAGAAGTAAAAAAAAAAAAAAAATGGAAAAAAGAGGAATAAATTGAAAGTTACCTGTAGCATCAATTTAGAAAATGCACTTTTAAGATTAAAGATATATAATTTCATAGTTTCTTATAGTGTATCTACAGTTCTTATAATGCAAAAAAAATGATTGTAGAAAGTGCATCAAATCTTTTTTTATTGCAGGGGGAGAAAATAACAAATGAAAAATGGACAGAAAATTACTTCTCTCTACTTGAATGACAAGCAATAGTTCCCAAAATCTCTACTGCATTTTACTGCATTTATCTACCTATCATTATCGTTTTTCATCTATCATTATTCCTTTTTATTCATCTATCAATTATTATTGTTGTTTTTTTTTATCTATCTACTAGCAGAAAGTTTGACAATGAGTGTAACATCTTTATACAGTCGTTAATGTTTGGAGATAGTTATGGGAGAGAGGTTTCCCCAAGTTACCATTTACTTAGTCTTTGTCTATCTGATAGCTTTTTATCTGTTTATCTATCTATCTCTGTGTGTGTGTATATATATATATATATATATATAATGTGTGTGTGTGTGGGTATAAATGACTTTTTATCTGTCTGTCTATCTATTTGTGTGTGTGTGTGTGTGTGTATATATATATATATATATATATATATATATAAGCAAATATATGGATCTGACAGTATGAAGAAAAATATACGGAAAAAACAAACAAAAATCCTAATATGCAATTATGCTGTTTTAATGTTAATATAATGTCAACGTCAGAGGTTTTGGTCTAATAGACCATCTTCAGGACATATTCATAAAACATAATTAACATTAGACCATATTCAATTCAACATGAAAAAGACGATGGACATAAGAGCAAGACCAATCCAAACACATAACTGAAATCTTTTATAAGATCAGCGTTCTGTTTAAATATGATCACGTTGTCAAATTTTAGGAATACGTTTTCACAACATCGCTCACGTGACGACGACGTGATCATATTTAAACTGAACGCTGATCTTATAAAAGATTTCAGTTATCCGTTTGGATTGGTCTTTTTCATGTTGAATTGAATATGGTCTAATGTTAACATTAAAACAGCATAATTGCATATTAGGATTTTTGTTTGTTTTTTCCGTATATTTTTCTTCATATATATATATATATATATATATATATATGTGGGGGATATAAATAGATCTGGCTGAAGGAGGTTGATTTGGGAATGCTGCAACAATTGTGAGCAGAAAATTGAGCATTCCAACAAAAAATGTGTCATTAGGAAGGAAGAAATAAAATCCATCCCAGAGCTATTAGGACAACAACACACTTGCAGTATCTGTGGAAAAGTTACCGTTTTGGCAACTGGTTTAGCCAGTTACATGAGATCCAACTAGAGAGTGAATGCAACTTACCAGAAAGACCTGCAGGTTACTTGTGTGAGTTTTATGACAAGGTTTGTAAATCTGTTACAGGACTCAGACAACACATAATTGTACACAGGGGCAGGCAAGTTTCACATACAACCTTTATGTTTGATTTGTGTAAGAGAGGTTGTAAAAGTAAAGATGGCCTTAAGAATCACTTACGAGCCTGTAGCAGAGCGTTAGCTGGGGGGGGTATAAATGATAGAAATAATAAAATTCTGAATGAAAAGCACCAAGAAAGGCTACCAAGTGAAGAGATGGTTTTCTGAAAAGAAGTGACAATCATATATATATATATATATTGTGCGTCAAGTGTCCAACACTATATATATATATATATATATATATATATGTGTGTGTGTGTCAACGAGGTATAGTAGAGTCGTGGATATTTGACTTGGATTGAGGAATTGGAGAGCTGAGTTTGAATTCCAGTTTAAAGCCATTACATTCACTTAGGTGCTAATACCCTTAGGAAAGGTTTGAATCCTCTTCTTCTCCCTCCAGCTATGGGTAAATAGCAAAACAGACTGGGTTCTATAGCCTAGGATGGCAACTGGTCTAGAAGAAGGACAACTCTGAATTCAAAATCTGTGGCGTTGTTTGGGGAACTTGTGGCATGTAATGTGCCAGCTCTCTGTGTTCAGCCCTTCAAAAAGTGTGGATTGTTCTGCACAAAGACTTCACCACTAGAATCAAATCATATGTGCTGGTGTCTGGGCTGTCGGTTCCTAGGAACTGAGCTGCTTGACCATCATATGTTCAATCGACAGGAAAGTCACCATATATATATATATATATATATATATAGTGAGTAACTCTGTATTATTCTTATAGTTACTTTGATGTGTATATTTATATCTAACCTTGTAATTTTTTGTAATGTGAAGTATATAATTTGTGTGGATGTAAATTTTTACACTTTTTTGTATTAAATTATTTAACATCCCCTGTAAATAATATGGATTGCTACACTACTATGATAATCCTGTATCTATATCAAAATTTAAATTATGTAACAGTTTAACTCAGCACATGAAGATTGCATTGTGAATAAAACTCAGTGCTGTCTTACAGTCTTATATATATAGTGGTACTTGTTTGGAAAAACCTTGGATAGCTCAACTTGCAGTAGAACAAAGTGGTATCCAAGATAAAATGGGAAATAAAAAAAGAAAGAACCAAGAACATTAAAACAAGGTGAAAACAATCGTCAAGTATTTAAGCTCCAAGTCCAAGGAAAAAAACCCCAAAAAACAAGTAAAAAGAGTAAAAAGACAACTACATAAAGTGCTCAATACACTAGATAGAGCCATAACCTAAAGTAATCCTAAGGAGCCAGGCAAACCTACCTAGATTTCATCTAAACAGATCTGCAGGGTAAAGCTGGTTTTATTCTGAAGATCTATTTAGATGAAACCTAGGTAGGTTTTCCTGGCTCCTTAGGATTACTTTAGTTATATATATATATATATATATAGGCAGCAATTCTTCATTTATGCATGTTTCATTAAAAACGACTGACAAGATACTACAATTAACCTGTTTTTAATTTTTGGGGGTTTGAACTAGTGTTCCCTTTTGTAAACATAGTGTGTAGAAACTGTTCGAATGTCCTATAATTCTGAGTTCTTATATATATATATAAACTGAGGAGTAAAATGAAGAGAATTAATTCTTTGGTAAGATATAACAAGACATTGTTCACGTGGCCATTTTTTTTTTTTTTTTTTTTTTTTTTTTTTTTTTTTTTGGTGGGAGATATAATTTTTTTTTAGCGGCATAAGGAGGCATAGTAATAGATAGTGGCTTGAATGAAGAGAGAATTGGAGAGTTGAGTTCATTATTTTCACTTATGTGCTAATACCCTTGGAAAAGGTATGAATCCATTTCTTCCCCTCCATATAGGTAAATAACAAGACATTACTATTTTATTAGTAGTTTTACACCATCTTATTATAGTTGCTTTTTATAACAATAGTTTAGATAACAAATAATTGAAGTAAGTCTTGGGACTTTTTCCTTGTAGATGTCAGGAGCCCATCTTCCAAGAATTTTACTTTAATCTCTTTTGTCCAAGATCCTCAATTATAATCTTTAATCTCTCACCACTAATCCAATTATACATGTCATCATTGTACTAATTAAATCTCATAGTTAAATTTTTGTCATCATCAGTCTCATGACCTACTGTGGTCATAGGGTCACTGTGCAACTCCCTTCATATATCCTGGTTGAAAGACAAAATAGTATTCATTCATGCATAGTATGTCTTTGGCAAGTGGATCTGGTAGTGCCCATTCAATTCAAGGTCAAACTATATTTGGTTCTATCCAACTTGAAGGCTCATTTTGGTCATGGATATGTGGCTGTTGATCCCATTAGGAAAACCCCCAGACCTGGATGTTGACATCGGTCGAGGAAGCCCTCCACCTATTAATGTTGTGTCATCATCACACTGACTGCATTCATAGCTATGGAGCTCTGTATTGCCTTGTGCTAAGGGCCATTGAACCTACAAGAAGTTTTATCTATTATCTGAAAACAGAAAAGCCTGGTGGGGGAAAGTACTGGGTTACATATCATCATCATACTTTGACCTCCCTATAGTTGGTCAGAACTCCACTGACAATCTCTTTTCACACTGTTCGGTCCTGCATTGCTGTTCCCAGATCCCTAATGTTTAACCTTGGGTCCTGAGCTATCGTGTCTGGGATAGTCAATTTTTATGAGAAGGCACTTCCAGAAGGATGCCATAGGAGTAAGGATGGGACAGTTTCCCTGTCAGCTTGGTTACAGTAGCTGACAAAATGTAATCATTTTTGTTTGAGCTTAAGAGAGATTGATCTCAGTTCTCTGTAAATTGTGTTAAGCATTGCATGGGATCTCCAAATGATGTTCTGGATTTTTCTATATATGTTCTATCCAGTTGTCTTTGATGAGCAGATAATGTCCAGGTTTCTGCTCCATGTAATAGGACTAGTTCAATCAATGTTCGAAAGGTTTGGCCTTTTAAAGAGGATGGAAGGTTCGAGTGCCAAATCTTGTGAAGTTTGTTACACACATCCCATGCAAGAGCTTTGAGCATGTTGAAGTCTTTTTGGGAATCTGTTATATGAGATCCAAGATATTTGAAGTCCTCAACTCTTTTAATGGATTTATTATTGAGTGACTTCAATTTGGATGGTTCTGGGGAGGTTGTGTTATATTCTGTCTTACTCAAGTTGCAATTGAGACCCCCTACCTGGTTCACTGCTTGCTCAAGTGGTTACATATACCAGTAGCTACTGTAGAGTGTTCTGACCATAATTGAATTTTATTAATAAATAATAAAATTTTGCTATTGTTAAACTTTTTCTCTTCTTGTTTGTTTTTTTCTGCTTTTATTTCTAAGATGTAATTTTCATTTTTGAATTTACGTAGGGTAAAACATGTAACTAATTTGTGTCTTTTTTTTTCCACCACTCTTTCAGGAAGTCATTCTTCACAGAAATGCCAATGAAAAGTTGGGTCTTACACTTTGCTATGGATCCTTAGATGATGACATGACTGATATATTTATTGGTGAGGTAAGTGCCCTTTGTATTAGATGTTATAATTTCAAGTCAGTAGAAATGGATGATTTAGAGGACATTATTTAATCTTGAAGAGGAATTGTTTAAAAATATCTCCAAAATCCTTGCACTGAAATATGCAGAATCTTTGGTGGCAAAGTAATTGTGAGTTTAATATTCACTTTCTTTTTTATATGTGAATCAATACAATACCCACATTTTTAAATCAATTCATCAAAATAGATGGGGTTCCTGATGACAAAAAAACAGAGTGAAGGCCACGAAGAAAACATTATTGAGAAGAAGGACAATAAAAGACCAGGATTAAAGGAGACAGATGACAATTGATATTGCATTTAAATTTTTTTAGATTAAAGTTAATAGGAAAACAAAAAGAAGAAAAAATAAGAGTTCCTTAGGTGAGAAAACATACATGTTTTTAATTTGCTCAGCCTGATTCTAAAATAGGAGTAAAGTTGAAAGAGTGATTCAGTGACATACTAACATTTGCATTTATTTTATCTGTATATATATATATATATATATATATATATATATATATATATATTGGTCACATTGGAATAATGGATAGTGGTCTAGTTTGAGGAATTGGAGAGTTGCGTTCGAATTTAAGTCAAATCCATTATATTCACTTACGTGCTAATATACATGGCAAAGGTATGAATCCTCTTCTTCTCCCTCCAGCTAAGGGTAAATAACATGACTGAGTTCTATAGTCTTGGATGGCATCTGGTCTACCACAGAAAGAAATGGTTACCAAATGTGGGAAACAATCTGCCTCATCAGTCATGTATCAAGATACATGATCGCTTAAGAGTGTATCACACATGGTACATAACTGACTGACTAGATTGCGGCAGGGTCTCATCATTTTACAGTGAAATGATTACATATAACTGTAAGTTCTATGCTAACAGTTTCTTGCACTTCTCACTTGTGGAACTCTCTTTTGGCTCCATTTTTTTCCATCAACTTTGATCTTCAAAAATGTAAATTCAGTGTCAACCATTCTCTTCTTTCTTCTTAATTCTTTTTATTTTATTGTTCTGTCTCAATCTCTAGTTTTTTGTTTTTTTTTCATATTGTCTAAAACTTGATGGCTTTATTGCCTTGCTTGGGAGTGAAATGATTTTAAAAATATGCAAGAAAGTTATCTTTTACAATTGTAAACCCAAATTCTTCATTTCCTAGTCAATTCTCTCTCATCTTTTGGTATGTCCCCAAGATACTTTAAGGTCATACCAAAAAATGTAGAAATCCCTAAGGAAGGAATAATAACAGTGTAGTGAGTGAGAGAGAGAGAGAGAGAGATATGAAAAGACAAGGAACAGGGTTCAGTTAAGTAAACCTCAGGGTTTTCTTATTTAAAGTTTTAACTCCTAATTGGTACAAGGAAAGGATAGATGGGTTCTAGGGTAGGGTTTTTGGTATGGTGTGCTATGACCCATGGTAACCTTCTTGTCTTTGCAGAGCTCCCACAAGTGCTAGAAAGAACCTTGACTCCTACCTTACCCAGCCTGGGGCTCTTGGACTGTGAGTGCCTGTATAGGGGTTAGGTTGTAGGGCAAGAAGAATCAAAGATTAAATTTGGGTCTTTTTAAGGCTGACTTAATGCACTATGACAAGCTCAATTCTTTCCCTGTGACAAGTCAGGCATACTCCCTGGAGAAGCTGAGAGATTACCTTGTGTGTGTGTATGTATGTATCTCTCTCTCTCTATATATATCTATATATATATATATATATATAGAGAGAGAGAGAGAGAAAGAGAGAGAGCAAAATATCAAAAAAGAGAAAAAAATTTGAATATCCAACTTCTTTTCATATATTCCATCTAATATACTTTGTTTAGATATCTCATATCAGTCATTTATATATATATAATCACTTTACCCCAAGCAAAGTGATAATCCCCCTAGTAGGCTACTGAGAGTGAAAGAGAATGAAAAGACTCTAGAAGGAACCAGAAACTAAACAGGGAACATGGGATAAACTCATGTTCAATGTGATGTATTTTGAATTGTCTGATAAGTTAACCTGTCTATTCCTATTGATGGAAAAATAAAATAAAAAAATAAATAAATAATTAGAAAATAAAATATCAGGGGCCAGGCATAAATGTTATAAATATAGTGATGAAGTAGACATTAGAAGGAACCGGAAACACATCCTATGCAGGAAAAAAAAAAAGGGATAAATCTCTACTCCTATTCAGAAGATTGTGAATTGGGCAATAGGGGAATTTATCTACTTCTATTAAGGAGAAGTTAAAAAATAATTAGTAAATAAAATTTCAGAGTTCAGGTTGAGACATTAGAAGTATAGACTTGAAGTAGACTCTAAAATGTCTGTGGATGGATATATATATATATATATATATATATAAGTCATGTACAAATACACTACAACACACACATATGATTGCGCATGCGTATTCAAAAGTTCTAAGCATTGAATTTTGAATACGGCGTTTGAAAATAAAATACAGTTCTTTTACTGGAAATACTTGCACATGCCTAAATGAGAGAGTTGCTACATCTAAGCTATACTTGGAAAATCTCTACCTAAATAAGAGAGTGTTGAAAAGTTCTCAGCTTGATAAACAATCCTTTCAAAAAAAAAATCTGGTACTTTGGTCAGATTTTGGGAGGTCAGTAATAGACTGAGAACTTTTCATCACCATACCTAATGTGTGTATGTATGTATGTGTGTGTATATATATATATATATATATATAGAGAGAGAGGCTGGTTAACAAAAATTGAAGAAAAATTGAAAGAATAAAAAGTCAACAAAATGATACCAATATTGTCAATAAAATTGACCTTATGATGGAACTGAAGCATGGAATGATAGATTTTAATGTTGGAATGCACAAAGAAGTGGGACTTATTCTTCTGAGGAATGTTACTGTTGGTTAAAGGTCTTATTGTGGAATTTATACTCTTTGAGTAAACCCAAATCTCAGTTTAATCCATCAATGTTTGAATTTATTTTGAAAATAAATTTCAATTCTGATCTGCATCTTTCTTCTCAGCTGTTGTATGAAGATGCTAAAAACAACAGCTGATGTCATCAATACTATGAAATGGTTGGTTGAACTGTGCAGCAACTAAAAAGTTGATGTTGTTGTCTTTGATGGGTTTTTTATGTTTACTGATGGAATTCTGTGTCAGTTTCTCCAACATAATTTCCTTTTTTGCATTAGTGGCAGAAAAGTAAACATATAAGATTTGAACTGTCACAATTCAGAGCTGGTGGTTTGAAAACTATGTTAGACCACATGTGAACCACCTTTTGATTTAATCATATCTATTTATCTATCTATCTATCTATCTATCTATATATATATATATATATATATATATATATATATATATATATATATAAACAAACACAATTTTCAATGATTTTTCGCAGTCAAACATGTCAGGTTAAATGACTTTCCATATATATATATATATATATATATAATAATAATAATCCACTGGTATATAATCCAAGTGAATCCTAATAATATAAAATATTAAAAAAGGTCCACAAAAAGAGCTCAATGTAAATTTGGATTACTATTGTATATAACATATATATATATATATATATATATATATATATATATATATATATATATATATATATATATTTATCCTTATTGGTAGCACAACTCAGAGTTTAATGCACAACGCAATCTTCTGATGTTGACTTAAAACTAAATTTTACATAATAAAAATTTTGTTAAATATATCTGATTGTTGCAATTAGGTAGTCCATATTTTATACAGGGATTGTCGTTGCTTTTGTTTTTAAAATAGATGTAACTAAAAAGAATTATAAAATTTATATATAACAAAAAACACACATGCATCCAGACAAATTATTTACATCATTATGACAATCAGATATATTTAACAAAATTTCAGTTATGCAATGGTCAGTCTTAACTCGGCAACTGAAGATTGCATTGTGCATGAAACTCCAAGTCATGTTACTGGTGGGAAAAAATATATGTATTTATTAATATTTAGTTTATAGCTCTGTTATATTGAATCAGGCACTATTTTATTAACACAAGCACTCAGAGTGAGATATTATATATATATATATATATATATATATATATGAGTTAAACCTAGAGAGCCAGACAAACCTACCATGGTTTCACCTAAGCAGATTGTAGGGGAAGGTGAGCGAGTATAGTTTCTTATACCTATAAGATTTCTATTAATAATATACATACATATACATATATATATATATATATATATATATATATATATATATATATATATATATATATTAGTAATAATCTTATAACTGTTAGAAATTATACTCGTCCAGAAAACCTTCGGTGACTTGATTTGCAAATAATCAAACCAAAACCACAGGGGAAAAAAAAGGTATAAAAGAAAGAACAAAGAACATGTATGTCAGCCAAAAATAATTGTCTAGCATCCAAGTCCAATGTCCCAAAAAAAGAAAACCCCGATATGAGTCAGCAAAATAACTTTGTAATTCGAAAATAAGCTTTTAAGTAGGCATCCAAGGGTGTCGTCAGTGATGTTTTGATTTGGTTTATCAGGGAGTTTCAGGTCTTTCAATATCATACTCCCCATCACCAAATCGACCCAATCAGATTCCCCCTTCAGATTAAACGCTAACAGCTACTCTGGCCTTTTTAAGGAATAATAGGAAGAAAGACCAGATATTCCGCACATCCGATCGGATGTTTGTAACAACCAATCCGCTATGCGGACTAAGTTTTAAATGGCCCATGGTGGGGACTGGCTACTTTTCTTATTTCGGTGGATTGCAGCTTTGATGGATAACTGAGGAGGTTTAATCTTAATGTTCCTACATCTTACCCTATTTCCTTAAGTATTGTATGGTTTAATTATTTGCTGTTTTTATTTTAGTAAAGTGCTCAATACATTAAGTAGAGCAGACCTAATTAGACTGAATTTTGCATCCCTGACAATCCACGTAGGTGAAACCTTGGTAGGTTTGTCTGGCTCTTTAGGTTTAATTATACATATATATAATGAATACAGAATCCTTAAAAATCCATTTGGTAGGTGAATGTATATTTTGTGAACCTAGATGTCAATCTAATCAGATCAAATTTTAGAAAAATAAATGGAGTTCAATTTTAGACACAAGGAAAATGGAAAAGAAGAAAAAAGTGGGGAGAAGGACAGAGATTTTAGTGTAAGATTTTTTAAGGGGAAGGGAAAGAGAGATAGACATGGGGAAGGGAAAGAGAGTGAGAGAGGGGAGGGGAAAGAGTGAGAGAGGGGAGGGGAAAGAGAGTGAGAGAGGGAACGGAAATCAACAGGTTGACCCAGAAAATATTATATTTCCCCCCCCCCACCAAGGACTAGACAAGATAAAAAAAATAGAATGGGGAAAGGGAGTGATCATATTCAAAATAGATATGTTAAAATTGTCTAGTCATTTTAAGCAGCAAAACTATCCATCAACAAATTATAAATGTCACAATTATGAATTGATAATAATAATATTATTAAAAAAAATCTTTTTTATATTGAGCTCTCTTTGGATTTATATCCTCCTTGGAATCATCAAGTGATATATATATATATATATATATAAAATTCTGTCTTAAGCCATATAGTCTTAAGATGTACTATATTTATGGGATAAAGTGCTAAATATCAGAGATAGAGCATGTGTAAATATAAAAGTGAACACAGAAGTCAACACTTAGAGGCGACAGTCTGTTTCATGCTAGACACAATCATGGCCTGATGATTGCATCTAGCATGAAACAGACTGTTGCTTCTTATTGTTGACTTCTATGTTCACTTATATATATATATATATATATATATATATATATATATATATATATATATATATATATATATGTTCCTCACCATTATTTTACATGTAAGTGGCAGGAATGTAAGAAACCAAAAGATTTCCACAAGAAATAAGTGTGAGAAAACTATCTATTAGAATAGGTTGTGTTGAGATCCAGTTGCCACTCTAGCAGTATGCTTATGTTCATGTTGTTGAAGTATCAAGGAGGTGAGCTCATTAGAACACTTGGCAAGAGAATATTTATAGAAAAAGGCGCAGGAAAGTCACAACATGACAGTGGGAATGTTTACTGAAGTCAAGATGCCAAGATAAAGGCTTCTTTAAATTTCATCAAGAATCTTGAGATAGACAACAGGAGCACCTGACCAGATATGGCAGCAATATTCAGTGGACCGACAAATGGTAGATTTATGAATGTGCTGGATGGATTCTGAAGAGAAAAATTGTCTGCTACAATACAGTGAGCTACTTTCTTAGCAGCAGACCTAGCAATTTTTTTTTTTTTCGTTTACAGTAAGGTTGACCCTGTAAAAGGCTCAGGTGTTGCTCGAAGTAGAGGGTTATGTGAGGAGGCAATTTGTGTGGACAGGAGGGGGAGGTAATGATTAACCCTAACCTGGAACAAGTTAAGATTATAAATATCAGAGAAATATCCTTTTGGGAGTTTGTTCTACATGGCACTGGTTCACAGGAAGAATCTGTTTAAGTGGAGCTTACTTCTCACCAATGGACTACAGAGTGAGTGTGGGTGGTTTGCTGCAATGTAAGTGGTATAGTGTATCCTTGCTGTGAAGATTTCAACTGGTGGAACCAGAGAATCATTCCACTTCATGATATTGGAAAATGTCTGACCAACAAATTGCAAGGAATTTCCCTTTTGGAAGTTAGTAGAAGGGACAATGATATGAAGTCTGAAGGACAAAAGGATGTATTTTGACATGGTCTGTGGTAGGATATTTTTTTTTATTAATACTAAATGGCTGGATTATATTCAGAGAGACCTGGTATATGTTTTCACCCTAAGCAAGACAATAAAGCTACCGAGACACAAGGGGTTACAGAATGGGAAGAATAAGGAAAGGAAAACATTATTAAAGAGGGAGAACAATAAAAGAACAGGAATTAACAATTGATATTGCATTTAAATTTGTGAAGATCAAAGTTGACTGGAAAGCAAGAAGCCAGAAGAGAGATGCACAAATGAGATGTGTGAGATAAGAAATTGTTAGAACATACATTTACCTCTAGCCAATTCAGCTGCAAAATGATGAGTCTTTGCTTAAATTCATAAATTCTAGGTATCATAGTGAAAGTTAATCCAAACAATTACCATGAAAGTATTTATATAAAAGGCAGATAAATTTTATGTTAAGTGACTGAAGTTGAGATGCAAGGTCAGTACCAATAACCTGGTAGATTCTTCATGTGATTTCATCAAGAATCTCTAAATATATAGAAGGACCATATGTGGCAGCAGTATTCAAAACAAAGACAAATTATTTACATTATTCAGACTATTGTCCTCATCTTTGTCGCCATATTTATCACAAAGTTTCAGCTGTTGTATGCTCCAGCCTTCTTCACGTGGTTGGAATGTCGAACTGAACCCTTTATTTCGCTCACTGGGGTAGACTGTTCTAGTTCCATGTGCCATGTTTTATGGATGTCAGCTATCAGTTATCTCCTGTTAATGTTCCCTCTGAAAGTTCTCCACTGCCTTAACCAGGTATTGAACTCACACTCTTTGGGTCTTGTTGTGATAAATATGGCAACAAAGATGAGGACAATAGTCCGAATAATGTAAATAATGTACATAATACCTCATCTCAGAAATATAGACAAAGACAAATGTTAGACTTATAAGTATTTAAGATAGATTCTGGAGAGAAATATTCTCTAGCATGACAGACTGACCCAAATTTCTTAGCAGTAGCCTTAGCATTGATTCAGTAAAATCTTTCCACTTCATGTCAGCAGAGAATGTTAGCTTAAGAAGGCATAAAGAGTCACTCTCCTGGAGGTTAGCATCAGCCATGCTGATGGAAGGCAAAGAGTGTTCTCTTAGACGATTAATAGATAGCAGTTTTGTTTTGATTAAATATAATCATTCCAAAAAGCTTCTTCACAAACCAGTGTTTTTAAATAAAATCAAAAAAGGTCTGTGATGGAACTCAGACATTAAAGATTGTGTCTTAGGCATTAAAGATTGCAAGATTTTATTTTTATATTTGTTTTTAATTGCCTTTTGGAAATGAGATCAGAGAAGTCGATGGTCAGGCTTGATTAGAATAAGATCTTCCCTTTACTTTTTTAATTCCTTTACTTGTGTTTTATTATTCCAGAGTTAATGTTGACTACATTTCTCAGTTAGTTCTTTTTTCTTTCTGTGAATTGACTGCTGACAGTTGTGATTAGATTGGCTCTTGTCTCGGAACATGTCGTCTCCTGAAGTGCCTCTTATGAAAAATTAATTAACCTAATAATTGGAGTGGGGATGGAGGAACATGTATGGGTGGGATGCTTTTTCTTTTCTTCTTTTTTTTTTTTTTTTTTTTTTTTTTTTTTAATTAATTTAAGTCTAATTAGTTTTTGTATTTTCATAAGCTAGATTTTCTGCTCATTTCACTCTGCCAAGTTAATTATTGTTATCATGATTTTTTTTAAATTTTATTTTTTGGGGTTGTGACATTTACATTCCAAATAAGAAAGAGACAGCTGAAATTACTTGGACACATAATAAGGGAAGAAGGCTGGGAAAACTTAACACTCTCAGGGTATATCAAAGTTAAGAGAGATAAGGGAACGCAGTGGGTCACCTGCTTGATGAACTTGCATGAATGGATAGAGGAATAGCATAGTTGGGCGCTGAAAGCTTGATAAAGGGAGAATGCTGCTAAAGGCCATGAGGGATAAGAAGATTTGGAGAGCCATAATTGCCTATGTCTTGAAGGGACACAGCATGGAGAAGAAGATGGTTTAAATGGGGAAGAAGAGTTTAGGGTGAGTGCTATTAATTTGATAGGTAAGATGCCTGAATTAATCTGAATGATTTTGGTTTGCTTTATTTTTTTTTTTATTATTTATCATGCAGCGTGAAAGCCAGTCACCTTTTCAATTTTTTTTCCCTTCTTTTTAATCAATCTTTAAAGTTTTCATTTTATATTTCACTGTTTATTTACTTTTAATTTTTTTTTTCTGGTGTGGTGGGGAGGGTTGGGGACCTAAAAAAAAAAAAAAAAAAGCAGAAAAACTTCCAAAGTGCATGTGTGTTTGTGTAAGGTGACTGGGGATAAAAATAAAAAAGAGATGTCAAAACACTTAAAATAATGAAGATAGATTGAGAAGAGAGATCTGTTTTTAAGACTAACAAAATACGAATAAAAATAAAAACAGTTATTATGCTGGGCAAAAAGATACATCAAGAACTTTTTTGGTAACATTTTTTTTCTTTTTTTCCACTTGTTTTCAAATTAAATTATACAATGTAAACAATTTTTCTTTTCTACATCACATGTTGGCTCTTCTCCCAGAAAAGCAGAAACATTACTGAGCAGTTAGGAATTTTTAAGCAAAGTGAGCATCTCCCAAAGTCTTCTACCAGAAGACCTCACAGAGCCACGAACTTTTTCAAATCAATTACTCCTCAGAACTAAAAGTTAAAATATCACCCTGCTTTTCCTCCTTCTTCTTCTATGTCCCTTGAAGATGTAGGTGATCATGCCCCTCTGCAGTTTCTTATACTCTGTATCACTTAGAAAATTGTGCCTTTTTGCTATCTCTCCTAATCCCTCTTCTGCATTGACACGAGCTCTTTATGTAGGTTACGCGTTGCTTTCCTCTCCCCCTCTTGCCTTTAATATGTCATGTGTGAGTTACATTTTCTAAGTTCTCTTTCTTCATTATGTACCCTAGAAATTTCAACTCTTCTTTTCTAATATTAAGTAAAAGTGTTCTTTTTGTTTCCATATTCTCTAGAACCTCATCATTGCTCACATGTTTAGTCCATGATATTCTCAGTATCCTTCTGTAGAATCACTCTTCTTCATCTGCAAGATTGTCCAACATTTACTGCCATATAGAAGGACTAATATTAATATTTAAATTTTATTTTTAATCCTTTCACCCCAAGCAAAGCAATAAAGCCACTAAGATGGAATGGAGTAATGAGTCTTAAAAGATATGACAAAAAAAAAAACACTATTACAAGGAGAGAACAAGAAAAGAACAAGAATTAAGAAAGCAAAAGATAATGATTGGCATTGTATTTAAATTTTTGAAGTTCAAAGTTTGATTGGGAAACAAGAAGCCAGAAAAAGAGTTCCACAATAGTGAAGTCAGTCCAGTAGAAGAAACTGTTAGCATGGAACTTATGGCTACATCTAACCATTCTAACAGTAAAATAATGTGACCTTGCTACCAGTTTAGTAGTGCCCTTTAATTCATAAATTCTAGGTACTATAGGGTAAAGTTCATCAGAATAATTACTATGAAAGTATTAGGTTGTCCCAAAAGTTTATAAACACTTGCAAAAAATTGAAATTTTACTTGCCAAGTAATAACAAAAACAACAAAAATTATTCCTCAAAATAAAGACCATCATTTTCCCAGACTTTCTGCCATCGATCTGCAAGCTTTCGGATCTGGTGAAAGTGCCATTCAGCCAGCTTCGAATCAAAGAATTCTTGACACGCTTCCTCGACTTCATCAAACGAGTCGAATCGGCGGCCCTTCAGAAAGTGTTGCATTGAGCGGAAAAGGCCGTAATCTGATGGAGCACAGTCAGGACTGTAGGCTGGATGTGGCAGAACCTCAATGCCGCCCAGCTCTTCAAACTTGTCTTTGGTCTTCCTGGTGGTGTGTGGCTTGGCATTGTCCTGCTGTATCAAAGCGTGCTTTCAGTTGATCAGAGCTGGGTACTTTTGCTTCAAATTTTCATAGACCCGCTCCAGTTGCTGACAGTAAAGTTCAGCACTGACGACACAATCATTTGGAACCAACTCAAAATGCACGATTCCTTCAAAGTTCCACCAAATGCACAACATGACTTTCTTGCAGAATCGATCATGTTTTGGAACTGACGGTGTGTCTTGCCCTTTCTGAACCCATTGCTTGTCTCAGTTGTGCTGGATTGTGTTGCATAAAAATTCAATTTTTCACAAGTGTTTATGAACTTTTGGGACAACCTAATATTTATAGAAAAGGTGCAAAGAAGCTAAGTTATACAATGGTTCAGTAATTTTTCTCTTTGTTTCTGAATATTTTTTTCATTTTGGAAGGCATCTTTCATTATTTCAACATGTCCTCAGATTTCAGTGCCACATTATCTTTTTGTAATAAGGCTAGAATATCAACCACAATTTTCAAACTGCTGTCAACACAATAGATTTTCTACATTTTCACAGTCCACTGTTGTATTATTTTTTCTTTTTAATATCATTATCATGACTACCATCATACGAATATGTGCAGAATTTTATTTGCACAGAAAGTGGAATCAGTTGTTTAAGATCAGTGTAGTATCTGTACACTTTGCTAATCTTAGAACTTAATTCCATTATCTTTCCATTTTTCTGACAAAACCCAAATATATTTTCTAAATTTTTCTCTCTTTATTTTTTTTTGCTCTGGCAC
Organism: Acanthosepion lycidas; assembly: GCA_963932145.1. Lineage (NCBI taxonomy): Eukaryota > Metazoa > Mollusca > Cephalopoda > Sepiida > Sepiidae > Acanthosepion > Acanthosepion lycidas. The sequence goes on from OZ010600.1 coordinate 68,947,577, forward strand.
CTGCTCAAATAATGACGTCCACAATCAGAGAGATTTTTTTTTCGTTGTTTCTGCTGAAGACATTGGGTTGACTGATTTAAAATATCTGTTGGAATTTCAAAATGCCATTAAATTTTACTTCTTTTCTTTCTCTTAGACAGTTTCTGTTAACTGTAGTGTCTGCAGAGTCAAATTCCAGTCTTTTGTACAATTTCTAGTGGATCATTTTCCTACCCAATCAAGTCTACTTTTGTTTTGCTTAAATAGCTGTATTGGTCTGTGTATTCAAATCATAGTCTTTTGCACAATTCTTAGTGAACTGCCTTTCATTCCCATTCATGTCTAATTTCATTTTGCTTAGATAGCTTCTGATAACTATTGATATGCACAGTAAAATCACAGTCTTTTGCACAGTTCCTAAAAAATCACATTTTCTACTCAATCTGGTCTATTTTTGGTTTGTTTAACTTTAGGTGATTGTACTAATTTAGATAGATCCCAATCTTTGGCTATTTTCTAGTGGATCACCACCCCAAGGTGGTCTATGTGTTTTTTTTTTTTTTTTTTTTTTCACTTAGCTTATAGTAACTGTATTGGTCTGCATTGTGAAGTCCTAGTAATTTGCACAATTCCCAGTGGACCACCTTTCCTACCTAGTCAGGTTTACTTTTACACACTTTCTGAATGAACATGTTGGATTCACTTATTATTGGATTGCTGGTTGCATTTCTGCTTGTTAACTGAAAAGAATGAAAAAATATTTTTAAAAAGCTGAAAAATAAGGAAAAAATATTTTTTGAGAATAAAATGGTTCAAGGAATATATATATATATAAAAATAACATTCATAATAATAGTAAGTTATTTTTTATTTTCTTGAGAAAAATTTATAGCACAGAACTTTTTGTATTTATTTAAAATGTTACTGTTACATTTGGAAACATTTTATAGCAATACAGTTATTGTTGTTCTTGATAGTCTGCAAAAGAATGCAGTGCCCAAAAAAAGAAAATTGGCTCAGAAATGCCAAAGAGTCAAGTTTGGAATTTCTGTCTGAGATTTTTAGAAAGACTAAAATTAATTACAAGACTGGAAGCATCTGGGATTCAGATGTTTCTTGTGAAAGCGTAAATGAATGTGTGTATATTTATGTTTTCTGAATTTAATAGATATGTGCATTTTATATATATATATATATATATATATATATATATATATATATATAAATTGTTGAAAATCTTTTGGTATGACCTACTTCTCAAAATATGACAAAACATCAGATTCTTGGTCAAACTAAGAACATTTCAGCACACTTTGTGAATGTGTGTATATATATATATATATATATATATATATATATATATATATATATATATATATATATATAATTATTATTATTATATTTTATTATAAGAGTTTATAATAAAAACATACTATGATTGTATCTCCTCAGGTGACGGTAGGAAATTAATTTTTAGGGAAATTTTAAAACAAATTATCTCTTTTCCTAAAGTTAAAAGTGGAACATTTAATTGGTAAATCAAGGCATACCCATAAGTCTATTTTTTTAATTTCAGACCTTATGCCCCCACCTTTAACTTTAAGAAAACAGGTAACAATTTGTTTTTAAATATCCCTAAAAAATCATTTTATAACCAGGGCCGTATCATCCCTGAGAAAGTACTATCATAGTATTGAAACATGAAAGCTTTTGTGTAGTGATTTAAAAATGTTTTTATTATAATCTCGTATGATAAAAATGTAATAATAATATTTTGTTCCACTTTGCATTGAGCACTGTTTTTAAAAGTAAATACTATGAACTGTGGATTTTTACTCCATTTGTTTTTCTCTCATTTGGAGTTATATATATATATATATATATATATATATATATATATATATATATATGTGTGTGTGGTACATTTAGGCAGCAAGTATTCATCCAAACAAGTTTGATTAGAAAGAATCAACAAGATCTGTCAGTTTAATTTTTTTATGATATTTTTCCAAATTTTGGATACAATGTTGAGTACTGTGGTCAGTAAACTATCACAGTCATTATCAAGAACCAATATGGTGTTTGAATTTTAACTACCACACAGACACCAGAAACATTTTTCCAGCATCTTTATTGTTGCAATGCCACAAAGAAAACAAATGCAAATTGACATGCATTTATACAGTTTCAGTCATAAATAATGATGATGTTTTCTTTGTTGCACAAACTAACAAGGCTGAAAAAGGTTTCGTTAAAAGATGATTGATTGATTGATTTGTTTTTGATAGCTTGTCAACCCATTGTGTGTTATTTGAAGGCACAATATATTTTTGATTGTAAGAATAATTCATATGTGTGAGTGTATATATATATATATATATATATATATATATATATAGTACAGGTAATAAATCTGTTGGTATATAACTCAAGTTAATCCTAATAATATAAAATATAAAAAACTGATCCACAAAAAGAGCTCAATATATTTATTATAATTGAGCACATAAATAGTATTATACAACAAAATCCAAAAATTACCTAATATGGTGGTTAATAGATCTATTTCAACCAATGAAAACTACGTCAGTCTTATTCAAGCTTCGTGTACAGACTGAGTTTTTGTTGGAATTTTTGGCGGCTGTCAAAGTTAAATTTCTAATTCTAACACAAACTCAATCTATACACTGGGGTTGAATAAGACAGACATAGTTTTCGTTGGTTGAAATAGATCTATCTGCCCCCATATGAAGTAATTTTGGATTTTGTTGTGTAATACTATATATATATATATATATATATATATATGTGTGTGTGTGTGTATGTACGTATAAGGTTTATTTACGCAGCAAGTGTATTTATCCAAACAAGTTTGATTAGAAAGAATCAATAACATCTGCCAGTTCAATTTTTTATTATATTTTTGCACTGTAGTTGAAGCTGTGTATAAACTGTCCAAAGTTCATATTTTGTTATTTTTGTTCAATTTATTTATTTTTATTTTCGACTATAGCAGTCATTATCAAGAACCAAGATGGTGTCTGAATTCTAATTAACATGCAGACACCTCACCACAAACATTTTGCCAGCATCTTTAACACTGCAATTCTACAAAGAAAACAAATGCAAATTGGCATGCATTGACGATGCTTTCTTTGTTGTACAAATTTACAAGTCCAAAGAAGGCTGTGTTAAAAGATGACCAATTGATCTGCTCCTTACGGTTTGTCAACTCATTGTGTGTTATTTAAAGCCAAAGCATAATTTAGATTGTAAGAATAATTCTTATTTTTTGAATGAATATTACATTAACAGTTTCTTTGGGCAGAGATAACAATGATTTTTTCAGATACGAGCCCTACTATTTAACCCATAGGTGGAGGAAGAAAAGATGGATTCATATATTCACCCATAGCTATTTGTAAGTAAATAAATGTAAAGAACTCAACTAGAATTCAAACTCTGCTATTTGATTTCTCATTCCAAGCAACTATGCATTACTACAGGCACACATCCACTGTCAAAAGCTGCAGAACAAGTTACTAACACAGTTACTTATCAGCGTACAACACTATAAATTTTAAACAGACTGGTTTGTTTTTTTACAGGTTAACAACTTTTGACAGGTTATTTAAAGCGAGAAAATATTTTTAGATTTTAAGAACTTTTTGGCGATAATGACGACTTACTGATACAAGTCTTACTATTTAACCCATAGCTGGGGAGGGAAGACTTGGATTCATACCTTTCCTGAGGGTATTTACATGTAACCTGGGAAATGAAACTAGAACTGGAATTCAGCTAATTTACAATTCAGAGCCATTATTCATTATACCAACTGTATATCCAAGTTTAAAGCACCTAATATTCCCTTTGCAATCACCCATCCGTGTACTGATTAGGATTGAAGTTGCTTAATTTTTGGGGCTGTTAAAATAAATCACACTAACTGGTCTTTTAATGAAAACAACATTTTAATTACTCTGCCCTTTGAAATGTTGCCCAGTCTGTTACTTGTAGCCCCATCAGACAACTCTGGGTACTTGCCAGAAGGCAACCCATAAAAATGTTGATATTCCAGAAAATGCTTGAGAAATGTTGAATTTATTCATGCCCAAGCATTACGGACGGCAGTCTTAATCTCCTTGGTTACATTTCTTCTGAAATTTATAATCAATTTTTACAGTTGTCTGCAGAAACAAAAAAAAAAAAAAAAAAAGGAAAGAAAATGATTTTTGAAGCCATTTATTAGAAGAAATGATGCCTTCACCTTGGAAACAGCAAAAATGGGTTCCTTTTATTTTTTAAAACTTTTATTACCTTCCTTTTGTTTTGACAGCATACCATGAACTGTGAAATTAAGATTCTTCGTCTATTTCCTCAAAGGAATTGTAGCGCTGAAGACGCAGAGGTGTAACAGAAATAATAATTGAAAGAAATGAAAAAAACTAAATATTAAAGAATGCTGGTAATGAGGACAGAAGAATAGATTTGATAATCATAATTGTTAAAGTGTTAATTATTATAATATGTGAAGGTAACGGTTAATGGTACACAGTGAAACTGGTGAGCCAAGTTCAAATTCCAACCATGTTTGTTCTGCTCACTTTTGGCTATAAATGGTGTGGCAGACATACTTTGTACAGAATGGTAAAAATATTAGCTACAGTGTGTGATAGAAATATGGTCGTAAATACAAATGCGCACACACACATCCATATATATAAGTGGACACTTCACTGCTTGGACACAATGGAGATCATTAAAGAATAAGAACAAAGACCTCCTACATTTCCCTTTTCTCCAACCAATCCTAATTGTTTTATTACCATTTAAGCAGAGAAACATTTTCTTCACCAATCCAAGAAGAATTTAGATTACTACCACACACAAAAGACAATCGTAAAACATCAGAAAACATAACAAAAAAAAAATTAATTCCTTGAAATATGTGGAATAATGATTCTTCACCAGATGATAGTCATAAGACCTGATATACATGTAGCAAAAAATGTGTCAAATATATTATATATATTTAAAAAAAAATTAAATAAATAAAAATATTCACATTATAATGAAAAAACATTTGCAGGTTTTTTATCTTTAATATATATATATATATATATATATATATATATATATATAATATTATTATTATTATAGATTAGAACAAGGACATGTTGAAATCGCTACACAATAGCTTTTGTGTTTTGGCAAATTTGTGCCTCTTCAGGCGATGGTAAGTAACTAATTTGTTGCTTACATGTTTTCTGAAATTGTCAATGATGACCTAAGTTCCAGTTTAACATGTCATGAAAAAATAACTCCCTCAGCACCACCCTGTGAGTTTAATTTTCTATTTAGCATAGATCTGACATTTAATTGGTTGATCAAGACAAACTCACAAGTCTATATTTAATTCTGACCTTGTGTTTTTCTTACACCCACTACTTTTTCTTTTGAAAAAGAGGTAACACTTTGCTTTTGAAATTTTCTTAAAAATTATTTAATCACAAGTTACTTATCATTGCCTGAAGAGGCACAAATTTGTCAAAACATGAAAGCTATTGTGTAGTGATTATAACAGGTTTTTGTTATAATCTCTTATAATAATAATATATTGTATTGAGCACATTTTTAAAAGTAAATGCTATGAACAGCAGCATTTTACTTCATTTGTTCTTTCTCTCATTTATGTGTGTGTATATATATATATATATATATATATATATGATACTTAGGGGAAAGAACTTAATATCAGTGATAGAGCTAACATATTAAGTTGTATAGATATGAGTTTGTAATTCTGGGTTTCACGCTTTTGTCTGATGACCGCCAAAGTGTGAAACCCAGGGTCACAAACACATATCCATACAATTTATATTGTTTTAAAGTGTGCTATGTAATGCAATAATATATATATATATATATATACATATAAACTATTTATTCAAAAATTATAACATAAATATTGTATTGATCACTCTTTTAAGAATAGTATTTTTTGGTTATTGGAATTTATTCCATATACACCAATCCTATACATGGATATATATATATATATATATATATATATATATATATATATATACACACACACTCACACATGCACTAATAATAAATATACATTTTGTTCCTCTTGGGTAGCACACCTCTGAATTTCTTGCATGAAATGGCCACTGTTTTATTACCACCAGCACTCACTGTACAATAATTTATATATATATATATATATATATATATATATATATATATGTTTTTCCTCAAATGGTAACAAATACCCTAGCAACAATTTTGCTTTCACTCCATCTTCTTTATTTTCCATTAAAGAGGCCTTCACTAACTCAACCAAATTTCTTTCTTTTTTTCTCTCATCTCTGCAATTATTTACATTTCTTGTTTGCACACATTCGAATTCTGTGTCATTTAGTCAGTAAAGAAAATTCAGAATGATTACTTTTGGCCCAGTAAGGTTCAGCCATATATTATCTCAATTCAAAATAGCTTCTCAAACATATACATTTAAATTTTTCAATTTCTTTCTTTTCTCATTTTTTTTATCCCCCTACCAAACTGTTTTGTTTATTGTCATTGTGTTATAGATTTGCTTCGAGTACCCCATTAATCATATGACGTCCTTGTTTGTGCTGATCTGATTTTATCAAAATTGATCTATAACATAAATATACGACTGGGATCAAGGTTTACATTAATCTATCATTTCGAAGATTGAGACTTATTTTGATGGGTGGGATCTGGTTTGGTATTGCGGCTCTAGCTATACTCTTCTTTCTTTCTTTCTTGTTTTTTTACTTCCTTTCTCTCTTTTTTTACAATCACTGCAACTTTCTGTTCATTTTTTTTTTATTTCTTCCTTTTGCCAATATGTTACTGTTTCTCCTTCTCTTTCTTTTTTTTTTTTTTTTTTTTTTTTTGTTCAATTGTTTCTCGCAACATTTTTTTTGGTGGTGGATAAATATCATTATTACGCTATTACTGGACATTTTTTCTTTCTTTTTTTTTTCAAAGATGTTATCCTTATTATGACTATTATTCAATTTCATTTTTTTCTTATTTGTTTCCATATTACTCCCCATCACTTAATTTCTCTTTTTGTTTTTGTTTTGTTAAATTTGTTTTTATTTTTATGTTATTATTATTATTATTACTTCCGTCTTTATCCTCATCTCTCCATTTTCTACTTCTCCATCCTATTCACCATCATCTTCTTCTTCCCATTATTATTATTATCATTATTCCCCTCTGCCTTTTCCTCCTTCTTTATCCTCATCTTCTCCATTTTTTACTTCTCCATCCTATTCACCATCATCTTCTTCTTCCCATTATTATTATTATTATTATTATTATTATTCACCTCTGCCTTTTCCTCCTTCTTTATCCTCATCTTCTTCATTTTCTACTTCTCCATCTTATTCACCATCATCATCTTCTTCCTATTATTATTATTATTATTCACCTCTGCCTTTTCCTTCTTTTTTATCCTCATCTTCTTCATTTTCTACTTCTCCATCTTATTCACCATCATCATCTTCTTCCTATTATTATTATTATTCACCTCTGCTTTTTCCTCCTTCTTTATCCTCATCTTCTTCATTTTCTACTTCTCCATCCTATTCACCATCATCTTTCTCTTCTTCCCATTATTATTATTATTATTATTCACCTCTGCCTTTTCCTCCATCTTTATCCTCATCTTCTTCATTTTCTACTTCTCCATCCTATTCACCATCATCTTTCTCTTCTTCCCATTATTATTATTATTATTATTCACCTCTGCCTTTTCCTCCATCTTTATCCTCATCTTCTTCATTTTCTACTTCTACATCCTATTCACCATCATCTTCCTCTTCTTCCCATTATTATTATTATTATTCACCTCTGCCTTTTCCTTCTTTTTTATCCTCATCTTCTTCATTTTCTACTTCTCCATCTTATTCACCATCATCTTCTTCTTCTTCCCACTATTATTATTATTATTCACCTCTGCCTTTTCCTCCATCTTTATCCTCATCTTCTTCATTTTCTACTTTTACATCCTATTCACCATCATCTTCCTCTTCTTCCCATTATTATTATTATTATTATTATTATTATTATTATTATCATTATTATTATTATTATTATTCACCTCTGCCTTTTCCTTCTTCTTTATCCTCATCATCTTCATTTTCTACTTCTTCATCTTATTCACCATCATTTTCACATTATGATAAATCAATGCTTATTTCTAAACATTATCAATATTATCATTGTTCCTTATATGCTTATCTTGCATGCATACAAAATTTATAACTTGTATATAACTCCTGTAGTACAGTTGTTAATGTCAAGAGTCATTTGTAAAGAAAGGAAAAGAAAAAAAAATCATCAATAAAACAAAAAATGTAGAATCAATTGAAGGCTAATTTTATATTTTGTTTCAAATTTTCATACTGAACACCTATTTGTTGGTCAGTTAATTGCATATGATTCTCAAATGTTGTGTATCATGAGTTTAATTTTTTATAGTTTTCTAAATTCTGTTGTTACTATGTATCCCTCTCTCAATTCCTGTACACTCCAACTGTGGTGTATGTCACCACAGCCTCAACTTGCTAGGCATTTTTACTACTGTGCTTCCCAAAACAAATGTTCTTCATGGGATAGAATTGCTGTTGTACAGATGATAATGGGTATGTCCCCATTCACATAAATACAGTCGTAAATACTCTATGTGGTCTAGAGTTGGAGATTTATCTCCAGCTGTACTGGTCAAACTCTCTGTCTCCAGGCAGAGAGGATCCCCAGATGAGGCAATGTCAAAGGGCAGAGTCTTGTCTTGAGGAAACAGCTACCTGACCCTGTATTATACAGAGTCTATAGGGAATTTTTGTCGGAGCTTATGGGTTTGGACACCCCACATTAAATTCAGCCTTGTGCCACATCTAATCATGTGTGGTGGCTGGAAGATATCCTGCAGTTGGAGATTCATTGTAGAATTTACTTGACTCACTTCTAGTAGTTGACTACTACTTCTACATGTCGCTGGCGAATCTTATATGTGTTGTTCTTGTCCTAAGTATTATCGTTCATTACCAACCTTTGTGTGATTATTCTATTCAGTAACCTTCACTAGATTACAACAATTGCTAACCCCATGGCCAACTGGTTTTGTATTTAATGTTGACCTTCTCCTAAACTGGTTACCATCCACATCTAAAGTGTTCAGTTTGCATTACTATTTATCCTATAGCTGGAAGAAAAAGAGATGCATCCATACATTTCCCAAGGGACTTTGCTGGAATTCCAACATGGAGCATCAATTTCTCCTTCTGAGCTGTAAGCCATTACCCCATCCACACACCCGTTCTTACTAAGAATAGACCGAGAACATTTTCCTTTTTCTATGCTCTAGAAAAAAGAAAGAAAGAAAGAAACAGGGGAAACAGTAATCCTCACCTAAGTATAAAGATTTTATCAACTGTTATCATTCCAGGTTTTGTTGATGCTGTTGAACACAAGGATTTAAAATTGTTTTCATTAAATTTGTAGTGGATTAATTTAAATTTTCGGTTGATTTTGAGGAGATTTTATTTCTCCTTTCACTTTCATTAATGTACTTTTTATTTATTTACTTATCTATTCATTTATTTGTTATGTATTTCTTGACTTCCATATTCCATGATAAAATCCAAGGGGGTGGGCGTTCTCAATAATTGCTTTTGAAAATAAAATTTTGATTAAAAAATTATTATTATTATTTTTTTTTATTTTATTTTTTTTTTGTAAGACAGATTGTGATTTAGATGAAAAGGAGGAGGGGAAATGGGAAGAGTGGAAGAAGATGGGAGAGAGGAGGAGAGAGAGGAAGAAGATGAAAGAGACAGGAGGAGGAGCAGTGGTGGAGAGAGGAAGAAGATGAAAGAGAGAAGAGGAGGATATAGAGGAGGAAAATGAGAGAGAGGAATGGGGAGAAAAGAAGAATATAAAAATGACACAGAGGAGGAGAGAAGGATGAAAAGAGAAGAAAGAGACAGGAGAAGGAGCAATAGGGAGAGAGGAAGAAGATGAAAGAGGGGAGGATATAGAAGAAAATGAGAGAGAAAGAAATGGGGAGACAAAAAGAATATAAACATGACATAGAGTAGGAGAGAAGGATGAGGAGAGGAAGAAGACGAAAGAGAGGAAAAGAAGAAAGTGGATGAAAGGTAAAAGAGAAGGAAAAATTCAAGATGAAAGAAAGAGAGGTGGAGGAGGAATGTGGAGAGAAGAAGAAGATGAAGGAGACAGAGAGGGGGAGAATAGGGGTATTGAGGATAGTAGGAAAAAGATGAAAGAGAAAGGATCAATGCTAAACAGTTGAAAGAAAATGAGACTGAAGATGAAAGGAAGGAGAAAGGAACAATTGTCAATAAAAAAAAAAGGAATATGAGATAGAAAGGAAGAATGGGAGAGAGAAAGAGATAAAGCTTAAAATGGAGGAGGAAAGAGGAGGAGGCAGGAGATAAATGAGATAGTGAGTGGAGAGGAGGAAAGAAGCATTAGGTTGGTGCAAAAATAATGACGTAATAATGTTGTTTTTTGACGTATTTTTTAATGTCAAAAAACAACATTATTACGTCATTATTTTTGCACCAAGCTAATAAATTTGGAGTGTTAGGAAGAATAAGAAAGAGAAAGAAAAAAATGCTAAGAGAAGAGGAGAGAAGACTGAAGAAGAAAAGATGTAAAAAAGAGCAAGAGAAAAAATGAAAAGAAAAGTGCAATAGAAAGAAGGAATTAAATGGGGGTGAGGAAGACGCCAGAAGAATAATGAATGAGGAGGAAATTGAGAGAGTGGGAGAATATTGACGAAAATAAGTCAGGAGTAGGAGGACAGAGGAGAGGGTAGAGCAGAATTGAAGTAAAATGGGAGAAAGGGGCAAGAGCAGAAAGGGAGGGAGAGAGAGAGAGGAAGGGAAGAATAGATGAAGAAGCAAGAGTAAAAGTAAGAGGAAAGGTGAGGGTACAGGAAGAGGAGAAGATTTAATCAGAGGAGTAATATATTAAAATAAAAATCGTTAAAAACCTGAATAATACATTAAAATAAATATACAAAGTTTTTTTTTTTTTTTTTTTTTTTCAGTTTCGTAACTGGGGCCAGGTTGGGAGGTTGTGAACAAGCTATGTGATGAGGATAAGAATTTAACTTCTTTTTGTTGAAGGATTAACTTATAAAAATATCAAAAGGTTTTTACTCTTTTGTCAACATTGATTAGATATGAATTAACTAATTTTAGTTTTGATTTATTGAATAGAAATATATTAACATTTAAAAACTACAGGAGTATGCCCCATGTGTTCTTTCCCTTTTAAATTTGTTTTATTTTGATATGAACAGTGGTTGCTTGTGCTTTGGGAAAATAAATAAGTACAAAGTCTGACCTGTATCTGTCTGTATTTCTGAGATGAGGTATTATGTACATTATTTACATTATTCGGACTATTGTCCTCATCTTTGTCGCCATATTTATTACAATGTTTCGGCCATTGTACACTCCAGCCTTCTTCAGGTGGTTGGAATGTTGAACTGAACCCTTTATTTTGCTCACTGGGTAGACTGTTCTACTTCCACATGCCATGTTTAATGGATGTCAGTTATCAGTTATCTCCTGTTAATTCCCCTCTCCAAGTTCTCCACTGCCTTAACCAGGTATTGAACTCACACTCTTCTGTCACTGGATCTAACCAACACTTTTATCCACTGTGCTATGTGTCCTTGAGAACAGTCTACCCCAGTGAGTGAAATAAAGGGTTCAGTTCAACATTCCAACCACCTTAAGATGGCCGGAGTGTACAACTGCTGAAACGTTGTAATGAATATGATGACAAAGACGAGGACACTAGTTCGAATAATGTAAATAAAGTCCGACCTGATTATCCATTAAAGGTCCCTAGTGGATGGTGAAGCCAATGGAGGATGATGGACTCTCCTGTCATCTTCAGTGTATAAGGGTCTGGCAGAACTATCCATTCTTTTTGGAAGAACCAAATACAAAAAACTGGTTCACATAGCATGCAATCAGGTACCCAAATAAGCTTCCTCACATTCTGAATTCGAAGTTATCTTTCACCTTGACTGGTTGCCAATGAAAGCTAAAGACCCCAGTCTGTCTTACTATTTAACCCATAACTTAAGGGAGAAGAGGTGGATTCATACGTTTCCAAATGGTATTTACATGTAAGTGAAATTGTCCTCAGGCCCGTGATAATCAGAGGTTGCAACAATGGTGTTAGGATTCCATTATTTTGAAACAGAACTATTTTAATTGATGAGGAGGACACACATCTGGATAAACGTATTACAAGCCTTTATTTACATTTATTTTCTAGAAGTAGTTAACAACTCTAAACCCACCAGCGCCATGACTTATCAAACACTGGCAATCCATTCATTTCACTACACAACTGGAAATAGACAAATCCATTTCATGAGACAGCATTGTACATTTCCAAGAGGAAAATTTCAAAGCAAGATGGTGAACAATGTTGTATAATATATAAAATACATTATTTATTTGGTGTACTACTTTTTATAGGTCGAGTTGTGAGGGGGAGAACTTTCTGATATTATTTTGTCATTATCTTCTCTGTGTCTCATTTCTCTTTTCATTATGTCCATTTCTCTTCTGTCTGTCTCTTCTCCCTCTTTTTTTTTTTTTTTTTTTTTTTTTTTTTTTTTTTTTTTACTTCAGCACTTTTTTCATTCTTCTTTTAATATCTCTCTCTCTCTCTGTTGAGAAAAAAAAGACAGAAAAAAAAAAAAAACAATCAGCTGCTCCTCAAATGTCTTAAACTTTGTGATAAATCAAAGAATGTCAAGATACCTGTCAAAGACCTCAGGAGAATCTATCAGTCAGGTGATTGATAGCCATAAATTTTTGTTCTAACTTCCAGCACTTACTGCCACCTTCTTCTTGAAGTACTGCCAATATGAAGTCAGCAAATTCTTTTTACTCTCAGAAAATTACAAGCAAAGAATCTGTTTTTTTTTTTCCCTTTATCTATGCTTTAATTTCCTTGTTTCCTGAGTTTGCTGATTAAGGAGATATCAAGTTATTATTTTTATTTTTTCTGTCAAAAGGCATCAGGCATCTTATTTCATTTGAATTGCATTCTACAGTAGGAATTGCAAATTGATCCAATTAAGGTGATATCTCATTTTTATTTAGTTTTTCTGTTGAATTGTCAGGCATCTTATTTCGATTGAATTGCATTCTACAGAAGTAATTGTGAATTGATCCAGTTAAGATGATATTATTACACTATTTTTTGTTTTGAATGATCAGGCATCTTTCTTTGGTTGAATGGTATCCTGGAGAAGGCATTGCTAATTGATCCAGTTAAGATGATATCTCGTTTTTATCTATTTTTTGTTTTAAATGATCAGGCATCTTCCTTTGGTTGAATTATATTCTACAGAAGGCATTGCTAATTGATCCAATCTTGTTTTAATTTTTTCTATGTCAAGAAAGATAAAAGTAATCTGGAATTTTAATTTTCTTGCTTCTAATATGTCTAATCAGGATTTGTACGCAGAATCTTTTTTTCTACTTATCTGCATACATTCCTGTGGGAACTGTTCATGTGTGTGTGTGTGTGTGTGTGCAAGCATATAGATTTGTGTGATGTTTATATATTTAGGTACCTCCAAAAAATTGCAAAAATATCAATGTACCATGATGAAAACATGCTCCAAACGTAATGAAAACGTAGTTTTATCCTCAAAATCTTTGATATTATTAAGAGGAAGGATCAGAATATTTTTTTCAATATTTAATCAAATTTTTTACTCCTGTTTAGAAGGTTCAAAATTTTGATTAAAAAATTCGTTTTTCTTGCATCAGCAGCTGTACTAAATTTTAACATAGCAAATTTTAGACTCTTTTTTTTTGTGGTGATGGACACATTAATTTGGAAATTGTTGCAAAAATCAAATAATTGTTGGATTTTAATGAAATTTTCAGAACTAATTCACAAATGAATGACATTATTTTTGAAATGTTTTATTAGATAATCTTGGTGAAAATATTTTTTTTTATATATGTTTCTTCCTCTTAATTTTATGAAAACATGAGAAATTCATCATGATTATTTTTAGTGACCATATTAGTTAAAAGCAGAATTCTTTCAAAGAATTTAGATCACTGAATCTGTTTTAGCAAAATTAGACCCTGTCTTACTGAAAATCTGTTCTGAATTGAAAAATGCAATAAAACTAAATATTTAATTAGAGAAGCTTTTAATTGCTTTTATGAATAATATATATTACAGACAATATTGTCTGAAGAAAAAAAATTATGAAAATGAATTTTTTCAAGATTTATTTTCATTTTTTTTTTTACAATTTTAAATTGAATAATTTGTAAAGTTTTAAATCTTTTAAAGTTCAGTTTCTATGGGGTAACTTTTAGGAAATATTGTTATTAAGTAAAACTCTATTTGCTAATTATATATTGTAAAGCTTATTACAATGTGGCACCTAATATCTTTTAAAAGAACTTGATTTTTTTGTGTTTAAATGTCCTATTTTTTCTATGTAGGCTAGTTCATACATAATGTTATCATTAAAAGGTCACATGTTTTAAGGGTTGTCCCCAGTTACAGAAAAAAAACTCATATAAAATTTATCATTTGCTTGCAATTCTACATCACCATACTTGTCAAATAAATCAATCAATACATCAGAAAAACAACACCCCGTGGTTAAGAGATGCTTGTATACAATATTTTATGCTATCAATAAGTAATATTTGTTTCAAATCTGATTAATTTAACTTTAAATTTGCTAATTTTCTCAAATAACACTTCAGAAATATATATTTTATTTTGAAAGATTTTCAAAGCTGAGAATTAACTTTTGTTTACAAATATGTCAGAATAGCTGATTTTATCAAAAAAAATAAAATCATTTCCAATCAGTATAATTTCTGTTTGAAATACACCACAGAATATTTTGCTTACTAGAAATAGTAAATTTTAAATGCTTAATCTTTAAATTAAAGCTAAAATGAAAGCTTTTTCATTTTAAAAAATTCATTTTAAACCTTATGTATGCCAAATCAGTGGAGGCTGAATTGGCATCAGTCAGAGATTCTACCACTAATCTGTCGGTGCACGGCAGGGATGGAGGTGAATTTTAGCGTATTTATTTTTAGATAAACACACAGTGACTGAGAGGACTTGATTCGCTTTACTGAAGAGTCTTGCTAAACATATATATATATATATATATATATATATATATATATATATATGTGTGTGTGTATATTTTCTAAAGAAGTAATGGATTATTATTAATTAATGGTACAGATTTTATCACTATAAACATAGGTGTACGTGTATTTATTAATATATACTTCATAGCAATTTTTAACTACATGGAGCACCATTTTGTTTACACATTAAATAAATATTTATTTGCTAATCTGTATATGTACATTATCACACACACATATATAGTTGCTAATATCTTGTTATTTAGTTTATATTTACTCACACACACACACACACATATATATATGTATTGTTATGGTGTTTGTGAGAGAGCAAGAGAGACAATACAGGTATGCTTGTGATATTCTGAAATTTGATTTAATTATTAAACCTGGCCTGATATTGTAGTCTGTATAAGAAATATAATAAGATCTATTCTTATCCATTACACCATACATCTATGCTTGCATCACCTGGTATTCTCAAATACTTATCTATCTTGATGTTACCTAAGTTTGCTGAATATGCAGGTGTTTCAACATGATGTAGTCATAAGCCTTATTTTACAAAAGTTTTCTTTCTTCAAATATTTCTTAATAAAAAATATAAGGTGAGGTGGAGGATTAAATTGTGGTTTGTTGGAAACTATTAAGAGTTTCTTGGTTTGTTGTGTTTTTAACTTTGATCAGAATCAGCAATAGAACAGACCAGCAACATTTTACCATTTCTGTAGAGAATCTTTTAGTTTTTAAATTCTGCGTTTGCATTTAATTCTTTTAGATTTCAAAAGATGAACGATGATAAACAATTTCATAATTTGGAAGTCTTTCTTAAGAGTGCTAGATAAAGATCGATTGAATTTTTTGTTTCATCAGCATTTATTTTGAATTTTGTTCTATTTTAGTCAGGTTGTGGGGAATGCTTCTAATGTATTCATTTATCTGCGGGATTTATATTTAAAAAAAAAATAAGAAGCATTTTGATTTATTAATATTATGAAAGAAAAATGTAAAGTAATGCAGAAAAGATTATTTTAAATAGCACTGATTCCGTTTCTTACAAACGTCTCTTAATATTTTATGTTTTGGGATATTTAATCAGGATTATCTTTGATAGCATTCTTAATACTTTAATGAAATAGCATGAAGAAAAAGGAACAGTAATTAGCATATTATAATTCTGCTTGTTCCTCCATTAAAGAAGTTAGCTCATGTGCTATCTCCTGCCATTACCTCAGATAAGTAATGGACCATTCTGGTATGGTTGCAAGGAAAGACTGAAGAAAAAGATATATCAGAGAAACTGTTTGAATTTCTGTGATGCGGAGGAATTACCATTATTTACACTATTTATATTCTGACTATTGTCCTCATCTTTGATGTTGCTATCACAATGTTTCAATTGCTGCCCGCTCTGGCATTCCATAAGTGCATATTGATCTAGTTAACCATCAAGGAATGAACGGAATCCTTTATTCAATCTATGGGTGTAGACTGTTCTCATTCCACTGTTCATGTCTGGGGATATCATCTAGTTCTTACTTTTATTTAGTACTGCACAGTTTGGACAAAGAAAAACATAGAATTGCACAAAGCAACATCAACACACGACAACATTTCTAAACCAATCAAATTAAAGTAAGTGTACTTTATTGACCAATCATAAATCTTAAAATGGGTTTATAAAAATGCATCTTTAAATACTTTCCAAAATCCTCTCTGACCAAATGAAAACATATAAAAGAACAAATCCTAATTTAGTCAGTTGTGGCATCCTCCTTTAAGGGACACCTTGGAAGGTTCACACTACTGCTGATTCCCTCATAACACTTTCCCATGGTATAGTTGACATCTTCTACAAATTGTCATTTATACCATAACCCACTACAATAATCATGGTCTTACTAAATGGTCTTTGTAGTGTGCCATATATTCACTGAAACGTAAACACACATCTGGCACCAATTTTCATTTCCATAAACAGCAAATAAATAAGTTGTAATTTTTTACTTAAATATTTTAAATTCAACAGAATTATGGAAAAAAAAAAAAAAATCCAAAAATAAGGAGTTTTTTTTTTTTTCATTATATTGTTATAATAAATGGAGTGTGAGTTATTTGTAGATGTATAAAAGTTTGCTGAACAAGAATGTCAGAGTGTATGATGGCCAAAACATTATGAATAGAGCAACAAAGATGTAGTCAACAGTCTGAACCATGTAAATAGTGTAAATAATCAAAGAAACATTTATTAAAGAAGGACTACTACACAACTATATCTAAATCTTGATATGTAAGTTTAATCTTTATCTCTATGGTTACATAGATAATTCGTATATATATATATATATATATATATATATATATATATAATTTTGGACAAAAAGAGAGAACAAAAATGAAGGAAAATGAACGATTTGATGTAAAATAAAAACAAACGTGTGTCCATTAGTTGAGCTGAAACAATTTCATTGAGATGGACATTTAATGTATTGATTCTAAATTGGTTGCCAGCAAGTCGACAGACATTGTGAGATGTTTTGTCAATTTTCCAATATTCAAGTCAAATTCATACGCAAAAATGAAATGATTTTGTCAATATCACCTGCACAATGCTGACACAATGATGTTGCTAATGTAATTGACATCGGACATGATGTTTTTATATATGTATGTATCTTATACTACTAATGCATAGCTTTACATAAAAGAATATATATATATATATATATGCTCAAAAATATAAGAGGGGATGCTGAAAAGTTTGTGTCTGAATGTGCTTCCTAAAATCTAACCAAATGTTCAAGCATCAGAATTAATTATGTAACCTCTTTAATATTTTTTTGTAATGACTGTTTGTAGGAGAGACTTTGTAAATTACAGATACAATAATAGTAACACCTTCGAAAAATATTCCAGACAGACGCTACTAATTCCCATATATGTATTTTTCCTTACCTGTCATGTGAACTAATTATGTTAAGATGAGGTCGACAGCTTGCTCTCTGGCAATCAGCAGTGACACTTTATTCTTATATATATATATATATATATATATATATATATATATATATATATACACACACACATACTGACTGTAGCAGTAAAATTGGACAAATTGTGTGACAACATGAGAAAAAAGTTCATCTCAAAAATGTTTAGTATCTAAAAACCACTAAGTTAATTTAGTTTCTTTTTTCCAGATAAGACATTAAGCCATTTTGACGCCATTTATCATAAGAATGACTGAGAAAACCCCTTGAGTTATTCAGCTAGAAAGAGAACAGGTTAAAATCATATAGTGTCAGCTCCACTATGTCTTCCCAACTGAACAATGATGAGAGGAAAAAGATTATTCAGGCCTTCAGTAATGGTATAAACATTCATCTTCAAAGTCCATTCAAGAACCATCAAGAGAACTGTGAATAACTTTAAAAAGATTGGTAAACTAGATCAGGTCACAACAGGAAGAGGGATCATCATTTCACCTGCTAAAGAGATCAATTAAAAAAGATCCAACTCAATCCATAAGATATTTGGCATGTGAGAAAGGGGTTTCATCTATGAAAGTTCAAAGACCAGTGAAAAAAAGACTTGAAAATGAAATCATACATAAAACCTGTAAAGGCACCTTTTTAATCCAGAACAGAAAGTTAGAAGGTTAGAGATGACAAAGATCATCTTGAATAAGGTAGAAAATGATGCTGGAATTATATATATATATATATATATATATATATATTTGAACTTTATTTCAATCCTTCATGTGCTTCTGATCCTTAGCTATGATTAATTAATGATGAACATATTTGTGTTTATGATTGATTTCATCAAAATTCTTCTCTTAAGCTTAGAGAGTAATAATACCTTCTTATTGCTCAAAGTAGAGTCCTATAGCGTTATAAAAACTTTGGAGAATTCCAGTAAGATATATTTAATCATTTTTAAGATACAACAGTTATAGTTAAGTAAATGCTCTGTATATATGTGTGTGTATATATATATATATATATATATATATATATATATATATATATATATATATATATATATATATATACGCACAATAAAAATGCATCTTTTATGGTGTGACCTTGCTGCTATTAAATGTTACACATGATTTCATGGACTATTTCAAACTTTCAGCTTTCTAAAGAATACCAGGATATAATCCACAGAATCTTCCAGACACCACACGATATTATGAAAATGACTGAGATGGTCAAAAGTATTTGAACAAAAACAGCGCAAACAAGAACTTCAGACAATTTATACTCAATTTTGATCCCAAGTTCTTATTTGAATATTGGAAAAATACAACAAAAATTTAAACAGACAGCTCATTCTTGTTGGTTCTACAGTATTTAGTCAAACTTATTCTTTCTTTCTCTCACTTGATATATATATATATATAGCAATTGTATGTGTATTTAGACAGTAAATGCTCTTAAAGACAAATACTATTAAAATGGTACAAATTTATATATATATATATATATATATATTATAAAGAGGTAATCTTAGAATGAATTAATTAATGTAATTAATAGTGAAATCTCTTCACTAACACACTTAATAAAGCATTAACCTACTAACCATTCATTGAATGATGCGATCATTGTTTAAAACTGTAAGATAGATTTGATGTTTACATTTTCATCATCAGGCTGTAATATTAATAATAGTAGGTTAAGGCTTTATTAAATTTGTTAGCGGAGAGATTTCGCATTAATTGCATTAACTTTGCTGATTAATTTTTTGTAAGATTACCTCTTTATAATATATATATATATACTGCACTATTTAATATATATATATATATATATATATATATATATATTCACACTACTAAATCTATTGTCTTTAAATTTGTATTTATTTTGTTTTACATTAGTGAGTTTATGCATGCATATACATACATATATATATAAAATAATATTTGGCCACTCATTTTTGAGGATACCTGTCTACTAGGGCAGCTAGCCAATCCCTATTACAGATTCTCACTCAGGCACATTTGTGTTCAACACACACAGAGGCAACCTCTGGTTTATACTGCATCTATGCTGAGCAGACCTTAGTCACAGTTTTTGAGAGAGAGCTTGTTATCTAGCATGATCAACAATTTGAACGACGCCAACAAACTCAAACTCTCAATCACAATTACTCGTGACTTTGTGCTAGCACAGCTATTGATGGACCCCAAGAGTTCCATCTACCCAATTTCACTCACAAGGCCTGGGTCAACCTGTGCTGTGGTTTTCAGGCACTTTCCAAAGGTGTCGCATGCTGGGATCAACCCCCCTCCATTCCAATAACATAAGGACGTCTCCTATCTTAAAAATCATCCATGGTGAGATTCGAACCCAGTTCTCATGGTCAAAAACATGTTTTGACAAGTTGACCACATGCCTATTTATATATATATATATATATATATATATATATATATATATATATGCACACACACACATATATGCAGACATTGAGTGAGTGAAAAAAATGCTATTAAGGAGAGAGAAAATAAAAGAACAAGAAAAATATATATTTATACATTTAATCAATTCACTGCAAGCAAGACAATAAAAGCCACTGAGACACAAGAGGTTGCTGAATTTTAACGAAACTTAGAAAACGTTATTGAGAAGAACGGACAATAAAAAAACTGCTTATAATTAGTGTGTTTGTGTATAAATATATAAAACATTTTATATCAGTGTGTAAATATATTTGTGTTTATGCACACACTTTCTTCTCATAATGTGTATACACACATATATATATAGACACACACACAGACACACATATATATATATATATATATATATATATATATATAAGTAGACATTGAAGTCAACACCCAGAGGTGACAATCTGTTACATGCTAAACACAATCATCAGGCCATGTGCCTGATGATTGTGTTTAGCATGACACAGACTGTTACCTTTGGATGTTGACTTCAATGTCTACTTTTACATTTACATACAATCTATTCCTGATATTAACTACTTAATAAATAACCCATAAAATAAATATAACCCATAAATATAGCATGCCTTAGAACTATATTGTATCATATATATATATATATATATATTTACACATACTTCCCTTACACACACACACACACACACGTGTGTATGTATATATATATATATATATATATAATGTTAGGTTATTGAATATGTCAGCATTTCATGTATTTATTACGAATTTATCTGGTCTTTCTTAGGAAAGCAAACTAATTTGTATTTTTGTGTGTTTTCTTAGGTGGGTGCTTTCACTGTTAGTTTTAAATTTCACATAATTTAATTCTCTTTTTAGTTTTTGTTCTTTTTTTTTCTTCCAAAAATTTTTATCAAGTGCAATAATTAAAAACAGCAAACTTTTAACGAAAACATTTTTTTCTTCCTCTTTTATGTTTTTTTTTCTTAATCTTTGAAGTTCAAACTGGTTTCTTTTTTGGTTCTTACAATTTGGTTATTATCAAAGAAGTAGTAAAATACAGAAGAAAAATCAAATCTAAAAGAGTGTAGCAATGCTTCCTTCGAAGTACCAGCTAGGTGAGACTAGCTGACACAAAACGTAACATCTTTCCAGAAATAAATATTGTCTGAAATTTGAGGTTGAGATATTGTCAATATTCAGAATGCTATACTCATCTTTGTTTCTTTTTCCCATTCCATGGTGCCAAACTCATTCAGAAATATCTAAACTTTCAGCTGTATATAATTGCTGTCTCAGAACAATAGTTAAAAATGGTTCCAAGTAAATGAAACCTGTAATTCTTAACAATTCAATTCTTGTAGACTGGTACTACAGGATCACGAAAAACAATGCCAAATAACAGATATCACATGATTGTTGCATTCCAGTAAGTATCTGACTCTTTGTGCAATTCTCTATCCTTACAAGAGCCAGATCAGCGCTAATATGGAGTACTGCCCAGTCCTCATTTTTCAGTCTCAATAAAATTCCAAAAGCATCTCTTGTGTTCTTGTAGGTAACAAATTATTTTCTACCCTGCAACCCATCTCTCATAAGCCTTTTACTGCTCTGTTGCTACTTCAATGGAAAGTAATCAAATAAACTACATTCCTTAGTTCCACCAGTTCTAACCTTCACGACTAGGACCTGCGATGCTATGCACATTGTAGCGAACCACCCTCATCCTCTCCGTATTCCATTGATTAGAAGTAAGTTCCACTTGAACAGTTTCTTCCCATGAACCACTGCTCTGTGGAACTGACTCCCATGAGGATGTTTTCCTGATCACTATAATCTTAACCTGTTCAAGTCTAGGGTTAACTTTATCTTCCCCATATATCTGCATAAACTGTGCCTCTTAATCTGTAACCCTCTACGTTGAGTGGCTCCCAATTTTACAGGGGGAATCACACTGTAAAAATAATTACTTGTGAACTTTCATTGCTAGCAATGACTAAAATGGGTCTTACATGTAAGTCAAAGAGAAAATAATGAGTCGACATTCGACACTACTTAAAACAAAAAGTTAAGAAAGAATTCCTCCAGCAATAGTCAAGAGTGATAACAGGACTTTAGAAAACTATTTTAAGAGAGAGTCTTAAAAAATTTCAATCGAAAGTAGCACCAGCTGCTCAGTCAATAAATGCTTAATGTTTCCCTATAAGGAAACAGTTAATGTTATTATAGGGTTGAATATCCTTTATGCCAAATTCCAAAATCCAAAAGTTTTTCAGTTGCTGACTTGACTTGCCACGTGGAATGGAAAATTTCAGAGAGCACTGGGAATATTCCTAGGTGATGTGAAGCTGTTGTAAATGACCTCATCTGGCCTGGGGGGAGGTTGCCCAGCCCAGCTATGTAGACTCTGTTGGTCTCAGTTTTTTTTGTTAGCAATAGTCACAGCAACAACTTTGTTTGTGGATTACTTACCAGTTGTTTTGTGTTCAGTAAAGATATTATTCAATACATCAAACGTCATTCAGATAGCCAAATAGGTAATGAAAAGAAAAAAAGGAAGCAATTAGGGGTGTAAGTTTGAAGCATCTGGAGATAGTTGGGCATTGGAATAACCACCATGTACAAGTGAAGGAAACATATGCAGAAATTGTTAAAGTTTTATGCTGAAAGTGATAAACAGAAACAAATGAAAAACAGAAAAACACTGAACAGAGCAAAAAATGATGATCTCTCTCATGTATTGATGAAGTGAATTCTTCAGCATTGGAGTGAACATATGCTGCTTATATAAAACTACCTTCAGGGTAGATGTATAAGCTGCTGTGTTATGAAACATAAAGGGACATCGGGTTTATGCTTGAGTTCCATTCCCAAGCTGCTCCATTTTATAGATGCTATATACAAATTAAATAGCCTGTATTAAAAAAACAAAAAAATACAATCTGGAAACCAAAGCACTTTCAGTCCCAAGAATTTCTGATAAAGGATTCTCAACCTGTATTACTGTTACCATGCTGTTATATACAGAAATCTCTGCCAATATGGAACTATCAGAGAGGAAAAAATTATATCCAAGATTACATATTCACATTTGAAAGTTCAAAGAAGATAGGAACTAAAATGTAATCTTAAATTATGTGAAATTCTCACATGAAGCATTGACAATTATTATTATTTTTTTTAATCATTTCACCCAATGCTAGGCACAATGGGTTACTGAGTGTGAAAGAATTAAAAAAAAGTGAAAAAAATTATTAAGGAGTGAGAATAATAAAAGAAGAGTAATCAAGAAGACAGGAGATAACGATTGACATTGTTTGGATGAAATTTCTGCTATGGTACCCAGGCTTTATGAATTTAAGTGCAATACTAGATTGGCAGTAAGATCTTAACAATATGCAATTGATCTGGATAGATGCAACTGTAAGTTCTAAGCTAACAATTTCTTCTATCTCACTTTAACCTTGTGGACCTCTCTTCCAGCTCCATGCTTTGCAGTCAATTTGATCTTCAAAAATTTAAATGCAATGTCAATTGTTATCTTCTGTATCCTTAAATCTTGCTCTTTTAGTGATTTTTCTCTTTAAAAATGTTTTATTCTTATATTCTTTCACTCTCAGTAACCCCTTGAATCTTAGTGGATTCATTGCCTTGTTTTGTGGTGAAATGATTAAAAAAAATTATTACTGATTAGATTATTTTTTACACTCAGAACGTTGTGAATATGATAATAAAGATGAGAACAAGAGTCTGAACAATGTAAATAGTATAAATAGTTACAATACCTCATCTCAGAAATATATGCAGATCCTGAAGAAGGCTTGAGCGTATGATGGTTGAAATGTTGTGAATGACAATAATGGTGAGGACAACAGTCTGAACAATGTAAATAGTGTAAATAGTTACAATACATTATCTCAGAAATATAGATGTTGACTGGATTGAATATTAATTTTAAGAATTTGTGAATAGATCTTGTCAAAATTCCCAGTGAGGGTCTGGTAATAGCGTTCATGAAAAAATAGTTAATAATGTAAAATTGGTTTGCATAAATATGATATCAGCCACTCTTTCCTGTAAAACCACCATTGAATGCCACTGGTGAGATATTTTTATTGAGATATCTAACAATAGGAAATACAAAAGAAATGTTTCATACCTTTTCTTGGAACTTCAATTTATTGAAGGAAGTATTCCCTTCTCCAAGATAAAAAAGATACTCAGAATAAATAGACGAACGTTAGCTGTAGAAATTTGAAGACAACATTGTGAAATCTACTCTGGTAATGTTTATAAATACCTTTGTTTTTTGGAGTAGGTAAAATTGTATTGAATTTTATAATCAGAAAGTATTGCAGCTGGCCCACAGAGTTTCAGGTTTGACAGTGTAAGCATTTTTTTTATAGCCTGACTACCTCTTTAACAGAGCAATAACATCAGCAATGAGCTGCTATTTCTATATTGATTCTATCTCTGCTAAAGTCCGCAAGAATTCATTCATTGAGTTATGTGTACGTCTGCATGTACTTGAACACACAGGCACATGGCTCACTCTCACTGGGATTTGTTTAAGTGAGTGAATTTCTGTGAACTACAACATTCTCTGAGTGGCCACTGAAGAACTGAAAATTGCTCTACCATAAAAGTATTAACTTGCCTTATTTTTCATTTTGATATCAGCTCAAAGATCGATGGATGATGGTCAAAATTTACTTCACCTTTTTTTATTTTTTGTTTAAGTTGTTTGTGTTTCTTAGTGGCATTGCTTGGTAAATGAATAGACACTTAGTATACTTTTCTATAAATTTACATTTTATATATATATATATATATATAAAAACGTATCTGTTTGTTTCTCTCTACAAATATATATATATATATATATATATATATATATATATATATATATATATATATATATATATAAACATATCTGTTTGTCTCTCTCTACAAATATATATATATATATATATATATATATATATATAAACATATCTGTTTGTCTGTCTCTCTCTACAAATATATATATATATATATATATATATATATATATATATATAAACATATCTGTTTGTCTGTCTCTCTCTACAAATATATATATATATATATATATATATATCTGTTTGTCTGTCTCTCTCTACAAATATATATATAAACATATCTGTTTGTCTCTCTCTACAAATATATATATATAGATATATATCTGTTTGTCTGTCTCTCTCTACAAATATATATATATAAACATATCTGTTTGTCTGCCTCTCTCTACAAATATATATATATATATATATAAATAAAACGGCTACATATCTACTCACCTCTAGTTAGTAAATACATACACACAGTGTGTTTATCTATACAATAGTGTCTTGTGATGGAAAATTAAATTTACAGCCTGATGATACTTAACTGATAGAAACTGTGGTAGCAGGAAGGTTGGTTTTCTAAAAATTACTCAACACTTTCATTTTTTAAACATTGTATTGAGCTATTTTTCAATAATTTAACTGTTTCTTGACAAATATTGCTTTTGTCAAAAGTGTGATTTTTGAATTGAATGATATGTGTGCTTGTTAAATATTCTCATAATAAATCTTTAGAGAAGACAAATTGAATAAAATAGACGATCGGAAAATAATACTTAGTCCTTGCTGACATGTTTCATCATTTGACTTTATCAAGGTAAGTGATGATAAATAAGTCAAAAAAAAAAAAAAAAATAGAAAAATGTTACCAATATCCAAAAAGAGGTTTACACAGGAGCATCTTTTAAAATTTTAAAATTTCTTGTAACTACACAATATTTAGCTTTTGTTTATCATCACTTACCTTGATAAAGTCAAATGATGAAACATGTCGGCAAGGATTAAGTACTATTTTCTGATTGTCCATATATATATATCCCCTCTGACTCTTCAAAAGTCGAATGTATAACTAATTCTAATTTCTATATTCCATCCCTCTATAACCTCTTTACACTATATTAATTATAATTTATAAACTTTCCCTTACTCTAACCCCTCCCCAACTCTCTTTCTATTAATACTTGACATCTTTTCATCTATTTATTTTAAATTTATTTTTAAACCCCTTTTTATTCTTCTTTTAATTTTAAATCACTGTTCCATTCTTTATATAACCCCAAATTAATCTCGTAAGATGAATATTCGGGTTTAATTTCATAAAACTTCTTCTCTTTTGACCCCCCACCTCAGACACCTGTCTCCTGTCTGACATTGAAATGGATAAATTCTGTATTAGTTTTACAACAATTTTTTTTTGTTGCTTAGCATTCATAGTTAAATTTCTATTTTTGACACAAACTCGGTCCACACCAGGGTTGATAAGACAGACAACCGATATCTTTGTCTGCTGAAAAAGGCTATTCCTCACATGAAGTGATTTGAAATTTTATTGTTTATTTAATTTTTTTGCTCTGTAATAATAAATACATTGAGCTCTTTTTGTGGATCAGTTTTAATATTTTATGTTACTAGGGTCCACTTGGATTATATACCAATGGATTTGGATTTGTTATTTTATACACACACATACACTCATATATATATATATATATATATATATATATATATATATATAAAACTGGGTGAGAATCTGATTGAAATTGTTTTATATATTTACCATTCTGCTGGAAATATAAACAAATTTTTCAAATTCTATTCTAATGGATGCTCAGTTGGAATAGACCTCTCCCCCATTTTTACTTTTATTTCTTAAATAGTGTGTATTACATCTGTTATCTATTGGCATGCGCATTTGAGAAATTTAAACATAAAAATGTTCTCTCCTTTCATTAGCTCTTTCATTTTTGTTACTTGCCTGATTTTTTTTTCCTATCTGGCATCAGCTGTAAATTTCTATACCCCTGTTGCACAAATAGTCTGCCAGGTGGAACCATCTGGCATACTTAGGGTTGCTCTAACAGCAACAGTTGTTTCTGGCACAGAACCTAAAAAAGCACGCAGATTCCAGGGCTGGGTTATAGATAACTAAACGGTGTTATCTTTCATCCATATGCAAAAATATTTCATTTTTAAAAGGACATACACAAAAAAAAACAAAAAACAAAATCAACATCCTCTACCAAGTCTTCCAAGAAATAGGTCTGAAAATATTAAAAAAAAAAATGTTTTCCTCTCAAACTATATTGGTCCATGAACTTTTACTCATCTGGCAAGGATGCCAATAAGGAAATATTTCAAACCTCATCAGCAGTATTACAAGCAGAAAATGAGAGCTCTGGTCTAATCTCGAGGCTATGCCATGCACATTTAGAAGCATAAATGTGAAGAGATGGGTGCTTATCATTTAAGCTTTCCATACCACATTCCAAAATGATTCAGCTAACAGAAGACATTGATCCTGCTTCCCTCCCCGAGTTTAATGCACGACAAGTACGAAATGAGAGCCTCTGTATATTTAATCTTTTCCTAGACTATGTCCAACACACATACAAGCACAGATGTGAAGAGATGGGCACTGATCATTTAAGTATTCCATACTACATCCCAAATGAATCTACCAATCTAAAGAGAATGCTTTTACTTTCTCTCTTGAGGCCAATGTACTAATCATGAAGTGTTTAAGCTGATGACATAGGTATTTATAGTTGGGATAAGAATTATCTTGATCAGAAAATCACCATCCTTTACCAAGTGTTCCAAGAAATATGATTCAAACCTTTTCAAAACATTAACTATTAGGTTGGTGCAAAAATAATGACGTAATAATGTCGTTTTTTGACGTATTTTTTAACGTCAAAAAACGAAATTATTACGTCATTATTTTTGCATCAACCTAATATAATCTGAAAT
>OZ010600.1:68981090-68998590 GCA_963932145.1 Acanthosepion lycidas
GTTGAATTGCATCCTGGGAATTTTTTTTTTTTTTTTTTTAAATCTTTTTATTTTATTTTCTTCCTTTTTAATACCTAATACTCTTGTTGCTAAGGCTTGACACAGGACACTTTATTTGTTTGATGTTTTATCAAACACCAGTGTCCTTTACATAAACCTGAAGCACACACAGAACATACAACATACAGTGCATGTTGACAGACAGGACAAATATTTCAACATTTGTCATGATAGTGTTTGACTCTTCCTCCACCCACCTATCTCTATGGGGAAGACTTTAGGAAAGGAGCTGGAAAAGAGATCAGATCATTCGTAGTATGGGTGATATTAAATGGGGTGGTTAGGGGTTAGACAAAGAAGGTGTGGGTAGAAGTGTTGCTTGGAACTGCTGTTCAAATACCCTACAGGTATTAACAGACTTGGCCATATTAACAGAAAAACATTTCGACCAGCATGCTTAGAAATAGGGATGGTATTTTTCTTGAGGTTTTTTTGTTTTAGTTTTTTTCATTAATGGCCTTTTTCTTTGTTTTACCTTTTTCTTTGAAACTTTTTATTTTAATCACTTTTGCTTGTCATTTTTCGTCTTCCATCACTCACTGATTTTTCTTGGCGTTTTTATTTCTTCTCCACTTCTCCACCATTTTTTTTTTTCTTACTTTCTTCATATATTTTATCACTAATTTTTCTCCCTTATATTTCATTGACTTTTCTTCTCTTATAAATATCTTTTCTATCTTCCCTAATTTTTTGCTGCTATTTTTTCTCTCATATATTTTGCTGCTTTTCAGTCATCCCTTATATTTTGCAACTTTGTTCTCTCATTTTTATTGCTTGCTTTTCTATCTTCCCTAATAAAGAGTGTGCCAATAACTTGGTCTGATTTTAAATGTGAATTAATTTTAAGTGTCTAATGATTTTTTCTTTTTCTTTCATATTTAACAAATATTTGGCAATTTCAACCATGGAAAGATTAAAAATCAAATGTGTTAAAGTTTCAAGAGTGCAATTGGAAAAATTGTTTATAAATTCAAAGAGACTGGATTGGTGGCAGATGTGAAAACACCACTGCATACTTGTTTACGTCGTTCAGCTGAAAACATTTCTGCAGTGCATAAGAATATGGCCAAAAATCCAGACACCTCTATTTGTCATCACACACAGGAATTGAACCTATTCACAACAACATTACATTGTTTCCAATTGCAGTCTCAGTTTGTGATTTTTTGGTCAATATAATCGACCAAGTGCATTTCTATTTGAATGTCCATTTTCATAATAGGCTTCGATAACTTTAACACATTGTTTGATTGTTAATCTTTCCATGGTTGAAATTGCCTGTCTTAAGTTGTTAAATCTAAAAGAAAAATAAAATCATTATATACTTAAAATTAATTCACATTTAAAATCGGTCCAAGTTATTGGAACACCCTTTATTTTGTTGATATTTCTTTTCTGATATATTTTATCTAATTTTTCAACATAATTTGCTTAATTCCTGCTATTATTTTGCTGTCATTTCTTCTTTTTCTTCTTTGAAAAAGAGGAATATAAGGAAATCTCAGTCGAATTGTGTTGTGATGATCTTTTAAGGAAAGAGGAAGTTTCGGGTTTTGAGCATCTCCATTCAAAATTATTTCTCTTTGCTTGAGCTTAAAGACCCTACATGGGAACTTGCAGCAAATACAAAATCAACTCTTCCAAGTCTTACTCTGGTACAAGTCCCTAACAGAAGGCCACCCGACAAGCATCTTTAGATATTTTTTTAATTCTTCATCTATCATTTTTTTTCTTCCATTTCTTCTTTATATATTTTTCTTCTTTCTCTTCATGCTCTTTTATTTCTCATTCATGTTCCTGTTTCTAATTTTGTTTCATTTTTTTTATAATAGGATATTCAGAAAGTAAGGTCATATATTAAAAAATTCTTCAAATAAAGAAAAATTATTTTTTCAAGAACATAAAAAAAAAATAACAATAAACAAATATAAAATCCCAACCCTAATTGCTTTAGAATTAGATGACCCACTAGGAGTTGATATGTCATTAAACAAAACAAACAAACAATTGAAAATCTAGAGTTTAATAGAATTTTTTGTTTTGTGTTTTAAAAGTAAATGATAAAAAAAATCTCTCAGGATTGGATCAAAAATGTTACGTTGGAGGTTGATAAACAAAATCAATCAACCAATTTTTAAGATGAGTGCTTAATAATCCCTGATAGCTACAAACTTCAAAAATTTAAATGCAACATCAATGACCATTTTTTGTCTTCTTGAAGTTTGTTCCTTAATTGTCCTTTCTTCGATACCCGCCACTAAAATCTTTTTTTTATCAGTCAAAACCTTTTAACATAAGTACAGTTTATAAATACAAAAACTAAATACAACTTTTGATATGACTATAATGTTAAAAAAAAAAGAAAAATCGCTTAATTACACTACGAAATAATAATACACAAATATAAAATCCCAAACATACTTGCTTTGGTATTATTAGGTTGGTGCAAAAATAATGTCGTTTGCTCACATAGTAACGTATGTGAGAAAACGACATTATTTTTGCACCACCCTAATAGATGCTTCAGTAGAAGTTGATACGACATTAAACAAAACAGTCATTATATTTCACTACTTGTAACACCCTGTGTTCTAGTGGCATTATTGTCTTGCCTTGGGTGAAACAGTTTTAAAAAAAAAAAAGGAAATGAATCTATTTGTTTTGAGACTATAATGGCTATGACAATAAACTACATCTGGCAGCAAGGCCTCTGATTGAGAGATTTGAGATTTTGAGGAGCATGGAACCACCTCTTCATTGCCATTGTTCCCAGGTCCATGCTGATCTGAGGTGGTAGTACTTGTTAGGGTCCCAGCTATAGGAAAATAGTGTTTTGGTTTTTGTTTGGTCCATGAAGTACAAAAATGCATTATGTTAAAAATACCATCAATATAATTATTAAAAACAATGATTAGTAGTAATACATTTTATAGCAAAATGACAATACAGCACTAAAATATAAAAATACATTTTTTATAGTAAAATTACCAGCAATAAATTTTTCTCTGAACTATATATCTAAACATACATTTGCTCTGAAAGTATAAAATTGTGTACAAAATATCTAGTTGAAGTCATAAAATTGCATACAAAATTTGATTTCAACATTAAATAACCCATAGAAGTGTTGATATGCCACTAAATAAAATCAACCAACCAATCAACCAATTTTTAAGATGAGTGCTTAATAATCTCTGATAACTACAAACTTCAAAAATTTAAATGTAACATCAATCACCATCTTTTGTCTTCTTGAAGCTTGGTTCTTAATTATCCTTTCTTCAATTGCCACCATTAGAGTCTTCTCTTTATCATTCAAAACCTTTTAACTTTTAATATAAGTAGAGTTTATAAATAGAAAAACTAAATATGACTTCTGACACGACTATAATGGTAAAAAAAAAAAAAGAAAATCACTTAATTTCACTATGAAATAAGACACAAATATAAAATCCCAACCATACTTTCTTTGGCATTAGAAGACCCTCTTGTAGTTGATATGCCATTAAACAAAACAAACAAACAACTGAAAATCTAGAGTTTAACAGAATTTTTTGTTCAGGGTTTTAGAAGTAAATAACAAAAAATCTCTGAGGATTCAATCAAAAATGTTCTTCTCATTACTGTAGAAAAAAAAAAAAACTCTTTGAAGACATCATAAATATTTTTTCACTTTTCTTTTTTAAACTTTCAAAAAGACAAGATTTGCTGGCTTTATATTAAGATTAAAAGATTTTAACATTTCATTATTTGTCAGGTATAATGATAAACTACTAGGATTCTGATTGAAACTTTTGAGGAGTATATAAAAAAAATTATCAACAATACATTTTATGATCTGCAAACTATATATCTAAAAATACATACCTTTACCATGAAAGTATAAAATTATGTACAGAATATCGGTAGTATAAAGCATAAAATTACTAATGAAATATTTATATTTTGGTATTAAGTAATGCATAGAGGTGTTGATATGCCACTAAACGCAGAGAAGTAGCTTCTATGTCACTATCTCAGTGGCTCAATGGGTCCATAATCTGGCACAATTGTAAGCTGAATTTTGATGTGAAATTCTCACTGTATAATATTGTATATATATATATATATATATATATAATCAAAACTAGACACAAAGAAAAATATATATGTAATAATACTAAGTAAGAAAAAGAACACGGCAAAATAATAGTAAGGAACAAATAGAACAGGTCAAAATAATAGTAAGGAAGAAATAGAACAGGCCAAAATAATACTAAGGAAGAAATAGAACAGGTCAAAATAATAGTAAGTAATAAAAAGAACAGGGTAAAATAATACTAAGGAAGAAATAGAACAGGGTAAAATAATAGTGAGTAAGAAAAAGAACAGGGTAAAATAATACTAAGGAAGAAATAGAACAGGGTAAAATAATACTAAGCAAACACTAGTCAAAACTAAGTAAAGCAATAGTAATAAGACAAAAAGTTCACAAAGGATTATGTTCGCATGCAAAAGGGACACAGTCAAATGGTTATAGTATTCCGACCTCAAGACAGGAAAGAACGAAAAAAGATGTGGCAGATAAAACTGAGAATTGATTCATTTTTATTATTTGTTAGGAATTAGAAATTCCAGAATGCATCTCTAGGATTTATCAATAAAATTTTGGGTAGGGGATGTTTTAGCGATCATTCCATATGGAATGGAACTGACACCAGACACAAAGAAAAATATACATATAATAATAGCTAGCAGCTCATTTCTATATATACACTTCTTTTAAAGTAGCTCACTAATCCCTATTGCAGATGCCCACCCAGGCATATTTGTGCTTTTTCAATAGAACCTGTTGCTTCTATTGCAATTGTGCTGAGTGAACATTAATTACAGTTTCTGGTTGAGAGAGCACATAATCTGGCATGATTTCATGAACAAAGCAAACATTGATGGCTTCCAAATAATTTCTTCTAGCCAGTTTCATGCACGAGGCTTGGATCAACTTATTCTCAGGCACTTTTCAATGATGTCATATGCTGGTATCATCTCCCCAGGAGGAGGATATGAAAAAGTCATTTTCTTGACAAATCGACAATGGTGAAATTTGAACCTGGGTCTCATGTTTGAAATGCTAACAGCTCAGTCATGTGCCTGTACACACAAGTTAACTCAGATTGTTTTTTTTTGCCTCATAGATGCTTTCCCTATACGCACTCAATCAATTTTATGTAAAAAGAGGGATGAAAAATTAATGACCGCTTCCTCATGGAAAATAATTTGTGAGTCTGTCTTGATAGTTATTGGGTGGTATATATGCTTTGAACTTAAGCACATCTATATTTATATATTGTTTGTATTGATTTGTTTATAAATGTTGTTAGTTCAAAAGGAAGGTCTGTAATTTTTGAGGGATGTACTACAGTTTGCTTTGTATTAAGTTTATAAATTTAACTGTTAAACCTATATCCTGAAAGGACATTGTACATCAGGAAGCTTAAACTGACACCTTTTTGCTTAAGTGTGTATTTTCTTGATTTCAGTTGAAAATTTTTTTTCCATATATGAGGCCCAAAAGCAACTCAAGTTAGAGGGTTACTGTGTAGTGTTGTATTAGTGTAAGAAAGGGCAAGAAGTGAATTTCTTGGAGCTATGCAAGAAAGATAACGGCAAACTCTAGACTTGATCAGGTCAAGATTTAATTAGTGAATGACATTTCAGAGTTCAGTCAAAGTGTGGAAGCAGACTCTGGATGGAACTGGAAACCCAATCCTAAACAGGAAACAAGGGATAAACCTTTACTCCTGTTCAAAAAATAGGGGATGGTGTGCAAACCCGGTTAACCTATCTACTCCTATTGGGTGAGGAGAAAAAAAAATTAGCAAATAAAATTTCAGAGTTCAGGCAGAGACATTCCCAATTTATTATTTATAACTATAGTGCAGATAAATATATAAAAAACTTAGCTCAATGGTTAAAAATATGCTTTCAGTGAGTGTAGCCTGTGGGTTCTGGCAAAGACCATCTTTATTTGAACATTGTGACCAGCACTACAGAATCACAAACAAAGAACTGTACCAAATAACAGAAACCATATCACTTGAGAATATTCAAAAATGGCAAGAACTAAAATGGATATCACATGTCATTTAAAGATAAAAGTATGACATAATAAAGATGTTGACATTCCACACTATTTAAATAAAAGATTAGGAAGGAAACTCCCATCAGTACTGCGTTGCATTCTGTGTCACCTCTGGATCCCCATGCTACTACATAAAATGGTATCAATGTTGGTTCAGCGTCCCTCTGCGGGTGGGGTATTAGTTGATTGCAAACCTGGGTGTGGGAGGCATATCGATGCTTCCAAATTCTTGGGATCGTCTGTTGAATTTGTGCCATTTTGAACTTATATTCAAAATCTATACAAAATTACTAAATGTATATCATCAGACAGGGTTCGTTAGGATAAATAGGTGAAAATCTGAGCTTTGGTGTTAAAATACACAAGGTAGGCAAGTGTAACCTGTACTGAGAATTCAATTCTTTTTTATGGTTCTAATTGGCTCACATGTAAGGATTGAGCTATAGAACTATTAATGGTAATTGTAATATTAGACCTTTTCTTATACTAGATTTGAGAAACCTACTTTACTGAGAAATTCTTTTGAAAAGAAAGATTTTATAAATGTCGACCAACACTGACTTTTCAGTTAGAGAGTGCCAAATGTTTAGATGGAAACAGCTAATATCACCATTACCATGATCCATTCAACAGCTTATAAAGAATGTTTTTTTAATATATGATACAAGCTAAATACTCATCTATATAAAATCACATTGCTCTTATCAGTCCATTGGTTAATCATTGAGTGTATTTGAAATGAACCCACAATGCCCCCCCACCTCCGACCCACCTGCAACCGGTGGTACTTTGATGGGTTTCCATATCCTGATGACTCATCTCTGATTACTGTACTATCTTGAAATCAACATTTCCTTTCTGTTCATTTTCATTGGTTTATTTAATTCTTTCTCATATCCTCTACTTTCACTTTCGTTTTTGCTTGCTCTACCTTCTTCTTTCACATTTTCTATTTTCTTCATTTTTTTTTTTATCTTTCCAACTATATTCTCTTTATTCCACTTTTAAAACCATTTACTTGTATTTTTTAGCATCTCATTCATTCCTTTCACCTTCATTTTCATTCTTTATTTTTTTTTGCAATTTTTATCTTTCCTTCCTCACCACATTTCATCTCTCTTTTTTTTGTTGCTTCATGTTATTTATTCATTCTCTTTATTTCTTACTTATTTTTATTCTCTCCTCCTTATTTACATTTATTTTTTTTTGTTTTTTTTATTCTTTCACTTCCTTCTTCTCTTTTATAACCTCAGTTTTTTTATTCCTTACTCTCCATTTTGGTGCTTTTTTCAAATTTCATATTTCTTTCCTTTTTTCTTTCTTCACTACATATTTTCCTTTATGCATTTTTCATTCTCTTATTTGATGTTATTTATTCCTTCTTTTTTGCTTATTTTCATTCATTTCACTTATTTGTGTCTTTTTCCATTTTTCTTTATTCATTCATTGAGCTCCTTTTTTTTTTCTTTTCCATCTTCATTCCTCTCTCTTCACCTAATTAATTTCTGACACCTTTTTTCTCTTTCATCCTTTTTCTTGCTCACCTTTTATATATATATATATTTCCATGCTTTTTATTCAATCATTCGTTCATCTCCTTTTTTCTTCTCATTTTCATTCTTCCCTCTCTACCTAATTAATTTCTGCAAATTTCTTTCACTTTATAAAATTTCATTCATTTCACTTATTTTTGTCTTTTTTCCTTTTTCTTTATTTATTCATTCACTTATTATTTCTTTGCTCCTCCAACTTTATCTAATTAACTTCTTCAACCTTCTTTCTTTTTCCTCCTTTCTCTTTCTAATCTTTTCCTATATTTTTCATCCTCCTTATCCAATCATTCATTCATTCACCCCCTTTCTTTTCTTTTTCACCTTCATTCCTCCCTCTTCTACTTAATCAATATCAGCTTCTTTCTTTCTTTTTCCTATTCTTTCTTAATAATTTTTTATGACCTTTCGGTATTTTTTCATTCTCTTTGATTCATTCACTCACTAACTTTTTTTTTTTTCTTTTTCACTTTCATTCCTCCCTCTCCGCCTAATTAATTTCTGTCCATTTCCTTCACTTTCCTGCTTTTTCTTTCTAACCTTTTATGCATTCAGATACATTAATGCCAGGTGTTTCTTTCCATAAAGGGCCTTTTTAGTTCTGACCCCTCAGCCTGATTTGATGGTCAAGGGATGGAGTTGGTGTACAGGATCTTCCTGCCACACCCTCTTTCCAAGCAGCAATATATATTTTTCGATGAGCCAATCAATTTAGCTGTCAGTTAGTGGATCTTGGCAGTTGACACTAGAAAGGACCATTAGTGGACTTGTTTATTCTGCAAGACAAATCAATTCTGATAGCTCACAGGGTAGCCATGTCGTTTTTATGTTCTTTCCAACCTTTTTCATTTCCATCTGGCTTGGACCAATTTGTATTTTCATTTTTCACTGCAGATCACTGAAGTTATTTCTTCTATCTTCAAGCACTTATATTGCTATAGCTTGATTGTTAGGGTAAGAATGTAGACTTAAAAGGTTCCAAATTTTATATCTGGTTCAAATAGAAGGTGTCAAACTGGATGTTTGGGTAGTGTATCCTCTTTTCTTTCTTCTTTTTTTGTTAATCCTTTCACCTCAAGCAAAGCAATAAAGCCACTAGGATGCAAGAGGTTACTGAAAGTGAATGACACAGAGAGAGAACAGTACAAGAACTGAATTCAAGAAAACAGATGATAATGATAGACATTGTATTTTTAGATAAATTCATCTATGATACGGTTCACACTCCTCCCTTGTCTTTTCAACAGAAGTAGAGGTTTATCCTTTATTTTGTGTTTAGGATTTGATTTCTGGCTCCTTTTAAAGTCTTTTTCATACACTTCCCTCCCAGTAGCCCCTTGTATCTTAATGACATTATCGCTCTGTTTGAGGTGAATTTATTAAAATAAAAAAGAAGCTGGAAGAAAGTTCCACAAGTGAGAAGTGCATAAGAAGAAATGTTTAATAAAGAACTTATGCTTACACTTAGAAATTTCAACATTAAAACGATGAAACCTAACTGCCAATCTAGTACTGTGTGAAATTGTTCTTCATCTGATTGAGTCACTACACTACATCCATCCAGTGTTGCATAGAGAGCCTTGTCTGGGATGTTAAGGTTTCAAGGTCATTAAGTGTGTATGAATCTTTAAGATTGGGGAGAAAATAGAAGATGCTCGATAGTTTATAATTGCCTGCATTGGCAGTTGGGATCATCATCGTTAGCATATCCCCATTTCTGAAGTGTTCTGAAGGTTTTTAGCGACCAACAGCTGTTTGGAGGTAATTCGGGCAGGAATGGAAGGGCCAGGCCTCACTGGAGCCAGGTGTGTGGGGATTCTGTAGGGTTGAGAGCAAGAGAGATGTAGAGTGTCTGTGTTCCATGTTGTTAAGGTGGCTGCACCCCAGGGACAGATGTTAAAAAGGAGCTCTGTGTGAAGCTGAGGTACAAAACTCATCAAAACTGTGAAAGTATTTATAGAAAAGGCACGTGGAAGCTATATTATAGCAGTGGATTATTTTAATTGGACATTTTCTTAATGCTATAAATATTTTTAGTACACATGGTCTTTGGTAAGATGATAAACTACATCTGGCAGCAACTCCTCTGATCAAGAGATTGAAAGTTTTGACGAGCATGGAACCACCTCTTAATTCCTGTTGTTTCCAGATCCATCCTGACCAGGGGTGGTAGCATCTGTTAGGATCAGTTGTAAAGTACCCTATATAGTGCTGTATGATCTCTGCAATTATAGAGTACCCTATAAAGTGGTGGATGATCTTTTCAATTCTAGAGTACCCTGTACAGTGCTGGATGAACTGCTTATGTCTATGTATTGGACATTTTTGATGATTTAACAAACACTGAATTTTTTTATTATTTTAATATTTTTTAAAAATAATTTCACCCCAAGCAAGGTAATAAAGCCACAAAGATGAAAGGGGTTACTGTGTGTTACAGATGTTATGAGAAAAAAAACACTATTTACATTATTCGGACTATTGTTCTCATCTTTGTCGCCATATTTATTACAACGTTTTAGCTGTTGTACGCTCCGGCCTTCTTCAGGTGGTTGGAATGTCGAACTTAACCCTTTATTTTGCACACTGGCGTAGACTGTTCTAGTTCCACGTGCCATGGCACATGGCACAGTGGATAAAGGTGTTGGTTAGATCCAGTGACAGGACCCAAAGAGTGTGAGTTCAATACCCAGTTAAGGCAGTGGAGAACTTTCAGAGGGAAATTAAGAATAGATAACTGATAATTAACATCCTTTAAGACATGGCACATGGAACTAGAACAGTCTACCCTAGTGAGTGAAATAAAGGGTTCAGTTCGATATTCCAACCAACTGAACAAGGCCAGAGCGTACAACGGCCGAAACGTTGTAATAAACATGGCAACAAAAATGAGGACAATAGTCCGAATAATGTAAATAATCTACATAATACCTCATCTCAGAAATATAGACAGATAAAAAAAAAAAACACTATTAAGGAGCCAAAACAATAAAAGAACCAAAAGAAAGAAGTTAATGATTTACATTGCATTTAAATTTTTGAAGATCAAACTTGATTGGGAAGCTAGAAGAGAGTTTCATATGCAAGAATTGTTTGGGAATAAACTATCAGAATTAATGATTATATCTATTCATTTCAGCTGTAACATGATGAGACCTTGCTACCAATCTAGTACTGCACTTAAATTCATAACATCTAGGTACGATAGTAGAAAGTTTATCAGAACAATTGCTATGAAAATACTTATAGAAAAGATACATGGAAGCTACATTATGGGGTGGGAAAGGGACTGAACCTGAGATGCCAGGTCAAGACCAATAACATTGCAGATTATTTTTATTTTGTATTTTAATTTATTATTTATCTGTTATATAATTTTCTATTTTAATCTTGGTCAATAAGATACCATAATTTATTTCTATCGGAAATTATTTTTCTTACATAGATAAATGGATATTAAGTTTGTAATATAAAATATCAAATATTGACGCCATTTTCGATTGTCCAAATAAACTATTAATATAGATAATGGGACATTTATTATAAGTTGGTAATATTTTGCAGCTATAATAAATAGATATAAAATCATTAGTTTATTTATTGAATGATAAATTGTACTAAAAATGTACTGGTATGATCAATAGCAAGATATATCCTAGCTAAATGTACAGTTATTTTACAAGTACACAGATACACTGGGTTATGTTGATAAGAAAATGAGCAGCTCTCCCCCACTTGGAAGCTTTTGGTATTTCACAGTCTTCAGATTTTTGATTGACCGGGTCATTTTCTATAGTTTATCAACCCTTTGCAGGTTATTTAAAGCCAGAAAATATTCTTGGATTGTAAAACATTTTTTGAGATAATAATGGTTTAATAAGAGATTGAGTGAGAGAAATTGGGAGAGAGAGAGAGTCTGTGTTCATAAGAGTGAGAGATTGAGTGAGAGAAATTGAGAGGGAGAGAGTGTGTTTATAAGAGTGAGAGATTGAGTGAGACTAATTGAGAGAGAGAGAGTCTGTGTTTATAAGAGAGAAATTGAGAGAGAGTGTGTTTTTAAGAGTGAGAGATTGAGTGAGAGAGACTGTAAGACTGAGAGAAATTGAGAGTGTGTGTCTAGGAGAGAGTTTCCTGAGAGAGTGTGTGTATCTGGGAGAGAGTGCATCAGAGTGTGAGAGAGAGAGAGATTGTTCTCAGCTCTGACACTATCAACAGGACAGATAAGTGCTGAATGAATACTGCATACTTATGAAAGGCTTGAAAACTGTTAGAAATTGTCAGAAACCTCACCTTGAATGAGATTTATATCGCAAATTATAAGACAATGCAGAATTTGCAGTTTTATAAAAGCACTGAATTGGTGATAGGAAAGTAGTGATGTGAAGATTGTGATGCACCAATTTTCCACATTAGGCCTTGTGCCACACCAATCTACATATAGTAAATAGTACTTTAAATAGGTTTTAGTCATAGCATGACTTTGACCATTATGTTTTTTTTTCTTTTCTTTTTATTTTAAATGTTTCTGGCACTCTTTCTTTTTATCCAAACAGTAATTTGCAAGTTCTTTTTGATCTTTGATTGCATTAAGCGTTTAAATTTTTGTTCTCCAATTCAGCACCTAACCATCAGCCTTTCTCTTACTGGGAATTCATCTGTAGGAAATCAGGTTTATGGAACACAGCACATTCAAAGAAAACTCTTTAGGAGCAAGATATTGCAGGTGTGGGGCAGGAGTCTGTTTTTCTTTTTAATGATAATATTAACCATAAAGAAACATTCAGCATTCATTGACCGAGCAGTGAGTTCCACTGTCAGTTGAAATTTATAAAATTATTCGCTTAAAAGAATTTTTTTTCAGGTAAATAGGTTTTTCAAGTCCAGTTCTGCCCTGTCAGCTGGGGCTGCAGAATATACTGACTGCACCTCTGTAGAGGGGTAAGACCCCCACCCAATGGGACGTCCCAGGTATGACGATAAACTACATCCGTGTCCAGGGTAAGGCAATAAACTACGTCCAACAGCAAGGCCTCTGATAAGGAGGTTTTGAGGAGTGTGGAACCACCTCTTAATTGCTGGTGTTCCCAGGTCCACCCTGACCTGGGGTGGTAGCACCTGTTAGGGTCCCAGATATGGGCAAATAGTTAACCCCGAAGCTGAGGTAAAAAGCATTATAAAAGTGTAAAAATAGGTTTTAATACCAGAAATACTTTGAAAAAATTATTAACAGAAATTAATTTTTGAAAAAAAAATAAACTACTACCAGCAATACGTTTTTGAAAAACAAAATATTACCTGCAATACATATGATTGTACTCAAAAATATTAGTAATTGAAAAATGGTTCAAATATATATGTATACATACACACCTTTTTTACCAAACCATCGCTATGTATCTATTTAAAAAATTTTGATAGCATTAAATGACTCACTGAGGTTTTGATATGCCATAAAACAACCAAACAATTCAAGTCCAGTAGCTGTTTCTAGTATTGATGGGGAGTTTCCTTCCTAATCTTTTATTTGAGGTAGTGTGGAATGTCAGTATATCGATTATGTTATTATTTTCTCTTCAATTTACAAGTGCAATTCAATTTAATTGTTGCTGCTGTTGAAAATCCTCAAGTGATGTGGTTTCTATTATTTGGTATGGTTCTTTGTAATTCTGTAGCACCAAAATCCAAAATGTTCAAAGAAGAATGATCTTTACTATGACCCTCAGGTTTCACTCACTGAAAACCATTTTAAACCATTGTTCTTAGAAAATGGTTATATGCAGCTGAGAGTTTAGATGATTCTGAATGGGTCTGGCACCATGCATAACATCCTTATGAAAGTCTTTAACTGACGAGGCTATTTAAGAAGATGACTCAAACTTTCAGGTTGATGTTTTGGTGTGATGTAAAAATGAATAATTTGCATATGGCAGGGAAAGGTGAATAAACAAAAAGAGAATTGGTTTAAGACAAGAATGAGTCTTCTCACTGGATTTATTTAACCGTTAAGGTGAGGCAAATCCTAAGAAGTAGAAGGCCTGCTAGGATTTAGAACAGATTTATCTAACCATTAAGGTGAGGCAAATCCTAAGAGAAGTAGAAGGCCTGCTAGGATTTAGTACTGGTATCTAAAGAATGCTAAATTATTTGCATTGTATTTTTCTTATTGATGTTTTACAAGGTATTTGTTTGGTTTTTAAGTAGCATTGTACACATTTGTTTAATGGTAATGTTAGGCGTTTCCTTATTAGGAAACGTTCAACATCCATTGACCAAACTGCCAGAACTATTTCCGGTTAAAATTTCTAAAAAAATATTTCTATTAAAACAAGAAAATAGTTTTCTCAAGTCCATTAGTTGTTATTGTTCTTCCTAGTGTTCGTAGGAGTTTCCTTCCTAACCTTTTCTTTGAAGTCGTATGGAATGTCAGTGTCTTCATTATGTTATTATTTTCACCTTGAGTTACCAATGCTATCCATTGTAGTGATTCTTATTGTTGAAAGTCCTCAATGATGTCATATCTGTTATTTGATACAGTTCTTTGTTTGCCATTCTGTTCAAAGAAAGATGGTTCTCGCTGACAGCATTCACTCAAAGACTATGAAGAAAGCAGTTGTATACAGCTGTCTGTTTAGATATTTGATATATAAATATATATTTAAATGAGTTTGGGGCCATGCATTCCATCCATATGAAGCTCTCAATCTGACAAAGCTATTTAAGAATATTACTTGAGTTTTGTAGCAATCTGTGGTGTTGTGTGAAACTACCCCTAGTCTATTCTAGGTTCAATTTCCTTATTTTCTAAGCTAAATGCACATCTCAAAAAAGATTGGATGAAGTAGAATCACTCAGATGAGAGCTTGAATAAAATAATTATATTTTGACAAGCAATTTTACATATGAAACTGTAAGTTCTATGCTAAAGGTTTCTTCTTTCATGTTTGTTCTATCGCTCGTAGAACTCTCTTTTGTCATCTTGCTTCCCTGTCAAATTTGTTCTTCAAAAATTGAAATGCAATGTCAAATGTTATTTACTGTCTCCTTAATTCTTATTCTCTCTTCTTAATAGTAATTTTTTCATATTCTGTAACACTCAGTAACACTTGTGTCTTAGTGGCTTTATTGCCCTGCTTAGAGTGAAATGACTAAATTTTTCTTTTTTTTTTTTCATTTATTTAACCAAACTTCTTTACTTTTATTTTTTCTTTTGTTGGTTTTTAA
The DNA here is from genome assembly GCA_963932145.1 of Acanthosepion lycidas. Taxonomy (NCBI): domain Eukaryota; kingdom Metazoa; phylum Mollusca; class Cephalopoda; order Sepiida; family Sepiidae; genus Acanthosepion; species Acanthosepion lycidas. The sequence continues at coordinate 68,996,043 of OZ010600.1, forward strand.
AAGTTATTTATTTATAAAAAAAAAAAAAAAATGTTTTGCAGGTTGAGATTGAAAGTATAGCTGCCAAAGATGGACGGATCAGGCCAGGAGACCAGATTTTACAAGTAAGTGTTTTTTTTCTCCATCCTCTTGTAAATTCATTTCATATAATTGCTATTTAACATTATTTATTACATTCTAACACAGTACAACTGAAAAACCACAGTCCTATTGATAAAAAGCAGATATTTATGAAGAAAATGTAGAATATATTTTTTTTGCAATGATGATCACTTTGTACAAGGTCCAAGAGCCAGACAAGGTAGAGGAGTTATAGAATAAGAGGTACCACCCCAAGCAAGGTGATAATATAACCAAAACACAAGGGGTTACCAGAAGTGAAGGAGAAGGATAATACCTTAAAAGGAACTGGAAACCCTGTCCTAAGCAAGAAACAAGGGATAAACCTCTACTCCTGTTCAAAAGACTGGAGGAAGAGTGTGATACATGGCCCTATCTACTTCTAGATTGATACATAGTAAAGAAAATTTCAAATATCAGATGGAGACATTAGAAGTATAGAGTTGCAGTAGACTTCATAAGGAACTGGAAACCCAAACATAAACAGGAAACAGGGTAGACACTTCAACTAGTGTTTAAAAGACTAGGGTTGGTTGAGAACTGGACAATAGGCAAACCTATCTACTCCTAGTTAATCAATAATTAGTCCAATAAATTTTCCAATTAATATATCATTATATACCGAAACATTATTTTATTTATTAAATAAAAATGAAATTTACTCCATTATTCAATGAGAGTTCGAATGTTGGGCTTGCCTATATATGAGAATGTGTGCTTAGTGCAATGGTTATTGGTACAGAAAATGGAATTGCCAAGCTGAGTTCAAGTTACGATCTAATTGACAGCATTCACTTTCATATAAATATTGTAAGAAAAGGCATGAATCCATGTCTTCTCCTCCCTAGATTTTGGTTAAGTAGCAGGGTAGACTGACATCTGTAGCCTTAAATGGCAACCAGTCTAGGAGAAGGTTAAATCTGCTATTTGAAAGTGTGGGAAAATGAAATGAAATAAAATAAAAGAATAAAATAAAACATTAAAAAATTAATTTTTCACATGATGCTAGCAATAAAGGAACCAGAAAGAGTTTTTGGGTCATCTGCACAATTTTATGACCGAACTTCTTCAAAGGACAGAATCACACTCTTATCACTTTCCAATGCATAGTGTTTGCACATGTTTTGTTGAAGCTTTACTAATGAATTGACATGAAAACACTCCAATGAGTGCTCAGGGTCGCCTCATCAGTGGTGTTATGTCAAGTTTCGGGTCTTCCAACATCATACTTGTTCACCCAAGAGACCCTACCGAAACAGTACTATTCCGGCAGGCAATCCTGAAGCAAAAAAAAAAAAAATACGCCATGCACGCTCCAAGTGGACTCGTTAAATAAATGCCACTGCTGACCAATCGCTAATGACTTATGTCACTTCCTCCTCGGCCAAAGACGATACAAAAAAAGAAAAGACAGCATTCTCGTCTTTTCTTTTTACCATTGAATGAAACTTGTGATCTTTATCAGCTAAAGAAATCGCACCTGACTGAAATAATATGAAAAACATAAACAAAAAAAATTAATTTCTTTATAAAATGTCAAGTTTTTTTCCTTAACAGAAAGATTTACAGAAGCTAAAATTTTGTCATTATATATATATATATATATATATATATATATATCATTATTTATTTAAAAAAAATTTATAACATAAATATGTTTTAAAATCACTACAAAAATAGCCATTTTGTTTCAACACCCCCGGTGTCATATCAAGTATTTGTTGGTTATTGGAATTCATTCCGTATTCACCAATTATATACTTGTGTGTGTGTGTGTGTGTGTGTATATATATATATATATATATATATATATATATATATATATATATATATATATATATATATATATATATGCAATATTTAATGAATAAGTAAAAGCTGACTTAAGCTTGACCATTTTTAACCATTGTTATCTTTACTTAACCTTAACTTACTACTGGACCAGAAAAATATAACAGACATACCCAAGAGAAATTGAGAACTTTACTTCTCTACAGTTTCCATTATAAAAAAAGAATGAACAGTCTGTTATAGAAACACAAGTTTTGTTTATATGTTAACAGAAACAAGGAACCTGTGGAGAGCCATGTCCTGAAATGACATGTCAGTAAAATAAATAAATATATTGATATATATTGTAACAAAAATAATAGGCTTAAACTCAAGATTATCTTCTATCTAAATAAATAACTGACAAACTCTTTCTGTCCATCTGTATGTCTGAAACTCCTTTAAGTTGGGTTGTACTTGCTCTACATATTATACTGTTTTAGAATCATAATGATCCTGGCATTGAATATCTGTCCTTCATCTGGTGCTTGAATATCCAGCATTGGGATTTATGTCCAGTTAAAAATTCAAATTTTAAAATAACTAAGAAGAATTAGTAATTTTAAAAGTTTTAATTTATATTGAGATTAAAGTAACA
>OZ010600.1:69001090-69063590 GCA_963932145.1 Acanthosepion lycidas
CCAAAATTGACACAATTTAAAATGTGAATAGCTGAGTAACTCCATGTCCCAGGCAAACAAAATTAAATATACTTCATGTTGAACAATAAAAGATTTATTTATCAAAATTTGAACAAGATATACAAAGGGATGTAGATTTCATAACCGATTTCACAAAGCTTCACAAATGTTAAATATGTTCACCACCTGTCACATGACACATGACAAGGCGGTAGTCCAGCTGCTACCAAACATGCTGTAGCATATCTTTCGTAGCAGTCTCCAGTGCGTTGGTAATTCTCTACTTAAATTCCTCTAGGTTTGTAGGAAGAGGGAATATATATAACCTGTCTTTCACAGAGACACATAGAAAAAAAAATCACAAGGTGTCAAAATCAGGTGAACATAGTCATTATTTCAGAGGAAAGATTGTCATTATTACTGGCAAGCCAGATTCATCTTCCTGGTGGATTCTCATTGAGACATGTCCACACAGTCAATTTAAATTTTAAGAAAATGTTTAAAAGCTCTGATCATTTGAGCAAGAATTGGCTATGTTATTACACTACAAAGTGATGTCAATGTTTTGGGAACACTGTGTATATAAGGACAATTTTTAAAAATTTTACCATGACTTATGTCACCAGTAATCTGGTGTCATCAGCCGATTAGTTTTATTTCAACAAACTAAAATCAGCATTAAAATGAAACCTGTTTTACATTAGACGTCTAGACATTTAATCTTTTCAATTAAATTGCATCATTAATTCAATTTCATTATAGAAATTAGATTTTAACTAATTACACTCAGTTATTTTAACCTTGCTCCATTTCTCTTCGAAAAACAAGATTTTACAAGTATAAAAATGAAAATCATCTGTCTGGGTAGTCTCGCATTTTAGTTATTGAATGGAATGTTGCAGCCCCACATATTGTAATGGATGTCCGTTATGAAGCAATCAGTGTTTTTATCCCCTGTTGGATTTCCAGTTAAGCTCTATTGCCTTCTATATCATTTTTTTAAAATCATTTTTACCCAAAGCAAAGTAATAAAGCCACTAAGATCAAAACGATTATTGAGAGTGAAAGAAAATTTTTTTTGTTTTGTTTTGTCAAACTTAACCTTTTGTGGCTTATTTAAAGTAAAAAAATATTTTTAGGGTGAAAGAATGTTTTGTAGAAAATATATTTTCCTGATACAAGTTCTGTTAATTAACCCATAGCTGGGAGGGAGAAGAGGTGGATTCCTTTTCCAAGGGTATTTGCATGTAAGTGAATATAATGAAGCTGACTTCAATTGGAACTCAGTTTTCTGATTTCCAATTTTGAGCTTTTATCCATTACACCAACTACACATCCAAGCTTACAGCATCCGGTATACTTAAGCTCTCCCCCATCTAGGTACTAACCAGGCTCAATGTTGCTTAACTTTGGTGATTGTCAGAGAACTGTGAAAGAGATCATAAGTTGTTATCAGCTTATAATTGTTGTATGAATAAAAAAATTAATTCATAAATTACTGTATTTTCCGGCTTACAAGATACGCTTTTTTCCTTAAAATACCCTGTAAAATATGTGTGTGTCTTCCAAGATGGATGCATGACAACACCAAGTCTCAAGTAAGCGTGGACAGTCACCTAATTGGCTTGACTGATAGGGGTGTGGATTTGTATGTTAAGTCATTACACTATAATATTAGCTATCTAATTCAGCCTTTTATATGATGTAACCGCAGTATTTATCTGTTACAAGTATTTTGAAGACTATGAACCTTCCTGGAGCCGAGCCACAAGCTTAAATATGCTCTCTTTACTAGCAGCAGCAGCAGGAGCCTTTCTGCTCTTGACTTGTATTCATTGCCATACAAAGAAAATTGGACTGATTAATGTAAACAATATGTGGTGCCGGTATGTGAGGGACGCATGGTGAATGTGTTGTATGAGAACGATGTTTTTTTCTTAAAAATTTCTTTGCAATATTAGGGTGTGTCTTCCAAGTCAGAAAATACAGTATTCTTCTATTAACTTAGAACGGGTCTGGCTACCTCTCAAGGTGCATTAGTGCAGTTGGACACACCAGTTGATAAATACTAATTTGTAATGGCTGGTCATATGTATTCAAATATACCTGTCTGCATAGAGTGGCTAGCCAATCCCTGTTGCAGACACCTGCTCAGTCACATTTGTGTTGGTTCAAAACCCACAGAGCCTACCTGTGGTTTATATTTCAGCTATGGTGGGAAAATTTTAGTTACAGTTTCTGGGAGAGAACACATTACCCAATTTAACTAACAAGCCTTGGTATGGTTTCAGTCACTTTCCAAAAGTGCTGCACACTGGGATCACCTCCCCAGCTTGATAACATCAAGAAGACACCCTCCTGACAAATCAAGCAGGGTTAGATTTGAGCCTGTGTCTCATGGTCAGAAAGCAAACATTCTAACCACTCAGCCATATACTCGTATCAACAAAATTAATCAAATCCAAACTGACCATATGTGGCTGTGTGGTTAGAATGTCCGCTTTCTGACCATGAGATCAGAATTCTGATCTCATCATATTTGATTTGCCAGGAAGGTGACTTTTTGATATTATTGGTCTGGAGGAGGTGATCCCAGTGTGCAGCACCTTTGGAAAGTGCTTGAAAACTATACCACAGGTTGACCCAATACTTGTCAGTGAAATTGGGTAGACAGAACTCTTGGGAGCCATCAATGGTTGTGTTAGCACAAAATCACAAGTCATCGTGACTGAGGATTTAAGCATGCTGGCCTTGTTCAGACTATTGATCATGCTAGATAACACACACTCTCCCAGAAATTGTAACTAAGGCCTACTCAGTATAGTTGCAGTATAAACCACAGGTGGGCTCTGGGATTGTTGAACAAACACAAATGTGCCTTGGAAAGCGTCTGCAATAGGGATTAACTAACCACTCTAGTTGACTGGATTCCTTGGATATGAGAGGCTGTGCCATTTACATAAGTATGAGATATTTAATTCAATTGTCTGTCTTATTATTATGAATTTGCCACATTGAAAAAAAAAATCTGGATTTGAAATGACTCTATATATGCCTGAAGTTTGTTCACTTTCTTGTTACCCTTTTATTTTCCTAGATTAATGGTATTGAACTTCACAGTCGAAACCAAGCAATCAAGTTATTCACAGAAACGACGTCTGACATCTGCTTACTTGTGGCCCGGCATCAAATTCAGGTAAATTCTTCTGTTTTTTTTTTTGTTCTTTTAAATCTGCACTTTAGGTGGAGTAATGGATAGTGGCTTGGATTGAGGAATTGGAGAGTTGAGCTCAATTTCCAGTCGAATCCACTGCATTCACTTACGTGCTAATTCCCTTGGGAAAGATATGAATCCTTTTCTTTTCCCCCGAGCTATGGGTAAATAGGCAGACAGACTGGGTTCTATAGCCTTGGATGGCAACTGGTCTACTGCAGAAAGAAATGGCAACCTACTGCTCGAAAAAATCTGCCTCGTCAGTCATGTATCGAAAGATACATGATCGCCTGAACATATATCACACATGGAACATAACTGACTGAATTTAGGTAATTGTATAATCTTCATTTTTGAAATATACACAAACATACACACATATTATATATATATATATATATATAGGATTAACATAAGTAAAAGTATGTCTCTTAGCTGATTAATGTTGCTTTCAGCATCCTGACTCTAGAGAACATGTCTGTCTTCATGGGATATCGACTGCTTATATTTTTTGATTTTTTTTTCTTTTATATATGAAAATTAATTTCATTTTTAAAATAATGTAAATGCACCTTCATACACACACACACACATATATATATATATATATATATATATATTTACATTTTCGGACTATTGTCCTCATCTTTGTCACCATATTTATCACAACGTTTCGGCCGTTGTACACTCCGGCCTTCTTCAGGTGGTTGGAATGTCAAACTGAACCCTTTATTTCGCTCACTGGGGTAGACATGTTTAATGGATGTCAGTTATCAGTTATCTCCTGTTAATTTCCCTCTGAAAGTTCTCCACTGCCTTAACAGGGTATTGAACTCACACTCTTTGGGTCCTGTTACTGGATCTAACCAACACCTTTATCCACTGTGCCATGTGTATACATCTGGGTATGAATTTCTGGGTATTATAAACTTCAGCAACCATTTTTACCAGTGCTCATATTGCAACTTTATTGTTATCATTGCTTTTCTCTGGCTCTCCTTATTACTGGTTCCCATATTGTATTTATTTCTATGTTTGGTCGGCTCAGGAGATCTTTGTGGCCTAGCATATATGCTGATTCCTTAAGTTTATGAATTTTCCAATGGTGTTCCTTGTCTATGATCTCAACATGATCCCACAGAGGGCGGTGATCTCCTTTCTCTCTCCATATGTGGTCAGTCATGCCTGATTTTTCTACTTCGCCTCATGTTACAGCTTTCTGGTGTTCTTGAAGCCTTACCTCGAGTGGGCGGCCTGTCTCTCTTTTATATTCCTTTCCGCAGCTGCATGGGATAGCGTACACACAGTCTTTAGTCATGTTCTCTTCTATGGGTAGGGTCTTACTCAGGAGAGATATCTGTGAAATGTCATCAAGCTTTTGAAGGTTGTCCTGATGTTATATGGACTGCAGATGCTTTGTATTTTCTCTGATAACCCCTTCACATAAGGCAGGCAGACTGTATTCGGAGTGTTGTTGTCCTCCTCCTCTTGTACCCTGTATGCTAGGCCACAAAAATCTCCTGAGCCAACCAAGCATAGAAATAAATGATAAATATGGCAACAAAGATGAGGACAATAGTCCGAATAATGTAAATAATGTACATAATACCTCATCTCAGAAATATAGACATATATAAATATATATATATGAAAAAATTCACAATCAAGACTAGCCAGGTTTCAACCTCATGGACTCATTAGGTGGATTTTGGTGAATTATTTTATCAAAAATGACCTGATGAGACAGTAAAGTTGAAACCCAAAGAGTTGTGTCAGAATCATGAACAACATTTGTTTTGAATGATATTCAAATTCCCCAAATTTGAGATTAATTCATTGTGTGTGTGTCTCTCTCTCTCTAAATATATATATATATATATATATATATATATATATGAAGGTGCATTCAAGTTATTTTAAAAATAAAATTAATTTTTTATATTAAATAAGTTCTAAATAACAATAAACTTATCCTAATTAGAGTGAATATGACAATGTTGAATAATTGTTATTCATCAAGAAATGTTTATTTATAATGAATAATACTGTGTCTCAGATGTCATCGTGCTGTTCTTCTAATTTCTTGTCTCTCCTAGTTGGCATCTTTCTACTCTTCAACTATCTTTTCTGCTTCAAACGATATCTTGTCTACTTTAGATGGCATCTTTTTCCTCTTGTTGTTCAATATCTTTTCTGTCTCAGATGCCATCTTGTTCTTCTTGAATACCTTGTATATCTTAGATGGCATCTTGGACATCTTGAATGATTGCTTGCCTGTTTTGGCATCTTGTGCATCTCAAATGGTATCTTTTTTATTTGAAATGGTTTCTTGAAAGAAGTCTACCAAAGGTCCAGGGAATTTGATAAGCTCAATGTAAATAAGAAATTAAGTCCTAATTGTCTCCTTTGCTTTTCCTAATAGCCCATAAAAAAGATTTTGTATTTTTTTAAAATCAGAGATGAGAGATCTTTCTCATTGTTTCTGGCAATGAATATTTTATACTAATGGCAGGTTCTGCTGGACAAATGGCATCCAGCATTTGACATTAAACTTGTATACCACTGGGAAAATGTTCAACAAAGATAACCGCTTTTGCAAACAATTTGCTTTTATCTAAAACACCGATCTGCCTGCTTTAGAAATTGTCATCAGCAGTTTGTCGTTAAGTATTAAACAAAAAGCATTTCCTAATCAGCACATTGATAATTACTGAGAAACACGTTTTATTATCAGATGCGATCTTAACAGGAGATACCAAATGTGACTTCCTCAAGCCAGTGTAAATAAGAAGCCGTAATCATTAACCAACTCTGAAAATGGTCGATAATAACAAGCCAACAGTTAGTAGGCTTTGTTAATACCAACAGGTGTTCTGTACAAAAGCAGTAGTGGGCAAAAAGGAAGTGAGGGACGACATCAGCAGAGTCTGTTGAAAACATGCAGATAGCATTAACTCTTTAAGGCTAAAAGCATCCAAATATGCTTTATGGCTAGAAGTATTCAAATATTCCATACGCTTGCTGAAGTTAATCAACACTGAGCCAGGTCAGTACCTAGCATTGAATATTCACGTTGACAGATGACAATAATATAATGTATAAAAATAAAAAAAAAATGAGCATCTGCTCAAACATGGGTATCCATTAAAAGTAATGGTTAAGTGATAAAAATCTATTGGATTAATTAATCAAAAAAATCCATTACTTCTTTAGAAATTGCTTTGTTTACATTAGAATACAAAACTGGGCAGATATGTATGTTTTGAGAATATGAGAAAGATTTGCCTTCATAAAAAACTATTTGAATTTGCTACATCGGTGAAGTACCTTGTAGCTGAGATAATATAAGCATGTCAAATCTAACGATAGTTTCTTCTACCTAGGGGATGCAGGTTTGAGTCTTACTGGAGAGCATATATTTGTCTTTAATAAGAATTCTCAAATACTCAGGCTGGTAGATGATAATAAGTATATTATTAAAAAAAAACCCCGGCCTGAATGTCTGAGAAATTTCATAGAAAATATATCTCCTATGAACCTGTATCCTACATGGAATTGTCATATAGCCTGACGTGCTATAACATTTAGCTATAGAGGAAGTGTCTGGTTAGCAAATATTTTCTTTGAAATTTCTCAGACATTCAGACTGGTAAATGTAGTTAATACTGTTTATTATAAACAGAACATTTACTTAAATATTTGTATCTATAATAATAATAATGTATAAACAGAAAATATATTAATTGTCAGACTTAGTCCATTTTGTCGGCAGGCACAGTATAATAGGGTCAGTTGGGCACTGTCTGTGAGAAAAAGAGCACCATGATGCAATTCACTTCACCAGAAATATGGAAACAGCCTGTTGTACTTTTTGGCATTCACCCCGGAAGCTCCAATACGAACATTTCAGAGTGTTTGGGTGCCAATCTGAGGAGAGTGCAGAGGATACTGTGTCTCCAAAAGATGTACTGATAGCGATGAAAACCAAATATCCAGTCAACCTCATGGTGTTTGGAAAGATCACTAATGATGGAGATGTTATGCCTCCATTCATCTTCCCATAGGGCCTCAAACTCAACATGGAGGCCTACATCAAGTGCCTTGAGGAGATTGTGCTGCCCTGGATCAAGAGGGTGGCTTCCGGACAATCCTATGTCTGGTAACAGGAATCTGCACCATGCCACACAAGCAGAAGAGCCCAATCATGGCTATCAGACAATTTCTGCAACTACATCACCCCTTACATCTGGCCACCTAACTCCCCAGACTACAACCAGCTTGATTATTATTATATGTGGAGCACAGTGAGAGACCCCCAAACTCTTTGTAACACCGGGTGTTGAACAGAAGGCAAGGATTAAGGTAGCATTCAATAATGTAAACAAGAAGACCGTCTAGAAGAGTTGCAGGAGATTCTGAAGTTGTCTGGATGCCGTGGTTGAAGCCTATGGCGATTTTATTGAAAAAAATTTGGTATTTAGTATTTCAAGAAATATTTGTGTAATTTTGGTAAATATATCTATTAAAATGAGATGTCAGTGTTATTTTCATTTTTGCATAATTTAGATGACAGTTTATACATCACACCCTCTGTGTGTGTGTATGTATATATAAATATATATATATATAACACACACACACACACAGGGTGTGATGGATAAACATCCATATATATATATATATATATATATATGTGCTCTGTGTGTATATATGTGCTCTGTATATATATATATATGTGTGTGTGTGTTTAATCAAGATGAATTTAATCCAACAAGATCATTCTGCTTAATTTCATATTTTTCTCTCATTAGCAAAAACATGAACTCTGAACAGTTTCTCTAAAAATTTGATCCAGATGTGGAAGACCTCATTTGTAAATTGGAAAAATATAAATAAAGATTAAACAGATATCAAATATACATTTTCCATTGACCTTAATAAAACTTTTATATATATATATATATATATCCTGGACTCTGCTGTAGTTTTCAAAATATGAGGATACAGCAATTCAGTTCTTGGAACCAAACAGCTAGACTACTTGTATATATGATTTAATTTATAGTGGTAAAGGCTTGTGCAGAACGAACCACACTTTTTGGAAGGCCTAAATATAGAAAACTATTGCATATAGTGTGCTACAAGATCCCAAACAATGCTCCTCAAGTTTTGAATTCAGATTTGTCTTTTTCCTAGACCAGTTGCCACTCAAGGCTATAACCCCACACCATATATATATATATATATATATATATATAAACACCAAGATTTATCAAAGTCAGCTGACAGGGTATGTTGTTTTAATCTTTTGTTATATTTTCCAATAGAATATACATATATATATGTACATACTCACTCTTGATGAAAAACTTCCCAAAGAGGATTGATATCACACTCACATATGAACTACTTGTTGCCATTTACTGAAGTTTAGTATCATTTTTTCAAAAAAATAAGAGCAAAAAGTTTTGGGAGTCCTTCAACAAAGGTCATGATTGCTGACCTTTTACATTGTTAAAAGGCAAAAAGTAAGTGTGTGGGGGAGGCAAAAAATCACCCGGAGCAAATCTCTTGTCTCTTCTCCACATTCCATCAAATTAGTTTCTACGCAAAATGAAAATTACTTTCTCTTATTTCCCACTGCTGGGGGTGATCGAAATATGATCTGTATGCATTGGAACCTAATATTAGGTTTTACTGGTTGGTCTTTTGGCTTCAAATTCCCAAACCAATCTTTAGTTACAAGATTGTGACTCTTGTTGCAGAACATGTGAAATTGATGGGAAACTCCATATAAATCATGTTTTATATAATATATATATATATATATATATATATATATATATATAGGCCCATGACATCAGCCGGTGAACCTTTTCAGCAATAACCCATAATTGTTTTGTCTTTTCTTTTTTCTGTTAATAGCAACTGATAGAGTCTGGAAAATTGGCAACTGACATGAAAGTGTGGAGAGTTTTTGACAATAAATTCCTCCATAATGAAAAAAATTGCATGTATTGACATTTGAAGATATTTGCTGAACATTTACATAGACCAAATAGTGGATGTAAGCACAGTTAAATAGTGGATAATGCATTTCAGTATTGGTGACAGTAGTTTATATACCATTTCCACTAGTGTGGATACTTATGAGGATGGGATACAGGTGGTTGTTTTGGATGACAATAATGTCTAGCCACAAATGGTGATTATGTGAAAAAATAGTGTTTTATGGCTAAAAACTTTCTCTATTCAATGGCCTTAGCGCCCTCCCTGTATCTGTTGTAGTTTCCCCGGAAATTTACATAAAAAGTGGACACTGAGATCAGCTCCAAGTGGCAATAGTCTGTTTCAGGCTTGAACACAATCTTCAAGATGGCTGGGAGATTATGCTCACACAGGAAACAGACTGTCACTTCTCAGTGTTGAACTCAGTGTCCACTTTTATATTTGCATACACTATATCCCTGATATTGAGCTGAGCTCTTTTACCCATGAATATGGCATTTTCTGAAAACATTTGATATATATATATATATATATATAAACAATGACTTGTACCTACAAAAATAGAATATATACTTGAACAAAATAGACGTTATTATTGTACCTTTAAAGCCCTTTCAGCTAACACTTTTTCAAAAGGTAATTGTTGGCAATATACAAACACAATCAAGATACATTAATAATAATAATAATAATGAATGAGGACGGAAAGTTGGAACACAAATTTAAAATTTATTTTAATCGCGTTCCAACTTTCCCTCCTCAATCATAATCCTAAAACAATGCTTATATTGTGCAATATAAAAGGTTATGAAAAATTGTTTATTTATTATTTATTAGGAGGGACAACAAAAGTATGATTATAGTTACAGGGTGCAGAAGAAATGCATCCCACATAATGGTAAGACATTAGTAGAAATGACGTCTTCATCTTACTAATTTCTTAGCATTATGTGGAATGTATTTCTGTTGTACACTGTATTTTGTATTACTATATCTATAGCTTCTTTGTAAGTATCATTTCCAATAACCCAGTCAAAGGACCTTTAATATGCCCTGTGAAAGTTAAGTTTTCCAAACATTCCTTCCTTGTTATGTGTCCAAGGAATTTCAGCTGTCTTTTCCTGATTCTGAGCATTCATGAGTATTCATTTTGTTGCTTACTCCTTCTGTTCATGTAAATTCTAGTACTCAAGTTGCTTAAATAGTTACTTCTGATTTGGCTGAACAAATTATAAAGAAACACGTTTAAGTCTAACTAGTAGACTTGGTAGAGAATTCTTGAATAGTTAGACAGCAATCCCTAATTTATATGTGTTTTGTCAAACAAGCGCTCTCTTTTCTGGAGTGTAGAAATAGCATGAATATTTGTAATTTCCAAGGGGTTTCAGTTAATGTATTAGTCATTTTCAGGGATTCTAGTTGGTAGTAAGTTATTTAGTAACTATTTCTGTCTAATTTTATAAATGTCAGTTGTGGAGTTGTTTAAGGTTTAGTCAAATTCGAGTAAAGTTGCTTATAAAAAAAGGAATACCATTTCATAAAAACAAAAGACTCAAATGTGAAAACCAACTAAATATACAAACAAAACATGCCCTCATTTTTGACAGCATGGATAAACCGATAGTGAGTGATTTATTACCAATCTTTGTTCTCTTTTATGACAGTAGAGTGTTGACTTGCATTGGCTTTATAAGCCATTGTGAATGTTAATGAATTTATTGCTTCCTGCTTGTGACAATGAATGAAACTTTTGCCTCAGTTGGCTCAATCCAATAAGAGCTCTTGCCATGGTCCCATGATTAATTCTGACCAAGTGATCCCTGAACAAAGTTGGCTGCCGTTGATGGTTTCATTCAGAAAATTTATACAGCACCTCTCATTTTATTTTGTTTAAGATTTCTGTTAATACTGTAGTACCTACCTACCTATGGTATGAGTTTCATTTTAAAAGAAAAAAAATAAATAACAACATTAAAAGATGAAAGGAGTAAATGAGTAATAAAAACCAAGGTAACAAACTTGTGATTCTTTCATCCTAATTATTTTACCTAAACTCTTTCACTTGCTTTCGTTTCTATTTTTTCCAGTTTTCCATTGAAAAGTGAATAACTAAGAAAGCAAGAGAATCAATGAATAATTGGACACTTTTTGCACTCATTAAGTCCAGAAAAGAAAGCACAAAAAATATAATTAAAAAAAAACAAACCCTTGTTTTACTTAGTAAGACATGTATAAAAGAGAAACTACTACCCAAATGCATAACTATTCAAGAATTTTTTACCAATTCTACTAGTTTAGTTGCATTTAAATTTTTTTCTTCTTTATTTGTTTGGCCCAATTACAAAACTTGCTTCACATGATTTTGCCTTTCACCTTTTCTCTGGTTTCCCAATCTTGTTCTCTAGTGTTTTGAAATGAGAGTTCATGGCTATATATATATATATATATATATATATATATATATATAAAAGAAAGGGGATGGATTTTTTAGTTTATGATCCAATAGATTTTTATTAATTAAATGTGGATACTCATATTTGAATAGACACTGTTTATTTATTAAACACTTTATCTACTTATTTTCATATACTGGAATGAATATTTGAGAAATCTTATTTGAGAAAAATAACAAATATTTTTTAAAGATTTCTTGTATATTGAGGCCAGCAGACAAAAATAAATGTTTAATAAATAAACAGAGTGTCTACTCAAATATGAGTATCCATTAAAAATAATGTTTAAATAACATATATATTACTTTTCTTACATATAAGAGTGGTTTATTTTAAATACTTTAAAAAGACATATTTATGTTATAATTTTGGAATAAATTATATTTGCTCTACTCTATATTGAGCACTCTTTTAAGAATAGTATTTTTTGGTCATTGAATTTATTGCGTATACACCAATCCAATACTTGGTTTTACATATTATATATATATAAAATGAAATGGACCAAGTCCGACAATTATTTTAATGTTTATACATTATTTTTATAGACACAAATATTTAAGTAAATGCTTTGAATTAAATTAAACTGGCCTGAATGATACATATTTGCTATGAAATTTTTTTGGACATTCCGTTTCGTAAATGTAGTTAATACTGTTTATTATGAACAGAGCATTTATTTAAATATTTGCATCCTTAAAAATAACATCTATATATATATATATATATATAGAGAGAGAGAGAGAGAGATAATGCTTTAAAGAAAGCATTCTTTGTAAATAAAGTTCTCAGTTTCATTAAACTTTATTTACTTTATATTCCAACCATGGAATATATTTTACAACATGTTTTGGGTAGAAGATGAACATTAATTGTATTTTAATATGTGTAACCAATATTGTGTTATAGTATTTTCCATGTTTTCATCAGACTTATCTGGTCTCCAAGACTTTAATTTCTTCTTTCCTGATTGCTTCTTTTATGACTATGGCGTTGATGACTAAGTAGACCGATTCTTGTATGGAAGAGTTGATAGCATTGACTGTATGGTAATATTAATGGAGGATAAGATGTTGATCCTATGTAACCTTTCTTTCTTCTTTTTCTTTTCTGATGGCTTTGAATTTTTTTGAGTCTGATGGTGATGGAACGCCACCAGTTGATACAGTCTCAGTTTTGTGTTTCAAATGATGTAGTATCAAGTGCATTGGCTTTCAGTATTATTTTGAGTTGGTCCTTGTATCTTTGAAGAGGGAAACTCCATGGTCTTTTCCCTGAAGTGAACTCACTGAATGGAACTTGATATAGAAACTGTGACTATTCCAGTTTTGTTCTATGATCAGTGATTCAATGCTTTAGCTCTTGGCTCATTCCAGGACTTTGTTGTTGGCCACATAGTGTTTGTTACACACTTTTCCATGTATATAATGAATAAAATAATGAAAATCAATATTTGTCTGGTATTGAAAAAGCAAGTCTTAAAAGATGTTCCACTGGTAGAACAATAGGCACTGAATGCTTAAGAGTAAGAAATAAAATTAAATATGCGTTTATCTTTTTCCTGCTCTGAGTTTTCTGGAGATGACTTCCACTCTTCAAGGTGCTTGATAGTAGAATTTTGCAATGAATACTCCATATATGTGGATGTAATCTCTTTGAAGCTCGGGGTAAGGACAGATAAGTGAACATTTAGTTTTACATACAGGCATATTTATTGTGCTTCAAATGTTATATTTAGTAGATATCTCTGTTTAAAATAGACACCCAACTTTTATTTTAAACAGTGTATATTGTGGCCTGTACACTCAGCAAATAATTTTTATAAAGAAAATGTGCTCACTCAAATGTATAGGGCAGGCTGATACTCGAAGTAATATACACTGCTTAAAATAAAAATATCCAATAAAAATAACATTTGTAATAATAGAAATGTTTGAATTTAAAATAAATCCATTTTTAGAAAAAAGTATATACATGGTGCAATGAATAAATTGTCGTCTAAATTATGCAAAAATAAAAATAACACTGATATCTCATTTTAACAGATATATTTACTAAAATTACACAAAAATATCTTGAAATACTAAAGAGTAAATTTATTCAATAAAATCACCATTTGCTTCAACCACAATCTCCAGACAACTTTGGAATCTCCTGCAACTCTTCTGGATGGTCTCTTTGTTTAAGTTAGTGAATGTTGTGATAATCTTTGCCTTCAGTTCATCTTTGGTGTTACAAGGTGTTTTGGGGGTCTCTCACTCCACTGCACCCTACATATAATAATAATCAAGGGGGTTGCAATCTGGAGAGTTAGGTGGACAGATGTAAAGCGTGATGTGATCACAGAAATTGTCTGACAGCCATGACTGGTTTCTCCTGCTTGTGTGGCATGGTGCAGAATCCTCTTGCTAGACATAGGGTTACTCAGCAGCCACCCTCATTGAGGCACTTATTGTAGGCCTCCATGTTGAGTCTGAGGCCCAGTAGGAAGCTGAATGAAGGTAAAACATCACTAGTCATCACTCCAAACACCTTTGTAATCACCATTAGACTCATCAACTCTTTCCAAACCCTCTGCACTCTCCTCAGATTGACACCTGTATACTCTGAAATGTTTGCATTATAGTTTCTGGTGCAAAGGCCAAGCAGTACAGTAGGATATTTCCCATTTTCTGGTAAAATTGACCCAACTGATCCTACTATAGTGTACAGTTGACAAAAAATAACAACACACGTGTACGAAATGAAAAATATAAAATGGCGACAATTTTCCAATTGGACCATATATATAGAGAGAGAGAGAGCGAGAGAGAGGCACAGATTGTTTGTGCTTAAAACTTTTCATAAGAATGCAAAGAGAACTGCCAATCTGTATGTTAATAATCTTATCATTTTTGATGGGTACTCTGCTAGTTGTTTTGAAAGAGATAATGAATTATTTTTCAACTTCTTGTCATCTTTCCTTTCATTTTTAAGATGTATCTTTCTTCTGCTTTTATTTTGCTTCCAGAGAAAAATAAGCAACTTCTGGTTTCTGGCAATGTCTTTTAGATCTTTGATAAGAGAAACGATATTTAAAAAGTAAAATAAAGCAAAACATAAAAAAAAAGAACATTTTTTTTATTTTTTTTTAAGTTATTGTTTCTTTTAGTGTTTATATAATTTACTTTAGTGAATTTTATTCTTTCTTCTCCTGATGAATCCCAACTCAACCTTTGGCTGGTTTTCGTTGTGCTTATCTTTCTATTTCCCTCTCCCACCAACCTATGAATAAATAAATAAACTAACAAACAAACAATGTAGCTGATCAAAGAGAATTGCCACCTAAAACTTAGATTACCTCAAGAATATTCTTCACTATCTTCTTATTCCTGCCCCCACACCCCCCAGGACACATTTTTTTTTTTTTGTCAGACTTAAACTCTGATTCTTAATTTCACCAATTACAGACAAAATACTTACAAATTCACACCAACCCGAACACACTTCAAATCCAAAACCCAATGTTTATTTTTTCAAAAAGTAAATTTCAATATTTGTTTACATGTTCGCTTGGCTAGATCTCTTTTTATTCACCATTTCTTTTTTTTTTTTTTTTTTTTTTTGTTGTTTCCATCTTCATCCCATTTCCAACATAAACAATTTCCAGAGCTGGCTATCTAGGTTCAAATCTAACCAGCTCCTACCAAACTGTAACTAGCTCCAATATTGTCATCACTTATAAAAAAAAAAAAAAATTACCAAAATATAATCATTGCACCTAGTCCCATCGCCAGTCATCTTCCTTAATCTTATTTTGTTTGTTCCCTTCTCCTATTTTAAGTATTACATTCTTTAGTTCGATTAAACCTTTAAAACTCACAGTGTCATGTACCCAGGATCAAATCATCATCATTTCATTGGTAAGAAGGAAGTTCCATTCAAAGACCTTCTTTCTTGGAAACGATTCCTGTAAGAATGATACAGTTACCTCTGTCAGACACTAACTTGAGTGGTTCTTTGGCATTGTTTTTCTATTTTTTTTTTTTTTTTTACTGTTTTGCACCTGGTCATTTTGTGTTTTTTTTTTACTGTTTTGCACCTGGTCATTTTGTGTTTTTTTTTACTGTTTTGCACCTGGTCATTTTGTGTTTTTTTTTACTGTTTTGCACCTGGTCATTTTGTGTTTTTTTTTTTTTTACTGTTTTGCACCTGGTCATTTTGTGTTTTTTTTTTTTTTACTGTTTTGCACCTGGTCATTTTGTGTTTTTTTTTTTTTTACTGTTTTGCACCTGGTCATTTTGTGTTTTTTTTTACTGTTTTGCACCTGGTTATTTTGTGTTTTTTTTTTTACTGTTTTGCACCTGGTCATTTTGTGTTTTTTTTTTTTACTGTTTTGCACCTGGTCATTTTGTGTTTTTTTTTTTTACTGTTTTGCACCTGGTCATTTTGTGTTTTTTTTTACAGTTTTGCACCTGGTCATTTTGTGTTTTTGTTTTTTTACTGTTTTGCACCTGGTCATTTTGTGACATGTTAATGCTTCACCCTCACCCGCTAATTTTATCTGTTTCCTTTTTCTGAACTTATCCTCTTTCTTTGTTGGGCCCCTAATTTTTTTTCCCACTCCTTCTTTCTACATTTCTTTCTCATACAGAACATACATCTTCCACACACCCCCTGCCTCTGATGACCCCCTTCAGTGTCCACTTCGTAAAGGGTCAAAGACTCAGAAGTTAATTAGTTTCAGTGATTAATGGAATGGGTCAAGGAAAGTGAAGGCAACACATCTGCCCAGCACCCCCACTTAGCTCAACTTACAAAGTCGAAATAGATAGAAGAGAAAAATGGATTGCAAGACCACTGTTCATTTCATGTATGCAGTTTGCTGTAATCAGTTCCTTGTTCATTTCATGTATGCAGTTTGCTGTAATCAGTTCCTGAATCTAAGACAATTAAACATTCTTACTTTCTTCGTTTGAGTGCTATCCTCATTAGGTTCCTTTCGTTTCTCATCCTAAAGCAATGGCTTTTAAGAATGGCTTTTATTATCACATGCAAATCACTATGACAAGATTACAAGTTGTGCATATATATATATATATATATATGCACCAAGACAAATATGTGTGCATGTATGATGTCTGACAAAGATTGATGTTTTTGAAATTTCATCCAAAAACAGTTAAGATCTCAGCCTTTACAATGGTAATAGCAATATTAACTGTTTCCCTATAAGGAAACATTTGGCATTCATTGACCAAGCAGCCAGTACTACTTTCATCTGAAATCTATAAAATCTTTCTCTTCAGACAACCTTTTAGGAAAATAGGTTTTTCAAATTTGCTGTTATCACTCTTGCCAGTATTGATGGAAGTTTCCTTCCTAACCTTTTGTTTGAAGTAATGTTTAAGATCAACATCATGATTATGACTTTATTTTATTTTCAAGTTACATGTGCTTATCTATTATAGTTGTTGCTGCTGTTGAAAGTCCTCAAGCGATGTGGTTTTTGTGATTTGACACAGTTTGGAATTTTGGGGCACCAGTCACCTAAGTTTGAAGAATGATGGAATGAAGTCCAGTAGCTGTTTTCTTTGAACATTGGGGACTGGCACTACAGAATCACAAACAAAGAACTGTACCAAATAACAGAAACCTCATCACTTGCAGAATACCAACATCAGTAACATCTAAAATGGATAGCACATAGTAACCTGAAGACAAAATAATGACATAATCAATGTGTCGACATTCCAGAAATTTGTTTAAATTGTTGGGTGAATGGGGATTAGGAGATATAGCAAAAATAGAAACTTTACTAAGAACTACAAAGGACAGGAAGTTGTGGAGAACCATGGTTGCTCACATCTGTGGGTATATGGAATCAGGGAACTGGGTTCAGATTCTGTAACATTCGTTTTTGCACAATGCCCTTAGTAAAGGCATAATATAATTTCTCTTTTCCTTAGACAGCAAATAGCAAATTATACTGGGCTCTGTAGCCTTGGTTAGAAATTTTGAACAAACAGGACACTACCTTTATCTCTCAAAATAAACAGATGTCTCCTACTATATAATTGAAGAAAATGTAATTGTATTTTATTTCTTGAAGAAAAAAATTGATAAACAAAATGGAAATTATTTATAAATCAACTTGATATTGATTAAAAAAAACTAGTCCCTAAAATAATTTGTGGGTTATGGAAAATAAGACTAATTGATTTTATGTGGGTTGATCGATGCATTTTCTACAGTTGGTTATTTAAAACCAGGAAATATTTTTAGATTGTCAATGGAAAATGATTTAGTCATACAGATGATAAAAGTCTTACTAATTAACCCATAGCTGGGGGAAGAAGAGGTAGATTCATACCTTTCCCAAATTAATATAATGAACCTGACTGAAATAGGAATTTGGCTCTCTGATTAACAATTCTGAACCATTATATCACAGCCATGTTCAAGTTTACAGTACCTGGTATTCTCAAGTGGTCACCCATCTAGGTACAGACAAGGCTTGACATTGCTTAACTTTTGTGATCGTTTGGGGGACCTGTGTTTCAATGTATGGCTGTAAGCAAATTTTATGAGGGTGTGCACTTGTTTATAAAAGTACATGTACATAGACAGGAATGCAAGAAAGAGAAATAGACAGAAATAATATCCTAAAATGACAATGCAACTAGGTAGGTGTAAGATAAGTCATTTGGTTGTAAATCTTATTGTTTTTTATCTGTTTCTAGTTGGATGATGGCTTCATGGAAGAGCAAAACATTGTGCTTGATGATATTTTGGAAGAGAGACAACATGAAAAAATTCAGTTCATGTCTGGCATGTTGAACCAGGTAAGCAAATAATCATTTTTTTTTCTTTTTCTTTTTTTTTTTTCAGAATAATTTACCTAAAGTAACAGAATGATGTCGCTCACTCAATGAAAACATGTTGATCACCATCTGACAGATTAATTTAGCTCCCCAATGACAATCTCATGATTATTATTCATTTCGTTCAAGAAAACCTCTGATGCTGAAGTTAATTGATCTTGATGGAGAACATCTATAGGGCCTCTCAGAAATTACATTTCCATTTTGATTATTGACTAAGGAAAATTGATATGGTTTTAGATTAATGAAAAAGTATATTTAGTGACGTGAATTTTCACTTGTTATTCAATCATCTTATTATTGTTGCTACTTATATAATGTCATTGTACTGTCTTGCTTGTGTGCATACCTCAGACAACCAGATAAATGCCTTATGGTACTCAAAGCTCGGAAAATAAAGTCCTTTTCAACAGAAGATTTATTAAAGACCAAAAGGGTGAAACTAGAAAAAGAAATACAAACTTGAGACGAGTTTAGTTTGAATAATAAAATAAATAAAAAAGAAAGGAAAGGATACGAGAAAAAGGTCTGAATGCTGGACATAACCAATTTGACCCTCAGGGCCTCACGGTTAATGGAGGTAAAAGTAGTTTGCTTACATGGACTTTATAAAAGCAAGTCTAATTTAAAATTAATTATGAATTGTGCATGCTTTAAATTATCTAGGTTTATACTAATAATTTTTAATACTTAAAAAAAAAAATAACACTTGGACCCTCCCCCTACTCTTTACACCAAGCTAAATCATACAGCATATAACCTCAGCTTTCACTTCCCTTATAAAAAAAAAAATTAACTTCCACATGAACACAACAATTTTCTCTTAGGAAAATGATGAACACTATAATTTTTGTCTTAGGAAAAAGAAACACCCTGATGATGACGTTGTGCTAATATTGAAAGTACTCGAAATAAATGAATATGAATCAAGACAGTAATTTTCACTCTTCCTTTAGTAACAACACCAAGAAGCATATCTATGAATATGAGAGTATCCAATTGAAATTAAGTAGACAAAACTTGTTTAAATTATTCAATGAAACATGCTGCCAAAATATATACAATTTAAATATATATATGTGTGTGTGTGTGTGTGTGTTAAAGATCAAATGTAGATTGGAATCTGATAGGATGAGAAGATAAAGAACAAATAGGAAACATTTATCAATCTAACATGTTTCACTTCATCAGAGAAGAGAAAACGTTGATATTTTCATTTTGTTTGGTTCAATTCTTGTTGGTCAGTTATGTATCATATGTATTAAAACCACAGATAATTCTATATGTATGTAAGTTTTTAAAAATTCTAATATGTCTAAGTGTACAATAAGAATGAACTCAAAAAATGATTGTAATGTTTTGAGTGTGTATTTGTTGGTAATAATGTTATTAAGCTTTCAAAGTATTTTCTCCTTATAGAAGTCTGTTCTTTTTTAATTAGGGTAGCATAAGTGAAATCAAAGCTATGGCCAAGCATTGTTCCTGTGTAATACAAGTGAGTTAGAAAGGTTATCTAAATGCAAATCTCTCTTGTGTGTGTAGATACAAGAATCTAACGAAACAAAATTGAAAATGCCAAAGTTCTGTCTTTTTTTTGTCAATCTTTGACAAAGCTTTAATAAAAGTGAAACATGTTAGATTGATAAAAGGTTTCCTATTTGTGTTTTTTATCTTATCATAAGTGTGTGTGTATGTATATATATATATATATATATATATATATATATATATAAAAGTTGTCTATTTGAGAAGCAAGTTTCCTTAAAGTTGACTTACAAGATGCTGTGATTAAGTTTTTTAAGTTCTTTTTCTTGTGCTCTTATAAGGGTTTTCTTTGTTGGACATAAAATGTGTAAAAAAAAAAACAAAAAAAACTTCCTTGATCTCGATAATGGCTAATAGAATAGTGGAAAGTGCATGAATATATAGACCTTTTGGGCAGTTTTTACATACTTTATGTTCAGAAAAAAATACTTATATGAAACAAGAAAAATTGAATAAAAAGCTTTAAGGTAACTTTATATATATTAAAGTCATCTTGAATGAAACTTACACACACACACACATATATATATATATATATATATATATATATATATATATATATATATATAAAACTTTCACAGTTAAATTTCTTATTGCCCATATGAGGTGATTTGGGATTTTATTATTTATTAATTATTTGCTCTGTAATAATAAATACATTGAGTTCTTTTTGTGGATCAGTTTTAATATTTTATATTACTAGGATCCACTACCAACATATTTACATTTACTACATTATATATATATATATATATATAGAGAGAGAGAGAGAGAGATAAGTGATTACATATATGTATGCAGGGGGTGTTGAAAATTTATGGTGGTTTTTGTTCCTTATTTAATCATTCTGTCAGACTTAATCCATATTATTACAAGTAAAAAATATTTTGCCGCCTCATCCTTATGAAGATTATTAGTTGATGGGTGACTCTCATCAAATAACAGGAAATAGTTGGGTCATTGGAGGGAGTGTGGGAACCATTACCCTCCTCCCCACCAAACATAGGTAGGTTGGTAGGTATAAACAAGTATATGAAATTTAGAAGATGACTAGTCGGTACATTTTGCTCAATAATCTCTTCCTTTTGTTGGCATGGCAACAAGATTTCGGGCGGTGGGTGAAGGAGATAAGGAGGTGCACGCTGACACTCATTTAATAAGTAATGGATATTGTCTAACACTTTGGTTATTTATTCAGTGTGGTAAACAAAAGTCATGACTCTCTTCCATTTCTGCAGATTAAAGAGGGCTCGTGGTGATGTTGTTGTTGTTGGTGGGGGTAGGTGGGCTTTGTCCAATTACATTAAAAGAATCTTTGGGTAACTTCTTTGAGTTAAGCAGATTTCCCCAGCCATTTCTTATACTAACTAAAAACTAGAATGCTGTCTGAATCCCAATTCAAATTTTTTTTTTCCTTCTTTTTCCCAACCATATATAAGGACAGTTCGGAAATTAGCCATTGATTTTGACTATCTTGAGAATGAGTTGTGTAGCTTGCATATGACTTAGCAACCAATCAGAGACCTTACAGAGCATGCATAAACATACATTCACCCATGGGGTTACTCATTTGGCAATGAGTTGCCATTTTGTGAGCTTGCATACTGTGTGCCTGCCGGTTCTTCAACTCTTATGCAGAAGTTTCTTTCCAGCAAAATGTCACACCCCCATTACATTTCCCAATCAAGCTCACTGTCCAGATTTAATTCTTTGATTTCTGGCTTTTCCCAAAATTTAAAAAAAAAAAAACAAATAAATAAAATTTAGTTTTTTTTTCGTTGCTTGATTTGTTTTCTACAGCTTATCAGCCACTTACAGGTTATTTTAAGCTAGAAAATATTTTTAAAGTTTAAGAATTTTTTTTTGAGATGCTTTAGTGATACAAGTCTTTAAATTTAAATGCAATCAATTGCCATCTTCTGTCTACTTGAACATGCTTTCCTCTCTAACATCTCATTCTTTTCTGCTGCCAGTAACCCGTTTGATCTTAATGACATTATTGCTTTGATAATTAGCAAAACTTGTACAAGAAATTATAAATAACATATAATTGAGTGGAGGATAAGAGATGGATTCATATTATTCCCAAAAGTAATTTGCGTGTAAGTGATATAATGAACCCAACAGGAATTTGAACTTTGTTCTTCGATTAGCAATTCCAAGCCATTATCCATTAGACCACCGGTACATCCAAGCTTACAGCACCTGGTATTCCCAAGTAGTCACTCATCTAGGTACTGATATGGCTTGACATTGCTTAACTTCAGTGATCATACTGGTGTTTCAATGTGATATGACTGTAAGCCAGTCAGCATTAGAGGGAGAGAGTACAAGGTGAAAGCTATTTATTGGGGACATAATAAAAAATAAAAAGCACTTAACTGTTATGTAATATCTAATCTCTTACAAGGCAGAGAATGCTGGACAATCTACTCTAAAGATGAAAAAGAGATTTGATGTGATGTGGTTCTAGCAACAGACACTAAGTTATCCACCTAGGTACTGACTAGGCTTGATGTTGTTTAACTTTGCTATGCTAAAAAGTAAAGTTCTTAGTCCAACCAAGAATGGATTCAGAAAAGAAAAAAAAAATCCTTTGGGAAGTTGGTCTGGCTGAGATTGTTTCTTTACCTCCTTATAGTATGATATTCTGATTCACTTTAATTGGATAATGTGAGATGTAATTATTTTTGTCAAGCATAAGTTAATCGTTGGTGTGCATCGAACCAAGATGATGTAGGAATAATGAGGGGACAAGTTAAAAATAACGATTCATATCAAATTTTCTTTTACTCTAATGATTATACGGACAGTGACAGCGAATTCCAGGAAGAGGGCAAAGATGCTAACAAAAAAAAAATATATATATATATATGTTCATATTTAATACTAGTATTTATGAGGGGAAAGAAGAAAAAATATTTAATACTAGTATTTATGAGGGGAAAGAAGAAAAAATCTGTTACTTGACAGGTAACAATAATCATTGTAGGTTTAATAAGTCAAAGATACTACTGGCTTAACAAACAATGTTAGTTGATAGTCAAGTTTCAAAAAGCACTGGTCACCAATCTGTTCCCTACTGAAATATTGTAAACCTGACTTACAAGCTATGCAACTCTTTGAAAGAAGTGTGAAGCTCCATGCCAAATGAGCTGATTTTCTGAAAAGAAAACCACTGTGTGTAGCTCTGTGCCAGATGGACCAAGTCTGTAAAAAGAAAACAAAATACCATTTGCAGACTTGTTCCAGTTGAGCTGGGTTACTAAAGGAAAAAAAAATAATACTGCTTTCAAAAGCAAAAGCATCTGCAGCTTATATGCAAGTGAAATTAAAACTCTGGTTCATCAGGCATGTAGCTGCAAACTTCTGTTTGCAGCTATTTGCAAGATGAAACAAAACACTGTACGAAATGAATGGGCTCACCAAAAGTAAAAACACTACTTGTATCTGTGCACAAACTAAACTGATTCAGCAATGGAAAACACATTACTTGTGGCCATGTACCAGATGAATCAGTTTACTGACCTGTTACAAGACAAACAGACTCATCAAAGGAAAGGAAAACTCTCATGACCTTGTGCCAGTCTCATCGACTCAACAGAGTGAATTGATAAAACTTAGAATTCAAACATTTTACTCCCAACAAAAAATGATTAAAACAAAGCCTAATAATCTTGTTGAATCAGTGATAGGTTTAATTTGTGTCAAGAAAATCCACTTGCTGTTAAACTGGGGGGAATGCTGGTTCTGTAGCAATTAACAATTTACTGATTTCGCCATAAATATTAATGATGGATGATTGTGGTTATGCATTTCACTGACACTTGGGTCGGCAAAGATCACCACGCCTCTAACATGCAGTGCAGGGATTTGCGAGTGACCAATTTTGATGACCCGCTTGCCTAACAACACCTCGAACCAACTGACCACTTAGGTTTCTAATTCCTCCTGCCAAAATAAGAGAATTGTTCAAGAACACTGATTCTGCGATTTATTCTGATATCTTTGAATATATAAATTTGGTAAATGGATGAAGAAGTAGAGAGTGGAAGAAGCTTAATGAACAGCCAGTTGATACTCTGCTGGAAAATGTGAAGGTTTGGCTGATATTATTGCCAATGTCACGAGGGAGGCAAGGGAAGTGAAAGATTGCTGGGGATTAATTAGTAATCCACGGAAAAGTGCTGAGGACATGAATTTCAATATTAGATTATATATATATATATATATATATATATATATATATAGACAAAGAGAACATAATGGATGTTATATATATATATATATATACACAAAATAGCCACTATCCTCTTGTTCTCTCATATATATAGATCTGTGTGTGTGTGTGTGTGTATATATATATATATATATATATATATGAGTTTGTGTCACAACTTACCTCTATCCCTGATATTAAACGATTTCCACTAAGTACTATGCATATAAAATACAATATATATATATATATATATATATATATATATATATATATATATATATATACTAAATAGACCATAGTATATATTTTAGATACACTACAGTTCAAAAGTTTGATGCCACCCCTGGTACTTTTTAAGCATTTTTTTTTTTTTGTACTTTATATAAGAGAAAATTATTATATATGTTTTAAAAAAAGTGAGACATGATTTTTTTTTAATTTTTTTATTAGAAATTTTATTATGGCAAAAAGAAAAAAAAAATGGATTTTATGATTAAATTTTTTGGCATTTGTCATAAAAGTTTCTCAAATTATATTTGATAATTGATTCCATTTTTTTTTCGTTGACTCTAAGAGCTCTTTTTCATTTTTTGTTAAGTATATCCTATGCTAATTCTGGGGTCACTTTAAAGTTTTGAACTGTAGTGTATAATATAATATCTACTATTTCATGAAATATATCAGTTTGATGCTTTAGCATGAGCTCATTAGGGTTTCAGATCTTTCAACATACATACATATATATATATATATATATATATATATATATATATATGTGTATTTGGGCAGCAATCACTCTTTTATACAAGTTTCATTAATGATGATTGACAAGGTACTGTAATTAAGCATTTTTATTTAATTTTTCTTCTATTAGTATAAGTGTTTTCTTTATAATAGAACCTATTGCCACCTTAATTTTAGGAGTGAATACACACTTAAATATGAAATAGGCATTATAAAATATTTACTCAAGAGACCATATGAGGAATCATTCTCCCATCCAGTTTTCCTTAAAGAACTCAATAATGTGAAAGAGGCACTAGTTAACAATGGTTTTCTGAACTACCTCATCAATCATCAGATTAAGCTATTTCTTTCTCAAGTAACTAGTAGCAATATTGAACATACAGATAATAACATTAACATTTTCTATAAAAGCCAAATACACATTAACTATAAGCAAGATTCATTTTCTCATAGAAACATTACCCAAAAATATACAACCCCAGTTGACCAGAACAAGAAAATTAAATTATCTACTATGAAAAATTGAAAACATAAGCTTATATCTGTCTATATTTCTGAGATGAGGTCTTGTAATTATTTACTTTGTTCAGACTGTTGTTCTCATCTTTATTGTTATATTTACAATGTTTCAGCCATTATATACTCTGACCTTCTTCAGGAGCTATCTATATTTCTGAGATGAGATATTGAGATTATTTACATTGTTCAGACTGTTGTTTTCATCTTTATTGTTATATTCACAATGTTTCAGCCATTGTACACTCCGACCTTCTTCAGGTGATTGGAATTTCAAACCAAACCCTTTATTTCGTGCATCAGAGTAGATTGTTCTAGTTCTGAATACATGCTCTAAAACAGAGCATGGGTTCAAGACATCCATATACCAGAAGCCAACATACACTGGACAATACGTCAACTTCAACTCCCACCACTCATATAGTGTAAAGAAAGAGATTGTCTGCTGCTTACAACATTGATCAAAAGTCATTAGTGACCCACAGATGTATGATGAAGAAATAGTCAGTTTAAGCAGTACCCTACAATCCAACAAATACCCTGGTTACATGGCAGCAGCTCCAACAAACTGGAATAGAAGCGTGCAACACTCAGAAAACAGCTTCAGTCTGTCAACCCTATACAAAAGATCTGTGGTCCATATAAAATCAGGACAACTTTCAAAAGTCGCTAGACACTTCTTCGCAGACACCTCTTTCAAGTGAGACTCTCCATAGAGGAGAAAATGACTAAGGACTGTGCGTAGTGATTTTCTAAGCATAGCTCAGATGTGGCACAAGGCCGAAAGTATGGAGCACCCAGTGAGGATCAAACTCATTAGTCAGTCGTAATTGTTCTAGCAAGACAAGCTTGCTAACCATTACACCACCTCAAGGTGTCCCTAAGGACTGTGTGTATGTCGTATTGTGAAGCTATGGTAAGAAATATAAAGTAGAAACAGGCAACCCCTTTAAGATAAGAACATCATAAACCTGTAATATGAAGTGAAGTAAAAAAAAAAAAAATAAGGGGTAGATCACTGCCCCCTGCGGGATGAAATTGAAATAAGTTTTCATATGTGCCAGAGATGTTCTTTGTCTATTAAGAAATCAGTGCATATGCTAGGCCACAAAAATCTCCTAAGCCGGTCAAGCATAGACATGGATACAATATGGGAACCAGTAATATGGAGTACTAGAGAAAAACAACAATAACAAAAATTGTACTATGAGCTCTGGTAAAAAAATTTTTTTACTGTGATATATGGTTTATAAGTCCCAAAAATTTGTCCTCAAAGACACATGGCCTAGTGGATAAAAGTGTTGGATGGATCCAGTGACTTGACCCAAAGCATTGTGAATTACTGCAGTGATGAACAAATACTTGGAGAGTTGAGCTAAAAGATGATATCTGAGACATCATAGCACTAGTGGAAAAATATAGGGTTCAGATCAAAATTCCAATCACCTGAAGAAGGCCAGAGTGTACAATGGCCGAAATGTTGTGAATATGACAATAAAGAACACTGTAAATAGCTAACCTTCTCATCAAGATCTAAATTACATAGAACTAATATCATTTATAAATTCACATACCCATTAAGAAACTGTGTTCCTGATCAAACCAAATTCATAAATAATTGGACATACCACTACATGTCTATCAAGAAGATAGACTTTACACCTCTCTGACCATAGCTCAATTAGGACTCATTTAGACACACATGGAAACCTATTAAATCCATTCAAATTTATAGAAAATACAAGTATAATAGCCCCATCCACATGTAACTAAAAATAATGGAAGTATTAATAATAAAAAGTAATATAAATTATGGACATGGCCACAATATACTGACTGTGTTTGTAAAATAAAAAAAAAATTCCTATATCTCTAGATACATACTTAAAAAATCTATTCATTCAGGCTCCAGTCAACAAAAACAACAAAACTCACCTGAAAGAATATTCATTAGAAACATCATAAAATAATATACAATTCCAGTTGACTAAAACAAGAAAATTGAATTATATATATATATATATATATATATATATATATATATATATATGAAGATGTTTGGTAATCCGTATGGATAATTCCAGGGAGGATATAATTCAGAGAGCTCAATGTAAAAACAGACTATAAATATTAATTATATTAACAAACAGAAAACTTTAAGGGTTCATGGTAATTATAATTTATTTCCTTAGAATTGAAATTTGGTTCTAATTCCTCAGATCAACATCTTCATACAAATGTTGGTCTGAGGAATTAGAATTGAATTTCAATTCTAAGGAGATAAATTATAACTACCATGAACCCTTAAAGTTGTCTGTTTGTTAATAAACAAATCATACTTTAGAATTTTCTGAGATAGGAAATAGAATAATTTTTATAAGACAATTTTCTTTTATATTTTAAATTTATATATCATATTCTCCCATTACAATTTATTTAAATAATTTTAAATAAATGAATAAATAAAATAAATGAATTTATTTTAATAGCAGGCTGTAATTGCAATCTACAGACCTCTGGAGTATGAGTCCAGCTTGCTTCCACCCCCACAAAAAAAATTTTCCTCCTCTTTGTAAGTGCAAGGGGAATTTGTACATGGTCACCAAAGATCAAAACTAATGATCATCAACATGCACAAGTCTTCTGATTAGCTCACCCTGGTAATCAACTCTTAGTGTTTTATAAGGCATATATAAGAGATGCTTATCATTTATCCAATAAATAATTTGCATATCTTCTTGATTTCTTTATTATCAAGCTTGCGATATGGCATGAATTTTTACTTTTGGCAGAGAATACATGCAATATGTGGGCGCTTTGTTTAACAAGACTCGTGACCTTCATTTCCACACATTTTGATTGGAATTGTAATGGAAGTTCTTGGAAGAAAGATTTTTTCTTGCATTTACACTTCTCCTGTTATGGGCATTGTTCTATCGTAGATATAACACCGCCAATATTTCATGGATGAAATAGAATATTAGAAAGGAAAGAGAATGACAAATATGCTTTGTTCTTAGAGAGACATTTATAATACTAAGACAAACACAAATGACAAAAATATATATATATATATATACACACACACACACATCCTATGTGGAGAACTATATATCAGATATATCTGCAAAGCAAAGTATAAGGAGGAACAAAAAGGTAAGGCTTACATATAATTTGGAGATACTGCTGACCTGGAGAAGCCATTTTTAGGACTCCAGATTGAAATAGGCCAGATTCAACTATGTCCCAAACAAAAATGGCACTCTGTGCTTGTAAGCTGTTGGAGGATGGAGAATGATTCAGACTAGTATTAGCATTTGGTTGCTGTTCACAAATTGAAAATAACTGCCACTTTGGTCATTGTATAGAGTGACATCACCATGTGGACATCATGTGACACACATTACTTATCACGACCAAAGGGTGTTAAGTACTTTCTGTATCCTTACAGAATAAATAGCATCTCTCAATCTATGCACTGTCAAAGGAAGTAACTCTATTCACCTTGACCATAACCGTCTCACTAACTTCCCTTTTTTCTTTAATTTGTCTAAATTCTCAAAAAGCTGGAACTAATGTTTACTTTCTTTTGTTTCTCTTCAGGTTCATATGGATGAAGAAGGTGCCACCACTGATACAGGCACCACGGAAAACTCTTCTCATAAGCTTGAAAAGGATAGTGGGGTTGGGCGTACAGACGAAAGCACCAAAAATGAGGAGAGCTCTGAACAGGTAAACAAAACAGAAAAAATACTTGAGAACAACTTAGCAAAACAGATGTTTTTATTATTTTCTCCCATAAAAGAAAAAGTTTGTTTGGATCCGTGCTCTTAGGCACAGATCCAAACAAACCAAGTTGAAATTACACCTGAGGTAGTTTGTGTTGATATTAAGCAATTTTTTTATTCATTTCACCTCATCCAAGGCAATAAAGCCCCTAAGACACAAGGGGTTACCGAGTGTGGGAGAATATAAGAAAAAGAAAACATTAAAGGAATGAGAATAACAAAAAAACAGAAACTAAGACAGAAGATAATGATTTACAATGCATTTTAATTTTTAAAGAACAATATCGACTGGAAAGCTAATCAGTACTAACAGTTAAATAGAGTAGCCTTGTTAGCCATTTTCTGATGTCTGTAAATGATTTTACTATAAAAATGTATAGAACATGATTTTAGTTTTGTTCATTTTTTTCACCCCAAGCATGACAATAAAGCGACTAAGATGCAAGGAGTTACTGAGTGTGAGAGAATATAGAGGGGAAAAAAAAAGTCACTATTTAGGAGTGAGAACAATAAAAGAACAGGAATGAAAAAGACAGAAGATAATGATTGACACTGCATATAAATTTTTTGAAGATCAAAGTTGACTGGAAAGTAAGAAGCTGGAAGAGAGTTCCACAAGCGAGAATAAACTGTTAGCATGTAACTTATGGTTACATCTCTTGCCATTTCAACTGTAAGATGCTGAGAGCTTTGCTAACAATCTTAGTACAGTGCTTAAATTTGTCAAGTTCAGGTACCAAAGAGGAAAGCTCAGCAGAAACAGTTACCATAAACTCTACGTCTCAAAAATTCTGCTGTTTGTACCATATAGCCCGCACCATGTTATCACATGTAATTCCATTGCCCTAAGAAAGATTAATGAGCAAGTGTTACATTTTAACTCATGGAACCACAACAAAATAGATATGGGTCATTTTAAATGCATTCTATGTTCTGTTATAGATTTAGCAATTGTGTTCGCAGACTAGGAACAAAAGTTGTTGTGGAATATGTTGACATTAAAATAAATCCACTGAGCATATTTCTTTGGTAAGGCATGGTGGAGTAATGGCTTGGATTGAGGAATTGGAGAGACAAGTTTTAATTCTGGTAGAGTTTATTACATTGACTTATGTGCTAATCCCCCTTCAGAAAGATATGAATCCATCTCTTCTTCCCCCCCAGCTATGGATAAATAGCAGGACAGACTGGGTCATATAACCTAGTTTAGAAGTTCAAACCAGCCTGAAGAGAGTTGGGCTTAGTCATGCTACCTTACCCATGACATAGCATTTCTGCTACAGTTGCAGTATATAAGGTGTCCCTTAGACCCTAATGGGTTATGGATCATGTGATCATACGTGATTCTTACATGAAACAGATTGTTATGAAAAAAAATCAATGATTTCAATGTATACTTAACTTTTTATTTTTGAGCACAACTTAATTTACAAGTTGCTTAAATTTTGGTTAAGCATCTTCTGTCACACAGCCTTCTTTCAGATAAACAATATGGTTTTCATTTCTCTAAGTCAATGAGCTAACAATTATTACTAAGTTTGTCTGTCAGGTTTTAGATAAGAACAGCTAGGCTTGGTCTGTAGCTTTACATATCTCAAAGGCAGTTAACAGGGTTTGACAACCTCCAGAAGTCAGAGTTGAGATACACAATCTCTAAAAATAATAGTCTGCTAAAGTATTATTTAACATTTTCCACTATCTATGGGTCAGTTAGTAAACTTGTATCATAACTATCTATATTATATTATCTAACTATCCAGTGGAGGATGCCCCTCACACTGGGGAGCCGTTTCAGACATGAAAGAGAAAAAGTCTACATCTCTTGATGGGTAAGAAACTTTTCCTCTGATCTCTTTCCCATGCTAGCTCAGCCAGTCAAAATTGACTTCTTTCTTTTATCTCCCATCTGACCTCAAAGGTCAACCTCCAGAAGTGTGAGCAGAGATACACTTCTGCTAAAAATATTAGTCTGGTAAACTATTATTTAATACAAGAAAGCAGTTTTTCAAGTTTTTGTTAAGATATTCATTTAATGTTGGAAATGTCTATTTTTTATTTTAAATAAGATTCCTCTCACAATAAAATTGAAAAGTTTTTGGATATTTTATGGGTGAAGGGTGTAACCTGAAGTTTATTTATTTTTTAATTTTTTAAATAATATTTTATTAACATTTCTAATTCTGTACATTCATATTTATTTATCTTTTCAGGAAAATTTTGATGTCGACAGTCTGCAGTATGGGCCAGATGGGGAATTTCACAAAAGCCATGAAAGTCTCACTTCTCACGAACAGGATTTCAATGGTCATGACATTCCTGTTGATGTGTGTGACAGATTTCGGGAGGTGCTTGAGGACCGTTGTGCCAGCCCAAGAAAAGACAGAGGTCGCAAGGATTCTCAGGGCAGCATTGACAGAGAGCTTGCCATGCTTAACAAAGAGATGGAAGAAATTCAGATGGAATGTCAGGAACTTGTCCGAGCGCACATGCGAGAGCAGCAGAAAATCCAACTTCAGCAACGTGAGATGCTGCGATCCGAGCCACATAAGAGTCCACGAATTGTGCCTCGCATGGGGACCAGGTTAGAATACATTAAGCATACAGGGCTTACTCCCCACGAGCACGCTGAGCTCATCCGCAAGGAGGGAAGCCAGCCTCCGAAGCTCATTCCCCAGACTATGAAAGTTTCCGACAAAGAAAAAGATCCGGCCACTACCAGTGCCTATAACACTGGAGAAAGCTGTCGAAGCACTCCACTAACCCTTGAGTTGAATCAGGTGTCCGATGACAGTGAGAAAGGACTCCGTAATTCAATGCTTTATTTGGTACCACCCGGAAATCGGACATCAGGTAGTGATACTGAGAAGCAAACACAGACCCCAACAAAACCTCACGAACACTCCAGCGATGAGAGCCTGAAGTTTAAAAAGAGTTTGTCATTTGGACAGAACTCTGCAAGGGGGGCTGGTGGTTCTGCTAACCTGAAAAGCTGTGAGAGCATGGGAGAATCATTACAAGACCTGTATATGCGTTACGCTGATGTCATGTATACAAATCATGCTAACCTGGAACACACTATTGCTATCCAGCAAAAACTTTTCCAGCAACAGCTGGAACAAAGGTCACGTATTAAGGGACAGGGGGGTGCCGGAAGTCGGGGTCCAGATGGTCGGCAGGCTGGGGCTGGAGCCGGAGCCCAGTCATCCGATGGATGCCAAATGGAATGGGTCGTCAAGCGACGTCCCGATGGCACTCGCTACATTACCAGGAGGCCGATCCGGAATAAAATGCTAAAGGAGCGAGCAAAAAAGATATCGGAAGAACGGGCTGGCATGACCACTGACGATGAAGCCATGAGCGAGCTGAAAGTTGGCCGTTACTGGCCAAAGGAGGAGCGAAAAAAACACATCGAGAAAGCCCGAGATCAAAAACGAAAGAAAGAACTTATGATGAAGGCAAAGATGGAGACCCTAAAAGAAGAAGACAAAAAGGAAGTCAACATCCTTGAGCTTAGCCACCGGAAGATGATGAAACATAAAGGAAGGAAAGTATTAGACGATTTTGTAACTGTACAGGAAATGCTGGCTCATGGAAGTCGAGTCGCTGACGGAAAATCTTACAATCCTCTGCTTTCTGTGACAACTGTGTGATATCCAACCCTGACATATTTTAGGATTTTAAGAAAATAATGAAATAGAAAGCCAGACACAAAAAGAGGAATAAACTAAATGAACATTTTTACAAATTAAAAAAAAGCACAGTTTAAGCCAACTGCATTTATTTATATATATATATATATATATATATATATCTATCGATAATACATAAATTAATTTCTTAAACTAAAATAAAATAATAGTTACATTATAAAAATTCAACAACATTTACTTTTGTTTATTAGACTAGATCAATTAGCATCTGCCATAGTTTACCTTGACTTTCAGTTAGTCTGAAGTATAAGTGTTCTTAAATTTAAATATTTGGAAAAAACTAACATTTTTAACTTGTTGCAAAGCAAAATCCTTACTTTTGCCTTGGTAAAGTCCATCAGAAGACAAAATGTATCTGCTAAGTTTTCTTTTTGTTGTTTATATATATATATATATATATATATATATATATAAGGTTGGTGCAAAAATAATGACGTAATAATGTTGTTTTTGACGTTAAAAAATACGTCAAAAAACGACATTATTACGTCATTATTTTTGCACCAACCTTATATATATATATATATATATATATAATGGCATATAACAGTATGTTGTTAAAAAAAAAAGAACTGATATTTAATATGAAAGACCAAACAAGTAAAATAAAAATTGGTACTTTACTGGTACTTGCTCCTTACTTGTCAGAACTTGATTGAGAAACAAAATAGTAAAATTACATACTGACTAAAAAGGTAAATCATTAATAAACAGACTATGATCAGATCCCATTAAGTCCTAGAAGCCATGTTTTCTGTTTACACAGGGAAGGCTGCCTGGACTTAATGAAGGTGGAACAGAATGAGATTGGCATAAAATTGAGATGTTCCCTACGGTATTCACATTGGCCTGTTTAATCAGGTGCCCTGTGATTCCAGACCCGCATTGAAAGTCTTATGCAAATTATTTTAAAGCTAACCTCTTCTAATACCAGAATGTGCTGGGGCTAGGAAAAGTGTATTAGTTTTATCTTTTTAGTTGGTATGTAGATATATACTATTTTATTTCTCGGTGCAGTTTTCATGAGAGTTTAACAGTTGCTGCTCCTTATTAAATTTTTTTTTTTTTTTTATCTTTCCGGTTTTTCATGTTAAATGTTAGCCCCTTTTATTTCTCCTGTTTTGGATGCCATTATTAAATTTTGCACTGCTAAAAAAATTTCAGATATATATATATATATATATATATATATATATATATATAAACACACCCAAACATGTATATATAAAATATAAATGTGCGAGTTGGCTGTACAGCAATTATTGTGCTGTCAGGGACAAGTTTAAAAACAAAATTGGAAGTTTTTTTTTTTAA
This sequence comes from Acanthosepion lycidas, assembly GCA_963932145.1. Lineage (NCBI taxonomy): Eukaryota > Metazoa > Mollusca > Cephalopoda > Sepiida > Sepiidae > Acanthosepion > Acanthosepion lycidas. The sequence goes on from OZ010600.1 coordinate 69,035,472, forward strand.
ATGAATTTAAATTTTGAAAAATATTGGATTCTTTTTTTTTTTTTTTTTTTTTTTTTGAAATTATGTAATAGCTTGCTCCCATTGAAAAAAAAAAAAAAAAGAACAAAATAAAATTTATATCTGCTCCTTTCCTTCCTTTCTATTTGTCTGTCTGTTCTAAAATGGAACTTAAGCTTGTTTATTAAAATTTAATTTGTTTACAAATTTAAAAAAAAAAAATAAGAAAAACAAATTATTAAAAGCATCTCCAAAAAATTTATAATAAAAAATACACACACACATATATATATGTATATGTGAGTAAAAATAAAAGCAAGCTTAAAGAACTTTTTGTGACAAAAGAAAAAATATACAAAAAAAAAAAAAAAAAAAAAAAAAAAAAGATTAAACGTGTTTGGATTTTTAAACACCTGATGCACAAAGCTTTAGTAAATAATTTATAAGGAAAAAAAACCCCAAAATTTTACAAAAAAAAAAGAAAAAAAGAAACCTCCTTCCCCCAATTATAAACAATTTCTTTTTGATTTTTTTTTTTTTTTTTTTGTTCAACAAAATTCATTCAAATTCTTGCTGATGTATAGAATTGCTCATATTTTTCAATCATTGAAACCTGTATAAAAGAAAATAAATAAAAATAAAAACTAACAAATTGGATATTTTATCTTTCTTTGCTTCTTTTCTATTCTAAATTGTAATTTGAAACTGGTTTTTTAAAATTGTTTAAGATTGCTAAAAAGAAAAATTGGTTAAATATCTTGTTAGACTCTGGTTTATTCACTGCCTCTGCCAGCATTTATATATTGCATTAACTCACAATCTGGCTCACTCTGACGACTTAGTGGAGTCTATGAGACTTGACTAAGATATATGGGCTCACAACTCTCAACGCACTAACCCTTGCTACTGTAGTTTATACAGCAAGTATGTTTTTCATGGGATGGATTTTCTAGTCCACTGTATAACTAATTTTCAGTTCAGAGTTGTCCTTTTCCTAGATCAATTCCCAATCAAAGCTAAGTAGTCCAATTGGCACTATTATTTAACCCAAATCTGGGGGAAAAAAAAAGAGAGAGATGGATTCAGCTTTTCCAAATATAACAAACTTGACTGGAATTCAAACTCGCCTCATCTGATTTCTTGGTTCACGCCACTAACAATTACACCACCTACACTTTACTTTGAGAAAGAACTGAGAATTCCTGCAAGATGCTTTTGGGCATTTAGTTTAATAAAAATCAACTTTCCCTGCATAACCAGATTAAAAGTTTATCAGATAGAGATCATAAAAGAGCCATCAGTATTCAAACATTTTTCTGAGAATTTAATCCAATCATGCCTTTGGTCCTGCCTTAACTGAAGATTTAACAAAAAAAAAAAAAAAAAAGTAATTTTGTTTGCTTTATTCTACCAGAAGATGAGATTATGTATTAAACCTGAAGGAAGCTGTAGAATGGATTGGCTGAAATGTGTTCGTAGAATAAAAAAAAAAAAACATGACAAAGATATTAAATTGTCTGGAAAAGAAAAAAAATGATTTGCCTTTGTTTACATTTACTTAACACAGTTGGAAAATGAGATCTCTTTCCATATGAACAATACAATCAAAGAAGGCCGTAGAATAGAGTGGTCAAAAAGCAGTGTTGATAAGATGAAAGACAAAGAATAAATTAAATTGTATGAAAAAGAAAGTTGAAATTAATTGGTTTTATTTATATTTGCTTTAAATTGCCAAAAGTAAAAATATCTTTGTGTATGAATGATAATACTGAGGAAGGCCATAGGACAGTTTGGTCAAAATGTGATGCTGACACAATCAAAGACTTTAAGAATTGTCTGAAAAATGTTGAAATAGATTTAAGGGATTAGGTTCAACAGCACATTACTGTATTCAAAGGGTTGCTAAAAAAAAAATAATATATATATATATATATTGTCAGACTCTGTTTTATTCACTGCCTCTGCCACCATTTACATATTGCATTAACTCAGAATCTGGCTCACTCTCATGATTTACTCAAGTTTTATAGATTCTGCTAAAGCATATGAAGTCACAACTCTCAGCATAGTCGCCTTTTCTACTGCAATTTCTACAGCAAGTAGGTTTTTCATTGGATGGATTTGCTAGCCCCCCCACCTCTGCGCAACTCATTTTCAATTCAGAGATGTCCTTTTCCTAGATCAATTCCCAACCAATGCTGATGAGCCCAATCTGCATTATTATTTAACCCAAGTCTGAGGGGGAAAAGTAGATGGATTCATAGCTTTCCAAAATGAAATACAGTGGAACAAGGACAATAAAAGAACAGATCAGAGAGAGAAGATAGTTGCATTTATATTTTTGAAAATTCTACAAGGCATTGAAGCAAGAAATTGGAAGAGAGTTCCACAAGTGAGAAGTGTGAGAAAAACTATTAGAATGTAACTTACAGTTACATCTAACTAGTTCAGCAGTAAAACGATGAGACCTAACAGCCAATCTAGTAGTACGTTTAAATTCATGCAGTTGAGGTATCAAAGAGGAGAGCTCATTAGAACAATTGCCATAAAAATATTTATGGAAAAGACAGAGGGAAGCCACATCATGGTGGTGGGAAAGTGACTGAAGTCAAGATGCCAGGTCATGACTGATAATAATACAGAACTCTGTCTGGACTTTGGATATATATCTCAAGATTCTAGACAGAGCACTAGCCCAGATATAGTAGAAATGTTCAATGCAGAGTCAAATGGTAGGTTTATAAATGTGCAAGATGGATTCTAATGAAAAAACTGTCTGGCACGACGCAGTGAACCTTAGCTTCATTTATGATTCGGTATTTATCCTCAGAGATCCCAAGGCACTTCCCACACACACAGTCTTGTCTTTCTTTCATTTTAACCTGAGGAAGCCAAAGAGAGCATTTAGTGTTAGAAGAATATGGAATAGTATCCGTACAAAAGTGGAGATAATATATTTTTTTGTATTAATGTTGCTAAGACTGCTGGATTTTAAATTAGCCTACTCCGAGTAGATTTCTTTTACTTTATCTATTAGTTCATATGCTGAATGGCACTGCTATTGCTTTTGTGATGATTAATGATTTTGTACAGGTGAAAAGTGCGAGAAAAACTATTAGAATAGAATGGATGGTTGCATCTATTTCAACAATAAAATGATGAGACCTAATAGCCAATCTAGTAGTACACTTAAATTCATGCAGTCTACATAGCTAGGAGGAGAGCTCATTAGAACAATTACCATAAGAATATCTATAGAAAAGGCAATGGGAAGACAGATCATGGCGGTGGGAATGTTAGTCAGTGGTTCTTATTTAGTGGCATATCAACCTCTACGGATTATGCCAAAATCTAAATACTTTTTACACAATTTTTTGGAGACAATAATGCAGATAATACAAGTCTTACTAATTACCCATAGCTGGGGGGAGAAGATGAGGATTCATACTATACTCAAGAATATTTGTGCATAAGTGAATATAATGAAACCAACAGGAATTGAAACTTGGCTCTCCAATTAACAATTTTGAGCCATTATCCATTACACCACCTGCACATAATCCAAGCTCACATCACATGATGTCCCAAAGCAGTCACTGATCAAGGTATTGGCCAGAATCAATGTTGCTCATCTTCATTGATTGCATGTGAACCAGAGTTTCAATGTCATGTGTCCTTTTGTCCAGGAATCTCAAGATATATATAATTATTTAAAAATATATTTCCATCGCTACATAAGAGTTCTCATGTTTTAAAACAAGAGCCAAAAATGTCAATATAATTATTTGAATTAAATTGAACTAAAGTACCAAGCTCTGTTCCATCTCCAAGAAAAATTTTTTTTTGAATAACTAATTCTTGAAATTTACGCGTTTTATAAGCATATTCATTATATATATATCAGGTGTAATATTGGAGGAATCTAGACTTTTATCATTCAGTCTCGGTTACAGTGGACTGGTCATGTCTTGAGAATGTCTGATGACAGGATACCCAAGATCCTAATGTACAGCCAGTTAGATCAGGGCTACAGGAACGTAGGACGCCCATGGCTAAGATACAAAGACAAGCTGAACGGCAACTTGTCAGCAGTCAATATACCACATAACACCCTTGAGTGCTTAGCCTTGCAGAGGGTAGAATGGCGATCAATGTGTTTTAGTGGACTCAGCAATTTTCAATCTGCTTGTCAGAGTCATCTTCAAGAAGCAAGAGCAAGATCTAAAAGGTCAGCCAATCTAACAGTGATCTCACAATCCTCACACTTGCTCCATATGCGGCCTCCTTTGTAAATCACTAGTGGGTCATAAATACCACTTAAGATTATTGCACAAAATTTCATAACTGAATCAACTAAGCTGTCAGATCCTCATACGTCGAAACCAACAGAAGAGTCCATTATATAAATAATAAATATATATTGTGTATTTAGGCAGCAATCCTTCATTTATGCATGTTTCATTAAAAATGATAAACAAATACTACGGTTAAGCTTCTTATTAAATTTTTCTTATGTTCAAACAAGAGCTTTCTTTTTTGGATACAGAGTGTGTAGAAATTGTCCAAATGTTCTATAGTTCCAAGCGCTTTCGGCTATACTTTTAGCCATTATCAAGGATGATTTTATTTTTTCAGTTTAATTGAGTGTATGTGATATGTGTACGTTTTTAGTGTGTTATAGAGATGTTTTATTTTCTGAACACAGTTAACACATTGTGGCCTTGTTCGTAGTTAATATTCCTTGATAATGGCTAAAAGTAGAGCCAAAAGTGCTTGGAACTGTAGAACATTTGGACAGTTTCTACACACTCTGTGTCCAAAAAAGAAAACTCTTTTTCTAACACAATAAAAAGCTTAACCGTAGTACCTTGTTTGTATTTCTAATGAAACATGCATATATATATATATATATATATATATATATATATATATATATAGACACACAGAGAGTCTGCCAAAAAAAATGTATACACACTTTAAGAAAGGAAAAACTTTTTTCTTGTAGTTTTACAAAACTGTGATAACATTGTTTATTGTGGTTCAAGACAAGAAATTGAAAACACCTGTACTGCAATTCCACCAAACACTTTGATCAATGTTGCCAAAGGAGTACTTTGCTGTACTAATAAATATCTGGAAGCTAAAGGCCACCATTTTGAGCATCTCTTGTGATTTTAGATTCCAAAGGTAACCTGTATTAAACTTGTAATGTCTGAATAAGTTTAGTATTACATTATCTATACAAGGTTTTTCCTTTTCTAAAATGTGTAAACATTTTTTGGTGGACTTTATAATAGGAACACCAAACCATACATGTCACCAATGGCAAATGTAGAGATGAATGGCAGATTTATAAATATGCAATAAGGATTCTGATGAGAAGAATTGTTGGGTTTGGTTTATTTTATTTTACAGCATATCAAACTCAATGGGTTATTTAATGCCAACAAGATTTTTATTGCTGGTGATTTTGTTCTCTTTTAATGTATTGCTCGTAATAATTTTTTTCAAAAATTTATTGCTGATATTAAAACCTATTTTTACACTTTTATAAATGTTTTGACCCCAGTTTGGGGGTTAACTATTTACCCATAGCTAGGTCAAGATGGATCTGGGAACACCAGCAATTGAGAGATGTTTCTATACTCCTCAGAATCTCCTGATCAAAGGCCTTACTTCTGGATATAGTTTATCATCATACCCAGGATGAGAAGAATTGTCTGACACAATAACTTTCCTTGCAGTAAACCTTGTGGTTGATTCAATAATATATTCCACTTTATGTAAGTGAAAAACATGATTCCAAAAAGGTGTAAAGTGTTGTTGTTCTTGAGTTTAGGATCAGCCATGCTGATGGCAGGCAGAAAAGGTTCTCTTTGGTGATTAAATGAAAGTAGTTTTGTTTTGGAGGTGTTAACATTTACAAGCCATACCTTGCCCCAGTTAACCACTATTTGGAGATCCTTTTCATGAGCAGATGGCAGTTTTATTTTGTAGGACTTAATACTAAGACAAAAGTAAAGAGGTGTGTCTTTATAAATAATTAGTTGGAAACTGAAGACATTAGGAATTTTATTGATGAAGTTCAGAAATAGCATAGATCAGAGGATAGACCCTTAGGGCACCGCTGCATTAATACGAAATGAACTCAAAGCATGTCTATTCGACATCACCTTCATTACATGATTTAAGAATGATTAAATTAGGCCAAATATTCATCCAGAGACACTGTAGCCCTTGAGCATGTGGAGAAGACCAGCATGCCAAACCCTGTTGAATGCCTTTCAGATATTAGGTTAGTACAAAAATAATGACGGTTTTTGACGTTGAAAAATACGTCAAAAACCGTCATTATTTTTGCACCAACCTATCTAAAGCTGCAGCTCGGGCTTTGCTATTCATATATATATATAAAGATTGATAGACAACGATTGATAGGAATGAGCAGCCAGACATTATAAATGGTGTTTCAATAACTTGGACTGATTTTAAACTTTATTCATGTTTAGAATCAGTCCAAATTATTGGAACACTCTTTACTTGCAATGTAGTATTTTCAAAAGAATGAATTTGTGAAGTTTTTTCTTACAGGGAAAACAAAAATTAAATGCAAGAGGAAGAGAAAAGTAGAAAATCAGGAAAGAATTAAATTGCATTGAAAAAATGTTGCATTTTCAGAGATGTAAGAAAACCTCATCCAGATGTAGCAACAGTTAAATTCAACTGTTTAAGACATAATCGTTATTATGGTTTGTAAATTTCAATACTTCTAATGGTAATATTAGCCATTTTCCTACCAGGAAACATTTGGTATTCATTGACCGAGCAACCAGTACTTTTTTTGGTTGAAATTTATAAGTTCTTTCTCTTAAACCACTTTTTTTTTTCTTTTTTTTTTTGGAAAACAGGTTTCTCAAGTGCAGTAGCATTTATCAGACATTGATGGGGGTTTCCTTTTGAACCTTTGATTTGAAGTGGTGTGGAATGTCGACATCTTGATTATGTCATTATTTTCTCTTTGTTTTATATATACTATCCATTTTAGTTGTTGCAGCTGTTGGTAGTCCTCGAAGGATCTGGTTTCTATTATTTGGTACATTTCTTTGCTTTTGATTCTATAGCGCCAGTATCCAATCTTCAAAGAAGGATGATCTCTGCCAAGACTCTCGGGCTTTAATCATGCCAAGCCTTTTTTCACTGCTGGTCTTAGGAAGCAATTTTATACAGTTGACACTTTAGATATTTCTGAACAGGTTCTGCACCATGCATGACATCCAGAAGAAAGTCTCAATCGAAAGAGGCTATTTAAAGAACAGGACTTGAGTTTTTTAGGTTGACGTTTTAGTTTTATAGCATTTTGCAGTGTTGGATGAAACTACCCACCTGGCACCTGCTTAATCCATCTTCTATTTCTTTTTCTCTTATACTTAATTTGTTATTGCTTATTTATAGCTTATTTTTAAGCATTTCAAGTGGGAGTGTAACTAGCATGCAAAGGGTTACAGAGTGAGAGCAAGAGTAAAGAGGGGTGTTTGAGGAAAGGATATACAGAAGGACGGTGATCAGGATCAAGGTATCTGTTATACTGAAACATACCTATTATATTGTTAATAGACTCTCCAACATATAATAAGTAGTAGTAGTAGTAGCAGTTGCCAGTGAACTCAGAGAGTTGGTCAGTCAGTTGATGTCGGACATTAAAGTATCAGCCAACACAACTAGATTGCTGTGTCATTAACTATTATATCAAGTTCCTAATGTTTTGTACGTTGAACCTTTTTAGGACCGACTTAGTGAAATACAAGCCTCCATTGTGAAACTACTCTATAACAGTATCAGAAGATGTCGACTGACATTACATTTGAAGATTATAGCTATCAGGGAACCAAGTAGGAGGAAGGGAGTTCCACTGTTGGGAAGTGCAAGAGAAGAAGCTGTTTGAGTAGAAGAGGCAGTTACGTTTAACCATTTCAACAGAGAAAGGGTGGGACTGAGAGACCACCCTAGTAGCATGCTTAAATTCATGCAGATGGGGCACCAATGAGAGTAGCTTGCTATGAAAATATTTGTAGAAAAGACAGAGGGAAGCCACATCACGTCTGTGAGAAAGAGACTGTAGATGAGAAGAATGAACTATCACTGGTAAGAAGACAGAATTTATGAATGTCAGCAAATGGAGGAGCCCACTAGATGTGAACTATGAAATGAAAAAAATTACAATTTATTTCGGAAATAAAAATGCCCTCTTTTATTTCTTACTATCCTTCTCCTCTTGATCATTATAGATGTTATTGTAGAATCTTGATCATCTTGATCATTATAGATGTTATTGTATCATCTTGATCATTATAGATGTTATTGTATCATCTTGATCATTAAAGATGTTATTGTATCATCTTGATCATTAAAGATGTTATTGTATCATCTTGATCATTATAGATGTTATAGTAGAATCAAGATTTTGGTCAGGTACTTTCTGGCCTCACCTGGTGTTCATTTTTTTGATTCATGTCAGATATCTGTAGATTATTTTCGGAGCTATAAAAATGGATAATTAACAAACACCCTTAAAACCATTGGGTTTGTTTCAAAAGCAGGTCATTATTCAAAATGATGAAGATAACAACATTATCAATTTTATTATCAATTACACATTTTACTTTGTATTTGTAATACAAGTTATTACAATAATGACTGTCGTTGTCATCATCGGATGCAGTTTCAATTACAATATTGGCGCTCCTTTCATTTTTGAGTCAGAAAAAATTACGGACTGAAATTGAATAAAAAGTACCAAAATGCCTTAATACAAATATATCCCGACTTAAAGTATTAAAATAAATTATTTTACAATATCAATGGATATATTTTACTTTACTTTAAAAGAGAAATTTCTGACATAAAACATACTTTGAATACAAAACTGATAATACTAAAGACAGTAAAAGAATGTTACTTATGATATAATACATATGACTTATAATGCTTTCCTTCTTGCTGTCAATTTTGACGGCACGAGTACAATAGTAAGTAAAAAAACCATCCAGTCCGAAAATGAAAGAAAAGCACCAAAACTGCCTTAATCTAAATATGTCCTGATTTAAAGTACTGTCGGAGTTAGCTCCTCCTTAATTCCCTAATTATTCACTAGGGGTCGCTCTCCATACACTATAAATATTGGGTGACTTCTTGCCTAGTTCTCTTTTTCATTTCACTGAACATATTTAGAGCGTTTCACATTTGTAGGAGACGCCATGAACATTATACACACAATACACGTACATGCGAACATTCATCAAAGAACAAACACAAATGTTCACACACAGGGAAATGTTAATGTCTTTGTCCGTTGTAAAGTTGTGTTGTTTAATATATATATATATATATATATATATATATATTAATATATATTATTATTATTATAATATATATATATATATATATATATATATATATAGATGTATATTTATTTATAAATATATTTATTATTATAATATATATATATTATATATATATATATATATAGATGTATATTTATTTATAAATATATTTATTATTATAATATATATATATTATATATATATATATATATAGATGTATATTTATTTATAAATATATTTATTATTATAATATATATATATTATATATATATATATATATAGATGTATATTTATTTATAAATATATTTTATTATAATATATATATATATATATATATATAGATGTATATTTATTTATAAATATATTTATTATTATAATATATATATATATATATATAGATGTATATTTATTTATAAATATATTTATTATTATAATATATATATATATATATATATATATATATATATATATATAGGTCTTGTTTGTCTTCTTTACATCTTCCATTGGACCCAATTTGAGTTGGCCATTTTCTTGTAGCTAGACCGTCTTCACAAATGTTCACACACACGGAAATGTTAATGTCTCTGTCCATTGTAAAGTTGTGTTTTTTAATATATATATATATATATATATATATGTATATATACATACATACATATATATATATAAATGTATTTATTTATAAATATATAATATTATATATATATATATATATATATATATATATATATATATATATATATATATATATAGGTCTTGTTTGTGTTCTTTACATCATCGGTTGGACCCAATTTGAGTCGGCCGTTTTCTTGTTGCTAGACCATCTTCTAGCAGGATTAAACAGCATGTGTCTCTAATTCAACAACACTCATAGCCCCAATCGTCCTCTACAGTATGAAAATAAATTGTTTTTTTACGAGATCAATAGATATACATTTTACTGCTTTAAAAGTGAAATTTCTTTCATGAAATGTACGTTTAATACAAAATTAAAACAACCTTTTTCAAAATAAGTATTTTTTTTATTAGTCATTCCTGTCTCTTGCTCACATTTAATTCAAAATACGTAACAGCAGCCAATAAGTTTGTAATATTTAATTATTTACAATGAAGTATTGTGACACGTATATAATCTATTCACCTTTTAAGTAGTTGCTTATAAAAAAATGTTCAATGTAGTGTAGTGAATTGTTAAAAATATATGTTGTGTTATGCACATTTAAATTTAGTTAATAATGTTATAATGTATTATGAATGTTTATTGTTTTTCATACACATAACAGTTGGAATATAATATGCAAGTATTGTTTATAGACCTGAATTATATAAGAATGTGTATCCAAAACAACTATTGAAGTTCCTATTAAAATGATGTAAAAACAGAAAAATTGTCCTGGCTCAAGAACCCCTTGTCTAATTTTAATAAAATTTGGCTCTCTACTCGGCAGGGGGTCACGGTACAATAAGCTTCTAAATTGGTTGGGATATTATGTATCATTTAATCTGTATCTCGAGAACACACCCACCCACATACATACATACATACATGATTAGAGTTTTAGTATTATATATATATGTTTCATTAAATAATATAGACAGGTTTTGTCTATTTATTTTAAGTAAATTCCTTTCATATTGTCTGATAATCTTAATAACATTATCATTGAAAGACGAAAGGAAATCACCATATTGATACATGTTTAAATCCAATCTAAGCTTTCGGCTTACATAAGCCATTATCAAAGATGACAATTACTTTTCAATATATCAACCAATACACGGATGAAACAATAATGATAGTCTGTTTTTGTTGCATGAAAAATTTCAAAGCAATAACAAACTGCAGAAGTGAAAATGGCGTCGCAGCTTGTGATATCACTGGGAGTCCCTCTGGCTTATTTTACTTATATTTTCTTGGTAACTACTTGGACAAGCTTTTTTTTCTGGTGCTGCAACTACATGAATTTAAACATGCTACTAGATTGGCAATTAGGTCTCTTTCAATTTCTTGCTTCCCTGACAACTGCAATCTTCAAAAATTCAAACGCAATATCAATCGCCATTTTATCTTCTTGAAGCCTGTTCCTTTTTGCTCTTTCCTCAATCCTCCCCATTTTCAATCATATTCCCTTTCGATCCCTGATTGGATTTCCGGTTCCTTCTAAAGTCTGCTTCAGCTATATACACCTAACGCTTGTTCTTTCCTATGCTATTATAAGTCCACAGAGTAACACTCTATATTGAGAGGCTCTTGAGTCGTATATTGGGTTAACATTAGTAAAACCATAAAAAGAAACACATTGCATTCTAGTGGTATTATTGCCTTGTTTAGGATGAAATGGTTAAAAAAAAAAAAATCTTCTTTACTGAAGAGTTCATGTCAAGGCAAAACTGATTCTGTTTCTTTAGTATAAGTTATACAATGGCTGCTATATTTGAATGGATGTCATAGTGTCTGTAAGCAATAGAACAGGTCACTTTTTATTTATTTTTTTCTTTCAACAATGTTCTTCAGCCATTTGCAATTTACTTTTTCTCTACTCACTCTAACACTAACGGTCACTGTTTGGAGTTGGTGGTTCTATATTTGTTTTGTATTTATTGCTTATATTTTTGTCTTTCAATCAACACTATCCAATAATATTTATTCTTTTTTTACAATACATATTTGTTTAGCCTTAATTTCTATTTTTTCTTTCTTCAAATTCTCTCTCCTTTCTGCATTTAAAAAAACAAAACCCAAGCAATATTTCATTTAGCTATTTCAATTTCCCAATTTTTTTTATTTTTCCTTCCCTCATTTTTCATTTATTCCATTAATTACTTCATTCTTTTCTTTTAATTCATTCATTTCTCCTTTTGTTTATTCATTCTTTTCCCTCTTTCATTCTTAATTGTAAAAAAAAAAATCATTCTCCGAGCTCTTTCACTTTTAATTTCTTCATTCTCTTTTTCATTATTCCTTCTTTTCATCATTCATTCTTTCCTCTTTTATTATTCATTGAAAACAATTTTCTTTTAGTTCGTTCCCTTTATCGTTTCATTTACTCCTTCTTTTATTATTCTTTTATTTCATTCATTGCTTTTTTTATACTTTTTTCTTCCTATTTCACCACAAGTAAGGTAATAAAGCCACAAAGACGTAAGGGGCTACCAAGTGTGAAAGAATATAAAGAAAAGAAAAACCTTTGTAAGGAGAGAGAACAATAAAAAAAATTAAGAAGACAGAAAATAGTAATGGACATTGCATTTAAATTTTTGAAGATCAAATTTGACTGGAAAGTAAGGAACCAGGAAAAAGTTCCATTACTGAGAAGTGTGATTGAAACTGTTAGCGCAGTTACATCTAGCCATCTGTCTATATTTCTGAGATGAGGTATTATGTACACTATTTACATTGTTTGAACTATTGTCTTCATCTTTGTTGCCAGATTTATCAAAATGTTTCGGTTGTTGAACATTCCGGCCTTCTTCAGGTGATTGGAATATGAGGAAATGGCATTAGAATCTATATCTCTAAGGCCAACTCTATGGTTAAGGTACATAGATGACACCTTCATACTCTGGCCACACCAGGAAGATGTCCAGGTTCTACTGGGCCATGTGAATTCAATAAAACCTTCAATACAGTTCACAATGGAGAAAGAAAGTAACAACACACTCCCATTCCTGGATGCTCTAATATCTCAAACAGAGCATGGGTTTAAGACATCCGTATAACGCAAACTGACATTCACTGGACAGTACCACAATTTCAACTCCCATCATCCATACAGATTAAAGAAAGTGATTGTCCGTTGCTTACTACACTGAGCAAAAGTCATAAGTGGTGACCCAGAGACATTAGATAAAGAATTGGTCAGTATAAGCAGTACCCTACTATGTAGCAACTACCCTGGGTACATGGCAGCAGCCCCAATAAATTGGGATAGGTGGGTACAAGAGGAGGACAACAATACTCAGAAAACAGTTTGCCTGCCTTATGTGAAGGTGTTATTGAAGAAAATACAAAGAACCTGCAGTCCATATAAGATCAGGACAACCTTCAAAAGCTTGATGACATTTCACAGATATCTCTCCCGAGTAAGACCCCCCCCCCCATAGAGGAGAAGATGACTAAAGACTGTGTGTACACCATTCCATGCAGCTGCGGAAAGGAATATAAAAGAGAGACAGGCCGCCCCCTCGAGGTAAGGCTTCAAGAACACCAAAAAGCTGTAACACGAGCCGACCAAGCATAGAAATGAATACAATATGGGAACCAGTAATAAGGAGTGCCAGAGAAAAGCAATATTAACAAAAAATTGCAATGTGAACTCTGGTAAAAAAAATTGCAATATGAGCACTGGTAAAAATGGTTGCTGAAGACATTACGTTTATTCCAGTGACATGACCCAAAGAGTGTGAGTTCAATACCTGGTTAAGGCAGTGGAGAACTTGGAGAGGGGAATTAACAGGAGATTACTGATAACTGACATCCATTAGACATGGCACATGGAACTAGAACAGTCTACCCCAGTGAGCGAAATAAAGGGTTCAGTTCAACATTCCAATCACCTGAAGAAGGCCGGAGCATGCAACAGCAAAAACATTGTGATAAATATGGCAACAAAGATGAGGATGATAGTCTGAACAATGTAAATAGTGTACATCTAGCCATTTCAACTGTAAAAGGATGAGACCTAGCAGCCAATCTAGTACTGCATTTAAATTCATAATTCAAGGCACCAAAGAAAAAAGCATATCAGAACAGTTAGCATAAAAATATCTATAGAAAAGGCACAGGGAAGCTATGTCATGGTTGTTAGAAAGTGACAATAACATAGCAAATTCTTTGTATTTTATCAAGAATCTCTAAATACAAAGCGGATGTACCAGACCAAATATGGCAGCCATGTTTGATGCACAGGCAAATGCTAGACTTCCTTTCATTATTCATTCAATTTTCTCCTTCCATTTTTCATTCTATTTTTTTTTTTTTCATAAAAGATTCACAAGAGAGAAGATAATGATATGGCCGCCAACAAATCCTGATCTGAATCTTTTATTTTTTTTTTTTAAGCATTTCACCCCAAGCAAGGGAGGAGTGCCACAAGGACGCAAGGAGTTACAGAGAGTGGGAACAAGAGTAAAGAGGTGTGATAGAGGAAAGGATGAAGAGAAGGACAGGGAATTAGATCAAGGCATCTGGAGATGTCGATTGACATTGCATTTGAATAGTTGCAGATTATAGCTATCAGGGAAGCAAGTAAGAGGAAGGGAATTCTGCAGATGGGAAGTGTGAGACATGAAACTATTGGAGTAGAAGAGACGGCTATATTTAACCGTTTTCACAGCAAAAGGGTAGGACTGAGATGCCAAACTAGTAGTACACTTTAATTCATGCAGCTTGGAAACCAGCAAAAATAGCTCATTAGTGCAGTTACCCTGAAAGTACATGCAAAAAAAGAGGGAAGCGATGGCATGTCTGTGAGAAAGTGACTGTAGACATGCTTAAATGTATGCAGTTTGAGAACTAGTGAAAGTAGCTTGTCGGGGTTGTTACCTTGAAAACACAGAGGGAGGCAATGTCACATCTGTGAGAGAGTGACTGTAAATGAGATGCCAGATCAGGGCCAATCTCTGGATTTTGTCAAGAACCTTAAGACAAACAGCAGGGACTCCACCATATATGGCAGCAATATTCCATGCAAGGGCAAATGGTTGATTTATAGATTTGCAGGATGGACTCGGGCATTAAAAACTTTCTGGTACAACACAGAGAACCGACTTTCTTTGCGGTAGACAAAGCTATTCATTCGGTGAATTTGATCAAAAATCTATGGTCAATTGTGAAGATGAAATTATATGAAGTTGGCAAATGATATAACAGCAAACAAACTCATGGTAAGCAATTAAAACTACCATGTCGAAAATTAAACCTGCTGAAGTAAAAAATTAACAAAATCTATGGCTAATTTAAAAGATAAAGGATTCAAATACTTATCATATGTGTTTGTTATTTGTTCTATTATAGGTGTTGATCAATTTTTGATTATTTCCTATTTATTGAAGTAAAATGTAATTATCATTCATTGGAACAAAAAAAACTATTTCCTTTTTGTTTATCTAATTTCTCAAGTTTTTAATCATTACCTATTTGATTATTCATTCGTTTCATTCCCTTAATCATTTATTTTTCTTTTCACTATCCATTCCTTTCTTTCATTCCATTATTCATTCCATATCCTCCATCATTTTTCATTCCCTTCCCTCTTTCTTTATTTTCTTCCTTCTTTTCATTATTCATTCCATATCCTCCATCATTTTTCATTCCCTTCCCTCTTTCTTTTCTTCCTTCTTTTCATTATTCATTCCATATCCTCTTTCATTTTCATCCTTTTCATTATTCATTCTATATCCTCCTTCATTTTCATTCCATACCCTCTTTTTCTTCCTTCTTTTCATTATTCATTCTATATCCTCCTTCATTTTTCATTCCCTTCCCTCTTTATTTTCCTCCTTCTTTTCATTATTCATTCTATATCCTCCTTCATTTTCATTCCATTCCCTCTTTCTTTATTTTCTTCCTTCTTTTCATTATTCATTCCATATCCTCCATCATTTTTCATTCCCTTCCCTCTTTATTTTCTTCCTTCTTTTCATTATTCATTCTATATTCTCCTTCATTTTCATTCCATTACCTCTTACTTTTTCTTCCTTCTTTTCATTGTTCATTCCATATCCTCCTTCATTTTCATTCCATTCCCTCTTTCTTTATTTTCTTCCTTCTTCTCATTATTCATTCCATATCCTCCATCATTTTTCATTCCCTTCCCTCTTTATTTTCTTCCTTCTTTTCATTATTCATTCTATATCCTCCATCATTTTTCATTCCCTTCCCTCTTTCTTTATTTTCTTCCTTCTTTTCATTATTCATTCCATATCCTCCATCATTTTTCATTCCCTTCCCTCTTTATTTTCCTCCTTCTTTTCATTATTCATTCCATATCCTCCTTCATTTTCATTCCATTCCCTCTTTTTCTTCCTTCTTTTCATTGTTCATTCCATATCCTCCTTCATTTTCATTCCATTCCCTCTTTCTTTATTTTTTCCTTCTTTTCATTATTCATTCTATATCCTCCATCATTTTTCATTCCCTTCCCTCTTTATTTTCTTCCTTCTTTTCATTATTCATTCCATATCTTCCATCATTTTTCATTCCCTTCCCTCTTTATTTTCTACCTTCTTTTCATTATTCATTCCATATCCTCCTTCTTTTTCATTCCATTCCCTCTTTCTTTTTTTCCTTCTTTTCATTATTTATTCTATATCCTTCTTCATTTTCATTCCATTCCCTCTTTATTTTTCTTCCTTCTTTTCATTATTCATTCCATATCCTTCATTTTTCATTCCCTTCCTTCTTTCTTTATTTTCTTCCTTCTTTTCATTATTCATTCCATCTACTGCTTCATTTTTCATTGTCTTCTCTCTTTTTTTATTTTATTTCTTTTCATTATTCGTTCCATATCCTCCTCCATATTTCATTCCTTTCCTTTTTCCTTTATACTCTTGCTTGTTTTTCATTATTCATTTCCTTCCCTCTTTCATTAATTCCCTTTGTCATTCATAACTAATTTCATTCACTTCTCATTTCTTCATTTATTAAATAGTCATTACCATCTACATATATTTTTTTTAACTACATTCACGTCCTGAGTAAGATGATAAACTATGTCTGGCAGCAAGGCCTCTGATCAGGAGGTTTTAAGGAGCATGGAACCACCTCTTAATTGCTGGTGTTCCCAGTTTCACTCTGACCCACGCTGGTAGTAACTGTTAGGGTCCTAGTTATGGATAAATAGTTAACCCCCAAACTGGGGTTGAAATGCTATGAAAATGTAAAAATAGGTTTTAATACCAGAAATACTTTGTAAGAAATTATCACAGAAATACATTTTGAAGGAAAAATTTTACCAGAAATATTTTTGAAGGAAAAAATATTACCAATAATACATTTTTGAAAAAAAAAAAAATTTCAGCAATAAAAATCTTGTTGGCATTAAATAACCCATTGAGGTTGATATGCCAGAAAACAAACAAATAAACATTCTTTTTTGTGCTATTTCACCATTTTCATTAATTTTTCCTTTTTAACTGTATCAATCTGCTGCCTTCCTGCAATTTTCTTTGTTTTTCTTAAGTTTCTGCTATTGTCTTATTTTAAGCCATATTTTTCCTTCCATTTTTCTGATATTATTTTGACATTCATTTATTTTTTCTTTTAGATGTGTAAATTTTTTTCTTCCATTTTGTTTTTCTTGTCAGTCAGTGAATCCTGAAATTCTTTGTCTGCTTTGTTATCTCTTTTCATTTTTTCTCATATTTGTTTGCAGTTTTTTGCTTTATTTGTGCATACGCCCTCAATGTTTTCTTCCTTTTTATTCAATTGATGAATGTTATTTCTTGTTGCTTATAAAGTTCTTCATTTTTTGTTACTTCATTTTGATTTCTCACTCATTCATTCATTCATATCTTATTTAATAATTTTATTCATTCTAATTTCTTCTCACGTCCTTTTTTCATTCATCTCACCATTTAATCACTTCACATCAACTCTTAATTTTCTCATACTTTTTCAAATTATTTAATTCTATATTCTCTGGCTAAAAACTCTTTCACAGTTTATTGTTTATATCATTTTTTCTTGCAATCATTTCTTCCCCCAACCGCTAAAATCTTTCACAACAATTATCTCTTTCCCAATCTCAAAAATATTAATATCTTTCCTCCTTTCCTTTCAACAGAAGACTCAATAATTTCTTTCTTCTTTCACTGACTCATTATCAAACACCATTGCCCAATAAAAAAGAAAGAAAGAAAAAAAAATCTGTTAAAAAGAAATTGATAATAAAAACAGTAAAAAATAATACTGATAAAAGCTTTTCTTTATGAGATGAAACAGCTCCATGGTCCCCGTGTTCAATGATACGATCGGCCATGCTTGGTCACTTCATTTAGCGGCCATTATCACTGACCACAACAATTTCCCACCCTACAAACCAACACCAGTTTTATGCTGGGAAATCTTTCTGACTTGGTTCCCTCCAAGTCTATTTTGGAAAATGTATGGTTCACTCAGAAAGCTTTTAATCAAATTAGGCACAAATAAATATATATAAAGGAAAAAACTATTTTGGACCTAAGTGTATATATGTGTATTTTATAATTTACTATGCTTTTGTGTATTATATCTTTATATATATAAGCTTATGTAAGGAGTATGAAGGTTAGTGTAGATACATATTAATCTTGTATATGCATTTACATCTTTACATGTATTGAGATTCATATGTGTTATGAAGATGCGTTTCTATAATAAGAAAGTCTCAATAAGGTTAAAATTTATAGTAAGGGATTCTACTGAGTTCTACCTGGTAGTACAAAATAAGTTTTCTTTCATGAAGTAGATATAAAATAGAGAAATTAGGAGTAGAATGTTTGGAAGATTCTAGATCATTCTAGTATATTTGAGAAAAATTGAGATGATTCGAGAAACATCTAGAAAAATGCAAATTAGGTGTTAGCCTCTATAAAAATGGGATTTGGAAAAGGGTTGTCAGTTGGTGAAAAGAATTTTTGCTGTTATCAATTCCAGCTTTTGATTCTAGGATTATTATATCCAGCCGAAAGAATCTCTATAAAAAGTTGCCGACCAACAAAAACCGAAAAGAGAATTTCATGGAACAAATTTGGTAAATAGAATTTTGACTAATTTTCATTGGCCAAACAAAAAATTAATATTTATTTACACATTATTGTGGATTTCCAGTTATTAGCACTTACATTACTTCGCTAACCCTAAAGTGGTAATAAGACTTGACTCCCTTTTCTTCTCCCTCGTAACACTTCGCCCGTAAATTCTGTGTTTTCTGTTTTTTTGTAAGTGACAATTGTTTATCTTGTATATATTTTATGTTCTGTTTTAGTAAATTAAATATTTCTTTGTGATTTAGCTCTGTGTTGTGGTAAATCATTTTTTTTTCCCTTTGTTACAATTATCAACACGTAACAGTATATATATATATCTCTCTCTATATATATATATATATAAATAAAAAGAAAGAACAGTAAGATATATAATCTGGTGTTCTTATAGATATTTTTATTTTTACAAAATAGTGCTCAATGTAAATTTACAGAGCATTAATATAATAAATTAATTGAAACATGGTTAGAACTGTGAAGCGGCAAAACCATATTTTAAGGATGAAAGGGAACTAATGTCTTTAATTTAATTACAAAATTCAATTCAGACCTTCCATTTTTGAAACATGGTTAGAACTGTGTAGCGGAAAAACCATATTTTAAATCAATTAATTTATAATATATATATATATATATATATATATATATATATATATATCACAAATCCCGTGATTGACAGGTGGTGTTTTTCCAGGCACGATAGACTGACAGAGCCCCCGCCATCCAGGCAGGTTTATGTTTGTGTGGTGGTTTGTGTATATTTGCACACTTATGTGCACTCGTATACACATGGACATCTATATATATATATATATATATATATATATATATATATATATACACATTTTTCCTCTCTGTTTTACCTGTATTATTTTTTATTTTATGGACCCCATTTTTTTTAACAATAGATTTCCAAATTTTTATCCTTTTAATTTATCCTTTCCTTTTTTTCTTTTCAGTTTATTTCATTTAATTATATTTTATTACTATATATTCCTGTGTTCCTCCTCACTTTTTTGTCGCATCAGATTTTATTCTAACTACAGCCCATTTTTCTGAAATTGACAACTTGGGCGAATAATCTTCGGCTACAACTGGCTACACGCAAGACATCTTCCCCACTCTGCAACCTATAACTCACTTCATCTATGTTTACAATCTTACCCCTCCGACTCCCATTACTAATAATAATAGATCGGCCTAACACTTCTACACTGATCAAAATGTTAAATTTAAGTTTATTTTCATAAGTTTCACAAAATGAGGATCCAGACAGAGATCAGATTTCTGACAATAATATGATTTCCACCAGAAAACACAGTGTCCATAAAACATCTTTCGATGAGTAATTCCCCTTTCTCTGATTAATTCTTGCTCCAATGATGAGGGGTGTCTGAAAATTCCAGACTTAAAACCTTTCTTTCCATGCTTCATTTCTGTCATAATATTTAATAAATGTTTATCATACTGATTATATTGGCACCCTTTCATGTGTACTTGTTTTAGTAATTAAACTATTTTACATACTATAAGAGGCAAATATGAACCCTACTTCTAATTATATATATTAACACCACATCCACACATACATATATATCTTATCACACACAGACACACATATATATCTCACTACACACACACACTTATATATATTAATTACACACACATATATATATTAATTACACACACATATATATATATATATATATATATATATATATATATATATATAATCTCTTTAGTGACACTGGTGGTTGGGTTGTCAGGCTGAGCCCAGTTGAGTCAACATTCAAGTATGTCTAATTGAAAGCCACAAAAATCTTTCATAGTGTGTTGTTATCATTCTTGACTTCAGTTGGATCCAAAATTGAAAAAAATGAGTTTATGAAATAAATTTTGAAGATATTGTTCATAATAAAGAAAGAAAGAAGAAAAAAAGAAAGAAAAGAAAGTAACAAAGAATGAAATAAAATGCAAGTCAGGCTGCGGAGTATTAAGCACTATCTGAACAGGAGACAATCTTAATAGGTAATGTATTATAAAAATAATATTTTCAAAAGTCTAAAGATAAGTTTGCATAGTTTCTCAAAAAACATTTTTTATTAAGTTTAATACAACTGATGGCCTTAAAATATCTATTTAAAATAGTACATTCCATAGAGAATAAGGTTTTTGGCAAAATGTATCAAGTGAAAAAAAGCAAATAAAATTTGGCCTGATTTCAAAGTGTTGACTGGAGGTCTGTGATGAGGAGTGTGACTGGAAATATTGAGAGTTGAGGATATATGATATAAGTCAAAAATCATAATTACCGACAAAAAAAAAAGGCAGGAATTAAACTAAACATTAAGAAACAGACACAAGTATTAACACACATACATACTTCACAATCATATATATATATATATATATATATATATATATATATATATATCTGAATATAGAGATAATGGAAATAATATAAATTCCAGTGTCCACAGCATTCAAAAGAGTAGAGGAATAATTATAATAATTTTTATGCATGGACAAAAATAAGTAATTGCTACAAAGATGAATTTTCATTTTGACAGACAAGGGACGGACCTAAAAAGTTTAAAAGAAATTGGAAAATATCTGCTACAATATGGGATTCAATGCAACAGTGAGAAATCTAAGCAAAATATGACAAAACTCCCAATATATATATATATATATATATATATATATATATATATATATATATACACACATACACATGTATGTATTTGTATATAAATATAAACGAATAAATATATATGAAGGTATAAATATATAAACGTGCGTAAAGACTTACACATATATATATATAAATATATATACACACACACATATATATATATATATACACATGTATATATATATACACACACATGTATAAATATATACATATATATACACATACATGTATATATATATACACATATATACACATACATGTATATATATATATACACATATATACACATACATGTATATATATATATACACATATATACACATACATGTATATATATATATACACATATATACACATACATGTATATATATATACACATATATACACATACATGTATATATATATATACACATATATACACATACATGTATATATATACACATATATACACACACATGTATATATATACATACACACATATATACACATACATGTATATATATACACATACATGTATATATATAGACATATATACAAATACATGTATATATATATAGACATATATACACATACATGTAAATATATAGACATATATACACATACATGTATATATATACACACATATATACACATACATGTATATATATACACACATATATACACATGCATGTATATATATACACACATATATACACATGCATGTATATATATACACACATATATACACATACATGTATATATATATACACATATATACACATACATGTATATATATATATACATATATACACACATATATGTATATATATATATACATACACATACATGCATATATATATATATACAGACATATATACACATACATGTATATATATATACACATACATGTATATATGTATACACACATATATACACATACATGTATATATGTATACACACATATATACACATACATGTATATATGTATACACACATATATACACATACATGTATATATGTATACACACATATATACACATACATGTATATATGTATACACACATATATACACATACATGTATATATGTATACACACCCATATATACACATACATGTATATATATATATACACATATATACACATACATGTATATATGTATACACCCATATATACACATACATGTATATATGTATACACACCCATATATACACATACATGTATATATATATATACACATATATACACATACATGTATATATGTATACACACCCATATATACACATACATGTATATATGTATATACACCCATATATACACACATACATGTATATATGTATATACACATATATACACATACATGTATATATGTATACACACCCATATATAGACATACATGTATATATATATATACACCCATATATACACATACATGTATATATATATATACACCCATATATACACATACATGTATATATATATATATACACCCATATATACACATACATGTATATATATATATATATACACCCATATATACACATACATGTATATATATATATATACACCCATATATACACATACATGTATATATATATATATACACCCATATATACACATACATGTATATATATATATACACCCATATATACACATACATGTATATATATATATACACCCATATATACACATACATGTATATATATATATATACACACATATATAAACATACATGTGTATATATATATACACACATATATAAACATACATGTCTATATATATACACACATATATAAACATACATGTCTATATATATATACACACATATATACACATACATGTCTATATATATATACACACATATATACACATACATGTCTATATATATATACACACATATATACACATACATGTATATATATATACACACATATATACACATACATGTGTATATATATATATACACACATATATACACATACATGTGTATATATATATATATACACACATATATACACATACATGTGTATATATATATATACACACATATATACACATACATGTGTATATATATATACACACATATACACATACATGTGTATATATATATACACACATATACACATACATGTATATATATATACACACACATACATGTATATATATATACACACATATATACACATACATGTATATATATATATACACACATACATGTATATATATATACACACATATATACACATACATGTATATATATATATACACACATACATGTATATATATATACACACATATGTATATATATATATATACACACATACATGTATATATATATATATACACATACATGTATATATATATATACACACATACATGTATATATATATATACACACATACATGTATATATATATATACACACATACATGTATATATATATATACACACATACATGTATATATATATATACACACATACATGTATATATATATATACACACATACATGTATATATATATATATACACACATACATGTATATATATATATACACACATATATACACATACATGTATATATATATACACACATATACACATACATGTATATATATATACACACATATACACATACATGTATATATATATACACACATATACACATACATGTATATATATATACACACATATACACATACATGTATATATATATACACACATATACACATACATGTATATATATATACACACATATACACATACATGTATATATATATACACACATATACACATACATGTATATATATATACACACATATACACATACATGTATATATATATACACACATATACACATACATGTATATATATATACACACATATACACATACATGTATATATATATACACACATATACACATACATGTATATATATATATACATACATATACACATACATGTATATATATATATACACACATATACACATACATGTATATATATATATACACACATACATGTATATATATATACACACATACATGTATATATATATATACACACACATATATACACATACATGTATATATATATATACACACATATATACACATACATGTATATATATATATACACACATATATACACATACATGTATATATATATATACACACACATATATACACATACATGTATATATATATATACACACACATATATACACATACATGTATATATATATATACACACACATATATACACATACATGTATATATATATATACACACATATATACACATACATGTATATATATATATACACACATATATACACATACATGTATATATATATATACACACATATATACACATACATGTATATATATATATACACACATATATACACATACATGTATATATATATATACACACATATATACACATACATGTATATATATATATACACACATACATGTATATATATATATACACACATATATACACATACATGTATATATATATATACACACATATATACACATACATGTATATATATATATACACACATACATGTATATATATATATACACACATACATGTATATATATATACACACATATATACACATACATGTATATATATATATACACACATACATGTATATATATATACACACATATATACACATACATGTATATATATATATACACACATACATGTATATATATATACACACATATATACACATACATGTATATATATATATATACACACATACATGTATATATATATACACACATATATACACATACATGTATATATATATATATACACACATACATGTATATATATATACACACATATATACACATACATGTATATATATATATACACACATACATGTATATATATATACACACATACATGTCACATACATGTATATATATATACACACATATATACACATACATGTATATATATATATACACACATACATGTATATATATATATACACACATACATGTATATATATATATACACACATACATGTATATATATATACACACATACATACACATACATGTATATATATATATACACACATACATGTATATATATATATACACACATATATACACATACATGTATATATATATATACACACATACATGTATATATATATATACACACATATATACACATACATGTATATATATATACACACATACATGTATATATATATATACACACATATATACACATACATGTATATATATATATACACACATACATGTATATATATATACACACATACATGTATATAAATATACACACATATATACACATACATGTATATATATATATACACACATACATGTATATATATATACACACATATATACACATACATGTATATATATATATACACACATACATGTATATATATATACACACATATATACACATACATGTATATATATATATACACACATACATGTATATATATATACACACATATATACACATACATGTATATATATATATACACACATACATGTATATATATATACACACATATATACACATACATGTATATATATATATACACACATACATGTATATATATATACACACATATATACACATACATGTATATATATATATACACACATACATGTATATATATATACACACATATATACACATACATGTATATATATATATACACACATACATGTATATATATATACACACATATATACACATACATGTATATATATATATACACACATACATGTATATATATATACACACATATATACACATACATGTATATATACATATATACACATACATGTATATATATATATACACACATACATGTATATATATATATATACATGTATATATATATACACACATACATGTATATATATATATACACACATACATGTATATATATATATACACACATACATGTATATATATATATACACACATACATGTATATATATATATACACACATACATGTATATATATATATACACACATACATGTATATATATATATACACACATACATGTATATATATATATACACACATACATGTATATATATATATACACACATACATGTATATATATATATACACACATACATGTATATATATATATACACACATACATGTATATATATATATACACACATACATGTATATATATATATACACACATACATGTATATATATATACACACATATACACATACATGTATATATATATACACACATATACACATACATGTATATATATATACACACATATACACATACATGTATATATATATACACACATATACACATACATGTATATATATATACACACATATACACATACATGTATATATATATACACACATATACACATACATGTATATATATATACACACATATACACATACATGTATATATATATATACACACATACATGTATATATATATACACACATATACACATACATGTATATATATATATACATACATATACACATACATGTATATATATATATACACACATACATGTATATATATATACACACATACATGTATATATATATATACACACACATATATACACATACATGTATATATATATATACACACATATATACACATACATGTATATATATATATACACACATATATACACATACATGTATATATATATATACACACATATATACACATACATGTATATATATATATACACACACATATATACACATACATGTATATATATATATACACACACATATATACACATACATGTATATATATATATACACACACATATATACACATACATGTATATATATATATACACACACATATATACACATACATGTATATATATATATACACACATATATACACATACATGTATATATATATATACACACATATATACACATACATGTATATATATATATACACACATACATGTATATATATATATACACACATATATACACATACATGTATATATATATATACACACATATATACACATACATGTATATATATATATACACACATATATACACATACATGTATATATATATATACACACATACATGTATATATATATACACACATATATACACATACATGTATATATATATATACACACATACATGTATATATATATACACACATATATACACATACATGTATATATATATATACACACATACATGTATATATATATACACACATATATACACATACATGTATATATATATATACACACATACATGTATATATAT
>OZ010600.1:69069578-69112078 GCA_963932145.1 Acanthosepion lycidas
TATTTATATATATATATACAAACACATATATATATATATATATACAAACACATATATATATATATATATATATATACAAACACATATATATATATATATATATATATATATATACAAACACATATATATATATACAAACACATATATATATATATATATATACAAACACACATATATATATATATATATATACAAACACACATATATATATATATACAAACACACATATATATATATATATATACAAACACATATATATATATATATATATATATACAAACACATATATATATATATATATATATATACAAACACATATATATATATATATATATATATACAAACACATATATATATATATATATATATATATACAAACATATATATATATATATATATAATACAAAACATATATATATATATATATATACAAACACATATATAT
Source organism: Acanthosepion lycidas (assembly GCA_963932145.1). Taxonomy (NCBI): domain Eukaryota; kingdom Metazoa; phylum Mollusca; class Cephalopoda; order Sepiida; family Sepiidae; genus Acanthosepion; species Acanthosepion lycidas. The sequence goes on from OZ010600.1 coordinate 69,070,024, forward strand.
ATATATATATATATACAAACTCATATATATATATATATATATATACAAACACATATATATATATATATTATTATACAAACACATATATATATATATATATATATATACAAACACATATATATATATATATATATATACAAACACATATATATATATATATATATACAAACACATATATATATATATATACAAACACATATATATATATATATATATACAAACACATATATATATATATATATACAAACACATATATATATATATATATACAAACACATATATATATATATATATACAAACACATATATATATATATATATACAAACACATATATATATATATACAAACACATATATATATATATACAAACACATATATATATATATACAAACACATATATATATATATATACAAACACATATATATATATATATATATACAAACACATATATATATATATATATATATACAAACACATATATATATATATATATATATACAAACACATATATATATATATATATATATATACAAACACATATATATATATATATATATACAAACACATATATATATATATATATATATACAAACACATATATATATATATACAAACACATATATATATATATATACAAACACATATATATATATATATATATATACAAACACATATATATATATATATATATATATATATATGTATATATATATATATATATTTATACACAGACATATATACATATATACATACACATACATATTTATATCTTTACATACATATGTATACATATATTTATATATACATACATACTTATACATATACATATATATATATATATATTAGGTTGGCGCAAAAATAATGACGCAATAATTTTTGTTTTTTGATGTTAAAAAACACGTCAAAATACGACGTTACTACGTCATTATTTTTGCACCAACCTAATATTTACACACACACACACACATATATATACATATATATATATATATATACATGTATATATATATATACATGTATATATATATATATATATATATACATGTATATATATATAGATATATATATATACATGTATATATATATATATATACATGTATATATATATATATATACATACATGTATATATATATATATATATATATATATATTTACATATTAATACATACCTGTGTGTGTGTGTGTGTGTGTGTGTGTGTATATATATATATATATATATATATATATATTTATGTCACATGTAATTATGGGGGTTCTGTCACTTGTGTTGTTGGGTGACTTGCTGCCAACAAATTTTTTAACCCTTGTACCATTTTGTTTTTTTTTTTTACACTTTTTTATTTTAAGAAATAATTTTATTAAAAAATCTATCTATGCAATAATGTAATCCTAATGCTTTTTGCTGCTATGTTGCTTGCCTTTTAGAAATTAAGGCTAAATATATACTGTTTCACCCTAACCAAAGAAACATTTCTCTCTGCTATGTCCCTGATCTACAATCCTTTAAAAGCCAGTAATATTTAAAAAGAGTAGTGTTTTTTTTTATTTTTTGTTACTTAAATTAAGCTTATGTTTATTGAAGCCAACTTTTCACAAAGTTTCAGTCGAAGCAAATCAAAATTTAACATTTTTTCCAGATTGTATATTAACTTGATATCTAATATTTTTAGTCATGCATTGGCCATTTAGGTGGCATTGTATTGCTTTGGCAATTTCATTTCATTTATAACTCTTGCTTTTTTAGTGTTATTCTTTTTGTGAGTGAATAATTAATCAATCTATTATTGTTATGATAGGATATAGATTTTTTGATATTTCTAAAAAATTCTACCTGATCTTTAAGTTATTTTTGTTAAAAATCTTATTTATTGTTGCTATATTTTTAAATATTTGTCTATAAACTTGAGAAAAATTCTACTGACATTACATTGCAGCGTTTGTGTGTGTGTTTGTGTGTGTGCGGGGGTTTAAGCCATAAAAGTTGCAGTTATATATTTTTATTTTTTGCTCAAAATCTTCCTAATGTCTTCAGTTCCCAAGCAGTCATCTATGCAGATGACACTACTATTTACTCCTGCCTCAATAGCAAATCTGGTATCACTGACAGAACTTATCTGGGCATTGGTCTTGAAACTGATCTCCAATCTGTGTTCGACTGGTGCAGGAAATGGCTGGTAAAGTTTAATGCCTCAAAAACCAAACTGCTCTCATTTACCCACAACACAGAACCCTGCCTCCCTCCCACTAGAGCATATCTCTACCCCTGCTTGGTCTCACACTGTCTGCTGGCCTGAGATGGAACAAATACATTGAATCAATAGCTTCATCTACTGCAAGGAAAGTTGGTTCTCTGTGTCGGGCCAGAAAGTTTTTATTGCTTGAATCCATCCTTCAAATCTATAAATCAACCATTTGCCCTTGCATGGAATACTGCTACCATATATGGTCTGGAGCTCCCACTGTTTGTCTCAAAGTCCTTGACAAAATCCAGAGATGGATATGCATTGTGGTTGGTCCTGATCTGGTATCTCATCTACAGTCAATCTCTCACAGATATGACATTGCCTCCCTCTGTGTTTACAAGGTAACTACCCCGACAAGCTACTTTCACTAGTTCTCAAACTGCATACATTTAAGCATGTCTACAGTCACTTTCTCACAGACATGCCATCGCTTCCCTCTGTCTTTTTTGCATGTACTTTCAGGGTAACTGCACTAATGAGCTATTTTTGCTGGTTTCCAAGCTGCATGAATTAAAGTGTACTACTAGTTTGGCATCTCAGTCCTACCCTTTTGCTGTGAAAACGATTAAATGTAGCTGACTCTTCTACTCCAATAGTTTCATGTCTCACACTTCCCGTCTGCAGAATTCCCTTCCTCTTACTTGCTTCCCTGATAGCTATAATCTGCAACGATTCAAATGCAATGTCAATCGACATCTCCAGATGCCTTGATCTAATTCCCTGTCCTTCTCTTCATCCTTTCCTCTATCACACCTCTTTACTCTTGTTCCCACTCTCTGTAACTCCTTGCGTCCTTGTGGCACTTCTCCCTTGCTTGGGGTGAAATGCTTAAAAAAAAAAAAATAAAAGATTCAGATCAGAATTTGTTGGCGGCCATATCATTATCTTCTCTCTTGTGAATCTTTTATGAAAAAAAAAAAAAATAGAATGAAAAATGGAAGGAGAAAATTGAATGAATAATGAAAGGAAGTCTAGCATTTGCCTGTGCATCAAACATGGCTGCCATATTTGGTCTGGTACATCCGCTTTGTATTTAGAGATTCTTGATAAAATACAAAGAATTTGCTATGTTATTGTCACTTTCTAACAACCATGGCACAGCTTCCCTGTGCCTTTTCTATAGATATTTACACTTACACTTCATGTCTGTGGAATTCCCTTCCTCTTACTTGCTTCCCTGACACTTATAGTCTTCAAATATTCAAATGTAATGTCAATCGACATCTTCTGATGCCTTGTTCTAATTCCCTGTCCTTCTCTTTATCATTTCCTCAATCATGTCTTTTTCTTGCTCACACTCTCTGTAACCCCTTGCATGCTAATGGCACTCACGCCTTGCCAGGGGTGAAATGCTTAAAAAATAAAAAAAAAAAGAAAAGAAAAGAAAAAAATATTTTATATCTGCTTTGAGATTGTTTTTTTTCTTTTTTTTCTAAGGCTTTTATATACTTCATTTTATTTTCATTATTGCTGGAGTTAGTTGATAATATGCTTATTATTATTAACTCAGAATATTTTAATGAAACAATCACTCATTAAATTATATGATTACATCCTATTCACATATGGATATATTGTCAGTTATAAATCAATTAAGCGAGATAAGAGAACAACGATAACTTTGCTTTTTTTTTTGTTTATGTTCAATACTTTATGAATATTAATGTAGATAAATAAACAGTCTATTCACCATTGAATAATTATAATTTCTACATCATGAGAGGAATATTGATGAGAATTTTTGATGTAGGAAGAAAGTGTTAGCAAAACCATATTTAGTAGTTTTTATAAATATCAATTAGGTTCTACTTACTAGGGCATTTCAAAAAATGGAAATTGGGTAAAGTTGAAATATATATATATATATGTTTTTTTTTTCCATCATTTCAGAAAGAGAGGTCTGGTAAATAATATCAATACAGTTTAAAATGAACTTTTTCTTTTCAGTTATCTACATCGAACTGTTTTGTAGAAAAGAACAGACATTGTATTTTGTCTATAATAATAATAATAATGAGAAGATGATGATGGTGAATAGGATGGAGAAGTAGAAAATGAAGAAGATGAGGATAAAGAAGAAGGAAAAGGCAGAGGTGAATAATAATAATAATAATAATAATAATGATAATAATAATAATAAAGATAAGAAGAATATGATGGTGAATGGGATGGAGAAGTAGAAAATGAAGAAGATGAGGATAAAGAAGAAGGAAAAGGCAGAGGTGAATAATAATAATAATAATAATAATAATAATGATAATAATACTTCACACCACCCATAACACCACCCAAACCTGGTTATGGAGATAGGACCTGTAACAATTTTATGGGACTACACAATACACACAGAACAATGAAAGCTAATTGCTCAGACATCGTTATTAGAGACCGGAAAGAGAAAATGTGACTCTTTATTGATATGGCAGTCCCTGCAGATGGCTATTTGTTTTTGAAGATCTTCAAAAAGCTCTCAAAATACAAGGACCTTGAAATCGAAATCTCAAAAATGTGGCATATGGAAACATCAACAATCCCTGTTGTAGTTGGAGCCCTCGGATTGATTGGAAAAGATTCCAGTAGACTAATTGAAGGGATTCCTGGTAGCCCATGCTTTAAAGAAATACAAAAAATTGTTATCATGAGTACAGCCCACACCTTTCGAAGGGTTTTTCTTCTATGTAAAATGTATGTGTGTTTTTTAATTGCTCAATGGAAAATGTCATAATGACATTTCTGACCTTATATCTCTGGTCGGAAAAGAAATGAGTACACACCAGAAATCAAAGGAAATAAAATAATAACTTAGAGGGGGGGGTCAGTAAAATGAAGGCTATCAACATCTTGGCTATACCCGTAGTAATATACAGCTTCAACATTATTAAATGGAAGTTGAATGACAGTAGAAGATTGGACGCCAAAACCAGAAAAATGCTTACCCAAGTGACGATGCCCTACCCGAAATCAGATGTTGATAGTCTGTATGTACCAAGGGCTTTTGGAAGTCGATGTCTAATCCAATTTGAACTCTAAAAACTACAACAATCTTATCGGAAGTATACCTCACAATAAGCAATGACACTTTAAGACAAATAGTGAAACACCAAATCCACTGCATCAACTAAGTTGCACTCGTCAAGAAACAGCTTAATATACCTGAAACCCTATCAACAAAAAACGAAGCGAATACCATCTACACCAAACGAGTAAAAAAAAAAAAGAAGAAAAAAAAAAGAAAGCAAAACACATTGGCCAAATGAAATTACAAAAACAAAAAATAACAAAAAAAAAAAACTGGGTGGGTAAGGCGCTGCATGGCAAGTATCTAAAAAGAACGATAGAAACAGACGTGGAACAGCCACTGATGTGTTTTCATTAGTGGCTGAGGGCACCGGGTTGAAAGCTGAGACAGAAGTTCTAATTATTACAGCTCCGAACCAGATAATCAAGGATGGAACTAACTCGAAATGCAGGATATGATGAAACTGTCGATCATATTATCTCAAGATGTTCGGAACTAGGGGAAAATGAATATATCCACAGACATAACAAGTTAGCGACATATGTGCATTGGAAGGTTTGCAAGAAGCACAAAATCGAAAACCACTGAGAGATGGTATGAGCACCAACCAGACACAGTTATCCAAAATAACGATGTAACTGGGACATACCAATTCAAACTGACAGGAAAATAACAGCCAACAGACTTGATATTATCATAAAAGACAAGAAATTTAGGAAGTGTTCTTATTAATATCCGAGAGAAACACCTTGAAAATTATCGATAACTTGTCCAGATAGAAGGACCTGGAAATCGAGATTAACATGATGTGGGGAATGAAGACCGAGACTGTGCCAATAGTAATCGGAACTCTGGGACTCGTGAGAAAAGGAATGGACATTTTTACTAATAGTGTCGCAGGTAAAATCAACATACAAGTTGCCCAGACGATCGCCCCACTAGGAACATCCCATATACTAAGAAAAGTGCTACCAATTAAATGACAATTCTCTTAAAGGGCCTAACGACCATAGTTTGGACCCGGATCTACAGGATACAAAGCAGGAAACATAACATACACAAATAATAGTAATAATAATAATAATTATAATAATAATGTTCTGTCTCTCCTTAAATTCCGTTTCGGATGAACTAAGCAGTAATAACTATGGATACAAAGTAGAAAATAAAGTTTTTAATAAACTCTTCTACATGGATGATATCAAACTCTTTGCCAAAGACGACAATGAATTAAAGGATATCCTCAATACTGTAAAATGTTTTAGTGATGACATGGATTTTGGATTAGATCAATGTGCAAACGTGACATTCAAGAAAGGGAGAATTACAGAAACACACTCAACCGATCTAGATTAGGGAACTGGAACAAGAAGAAGCCTATAAATACGTAGGGGTCAGCGAAGGAGAAAGTAAGAAAAGAATACTACAGGCGTGTGCATCTAGTGTCAAATACCGACTTGAATTGCCCAGAAGATCGCTCTGCTAGGAACATCGCATATACTAAGAAAAGTGCTAGTAATTAAATGACAATTCTCTTATAGGACCTGAGGACCATAGCACCCAGTGAGGATCGGATTCGATACTCAATAGTATTGGCCAACTAGAGTAGATAGCTGTCCATTAACTGGAAACTGATGTGGCATTTTAGCGACGACATATAATCTCGTGAGCAATTTGTTTGCCGAAATCGAAATAATTATTATTAGCAACAGCAAAAGCCCACTGTGGAACAAATTGTTTTATTGTATGTTGAGACAATCTCGTATTCTGAACGAAAGTCTTTTATTAACAACGAAACTCAGTCCATCCCTTCCCCGTGACATCTGGGCGAGTCGTTGGTGGAATATGGCAGGCTTCGTGTCTAAAGAGAAATTAGAGTAGCAGATCGATACTTTCAAAAATAAATTCTTTGATTTGGCCACCACAGAACGTGTTACTCTTCAGAATGACTGGACACATCAAGAGCCAGGGAAATAAACTCAAGAATTGGTCAAAATCGTTAAGCCAGGAGGATCTACCAGGGATGTTTGAACAGTCAGGCTCAAACATTTACTAATCCAAAATGTTTATTACAATGCAAATAAAACATTGTGCATATGTTACAAGCAGTACGATGCTATTTTCTAAATGGTCGTCATCATGACGGATGCACTTGTTCCCAACATGCGGTTGTGATTTTTTGGTTTAACGGCATATCAACTCCCTATGGGTCATTTAACGCCGAAATTTCATTTTCTTGGGAGCTTTCAAGTAATACATTGTAGATAAGATTCGGCTTTTTCTCCATTGTCTGTTAATTGCTATAACTCATTGGGAAAGATAGTGGAGCAGTTTCTTGTTGCCTTCTCCAGGATTTAGAATCCAGAATTTTCCTTCACCTAGAATGCCAAGTCTACACTGCTATTTAGTCCAGTGCTTTTCTTTTTGTTTGTTTAATGGTACATCAACACCCTATGGGTCATTTAATGTCGAAATTTATTTTTCTTGGCGCTTTGAATTAATAAGAATATGATGTTATTCTGCTTTCACAGTTGAATACATGGTAAAGGATACTGAGCTTTTCTGCATATACATGTTTGTGGGGACATAATTATTCGAGTCAGTGTTATGTGTGTTTTATGTTGTATTTTTGTTGAAGTTATATTTTGGAATACAACGATTTTTTTAATTAATTGCAAGATATTATATGTTATGAAAGAGATCTTTCATAAACTGCCTAGCACGGCAGAGTAAAACAACTTTCCGTACAGCAGATCTATTAGTTGATTCAATATAATCTTTCATTTCATGTAAGCGGAAAACGTTAGGCCGAGAAGGTGCAAGGAGTCACTCTCCTGGAGGTTAGCATCAGCCATGCTGATGGAAGGCACAAAAGGTTCTCTAAGATGACTAAAAGAGAGCCGTTTCGTTTTGGAAGCATTCAAATTAACAAGGCATTTCTTGCCCCAGTTAACAACAGATTGTAGGTCATTTTGAGATCAGCTGCCTTATCGATAACCGATCAGAATTACAATTAAGACAGGAGTAAATAGTCGTGTTATTAGCATAGATATCGATCTTTTACTGGATCATTATTTGTGTATACCCAAATCAACTACACAGATTAACGGCTATCGGCGAGACAGGTGGAATCATTGACTTGATTTTAAGGTCTGGCCTAGCCTTTTGCGTTCACTATTGAACTGAATCCACCCCCAATAAATGGGTTAAATAACAGAGTTAGCTGGCGTTTCTAAACTTTGGTTGCAGACAGTTGAGAAAGGCGATTATAATAAACTATCGGTGACAGTAACACGCAGTTAATGGGCCTCAGCACTCTCATACCATTAACCAACTGGTAAATATAGAAGATTGGTAATGGTAAAACACTAACTATTATCACAGTGTCATCTACATTTTTGGATCAGAAAGAATGACAACTACAAGAAACTTTTATACATGTTATTGATGGAAAGAGAGAAGAAAGGACTAAACATCGACTGTCTTTGTTGATTGATTGATTTGTTTTCTACGGATTATAAGCCCTTTGCAGGTTATTTAAAGCAAGAAAAAAATATTTTTTTAGATTGTAAGAATTCTGTTGGAGATAATGGTTTAGTGATACAAGTCTTACTAATTAACCTATAGCTTTTCAAAAGCTAAGTGAATATAATAAACTAAACGGGAATAGGAACTCGGCTCTGCGATTAAGAATTCCTTGCCATTATCCAATGAAGAATCCGCTCATCCATGCTTACAAGACGTGGTATTCCAAAGCGGCTACCCAACAGGCTCGATGTTGCTTAAGTTCGGTGTTTCAAACTGAGCAGCAAAAGGATCAGTCCCATATGCAAATTACAAACTGGAGATACCAAAATAAAGTAAATGCAACAATTTATATCTGCAAAGTGCTTTAACATAGGACAGGAAGTGCAACACTGAAATCCGAAGGTGTATTTTGACAGCGAAAGATGTCATCCAAAATCTAAGCAAAGTATTAGGAAACAAGAACTATTTCGTTAGAAACAAAGAAAAGTTCTGAATTGTTACGTAATATCAGTAACCCCATATGGTACTGAATGCTGGTCAATCAGCTCACAGATGAAGAAGTGACTTGCAACAGAAATATGGTTCTATAGAAGGGTGCCGAGAATACCATAGACCAAATAAGTGAGCAACGACGTTGTTTTAGAGAAAATGCAAATAAAAAGGACGTTCATCTGTTGCATCAGAAAGAGACAGTTGGAATTTCCAAGGTATATAATGAGGAAAGAAGGTTTGGAAAATTTGATACTCACGTGACATATTGAATACAAGAGGGACAGAGGAAAGCAGTGAATAACCTAACGAGTTTGTGTAAATCGATGGCAGAACAAGGTTGAGGAGAAATAACAAAAAGACAAAATATACCAAGAGCTACAAAGGACAAGAAATTGTGGAGAGCCATGATCGCCAACGTACTGAAGAGACAGCGTACAAGAAGAATGTTTTCTGTTAAGGTGCTTTTGCAACAAATTTATTAAAACATTTTGAAGTCCAACCCGTGGAGAAGTCAACGGAAAAACACTCCACTATCTTTGCCAAGAAGTCGGAGCAATTCCTAAATAGTCATCGCTGGAGAGCCATGAACACCTGAATTGACAGGACATTAAAGTGGATGTTCTGAAACATCTAAATTATCTCAGTAGAAGCATTCTTTTGTCAAGTTGGCCGGATATGCGTGTATGTTTTTTTTTTCACTTAAGTTCGCCCTGTATTAGCCTCAAGATCTACTCGATGGAAAGGTTACAGAGTAAGAAGCACAGTTTATACGGATATATGGGGAAGATAACGGTCGACCATAGACATAAAAATATTGCATCCTCTCGGGAGTCGATCTCACAAAGCAACGGTTCGTGGAAAGCGGCGCTGTAATGATAGTCTGATATAAATGTTCTGGTCTCTTTTCTTTTTTAAACATCCCCCTCAGTCTTTTCAGCGTCTCACACAATCCCGTTGCGATAATTTTCATCAAATCCACATTCTGAATCACGGAACACATTGGCCATCAATTTCTTCGCTGACTGATGAACTTTGAATTCAGATTGGCGGTCGATGATTATGTATGCTTCTAGGTGTATAATGTGCCGCGCACGACCTTCAGATGATGACAGAATATACTTTGCGTGTTCCTCAGAGAAGTCAGGTGCAGGATTGAACGGAGAGGTAACCTCCTAGCCACCGAGGGTAGATATACGGGATGGGCGCAACATCTGCCCCAGAAAAAAAAAACTATCACTGATATCACACGCCAGAATGTTGAATGAACTTTCGGATGAGACCCTCTCCAATTCAGACCTCTGCCGACAATAATTGATGGTGTCCGGAGAGAAAAAACATGGCAGACCGAGTCACACATGTTATTATCCAGCCCGCATATACATGAGAGTAAAAGCCGCTCATGCTACCATCTAACCTGAACATATATGAGAGGCTCTCATGCTGTCATCCAGCCTGCTCATACATAAGAGACCGAGTCGCTCATGCTATCAGCCAACCTGCTCATACTTACGTTCTGTCAATTGCTTTGGCGACACAAGTTGGATTGCTGCCCTTGGAAAAAAATCTTATTACAATTAGCATCAACATGTTTATATACAGTTTCATAATAGCAGTCAGCTTTTCATACGCATACACACAATATGTCGATGTTTTCTATTACAGAATATATGGTCGTTAGAAAAAGGGCCAGCCCAAGAAACAAGCTACAAAGTGGAGATGTCAAAATCAAGCTAGTATACAGTGTGACAATATCAAGACAGCTAGAAGACCTGCCAGGTTTTGTTTATTGACAAACACAATCTCAACAACATATGCTAAGCTGTTGCTAGTAGGCAAAACAAAAAAAAGGGGAAGAAAATTGGGCGAATTTCTAGATAAGATACTAAAGAAACGCGAGAAGAAAGGACTATTGTAACAAGAAAATTATCGTTTGAAAGATGTACAATCCTAGATGCGAGGAGACGCCAAAATCAAGCAAGTGCAGAAACGAAATTGGAAGTGTTTTAACAGACGATGGAAAATGTGTGACAGAAATCCGAAAAAGCATTCGAATATACGAAAGATACCTTCGCAAAGCTGAACAAATTATTAAGAAAAAAAAAGAAAAAAGAGCTTTGAACGTCTATGTAATATTAATCCTTTCATATTGGCAGACAATGCTGAACAGTTGAAGAGAAGACTTAAGGTAACCGAGAAGGATGCTGAGAATACCATGGGAAGAGCATGCTAGCAAAAAGAAAGTTTTAAGGAAAATTGGATAAAAATGAACCCTTAGAATCAGAATGAGTTGAAATTTAAGGAAGCCATAATGAGGAAATGGTCTTGGAATATATAACGCAAATTGAAGGCAAGAGAACCGTTGAGTAACCTTCCCGACAAGCTTGTTTAAATGGATGGTAAAACAGGTAGTTGAAGAGATAGTAGAAAGATCAGCATTACTTAGAGCTATGAAGGAGACGAAGTCGTGGAGAGTCATGATCACCCACATTCTGAAAGGGGCATGGTATACAAAAGAAGAACAAGGCTTGTCGGAATTTATTCCGAGCTAAGAATAATTATTTTGCTAGATTTCACAACTTATTCAAGCCATGAAAATACTTAATGCCAAAAGAGTGCCTGTAAAACAACATGATAAATTCTTTTTATCCACAATCCCAGATTCATTCAAGAAGAGAAAAGAATTAGTTTCAAAGTACCTTTGTTTCTTCATGCTTGTAATGACGATTATGTTCTTGACAAATTGAAGGTTTATTCCAGTGGAACTGGTCTCCAAAGGTTTGACATTACTTTCCAGGCAGACAAATATACCAATGCACTAAAAAAAAAAAAAAAATACATTTTAGTTTCTTCAAAAGTACGCTATTGCGTATGTTGAGGTTCATTTATTTGATTTTTCAGACAATTGTATTCATATTCGTTGTTATTGACACACAGTTTTTCCAATTATTTTGCTTCGACCCAGGGGCAAGCAGTTATTCATACAACCCCAAATAAGTTTCACTATTAAATAATCCACAAAGGGTTGATAAGCCGTAAAAAATAAAAAAAAATTAAAAAAATAAACTATTACTATTATTATATACATTCTCGTCTGCGATGTCTGAAAGACTGTCAAACTCCACTCTAAGGTGGTTGCTTATATAACTGCGCGTGTTGATTATTTTCCACACTTGCAAAGCTAGAGGCAGGTGTGAGGTCACGGGATTCTTCATTCAACAGCAGTGAATAACCTCGGGTCAAGCTCTGCTCCTGACACCTATGGCTTGATGTGAAACTGTGCGAATTTCATTCTGCCATAAAGCTATAAAATGTTTCGAAACGAGAAACAGGCGAGTCGAGTTCGGATTCCGGTCGAGTTCGTTGCATTCACTTTTGCGCACTTGGTAGAGGCATGTATCCATCCCGTTTCTCGCTGGATGTGGGTTAAATAGCAAATTGGGATTTAGATTCGGACTTAGATCCTCGTCTTTGTTGCCATTGTCACAAGGTTTCGGCCGTTGTGTCTACAGCCTCCTACAAGCGTTTTTCGAGCCGAGAAATCTTTAGGACATTTTCGAATGTGAGTAAATGGTATCTCGTAGGATGTATAGTCGTGTTTGGCAGACAGTCTAGGAGAAGGACAACTCTGATTTCAAAACCTGGCCAATTAAGCACTATGCAGCCGATTAAAGAATCATGAAGCGCCTAATGATTATTATCTCAACTGAGATTAACCTATATTCGATCTATCTCATGATTATTATTCTTTCATGCAGAAACCCCGGTTTTTTCAAAGAATTAATTTTATTCTTGGTTTTGGCAATAGCTAGAACGAAATAAAATGTTAACAATTAGAAAGAACTGAGAAATTTCTGACCCATTAGGAAAGAAGGCTTGGAGAATATAATATTCACATGACATATTAAAGGCAAGAGAAACATCGAAAGACAGCAAGTAAGTTATTTGAAAACTTTGAGCAAATATTTCAATACCAAACTACGACAAATGCGTGTAAGGGCCTCGAAAGGGAAACTATTGAGAGTGCAACAAAAGAGGCTGTGGAGAACCACGAATGTCCTGCTACAACTGGACCGGATTTTATTCCTTCTCCAGGAATGCGACACTATTTTCCGAACAAGGTGGTAATTTATGATTAACACACAACACTATTGACGAGTCACTGAATGGTGTCCGCCGACTCCACTCAGCCAGGACCTGTGCAGGCTGAATATCTTTGCTTGATCAGTGTGTTAATAATGAATGACTGACCGACCACTCGAGCGTTAAAACCATTTGCTATAACCTTCGGGCATTGCAAAACCGGTCTATCTTACCTCCCCAACCAAACCCAAGGTTTCTAATGGGCGAAAAGATCAAAAGAATCATATAAAAACAGGAAAGGGGAGCCAAACTCAATATTTTCGTGGTTTGTTTAAAACTTACACTATCATGAATTTGATTATGATATTGACTCATGCTCTCTTCTTGTGGGGGGGGGGCGTGAACGTAAGGCCATATCATGTTGAAACACCGGTTCTCGTACTATTCATCTACATCGAGCCGGGTCAGTACCTAGATGGATGACCAATTGCTATAAGTTTGGATGTGCGGGTGGTGCAAGGAATAACGGTTCGGAATTGGAAATCAGAGAGCAGAGTTCCAATTCCATTTGGGTTCTTTATATTCATTTACGCGCAAATACCCATTTAGTAAAGTTATGAATTCTCCTCTTCTCTCCCAGATATGGGTTAATTAGTAAGACTTGTCTCATTAAGTCATTACAATCTGAAAATAATTTATGGGTTTAAATAATCTTCAAAAGCTTGATAAACCATAGAAAAAGGATAAACGAGTCAAACGATATATATATATATATATATATATATATATATATATATATATATATATGCACAACCAGATGATTAAGGCAAGGAACTGACAGTTACAATGCAGTGTTGATTTCTATGTCCACATTCTTTATATGTACAATCTCTCCCTCTGAGAGACATTCCCTCAGTAATAGAGGAAATTTTAAGATATGTATTTCACGTACATAAGATCATAAAAATAAAGTGCAAAATAAAGAAACTTACACGAAGTGTGTATAAAAATACGTTAGCATTATATATATATAAGTGAACATAGAGGTCAACACTTAGAGGCAACAGTCTGTTTCATGCTAGACGCAATCGTCAAGCCACGAGTTTCGTGAGTTGCTACCACCCCAGGTCAGTGTGAATCTAGGAACAACAGCAATTAGGAGGTGATTCCATGCTCCTCAAAACCACCAATCTCCAGATCAGAAGCCTTGCTGCCGGATTTAGTTTGTCATCGTACACACAGTATTTGTGGAAAAATCACCCTCTCAGAAGCTGGTTTACCCAGTCCCATGATATCACACCAGAAAGGGTCAGGTGTGAACTGCTGTGAATTCTACCCTATCAGAATGAAGTGCAGTTTACTTGTGCGGATTTTGTAAGTCTGTTGCACGACTCCAATGTTACATTATTGTGCGCAAGAACAGGCAAGTTTATATTTGCCACATGTATAAGAGAAGTTATACAATTGAAGATGGCTTTAAGAATCACTTACGGGCCCATAGCAGAGCATTAGCTCAGGTATAAATGATGGAAATAAAATTCTGAATGGAAGGCTAAAAAAATGCTACAAAGTCAGGATATGGTCTTCTTCGGCAAAGAAGTGACAATCACACACACACACACACATTATATATATATATATATATATATATATTGTGTGTGTGTGTGTGTGTGTGTGTGTGTGTGTTTAGGCAGCATTTTTTCATTGATGCGTTTCATTAAATAATATAGACGAGTTTTGTTTATTTATTTTATGTAAATTCTTTTCATATCGTCTGCTAAGCTTAATAACATTATCATTAAAAGAAGAAAGAAAATCACAATATTGATACATGTTTTTTAATCCTATCTAAGCTTTCGGCTTAGATAAGCCATTATCATAGATGGAAATTACATTAAAATATATTATCCAATACACAGTTAACACAATTATGATAGTCTGTTTATGTTTGCATGGAAGACTTCCAAGCAACGACAAACTCGTGCATACAAGACGCTGGAAGCGAAAATCGCACCGCAGCTGACAACGTCACACATGACCACGCGAGAGTGAAAACGAGATGTATTAAGTATGGGAAACCGTTGGTATAAACCAATGGCTTCTGTTATAAATTATAGGTATTTAAGAATATTTATGAAGATTTCATAGTTTATTTTGTTCAGGTTAGGTTTTAACTGTTTTATGTATATAGCTTCAAGAATTTTTATTTTTTGTTTATTGTTTTCATGTTTAAGTATAGTTGTGTTTTCAACAAGGATTTTCCGGAATTGTGTATGTGGCCAGGCATGTTGTTTCATTCAAAAGTATATATATATATATATATATATATGCGCATGGCCGAGTGGTTAGAACGTCGCTTTCTGACTTTTGAATTTCACCACGGTTGATTTGTCAGGAGAATTCCCGACGTTATCGCGCGGCACCTTTGGAAAGTGCCTGAAAGCAATACTACGGTTGACCCTTGTGAGTGAAATTGGGTAGACAGAACCATCGATAGCTGTGCTAGCACGAAGTCACAAGTCATCATGACCGAGGGATTGGGCGTGCTCGCCTTGTTCAGATTGTTGATCACGCTAGATAACACGCCCTCTCCCAGAAACTGTAACTAAGGTCTGCTCAGCATAGTTGCAGTATAAACCACATATCTGAGCGGGAGTCTGCAATAGGTATTGGCTAGCCGCCCTAGTAGACGCATACATATAACTAAAAATAAACATAAAAATAATAACATAATCAAGATATTGATACTCCACACAACTTCAAACATAAAGTTAGGAAGGAAACCTTCATCATTACTAGAAAGAGTGATAACAGACAGTGGACTTGAGAAAATTATTTCCCTGAAAAATGTTTTAAGAGAAAGCTTTCATGAATTTCAGCCGACAGTAGCACTGGCTTTACAGTCAATGGATGCTGAATGTTTCCTTATAAGGAAACAGCTAATTACCATCATCACTTTTATTTTGGAAAAATATTTCAGTTAGTGTACTCTTTGACCTTCATTTCAAGATGATGTATCATCATCATTATTCTATGAATTATACTAGTTAGTTTTGGACAGGGTTGTGAATCCATTTATTTTCTCACTAGCTATGGATTAAATAACAGAACAAATGGCAGCCAGTGTAATAGAAGGAAAAACTTAATTCAAACTAAGTGGGTTTGGTTTGGTATATTTTGTTTTACGGCATATTACCCTCAATGGGTTATTTAATGCCGACAAAATTTTTAGGCTAGATTCATATGAACAGAATATATATTCTTCGTAAGAAATCAATTTGTAGACCAGGCTTCATTGATGAATTTTTTGAAGATATTTTTTGTCAAGAGTCAAATATATTGCTGCTAGTATATTTTTCCAGAAATGTATTGCGGGTAAAATCTTTTTCAAAAATGTACTGCTGGCATTTTTTATTATAAAAATGGGTTATTTAATGCCGACAAGATTTTTAGGATAGATTCGGATGAATAAAATATGTATTCTTTGTAAGAAATCAGTTCGTAGATCAGGTTTCATTAACGTATTTTTATAAAGAGGGCTTTTGTCGAGAGTCAAATGTATTGCTGATATTTAAAAAAAAAAATGTATTGCTTGTAATTTTTTCATTAAAAAGTTTTGCTGGTATTTTTACTATAAAAATCTATTGTTATATTTTCATAGTGTTTTGATTCCAGCTTGTGGGTTAACTAATGTGGGTTAATGGTACTACCCCGGATAAGGGTATACCTGGGAACAATAGCAATTAAGAGGTGGTTCTACGCTCCTCAAAACCTCCCGATCAGAGGCGTTGCTGCCGGATGTAGTTTATTGTCATACCCAGGACGTGACTAATTATGTATATTGACGTTGTTTGTGTAGGGGAAACCCTTCGACTATCAAGTTTTGGCTTCTCATGGTAGATCTGCATTATGAGAAGCGTCTAATGCTCAAACAAAAGCCTGTGATACGATATGTTTACACAGTTAAGCTATAGCATGTCTTGCCTTTTCACGAAATAATGATTGAATAATATGGATTTTTTTACTTTACTAATTCGATACATTTTATCGATTGTGAACAATTCGAAAGCGGATGATATTAATCTACTGTTGACTCATTTCCCTTATCTTATACTCATTTGTGTTTCAAGTTGTTGTAAAGTATCCACTTCTCATTGACCATAAAAAAACCAAGGAATAATGTCGAACATTTGTAGATTTTATATAAATTTAAAAGCTTCCCCTCCCCCAAAATGAAAGGTGTCAAAATTCGTGGTGACGACTAATGATAGGAAGCTGGAATCCTTCATATTTGCCACTTTATTTCACTGAAACACGTCGTAAACTACCCTCGGCTAATGTATGGTACGGCCACATGGAACGATCATCGAAATGCATAATTTACATTCTCGCCTGCGATGTCTGAAAGATTGCCCAACTACCCTTTAGAATGGTTGTTTATAGAACTGAGTGTATTAAGATTCTTTCTCACGCTTGCAACGCTAGAGTCACGTGACTGTGCATTCAGCAGTAGTGAGTAACTTCAGATCCACATTGTAGTCCTACCAACATAACAAATTTAGTTCGATGAATTCCTGAAGGAAAAACGCATCACGTAAACCTTTTTCCATATTGTCATACATTATATATATATATATATATATATATATGACTGGGTAGCCTGACGATTGCATATAGCATGAAACAGACTGTCGCCTCTAAGTGTTGACTTCTATGTTCACTTTTATATTTATATTTACACACGCTCTATCTCTGATATTGAGCACTTTATCCCATAAATATAGCACACCTTAAGACTATATTTCTTCATATATATATATATATATATATATTAGTAGGACTTGTTTCAGTAAATTATTAATAACCCCCCAAATTTCTTACAATTTAAAAATATTTTGTGTCTTTAAATAACCTGCAAAAGTTGATAAGTCGTAACAAAATCGAATAATTCAATCTCCGTGTTTGGCTAAAAATGCTCCGGTTGTGAGCGCGCATCTTTATTTTCCTATAGCTCATCGAATATTTTCCCTTGTTAGAAAATCCGCATTAACAATAAATAAGACCATGGAATAATGTCGAACATTGGTAGATTTTTCCAAATTTAAAGGCTTCCTCTAAAATGAAAGGTGTCATGAATTCGGTATGTTGGCTAATGATGAGAAGAGGTTTAAATCCTTCATATTTGCCACTTTATTTCATTTTATTACGTTGTAAACTACCTTCAACCAACGTTTGGTAAGGCCACATGGAGCGTTCATCCAAATGCGTAACTTACATTCTCCTCTAGGATATCTGAAAGACTGCCAACAACACTAATCCAGCCATTCTCAACCTTTCCTCCAGCATTGACCCCCCTCGGCTTTATGTATTTCTGCATTTACCCCCCCCTACTCCCATACAAAAAAAAAATCATAGCCATCATAAAGCATTGATATACAATTTCGTGACTAAATGAATAAATGATTTTTTCATTCAAAATACTGTGCCTAAAAAATACTAAGCGACACTCAAAATACTTATTTAGTACTAATCTACTAATTTTTTTAGTATAAGTTAGTACTCTGTATAAAATTCAGTATCTTTATTAACGTTTGTAGTCATTAATAAAAAAATATTCATTTTATCCCCTGTATTAGTAGATCTACAAATTAATACCAATCTTTCATTCAAAAAAAAAAAAAAAAAAAAAAAAAAAAAAAAATTTTTTTAGTATTTTTGTTTTTGGCAATTTAAAAAATTTTTTGGAAAATACTAAAATAAATTTTTTTTGAATGAATGATTATGATTAGTACTGAGTAATTTATGACTAAAAATTGTGCAAATTAGTCATTAGTAAAAATACCAAAACAGAAATAAAAAATACTGACAAACACTAAAAATTAGTAAAAATTCAGTATTCTGATCAAAAAATTAGTAATCGATCATTCATTTGTACATCAATGTCATAAAGTGACAGAAAGAACCTTTTTATTGTTTAGGACTTTAGGTTTTGTATAAAAATAGTATTATACATTCGTATTAAAAAAAAAAAAATCAAACCTTTTCTAAATAGAAAATTATGAAGTTATTAGGTCGGTGCAAAAATAATGTCGTTTTCTCACATATGTTACTATGTGAGAAAACGACATTATTTTTGCACCAACCTGACATCACAAAACATAATGAACAGAAACACCAGAAGCATTATCAGTGGGAAAACTGCTGAGTCATTGAGTCCATCAGTTTGTTTATACGAGGAGCTGTTTCTGATAATGCTACTCTCATATCATCATCGGATTTCAGGAGGTTTTTTTTTTTAATTATCAGGTACTTCAATCGTCTATATAATTTTTTACCTCTTCTGCTCTAAGATATCTAAATAAATAAATAGTGTTTCTTGTTTTTGTTGTCAATTCTCAAGAAGAAAGACAATGTATAAATTCACTTTCATATGTTTAGGTTTAATTACAATTCTAATCATTACCTTTTAATGTTCTAAAAGGTGATGATTAAAATTGTAATTCTAATTGTAATTAATTTAATTGTAATTGCCGAGGAGTGAAGGTAGTTAAAATAATAGTGGTATCAAGGGAAAAATCATCTTGACACCGTTTTTTTGCGTGTACGAAGGTTAAAGATTGTCGAATATTGCATGGAATAAAACTATTTAAAAAAAAAAATCAAGTTATCGGTTAACAAGTAAATTACAAGATGTGTCTGTTGCCATATTTATAGTTATCCTATATTTCACACCGAGCATGGTAATAAAGTCCCTAAGACGTAAGAGATTACTGGATGAAAGAGAGAGTATGAGAAAGAAAAAAAATCATTAGGGAAAGAGAACAATAAAAGAACAAGAATTAAGACCAAAGATAACGATTGACGTTGTATTTCAATTTTTGAAGATCGAAATTGACTGGAATGCAAGAAGTCGAAAGACTTGCATGAAGTGAAATGTGTTTAAAAAAATTTGAGAACGATATCGTATAACAAGTAAATTTGAAGATGTCTGCTGACATAAAATATTCATTGAATTGCAGCCATTTTAATCTTTTTGTATGAACGTGTAGGGCGGGGGTGTTCTATATTTTTTCACAAAATATAAATGGAATTTACATGACAAAAGTAAACGGTAAACATCGTGAAAGAAATGCGTGGGTACGGAAGGACGTAATGCCGTCGTCACAGGTGAGGACAAGCAACTGACTGGCGATCCTCCTGTGCGATGTACGTGAATATTTACAGTAGGTTGGTGCAAAAATAATGACGTAATTATGTCGTTTTTTGACGTATTTTTTAACGTCAAAAAACGACATTATTACGTCATTATTTTTGCACCAACCTAATAGTTATCCGATAGAATCCCAGACAAAAAAGTTATTTTGGTTGTTCGCTTATTGCTTCATCGTACTTGTTTATTTTTTTTATTTTTATTTTTTTAAATCGGTTACAGAAGATAAATGACAATTTCTGGTTTTATGTAACCTGTAATCCACGAATAATAATACAATAACTATGTTCACTGCAGATTAGGTATAAAGAAATTAATTCGCATCCACAACAGAAAATTAAAAGAATTTCGTTCTGACTGAATTATCGTTTAAGTTCGGTTTGGTTCATTTTGTCTTACGGCATATAAACACCTTAATGGATTATTTAATGCCGACAAGATTTCTAGGATAGGTTCGTGTGGATAGAATATATATTCCTTGTGAGAAATCATTTTTTAGATCAGGTTTCATTAACGTATTTTTATGAATAGGATTTTTGTCGAAAGTCAAATGTATTGCTGGTAATTGTTTTTTCAGTTTTCTTTTTTTCAAAAAATGTGTTACTAGTATTTTTACTATAAAAATCTATTTTAATACTTTCATACTGTTTGTGGGTTAACTATTTGCTCATAGCCGGAACCCTAACAGGTAGTACCACCCGGGGTCAGGATGGACCTGAAAACCAATAGCAAATTAAGAAGTGGTTCCACGCTCCTCAAAACCACCTGATCAGAGGCCTTGCTGCCGGATATAGTTTATAGTCATACCCTGGACGCGTTGAAGTTGAAGTGAAACGAATATAGATGTCATCACTTGTTGAACTTTCTACCGGATTCCTGTCTTCAAGTAATATTTTGCTTACAAAAATTAAAACGCAATGTCAATCGTTATCTTCTCTTCTTTTGTTGTTCCCTCTTCTTCATAATGTTTTTCTTATATTCTTTCACACTCAGTAACCCCCTATGTCTTAGTTACTCTGTTGCCTTGCTTGGGGTGAAATGATAAAAAAAAATCACATGTATTTAAAATTTCTGTCGTCTCTTCTTGCATTTTTCTCCATATCTCATTCTCTGATGACACTTTCATTCATGTTTTTTGTTTATTTTATTATATCGGGTTCCAATACATATTTGATCCCAATTCAACTTCTGTTATGTCGTATGTTTTAATTATTTCACACCAAGCAAGGCAATAAAGCCACTAAGACGCAAGAGCTTAGAGTGAGAAACTATAAAATATTAAGGAGAGAGAACAATAAAAAACAAGAATTAAGATAAAAGTTAACGATTGACATTGGATTTCAATTTTTGAAGATCAAATTTGACTGGTAAGCAAGAAGATAGAAGAGAGTTCCAAAAGTGCGATAGAATAAACTATTAGCATATAATTTACGGTTACATCTAGCTACTTCAACTGTAAAATGATGAGACCTAGCTGCCAATCTAGTACTGCGCTTAAATTCATGTCTAGGTACCAAAGAGGAGATAAATATTTATTTTGTAAATACAAAAATGTGGCACAAGACCAATCGACATCTCCAGTTGCCTTGATCTATGCACTATCCTTCTCCTCATCCTTTCCTCTATCACTCCTATCTGATCTTGCTCCAAATCTTCTGTAACCCCTTGCGTCCTAGTGGCTTCCCGCCTTGCTTGGGGTGAAACGCTTAAATAAAAAAAAAAGTGGGGATAGGGGAAGGTTGTCTTCGCTAGTCACAATGACTACCCAAACACCACAGTATACCTTACATCAAAACAACACATTCTTACTGTTATATTCCATGCTAATAGGAATATATACTTGACAAACAAGGTGGATAAAATAAGTAAAGTTTTATTGTAAAAAAACAACACAATAAGAATAAAGATAACAGTTATGCACAAGGTTGTCGCAAGTCAATCCAGTAGTGAGTGCTACTATTGGAAGGTCGGTAGTTCTCGCGTAAGTCTGAGTCGTACTGAACAGATCCCAGCTCGTCGATATTTACGAGCCTCCCCAAGAGGTAGGATGTGGCACAAGGTCGAGTTTAATGTGGGGTAATCAGAGCCCGTTGGCTCTGCCAAGAAAAAATTCCCCGTAGACCGCGTATAAAACGGGGTCGGGTAGCTGTTTCCCGAGACAAGACGCTGCCCTTCAAGATAGCCTCGTCTGGGGATCATCTCCGCCTGGAAGCAGAATTTGACCAGCACAGCTAGAACAGATTCCAGCATGTCAATATTTACTAGCCCTAACCCACCACACGTAGATGTGGCACAAGGCAGAGTTTAACGTAGGTCATCCAAGCCCGTAGGCTCCGCCAAAAATTCCCAGCAGAACCCGCATAAACAGATTCAGGTCTGTCTACCTCCCCAGACGAAGCTATGCCGAAGGCAGAGAGTTCGACAGCACACCTGGAACAGATGATTCCAGCTAGTGTATTTACTAACCTCACCACGCGATCAGATGCGGCACAAAGTCGAGTTTAATGTGGGGCATCTGAGCCCGTAGGCTCAGCCAAGAAATTCCCGTAGATCCCGTATAAAACGGGTTCGGGTAGCTGTTTCCCGATAGGAGACTGCTCTTCGGCTCAGAGGCGGAGAGCTTGACCAGCACAGCCGAAAAAGATTTCAGCTAGTATATTTGCCAACCGCCCCACGCGGTCGGATGTGGCACAAGGCCGAATTTAACGTAGGCTCGGTCAAAAATTCCCCGTAAAAAACGGGGTCTAGTCGGTCTACCACCCCAGATGAGACACTGCTCTTCGGCATAGCCTCGTCTGGGTTCCTCTCTGTCCGAAGGCAGAGTGTTCAACCGTGTAGCTGAAAAGATTTCAGCTAGTCTCCGTAGTCCGTTGACTTATAGAGACTTATAGGTAGTTACTAACTATAGTGTAGTCACTCACGGGATTAACAGTTTATTCCATTACATCACTTACTTACAGTCACCATAATACCTCAAAGTCTCTATCAAATTGAAACGTTCCCATATTTACAATTTGTGTGCTTTGGTGAATAAGAATAACAACGTTTAAAGATGAAACCCGAATAAATATTTGCAAAGAAGAAAGCTCATCAGAACCATTACCAGGAAAATATTTATAGAAAGGGCACAGGGAAGCTACGTTTCGGCAGTAGAAAAGTGGCTGAAGCCAAGATGGCAGATCTATTCAAATACGAGTATGCACTAAAAATAACGTTTGAAAAAATAAAAATATGTTGAATTAAAAAAAATAAAATTCTTTAATTCTTTAGAAATATATGATTTTCTTATTACTACAAATGTTAAATTAATATCAGCTGGCCTAGAGAGCAAGTCTTACTAAGGAAAATGTACCTACCGACAGGAATTGGCAGATTCTTATAGTTTAATTCGTAAGGCCCACTTCGCTTAAGACTGGCTTCTCTGATGTAAAAATAAAATATAGGTTCGATCTCTGTCGGGAGGCAACAGAGTAAATTTTTCCTTCAAGTTTTGGCTTATTATTTTGTTTTATATTAAGTCTTTAATCAGTTTAGATGTAGTTGTGACAAATTTTATGTTGAGTTAAGATATTTTTTTTTTAATTGTAGTTGTAATAGAGAGAGTTGACAGAAAAAAAATTGATTCGCTGGGTTTTATCAGGAAAGACCGTTTTTTTCTATTTTTAAAATATTACCTATAATAATTACTATAAGAAAATACATCAGAGAAATCTCAAGGAAATTAAATAAATCCCATGATCACAAAGAAGTACCTATCTATATTTCTGAGATGAGGTATTATGTACACTATTTGCATTATTCCTACACAAGGCACAGTGGATAAAGGCGTTGTTTAGATCTAGTGACAAGACCCAAAGAGGGTGAGTTCAATACCTGGTGTAGGCAGTGGAGAACTTTCAGAGGGAAATTAACAAGAGATAACTGATAACTGCCATCTATTACCCCAGTGAGCGAAATAAAGGGTTCAGTTCGACATTCCAACTACCTGAAGAAGGCCGGAGCCCACAACAGCCGAAACGTAATAAATACGGCGACAAAGATGAATAATGTAAATAGTCACCACAAAAGATATCTTTTACAAAACAGCACACTAAATTCATTATTTGATCATCGTAACGGGACTGAATACAGGTTTTTAATATATATATATATATATATATATATATATATATATATATATATATATATATATATATATATATATATATATATATATATATATATATATATATATATTCGACGTATGAGGGTCAAGCAGATCGGTTCGTAGGAAACAGAGAGCCCGAAAACAGCGCATAGTGGTGAAGGTTTCGTGCAGGACCATCGACACTTTTTGTAGGGCCGAATACAGAGACCTGGTGCACTACGTGCCACAGCGTCCCCAAACGACCCTCCACAGGTTTTTAATTCAGAATTGTCCTTCTCCTAGACCAGTTGCCATCCAGGGCTATAGAACCCAGTCTTTCCTGCTATTTACCCATAGCGTGATCTTTTGAGAACCGCTGTTTTAAAGTGATGTGACCGTAAGCCCAGTCGGGACTCGAACCTTGCTTGCTGATTCGACTTTCCCGCGCCGATAGCCATTACGCTACCGGCATTCTAAGACTGTTACAAATTGAAATTTTAAAATTGTTTTCTTAAATTCAAGCGCAAGTGAGAAATTTAAGTGTCCGCAAGTAATTTTGTTCGGAGCATGTGAAAGAAAAATCGCTAATGTACAAGTATTAAATTTTGTTCGATTTTATGACGACTCTCACGTTTTTCTTTGACTTTTTGTTATTTTTATTTTAAACCTTCACTGACCGTTCAGCTAGCAATGCAGCTGACTAGCTTCGACTTTTATTTTGGTATAAAATTTTGCTCGTATATAACACAAGCGCTTTGCTTCAGATTTGCCAGCATTGAATTAATTTTCATCTGAATATAAATACAGATATTCGCATAGCCTCTTCGAAATTTCAATAAAAACACTGATGTCCGGATAAAAAAAAACCCCAAAAAACTTCTATTAAGAGATGTAGAAAAATGCATTTGAATTTATTAATAAAACCCAAAATTGCATCTGTCTATATTTCTGAGATGAGGTTATGTACACTATTTATATTATTCGGACTATTGTTCTCATCTTTGTTGCCATATTTATCACAACGTTTTGGCCGTTGTACGCCCCGGCCTTCCTGTCCTTAAGAACACATGGCACAGTGGATAAAGGCGATGGTTAGATCCAGTGACAGGACCCAAAGAGTTGCGAGTTCAATACCTGGTTAAATATATGTGTATAGGTATGCAGACATATGGAAAGACATAATGCCGTGATGGCTTAAGATGCGAGCGATCATAGCTCCCCACAGCTTCCTGCCCTTTCTAGCTCTTTGTAACGTGCGTCTATATACTAGCACTACCATTGTCTATATCTGCAATCCATTCACACAAATTCGTCGGATATATCGTCTGCTGCCTTCCACTATCTCTCTTGTCTTCGATACGTCGTGTGAGTTTCAAATTCCTCAAGCTCTCTTTCCTGATTGTGTCTTATGGAAATTCAGCTACTTATTTCTGCTTTCTGACTATAACTGTCCTTTTTGTTTTCCACTTTTCATTTTGTCTTCGTTGCTTAGACGCCCCCTCCACGATATTATCAGCATCTTTCTGTAGAACAGCATTTCTGTTGTCACCAGTCTTTCCTTCATTTGCGAACTTATTTAATCGATATGTTTCGTCCTCCGAGGGACTTTATCAGGAGAAATGCATGGATTTTATTTTGTAACAAGTATCTCTATACCAGAGGAAAACTATTATTGGTTTTTTATTTTTTTTAAATTTAAGAAAACTCAAACATTCATCAGCATAGCCAAAAAGTAAAGTCATTTATTTTCGTTCAAATTAGTATATATATATATATATATATATATATATATATATATATATATATATATATATATATATATATATATACGCGCAAAAATCAATGGGTCATGTTTTTTTTTCTTTCACCATGTTATCCAAGCAAAACGAAGCAATGATATCAAGTTACAGAAGAACGGAGCTGGTTAAGCTTCAGAGAAATTACTACTATCTCAAGAAAGTAACCGTTGACTGAAAGGGACTTCTCCAATAAAGACACCTGACGAGGTAACCGAAAGCCTTTTCCCCGAAGCTAAGTCCGCAGACACACATTGTCTACAGACGCTTCTTTTTCTTTGTCTATTTTGGATATTAAATTCATTTTAAAAGTACAGGTTCCTCTTCAATAGCTATCCCGTTCATTTGAGCGCATGCGACTTAACACTAACTCTCTATAATCATTGGATCGTGTCCTGGCGTATTATTGGATATATCATCATCATGGAAAGAATGCAATAACCAGCAAATAATGGCCTGGAAGCTAGAATTAAAAAAATCAATTGCTCTCGTAACGCAACAGAAATACAACTTTCCTACTTTCGGAAGGCCTGTGTTAAACCCATGAAAACAATTACTTCTGTGTTTATCAGGCTTACTGCCTGTCCTTGTGTATGCGCATTTCTGAGAGTGTTTTAGGGACACATAACCGAGGAAAGAATCCTTGAAGAATTTAACACTCATGGGACGGAATCAGAGGAAAGTAGAGCAGAGGAAATCATTTAAAATTTGCTGTTTCTATGGCAGATGTTCAGACAAGCTTCATAACAATTCCACTCGTCCAGATCTCCGGCCCGCGTACACAGATTTTAATCATCCTCGTTACCTTCGTATTTCATTAGTAAGGAGGAAGTTCCACTTAGCTTCTTCCCAAGAATCGTTGCTTTGTGGAACAGAATCCAGAGAGGATCCTTTCCTGACCACTACAATATAAACCTCGATTAAACATCTACACTTACTTCCATCTCTTAGATCCATGCAGCAGCATTCTACTTTGGGTGGCTCTTGGATTGTGTACTGAGGGAAGAAAATGGATGAACAATCCAGCCTTTTCACTATGTCAGAATGTCATCCACCAAATTTCCAAGTTTGTCTGACTCAAAAGTTTCATTTCAAATAATATGCATATATCATTGAAAACCATCCTTTTCCATATTAGTAATTATACATTTAAATGGATTATTTTTATAGAGGAGTTTTACAAATTTAATAGCAATAGAAAATGTCGATGGATTTTTAAATTTGACAGCAAAGTAATTTGTTTTAATTCATAACTGATTATTATATAAATAAACTGAGCATACTTCAATAGACAAAAAGTTCAGTAGAATGCCAGGGTCAATTGGAATTCAATAGACTTAAAAAGGTTCAATAAAAGCTCAGGGTATTTAAATCGATTTTATTCTGATGAAGATTACAGTCAATGCGGAACATGTGATTTTTTCTTTTTTTTTTTTTTTTTTTTTTTACTCAGGAAAATCTAAAGGATTATGCTTCTCTCAGTGAAACCCTGAAATCTCCCCACCACACACAAACTCCGGGTGGAGATTCCTCACCGGGTTTAGAAAGCCTGCACTAGACTAAACCCTACCAATATTAATTTATAGATTCAAATATAAACCTAAACTTTTTACCTATAGAATTAAGTAAAACCCAACCAATGTTTCCCGATAGGCTCAAGTATAACACGAGCAATATGAACGTTACGTTTATCTATAGGCTCAAGTGAAAACCTGACCAATGTTTGCTTTTAGATTCAAGTGAAAATCCGTCTAATCAATAGACTCAAGTATTAACCTAATGCTTACCTCAAGTACAAACCTGACCAATGCATGCCTATAGTAGTGGTTCTCAACCGTTTTTTTGACAAATATCATTCCCCACTTTCCAAGACTGTTCATCTCAAAAAATGCATTCCAAATAATATGCATATATTATTGAAAATCTTCATTCTTTTCCATATTCGTATATATACATTTATATAAGTAAGATAATTATTCAAGTGTGATACGAAAAATACACCCACTACGCCGTACATTGCGGCCTATAAAATCTTAGTTTTACAAGGGCCTGGAAAAATAGTATCTTCAGAAAACTATAAATTAAATTAATGAAGCCAAACAACAATGTGTTAAAATGTGGGGAAAAGCGAAAAATCAAAATTATAGCATACAATCAAAACCTCACCAGAAGAAATGTCCTGGTCTCAAAAGACAATTTAAATTGCATTTGAATCCCGACCACACTAAAACTTAAGATGCCCGCAGAACTAGAAAAATATTTATCCAAACAATAATGAGGAAATTAAGAAAACTATTAACAACGAACGAAGGCATCATAAAGCCTCACTCGACATTGAGGCTGAACTTACTTTAAGCTTACTTTCTCCTCGAATTCAATAAAACATTTCTCTATTCTGCGAAAAAAGACTGGAATCAGAAATACATCCCCCCCGCCAACAAAAAATAGTGTTTGTCTACGGAAACAAAAATGTACCCACCAAACCCTCACACATACAGAGGTATCTCAACTGAATTCATCATGGCGGAAGTATTAACTAGGCACACATCGATTTATGAAAGTCAACTCATCACGACCCAGTTTGGTTTGTTTTGTTTGGATTACGACACCTCAATGGGTTATTTAATGCCGACAAGATTTTTATGGCTGGTAATATTTTTGTTAAAAAATGTATTGCTAGTAATATGTTTTCATTCAAAATGTATTGCTGGTAATAAAACCTATTTTACACGTTTTGACCCCAGTTTTTTTTGGGGGGGGGGTAACTATTTGCCCATAGCTGGGACCCTAACAGGTGCTACCACCCGGGCTCAGGGTGAACCTGGGAACACCAGCAAATAAGAGGTGGTCCCATGTTCCTTAATACCTCCTGATCAGAGGCCTTGCTGCCGGATATAGTTTATCGTCTTACCCAGGATACCGACCTAGTTTGGTTTTCGTTCTTGTTTGATGATGTATATACCATCATTAGATCAATGACATAATATACATAATTAAACATCTCCAGGAAAAAGCAAATTGGGAAACTGTACAGCTTCTTTGTCGAGGCGGGAACTGACCATTTAAGCATTCCATACCACATCCCAAACGAATCTACCAATCTAAAGAGAACGATTTTGCTTCCACTCCCGAGGCAAATGTACTGATGATGAGGTTTGGTTTGTTTTGTTTTACGGCATATCAACCTCAATGGGATATTTATTGCCGACAAAATTTTTTATTGCTGGCAGTATTATTATTTTTTTCTTTTATAAAATGTATTGCTGGTAATGTTTGTTTTTTTTTTTCTTTCAAAAATCTATTTCTGATAATATTTTTCTCCAAAAATCTATTGCAGGTAATATTTTTCCAAAAATGTATAGATGGTAATATTTTCTTCCAAAAATGTATTGCTGGTAATATTTTGTTTGTAATAATTTTCCTTCAAAAAAGCATTACTGGTAATAATTATTTCCACAAAAATGTATTGCTGGTAATAATTTTTCCAACAAAATTGTATCTTTAATAGTAATTTTTCCTTCAAAACTATATTGCTTGTAATAAATTTTTCTTAAAAAATTAATTGTTGTTGTTAATTTTTTCATCAACAATGTAATTGCTGTTAATAATTTTTCCTTTGTAAAAGTATTGCTGGTTAAAAGTTTTTTCTTGAGAATATATTTCTGGTAATAAATTTCCCTGAAAAATGTATTGCAGAGTATTAATACCTATTTTAACATCTCCACGGTGTTTTAACCCCTATTTGAGGATCAACTATTTGCCTATAGATGGGACCCTAACAGGTGCTACCACCATGAGTCAGAGTGGACCTGGAAACACCAGCAATTATGAGGTAGTTTCACACTTCTCAAACCTCCAATCAGAGGCCTTGCTATTGGGTGTAGTTTAATGTCTTACCCAGGACGCACTGATGATGAGGATAGGGGGTATGCTGATGAGAATGGAGGGTATGCTGATGATGAGGACGGGGGGGTATGCTGATGATGAGGACGGGGGGGTATGCTGATGACATAGGTATTCATAGTTGGGATAAGAATTATCTTGAAATGTTTCAAGAAATACAACTCAAGATAAATGTTTACAAAACATAAATTGTTGTGATTCTCTAAGCGTAGCTTACATGTGGCACAAAGCCGAAAGTACAGGGCGCCCAGTGAGGATCGAACTCACAACTCAGTTGTAATTCTTCTAGCGAGACAAACTTGCTAACCATTGCACGATGTCGAAGTGCCCCAAAAATCAGAAACTATGATCTGGAATTGGAATGAAACCATTGATGTTACTTACCCTGAATCCATCATTAAAATTTGAAATGAATAAATACGAAACGGCTCAAATACCTCGGCGTATGGATCAATTATAACAAATTTAATGTAGGATAAAAAGAAACTAAACACAGAATGGGCTGTGCTAAATGCAGTATCATACAATAACGTAACTTAGTATGAAACCAAAGTATCAACCTGAAAACTTAAGCCATGTTCTCAAAAAGCCTCGTAAGATCAATACTTTCACATGGATACGATGAATGGCATCAGATTCGTTCAGAAATATCTAAACTGTCAGTTGTATACAAACGCTTTCTAAGATCAATGGTTAAAAAAAAGGCTTTGGGCGAGTGAAGCCTGAGGGTCATACCAACGGCTAATCTCATTTGAACATTGTAAACTGGAGATACAGAGTCACAAAGAAGTGTATCACATAACAAAAACTACATCATTTGAGGACTACCAACAGCAGCAACAACCTAAGTGGATAGCACATGTAACTCGAAGAGAAAATAATGAAGTAATCTTCATGTTGATATTCCAGACCACGTCAAATAAAAGGTTAGGAAGGAAACTCCTATCAATACTGAACCAGCTATTGGATTAAAAAAAACAAAAAAAAAAAACTGTTTTCCTGAAAAGTTTTAAGAGAAAGTTTTTTTTTTTTATATAAAATTTAACCGAACTCAGTCGATGAATGCCAAATGTTTCGTTGTAGAGAAACAGATAATATTACCATTACGTATTTCTGGGATACTGTTCTCTAATTAAGCACCTCGTCTTTTGGGAATTTGCTTCACGTCTATATTGATAACACGCAGTACATTTGGATATTTTATTTTTCAGTTGGGTGAAATAAAAGTATATACTTATCAGTCGGTGTATTTGATGTATGAAATGAAATGGAATACTTTTCCTAAGAAACTATTCTTATAACAACCGTATTCTGTCAGTTGTTAAGTTTTGCCTTAAAGTCCGAACTCTTGAAAATTACTTCTGAAAATGATTTTCAGCGAATTTTTATAATAGAAAACTATTAGCAATGCACGTCGATTACAAATATAATTGTATTCAGGCATTAATTTTTGCTTGAATACAAAAATACTCGCATCCAGTTTTATTTCAAATGTGTTCCTCGAGGAAAAGCCTTTTCGCTATGCGTTCCTCCAGCAAAAAAGGAAAAACCTTATCGCAATGCGTTCCTCCAGCAAAAAAAAAAAAAAAAAAAAATTACAATGCGTTCCTCTAGTAAAATTCACTTGCAATGTATTTCTTAAAGAAAATGACATTGGAATACATTCTTACACTGAAAGAAAACAAAAAATAACGAAATTATGATACGAAGAGCCTAGTCCACCCTAATATTTATCCCATAGTTAGAGGGAGAAGAGAGATTCAGGCAGTTTTTTTTGTCTGTAGTGTCAGTAAATGTTGTACCGTCTCCTCGCAGATGAAGAGAAAGGTAGAGGCAAGAAAAGTTTCGTTCTATAGAAGGATGTTGAACGTACTATGGACGGAGCGCGCAAGCGAAAAAAAAAAAAAAAAAAAGCTTTAAAATGCAAACAAAAAAAAGAAAAAAAAAAGAGCATTCTATTATTTTTTAACATAAGGTTCACGGTCTGTCTCTCGTACCCTAGATTTGGTCTGGCCGGAATTGCGGAGGTCATCAAGTTGCGAGTGGGAACTTCATAGGCCGGTATACAATTGCTAGCTGCCAGACTTGGTCGATAATCGACTCATTCGATAAATAAATAAAATCTCATCTCTCTTTCACCTATCCACTGCCAACTACCTCTTCTTCTAATTCTGTGTTCACTACTAGTTCCATGTTGTCCTCTTTTTTTTTATCTGATGCCATAACTCATTCCGTCTTTTTAATAGTATTTCCTAATTCTTACATTTTTTTCCAGTTTTCTCTCATTTCTCATAAATACTGATTTGCGTTCATATTTCCTAAACTCAATTTTAGAAATACAGCATTTTTACGGCCTGAATCGTAAAAATAAAAAAAAAAAGACGAGTTAAATTTTCTCGAGTTTCTAAAGTTATCAAATAATGATGACAAGAAATCCTTTTTTTATTGAATATTTCGACTGGAGAATAATTTACATTTATTTATGTTTTTATTGTAAGGAATTACTTTCTTATTTTGAATTTGTATCGTAAGTATTTAATTAACTCAATCACAGACAATTTTACGCGCATAATTTTATGGGAAGCAGTTCTGGTTAACAATCAATGAAACTAATTTTCCAGTGATAACCATTTTTTAAAATCAGTTTCACGCCAAACAAGCCAGCAACGCTACTAAAACACAAGGACTTACAGGGCACGAAAAGATGAGAAAAAGAAATATTAATAATGAGCGGGAAAAGGAAAGAGCAATCAGGAGGACAGTAGATTGACATTGCATTTAAGTTTTTGGCGATTAAAGTTGGTTGGAAAGCATGGAGCCGGAAGAGAGTTCCACAAGCGAGAAGTGCGAGAGAAGAAACTGTTAATATAGAATTTACAGCTACATCTATCCATATCAAATGTAATTTGATGAGATCTCGACGACAGTCTGGTACTGAGCTTAAATTCAAAAAGTCCAGGCAACAAAGCAAAAGGCTCATCCAAACAATTACCATGAAAGTATTTATAGAAAAGACTTAGAGACGCAACCTTACGGCGGTGGGAAAGTGACTGAAGCCAAGCCGCCAGACCATATATATCATCAAGAAGCTCAAGGTAAATAGCAGGGGCACTGGACTGTATGTGGCAGCAATATTCTAATTATGTATGAATGGTAGACTTATAGATATGTAATGCGAAACAAAAAAAAGGAGAAACCAAAAAAAAAAAAAAAAAAAAAAAAAAAAAAAGGTGAAACAAAAAAAAAAGGAGAAACAAAAAAAAAAGGAGAAACAAAAAAAAAAAAAGGTGAAACAAAAAAAAGAAAAAAAAAGGAGAAACAAAAAAAAAAGGAGAAAAAAAAAAGGAGAAAAAAAAAGGAGAAACAAAAAAAGGAGAAACAAAAAAAAAGGGAGAAACAAAAAAAAAGGGAGAAACAAAAAAAAGGAGAAACAAAAAAAAAAGGAGAAACAAAAAAAAAAGGAGAAACAAAAAAAAAAGGAGAAACAAAAAAAAAGGAGAAACAAAAAAAAGGAGAAACAAAAAAAAAGGAGAAACAAAAAAAAAGGAGAAACAAAAAAAAGGAGAAACAAAAAAAAAGGAGAAACAAAAAAAAAAGGAGAAACAAAAAAAAAGGAGAAACAAAAAAAAGGAGAAACAAAAAAAAGAGAAACAAAAAAAAAGGAGAAACAAAAAAAAGAGAAACAAAAAAAAGGAGAAACAAAAAAAAAGGAGAAACAAAAAAAAAGGAGAAACAAAAAAAAAGGAGAAACAAAAAAAAAGGAGAAACAAAAAAAAAAGGAGAAACAAAAAAAAAGGAGAAACAAAAAAAAAGGAGAAACAAAAAAAAAGGAGAAACAAAAAAAAGGAGAAACAAAAAAAAGAGAAACAAAAAAAAGGAGAAACAAAAAAAAAGGAGAAACAAAAAAAAAGGAGAAACAAAAAAAAAAGGAGAAACAAAAAAAAGGAGAAACAAAAAAAAGAGAAACAAAAAAAAAAGGAGAAACAAAAAAAAAGGAGAAACAAAAAAAAGGAGAAACAAAAAAAAGAGAAACAAAAAAAAAAGGAGAAACAAAAAAAAAAGGAGAAACAAAAAAAAAGGAGAAACAAAAAAAAGGAGAAACAAAAAAAAGAGAAACAAAAAAAAGGAGAAACAAAAAAAAAGGAGAAACAAAAAAAAAAAGGAGAAACAAAAAAAGGAGAAACAAAAAAAAAGGAGAAACAAAAAAAAAAGGAGAAACAAAAAAAAAGGAGAAACAAAAAAAAGGAGAAACAAAAAAAAAGGAGAAACAAAAAAAAAGGAGAAACAAAAAAAAGGAGAAACAAAAAAAAGAGAAACAAAAAAAAAAAAAGGAGAAACAAAAAAAAGAGAAACAAAAAAAAAGGAGAAACAAAAAAAAAAGGAGAAACAAAAAAAAAGGAGAAACAAAAAAAAAGGAGAAACAAAAAAAAAAGGAGAAACAAAAAAAAGAGAAACAAAAAAAAAAAGGAGAAACAAAAAAAAGGAGAAACAAAAAAAAGAGAAACAAAAAAAAAAGGAGAAACAAAAAAAAGGAGAAACAAAAAAAAAAGGAGAGACAAAAAAAAAGGAGAAACAAAAAAAAAGGAGAAACAAAAAAATGGGAGAAACAAAAAAAAAGGAGAAAAAAAAAAGGAGAAAAAAAAAAGTAGAAAAAAAAACAAAAAAAAAACAGGCGAAACAAAAAAAAAAAAAAGGCGAAACCAAAAAGACCTAAAATACAACATGGTGTTATTTTGAAAAAATAATGTTAAAAATGATTTTGTAAATGTAATAAAAAAAAGAAAGTAAAATAGGCTTCATTTTATTTTCAGTAAAGAAAACTGCTTGTAATTTACACAAATATAATGAATAAGACCGGAAACTCACCGTAGTTACTTGACAAAGATATTGGGAAAGCCTGAATAAAACCCGAACCTTGACAGAGGAATTGGGAAAGCCTGATTTACACAATTATGACTAAAACCAGAAATTCCTTGTAGTTACTTGACAGAGGTATTCAGAAAGCTACTTGTCTAATCATCAATTTTTCTTTGCTACTTATTAAATATTAATCGAAAAAAAATGTTGAGCAGTGTTCCAACACACATCACAGTACTAAAGGAAGGTTAAACAAGTATTTTTTAAAAACTTTCAGTACCATTCATCATCGGTTCTTAGTCCCATTCACTCGCGACTAAGTTTCCTTACGCTTTTCGTCTTATTTCTTTTTGTGTCTGATCTATTCTATAATATAAGTCACAACATGAATTTATATTATATATATATATATATATATAGGTCACGCAGATTTCTCTTTCTTTTTTTACTGATGGTATACTCCATTTTTATAGTCACAGGAAGTAACTTGTATTACTTGACGTCAATAAGCGAACACAATTCGTGTTAATTTAATAACGGGATATCTCATTGGTACGTACGGGAGTTCAGGATGCCGATACACTGCAGTTTTCTCTTGTTTCGTGTTAGGCATATATAAACATTGCACAAGAATTCTGCTATGATCTTTGCATGTTTCTACCACAATAATTACAGACAAGTCTTTCTTTTATGTTTACATGATTTTCATTCGGCCAGATTTTATGGTTACGTTCAAAAACTTATAGTTTGATAGCGGTATCCAGAAAGATACTTGAATAATATCGGAATTTTTTTTCTCGTTGTTTATCGCATGCAACCATCAGCACACAATAAGAAAGTTATATTGAGGGAAAATTAAAAGTCACTTACAGAACTAATTACTTAAAACTCGATTCTTTACTTGACAGTCATGCGTTTGTAATTCACATCAATATTACAATTAAAACCACAGTACTAAAGAAAGGGTAAACCAGTGCTTTTTAAAAAAACTGTTTTAGTGCGAGACACCCTCACTCACTCGCGACTAAGTTTCCTTACGCTTTTGATAATTTTTGTTTTATTTCTCTTCGGGTCGAATCTATTCTAATATATATATATATATATATATATATATATATATATATACACACACACACCGGGG
Source organism: Acanthosepion lycidas (assembly GCA_963932145.1). NCBI lineage: Eukaryota > Metazoa > Mollusca > Cephalopoda > Sepiida > Sepiidae > Acanthosepion > Acanthosepion lycidas. The sequence continues at coordinate 69,106,421 of OZ010600.1, forward strand.
GTAACAGTAAAATTGCCCAAATCGTGTAAAAGCAAAATTGTCCATTTGTTAAGATCTGAACCGTTGTATTTTAGAAATGATTAAAGATATCTTACTGAATTTCTCCGAGGATTTTATAACACTATGTATAATTACCCTCCGAGCTTAACAGAAGAATCCTGATGAAATGGATCATAAACGAAAATTACATGTTCATCATTAATTAATCAAAGCTAAGGATCGGAAACTGATGAGGGATTGAAATTAACCCTGCAATAATCATATATATATATATATATATATATATATATATATATATATATATATATATATATATATATATATATGTGTGTGTGTGATTATTGCAGGGTTATTTTCCAACTTAGTCAAGATGATCTTCGCCCTTACTAACCTTCTGTCCTGAAATAACAAGTTGCTTTTCAGGTTTCATATACGATTTCAAGTCCTTTTCCCATTGATCTTTGGACTGTCATAGCTGAAACTCCTCTCAGGTGGAAAATAACTTATGAATTGAGTTGGATCTTTTCTAATTGATCTCTTTAGCTCTAAGTTGAAATCATGTTGTGAACTCCTGATCCGGTTTTCCTCTATACTGTTCCTTCTATTTTGAACTTATTCACCATTGTCGTGATGGTTCTTGAATGGACTTTAAAGATGGAAGCCAGACTATTAATGCTGGTACGATTACTGAAGACCTGTATAATCTTTTTTCCTCTCACCATTGCTCAGTTAGAAAGATACAGTGTGAATGACACAAAACGTTTTTAACCTGTTCCCTTTCTAGCTGAATAACTCAAACGATTTTTCCGTGATTCTGATGACAAATCGTGTTTAGATGGCTAAACGTTTTATCTGAAAACCTGGAAAAAAGAAACTCAATTATTTTAACCGTTTTTTTTTAGATATTAAATATTTCGTGAGATAGAAAATGATGCTTTTACACGATTTGGACATTTTTACTGTTACTCCCGGTATATAATTATTTATTTTAGGATATTAAAACATTTTAAAAATAGCTACATAAATAAAATTAAATGTTACGTACAAAGGAATCATACTTCATTTGTTATCATATATATATATATATATATATATATATATACACACACACACACTAGGAGCATGGCCCGGCGTTGCCCGTGCTTGGTTCAAAAATCGTTCGACTCATACAGTAACGCTATCACTTGATTTAAAATATTTTTGCCTTTCCTTGCCTTTAAAGGAGTGCCCTTTACCGTGCTGATGTTGCTACATGCCTTACTTCTTGCCTATCTCACACTGCGAATTTTTTCTAAGCTCTATACTAAACATTAAATCTGTTACGAAAAAAGAACTAAACAAAATGAACACAAAACGATCAGCTTTAAAAAAGGACCCGTAACTGGAAAAACAAAATGAAAAACAGAATGTTAACAACAAATACTTTTTCACATCCAACCCAGTTCTGCGGAATCAGAATCAACGTTCAGTTTAAGCAAGCGAATGAGCCAATTGGAGTAAAGTGCCATGCAGATTTAAATTTTTCCCACTTGTGACGAATGCAGCTATCGATTTTTTTTGCATGCTAGCATGCTAGTTAACATTCGTGTCAGTCAGCTGTTGGCTCTCACGCTGGCCAATAGAATCTTCCTGTCTATTCGTGGCACCCAGCTATTGGCTCTCACTCTGGCCAGTAGAAAATGGCCGCAAACTACATGAAAACTGCCGTAGAAGCATGAAAAAAATCGATTATTTCCACTATCGATGGGAGTTGGGAAATGCAAAGTCGGTCTTGGCCTTCCCACTAACTTGGAGCATGTGCATGTAAATTTTGGTGCAAATCCGTCGAAAATTGCGGCCGTGCATTCGTTACACACGCACACATACTGTCCTTTATATATAAATTACAGTTCAGAAGTAGTCTTTTTGATATTCCCTAACACCCAGGTTGCATCCTTGTACCTTTATTGCCGTGCTTGATGGAATATATGTTACAGTTCAAAAGTTAGAAGCTGCTCTCAGTATCAGCATCGTGTGAACTTGACAGAAGAGAGGGGAAAAGAATGAAAACAAACTCTTAGAGTCATCGAGAAAAAAAATAATGGAATCCTACCCTCCTACTTTGAGAAACGTTTTGCAATGAATGCCAAATATATTTTCTGCAGTCATCAAGGCTAAAGGAGGATATTTTGACGAGAGCAAAATTTAACCAAAAAATGATTTTTTTTCATTTTTTTCATAATTCCTAATAAATAAAAAAAAATCATCTCTTATCATTTTTTTTTTAACCGTGTATAATAATTTTTCGACATTTCAACCACCTGAAGAAGGCTGGAGCGTAGAACGGCCGAAACGTTGTAATAAATATGGCGACAAAGATGAGGACAATAGACCAAATAATGTAAATAGTGTACATAATAACACATCTCAGAAATATAGACAGATACTAATCATTTATTCTCATTTAAAATACAAAACTATTTTGGGCCAATTTAAAAAAAAAAAAAAAAATTGCCAGGGGTCGCCTCTTTTTTTTAAAACTATAGTGTTTAAGGGTATGTATGTATGTATGTATATATATGTGTGTGTGTGCGTGTGTGTGTGTGCGTATGTGTATTTAGGCAGCAAATTTTCATTCAAGCATGTTTCGTTTAATAATTTAGACATTATGTCTATTTATTTTAGCTTTAATTCTTTCAAGTCCACGAATTAACTTCTTGGTGGCTGTAAAAAATTGATTAAGAAAAATTTTCATTTTCCCAAGTACTTTCAATTTCATCTGAGACCATCTTCAAGGGTTGCATACCTATGGATGTGATGTACGTTAACAAAAATCTTTTAAAAAAAGCAATAAAGTTACCTCCCTTGCATAGAAGTAAAAATATTTTGAATTTGCTAAATATTAAGGAAAAATCCTTTCGTGCGGCTTTCAAACATCGGTACTAACACGAGATTGAAATAAGCTTAACTGTTGACTAATCAGAGCCTTGTTAAACTAATCAACTTCATAATCATAAAAAAAAAAAAACACTTATCTACAGATATTAAGTTTTATATCTATCTATAAAGATGCAGAATGGTTCTCAGCCAAACTAAGAAACCATTTTCCACCGTCTGTTTGACCAGATGTTGAGAAATGGGTCGTAATAGAAACCTGTTAACACTCCTGCGCGTAAACCTAATCTTCTCTAGTCGTGTAATATCGCCGATGTCTTTCGTATCGTTCTTGACGCACATGTGCTTCCATTTCATGGTTTCGTTTAAGAGTAGAGATTTATGCTGCCTTATGTCCGGAATAGAAGGGTAGGTTGGAAAATTCATTTGATTTCGGAACACAAAAGGAAAGAGAGGAGGAGGGTTGGTATAAAGCGGAAAGTAAATTAGACATTGGGGCGGGGTGTCTGCAGAAAAAAGAAAAAAAAATTAAATAGCCGGACAGGCTTGTCTATTCCGGACGCGAGAGCATGGCAAAAATAGACGTGCAAATGCACCACATGGTACGATAGAGAAGAAGAGAGGAGAGAAAAGAAGAGAGGAGAGAAAAGAGGTGAGGAGAGGAGAGAAAAGAGGAGAGAGGAAAAGAAGAGAGGAGAGAAAAGAGGTAAGGAGAGGAGAGAAGAAAAAAGAGGAGAGAGAAGAAGAGAGAGAAGAAAAAAGAAGAGAGAGAAGAAAAAAGAAAAAGAGAAGAAGAGAGAGAAGAAAAAAGAAAAAGAGAAGAAGAGAGAGAAGAAAAAAGAAAAAGAGAAGAAGAGAGAGAAGAAAAAAGAAAAAGAGAAGAGGAGAAGAAAAAAGAAAAAGAGAAGAGGAGAAGAAAAAAGAAAAAGAGAAGAGGAGAAGAAAAAAGAAAAAGAGAAGAGGAGAAGAAAAAAGAAAAAGAGAAGAGGAGAAGAAAAAAGAAAAAGAGAAGAGAAGAAAAAAAGAGGAGAGGAGAAAAAGAGGGGCGAAGAAAATAAAATAAAAGGGAAAAAGAAGAGAAACGAGAAGGGAAAAGAAGAGAAAATAAAAGATAAGGGAAACGAAGAGGAGAAACGAAAGGAGAATAGAAAATAGGAGAAAAGAAAACAGAAGTGAAAATAGGAGAAAAAAAAGAAAAGGGGAAAAAAAGAAAATTGTGTGTATATATATTAGGTTGGTGCAAAAATAATGACGTAACAATGTCGTTTTTTCACGTTAAAAATACGTCAAAAAACGACATTATTACGTCATTATTTTTGCACCAACCTTATATATATATATATATATATATATATATATATATATATATATATATATATATATGTGTGTGTGTGTGTGTGCTTGTGAGTATGTGTATATTTATATAAAATGCAGTTTTAAGATATGCTGTATTTATTGGTTAAAGTGGTCACTATCAGGGAACATATGTAAATGTAAAAGTAGACATTGAAGTCATCACACCTGACGATTGCGTTTAGCATGAAACAGACTGCCTTAACTTTCTGCTGATCTCACCTGATCAGTGCCTGTGACTTATTCATTATGAATTTATCGTGTTGGCAGCTTTCTACTTCAGACTAGTCGTAAGGGATCCGAACTGTTTGGTCAGACTTAGAGATGTGGCTCTGATCAGCATTCGCATAATATCGGGGGAATTCTATTGCTATGTCTCGCATGACTAGGGGTCCATACATTTATTTCCAATTTATGCTTTCGTCTTAGCCACGTCGTCCTGGCCAGTTTGCATTGGGCTTTTTCTTTTTAAAACAAATCTTGTGACAGATATAATGAAAAGCTTCTTGATTACCAGTGAATTTAGATTTTCAAAAATTTAAATGCAATGTCAATCTTTATCTTCTGTTTTCTTAATTCCCGTTCTTTTATTGTCCTCACTCCTTAACAGTAGCTTTTCTGATATTCTCTAACACTCAGGTAGCATCACTGTAGCCTTATTGCCTTACTTGGGATATATATATTTGTTGGGGCTCGCTGTTATTTGTTTCTAGCTCCTTGTGTTCATTTTTTCCCTTCTCCTTCTCAATACACATTTTCTGTTGTTCTTAATATAAGTTAAGTCTCCCGCAGAGGCCTGAAGAGCGGGAGCGAAACCGGTTGCTTCGCTTTTAACATGTATTGCAATATTAAGGTACACACTAATTTCTGTAATTAGATTTTGTACCTTCAAATATATATATATATATATATATATATATATATATATATATATATATTAGTCGACTCTCCAGTCACATGAGATTTGATTATAGTGGTGAAGGCTTCGTGCACACTTTTTGAAGGGCCGAATACAGAGACCTGCTGCACTACGTGCCACAAGGTCCCCAAACGACCCTCCGCATGTTTTGAATGCAGAGTTGTCCTTCTTCTAGACCAGTTGCCATCCAAGGCTATAGAACCCAGTCTGTTCTGCTATTTTACCCATAGCTGGAGGGAGAAGAGGATTCACACCTTTCTCAAGGGTATCAGCACGTAAGTGAATGTAATGGATCCGAACTCGGCTCTGCGATTCCTCATTCCAAGCCGCTATCCATTACTCCACCGTGCCATATATATATATATATATATATATATATATATATATATATATATATATATATATATATATGACCAGGACGTATTAACTAGACGGCTGTTACTGGCAGCCGGATTCAGAATCCTAGGAGGTAAGTGTTCCTTTATTCTCAAATCCAAGTGTTGAAACGTCCT